>CM065479.1:25979150-26707650 GCA_032873175.1 Leptopilina drosophilae | reverse complement strand
TACTTTGTTTAAGAGTTGTTGATGATTCAACATTTCCATCATTTATTTTATTTATTGCTCTCGGAAAAGAAAGGGAAGTGTTTGCTTCCTCTGAATAATTTGCATTATCAACTTTACCCTTCAATTTTTGCCTTTCGCGATAATTTCTTTGAATTTCAGCATTACTCTGTTTAGGTGTTGTTGATGATTCAACATGTCCTTCATTTATTTTAGTTATTACACTCGGAAAAGGAAGGACAGTGTGTACTTCCTCTGAATAATTTGCATTATCAACTTTACGCATCAATTTTTGCCTTTCGCTATAATTTCTTTGAATTTCAGCCTTACTCTGTTTAGGTGTTGTTGATGATTCAACATTTCCTTCATTTATTTTATTTATTGCTCTCGGAAAAGAAAGGGAAGTTTTTGCTTCCTCTAAATAATTTGCATTATCAACTTTACGCTTCAATTTTTGCCTTCGCGATAATTTCTTTGAAATTCAGCCTTACTCTATGTAGGTGTTGTTGATGAATCAACATTTCCTTCATTTATTTTATTTATTGCTCTCGGAAAAACAAGGGAAGTGTTTGCTTCCTCTGAATAATTTGCATTATCAACTTTACACTTCAATTTTTGCCTTTCACGATAATTTTTTTGAATTTTAGCCCTACTTTGTTTAAGAGTTGTTGATAATTCAATATTTCCTTCATTTATTTTAGTTATTACACTCGGAAAAAAAGGACAGTGTGTACTTCCTCTAAATAATTTGCATTATCAACTTTACGCTTCAATTTTTGCCTTTCGCTATAATTTCTTTGAATTTCAGCCTTACTCTGTTTAGGTGTTGTTGATGATTCAACATTTCCTTCATTTATTTTATTTATTGCTCTCGGAAAAGAAAGGGAAGTTTTTGCTTCCTCTGAATAATTTGCATTATCAACTTTACGCTTCAATTTTTGCCTTCGCGATAATTTCTTTGAAATTCAGCCTTACTCTATGTAGGTGTTGTTGATGAATCAACATTTCCTTCATTTATTTTATTTATTGCTCTCGGAAAAGAAAAAGAAGTGTTTGCTTCTTCTAAATAATTTGCATTATCAACTTTACACTTCAATTTTTGCCTTTCACGATAATTTTTTTGAACTTCAGCCCTACTTTGTTTAAGAGATGTTGATGATTCAACATTTCCTTCATTTATTTTATTTATTGCTCTCGGAAAAAAAGGGAAGAGTTTTCTTTTTCTGAATAATTTGCATTATCAACTTTACGCTTCAATTCTTGCCTTTCACGATAATTTTTTTGAATTTCAGCCCTACTTTGTTTAAGAGTTGTTGATGATTCAATATTTCCTTCATTTATTTTTGTTATTACACTCGGAAAAGAAAGGGAAGGGTTTTGCTTCCTCTGAATAATTTGCATTATCAACTTTACACTTCAATTTTTTCCTTTCAGGATAATTTTTTTGAATTTTAGCCCTACTTTGTTTAAGAGTTGTTGATGATTCAATATTTCCTTCATTTATTTTAGTTATTACACTCGGAAAAGGAAGAACAGTGTGTACTTCCTCTGAATAATTTGCATTATCAACTTTACGCTTCAATTTTTGCCTTTCGCGATAATTTCTTTGAATTTCAGCCTTACTCTGTTTAGGTGTTGTTGATGATTCAATATTTCCTTTATTTATTTTAGTTATTACACTCGGAAAAGGAAGGACAGTGTGTACTTCCTCTGAATAATTTGCATTATCAACTTTACGCTTCAATTTTTGGCTTCGCTATAATTTCTTTGAATTTCAGCCATACTCTGTGTAGGTGTTGTTGATCATTCAACATTTCCTTCATTTATTTTATTTATTGCTCTCGGAAATGGAAGGACAGTGTGTACTTCCTCTGAATAATTTGCATTATCAACTTTACACTTTAATTTTTAACTTTCACGATAATTTTTTTGAACTTCAGCCCTACTTTGTTTAAGAGTTGTTGATGATTCAACATTTCCATCATTTATTTTATTTATTGCTCTCGGAAAAGAAAGGGAAGTGTTTGCTTCCTCTGAATAATTTGCATTATCAACTTTACGCTTCAATTTTTGCCTTCGCGATAATTTCTTTGAAATTCAGCCTTACTCTGTGTAGGTGTTGTTGATGATTCAACATTTCCTTCATTTATTTTATTTATTGCTCTCGGAAAAGAAAGGGAAGTGTTTGCTTCCTCTAAATAATTTGCATTATCAACTTTACACTTCAATTTTTTCCTTTCACGATAATTTTTTTGAACTTCAGCCCTACTTTGTTTAAGAGTTGTTGATGATTCAACATTTCCATCATTTATTTTATTTATTGCTCTCGGAAAAGAAAGGGAAGTGTTTGCTTCCTCTGAATAATTTGCATTATCAACTTTACCCTTCAATTTTTGCCTTTCGCGATAATTTCTTTGAATTTCAGCATTACTCTGTTTAGGTGTTGTTGATGATTCAACATGTCCTTCATTTATTTTAGTTATTACACTCGGAAAAGGAAGGACAGTGTGTACTTCCTCTGAATAATTTGCATTATCAACTTTACGCTTCAATTTTTGCCTTCGCGATAATTTCTTTAAATTTCAGCCTTACTTTGTTTAGTTGTTGTTGATGATTCAACATTTCCTTCAATTATTTTAGTTATTACACTCGGAAAAGGAAGGACAGTGTTTGCTTCCTCTGAATAATTTGCATTATCAACTTTACGCTTCAATTTTTGCCTTTCGCGATAATTTCTTTGAATTTCAGCCTTACTCTGTTTAGGTGTTGTTGATGATACAACATTTCCTTCATTTATTTTAGTTATTACACTCAGTTTAGAGTAGAAGCGAGAGAGAGGCGAACAGTTAGGAAAGTAACGCCTACTTTTTTTGGTTTGAGCATCATGGTTTTCTGTATTCTCAGTGACAGATATTAGAATAAATAAATGAAATGAATTCAATATAATTTTTTTTTAATTGAGAGATAAAATATTATCAATCTATCCAAGTCAGGTTCAAATAAAAAACACTCTGTTTACTCTTCAGAAACGAAAAAAATGTCTCAAAATTTGTTCAATCAAATGAACGTGTACATTGCTGGACGAAGACAAGATTGATAATATTTCATCTCTCAATTAAACAATTTTAACCAAGTGATAAATTCAACATCATTATAAATTTTTTTTATTTTATAATCATATTTTTAAAGAAATATAATTTGATAATAACTGCAAAAATAGTAAATTATATATTTCTTGATTACAAATTTTAAACAAGTTTTTTTAAATGTAAAAATATGTGTCCAAATTTCAAATATTCTATCCTGTCAATGAGAATTAATATGATGGAATGATTTGATTCCAATTTCGAGTTTACGCAAAATTGAAGTATCTGCAAAACTCTAATTTATACATTTTTTTCCTTTTTCTTATCTTATTTTTGATAAATAATTTACATTATTATTTATTTATCACATTAATCTTTCAAAATGGACAAAAGGAATATAGAATATATCCCACACAAAAAATTTTACAGTTGTTTTTTTCAAAAACTTGTACAAGTAAAGAAATTTTTTTAGCAAAATCTAAATTTATATATAATAAAATTGAAATTTTTATGTTAAGACGAATCGATAAGTATATACAAAGTATAAATATTTAAATATTTTTAAATAAGCTTAGGACCATTAAAAAGCGTTTATTTGTTAACCCTCACGGGCTCGAGGAAAGTTTTCTGGAGGAAAGTTTTTTTTCTACTTCCGGTTAAGAAAATATTATTAGAAAATCAACTTCACATTAGACTTAAGGGCGTAAAAACACACATTTTTCACTTTTGTAAAGAATTTTTAATTCATAAAATACTCTGGAAAATTCCCTTTTAACTTACGTAAAGACTCAAGCAGTTTCCGAGGGACCCGGGTTATAATTGCGTATAAAAAGTTAGTAATTTTTCTGCAATATTGCATTATTTTGTAATGTTCATCATCACCTACTGTAATAAGTGTAAACATATCCCAAATGATTTCGGAAGTGACGTGGTGCGAAAAATATAGTGCGTGTTGTACGTTTTTTGGAAAATTCCATTCCTAAAAGTTAAAGAACAGAAAATCGATCAGATTTTCTTTAAAATCGGTACTCGGGGGTTTTTAGGGTCGCTGATTACAAATTTGATGTCAAAATTAAAAAATGCAATATGGCGGTCGTTAAAAATTTTTTTTTAGTTTTACGTCTAAATAAAGATAATTATTATTAGGTAATTTAGCTAAAGATTTTTTTCAGATGTTTTATATTTCTACCATTATTTTATATTACTATTTTTTAAACTATTATATATATATATATATATATATATATGTAACATACATATAATATATAAAATGTTTATATAATTATTTATACATTATACGGTGATTTGTCTGAAAATATTTTTTTGTTCTTTATATTTTTTTATATTATTTTTTTATTATAAATAATGTTGTTTTTAAAACTATTTTTTAAAATAATTTCTCTAAAATGATACAATTATATGTTAGATAAAAAATATTAACAATTTTGCTATCAAATTTGTTATTTCTATTGATTTTAAATACCGGGTCCCTCGGACCTGGCTTGTGCGCGCAGGCGGAAAGACAAACTCGAGCCCGTGAGGGTTAATAATTTATTCAAATTTTTGTTAAACGTTAGAAATGAGGTTTCTATCAAAATATCTGAATAAAATGTTAGCCAAATTACTTCTATAAGAACTTATTCTTTTCACAATTTTATAATTTTTTAATAATAATTAAATAAAAAAAATTCAGTTTTTATTAATTTTTTTTGTTTTCCATTCACCAAATAATGGATAGTTTCTCACTTCTGACCGTGTTAAGTATATGTTTTATCCAAAATTATTAGAACTTTTCTTAAGGAAAAAGCAAACAGACAGTCGGAACCAAATTAAGTCCGATTACGTATTATTGTAGGGGAGACCTGGGATAAACCGGACAAGTCAAATATTTCCGAAACTGTAAAGAATTTCAAACCGTGTAAATAACCTATGTACGCACAATTTCGTGATGCAAATGCTGCATGAGGTTTTAGGGACGTGTCATTTTTCTTGCAATAATAGTTGCCGTTAATATGTGAAAATGTCATTTTTTGAGGTAAAAGTAAAAAAAAAATTTCTCATTTTTTTGTGTTTTTATCGTTAAAATTGAAGTCCAAATATCACACAGCAATTTTTCTTTTAGCTCATGGTGTACTGAGTTTAGTAGAAAGAGAGTTTAATGAAAAACGTTAAGAAGAAAAAATATATTTCAGTTTAATTATTAGATGACGGTGTGGGGCTGAATCGGACATCGTGATAAAAAACAACCAAATCTTTGAATACTTTAATTTATTTTATATTAATTAACTATTTTATATTACATTCTTTGCTTAGAACCACTTTAAAACTAAATAAACAAAAAATTTATTTTAAAACTCGAATTTGCATCGAGTTGCTGCAAATAGACAAGTCTGAAAACTGTATTTCATTTTATATTATATTAATTACCGATTTTACATTTTATATTATATTCTTTGTATAGAACTACCTACATTTAAATAAGAGAAGAATTGATTTGACTTTTAGCCGACAATTAGCCGTGTCTGATTTATCCCCATGGGGTGTCCGGTTCAGCTCCACCAATTTTCGGATTTTTGTTTTTGAGGTAGTCATCTTCGAAGCAACATATCTCCAAAGCTACTGTAGTTTTTTTACATCGAACAAGTGCGATTTGTAGGTGAAGGTACAAGCTTCAAAACGGTATATTACTCTTTAGCAAAAAAAATTTTTTGGATGAGTTTTTTGGCCAAAGAACAAATCCGTCCAGTTTGGCCCCGGTCTCCCCTATTTTTAAAGAAAAAGCCCAATGAACACGTTCTATAATTATTCTATAACAAGAAAAGAATATAGGTCTTGAAAATTTGTACCAATAAATAATACACAATCTTATTTTAACAATTATTATAAAGCATATTTTGTTATCAATATAAATAATATTTTATGCGAAAAGTAAATTTATATTTATTTAATAATTCTTTAAATAATTTTATGTGGTTTGGTAAAGTAATAATAAGTTGTAACTGTTTTTACGCAATAACAAAAATCTCTATTCTAGATCTGTGTTTCGAGACGGCTAATAGATTTTTCATTTCTTACTGGATTTAGAAGCAAGAGATTTTTACTTGTCCAAATGTAAAGAAATTTCACGCGCGCCAAGGCGCGCGTAGACATCTAGTTATAATAAAAATTTGATTGTCTTCCCAATAGCTTTTGAAATTCATACATATGATCATTATTTAGCATTGCTCCTTCAGTGACAACTATACTTAAATCATGAGTAGTCAAATTAACAGTTTCTCCTTTGTTAGACATTGTTCTTTTTATTTTAGAAAAATATTTACATATATTTCGTTATCCAATATAATCAATTTCCAATTTTGTCTTTTATCCAATTTAACAAATTTCTAATTTTGTATCTTATCCAATTTAACCAATTTCCAGCTTTATTAACCCAATATAACCAATTTCCAAATTTTCCTTTTATCCAATTTAACCAATTACCAATTTTGTCCTTTTATCCAATTTAACCAATTTCCAAATTTGCCTTTTATACAATTTAACTAATTTCTAAATTTTCCTTTTATCCAATGTAACCAATTTCGAAGTATGCCTTTTATCCAATAATAACCAAATTCCAACCAATTTCCAAATTATCCGTTTATCCAATAAATCAAATTTTATCTAATATAACCAATTTCCAAATTATCCTTTTATCCAAGAATAACCAAATTCCAACCAATTTCCAAATTATCCTTTTATCCAATAAATCCAATATTATCTAATATAACCAATTTCCAAATTATCCTTTTATCCAATAAATCCAATATTATCTAATATAACCAATTTCCAAATTATTCTTTTATCCAATAATAACCAAATTCCAAATTTTTCTTTTTCGTAATATAACTAATTTCAAATTTTATCTCTTATCCCAAATTTCAAATTACACAAAATTTTTAACTTAATTAATGATCACTATACTTATATTCACAAAATTTTTCACTAACACTTACTATTCACTAAATCACAATTCACTAATTTACTTATTACACTTTATATTCACTCACGTATAGTAAGTGAATTTAACAGTGATAAAAAAATTTTAATTCAATATTATACGTAACGTATAAGAAACGTGTCACATCCACTTAGAAGATATTTTACAATATTATCACTTTCGATAAACTGAAAATTTCGTCCTTATTTGGGGGTAAGCGCTAAGTGTGAGTGCGAGTGAGTGTCCCTTTAAAGACGCATAAGAGTGTCTTCTTCGCACTTATAGATTGATGTATATATATATATATATATATATATATATAAGGGTGGCTCTTATTTACCCAGTTGAAAATAACTTTTGGGCCCCCCTCTACATCAAATCTTTGGCCCAAATTATGAAAAAATTCAACAAAAATATTTATTTTAAGGTTGATTAACCCTTTCCCGTAAGCACCTACTTTTCCCATTTAAAATACATGGGATATTTTAAACTTTTGGTTTTTAAAAAATAATTTTTCTATTTAACACAATTTTTTAAATCGGTTTCTAGATTCTTAAAGTGCACACTTTTACCTTTAAAATAACCTAAAATACAAAATTTTCGGTTCATTATTAATTAAGTTTTAAAGCTTTTAATATAGAGTTTAGTAGATTTAGCCAAATTTTACTAGTCAAGGCCCAGGTAAAAATTATTTGTACGAACTTTATACGAAATTGCAGTGTATACGTATATAAAATTACAAGCGAAATTAATTCAAACTATGTACGAATTTCAAATGGAAATTTAAACGAATATTTTTGAAAGGAATGTTAGATGACATTTTGTGCGAAATTCCATACGAATTCGCATGTAGAATTTCGTAAAAAAATTACCAAAATTAATTCTCTCAATTTTCGTCTGAATTCCATACGGAAATTGGATAGAAAATTTTCGAAAAATTTTTCGACGTTCGAAACAACGTTTTAAAATGCCGCTCGAATTTCGCTAGTAATTTTAAACGAATTCGATCGAATTTTGAATAAAATTCGTATGAAGTTCGTTCAAATAATTTTTACCTGGGCTTTAACTAGTAAAATTTAGCTAAATCTATTAAGAGGTAATATACCTTTTTGACCACAAAAAGAGTGATTTTTATAATTATTTTTAGTGTTCTCATTAAAACTTTATTTAAATAATCAACATTATACCTGATATTACATGTTGACATAAAATTTTAGCAACTTTAAAACCGAAAATAATTTAGCATTTGTGAAAACTATAGCTGTTTTACCAAAACACATTTTTTTAAAGTGGCTTGTGGTGTGCACGATAAAACGAAAACATCTTAACTGAAATAAAAAGCAAAAGAAAATTTGTTAGTTTACTATGTTATCTTGTTCGTGAACGAAGGGTTTAAAAAAAAAATTTCTAGAAATGGTAAATGATTTTCACAAAAATTAGAATTTTTAGGTTTTTAAAAACTGGTTTTTTGACCGAAAAAAATATAAATGTTGGTACAAATTAAAATTCCTTTGTTCACGAACTATCTATTATATCTGCAAAGAAACCCTGTAAATTCCAATCTGATCGCTGTAGCTTACGGGAGAGGGTTAATCAACCTTAAAATATATATTTTTGATGTAGAGGGAGGCCTAAAAGTTATCTTCAACTTGGTAAATAAGAGCCACCCTAATATATATATATATATAATTTAATAGATATACTTTGCATCTTCGGTGCTCCATCGATACTCCAATCTGATAATGGGCGAGAATTCGTCAATTGCATTATAAATGAGCTGGAAATAATGTGGCCTAATTTAAAATTGGTTCACGGTAAACCTCGTCATTCGCAAAGCCAGGGAAGTGTAGGACGATGCAACAGAGATGTCGAGGAAATGATAAGAGCGGGGATGATAGATAACAAAACAAATAAATGGAGCGCAGGTCTACGCTTTTGTCAATTACAAAAAAATAGCGGATTACACTCTGGAATTAAGCAGACACCATTCGAAGCTATGTTTGGAAGGAAAGCCAAGGTAGGACTGTCAAATAGCAATTTGCCGAATTCAGTGATTGACGGATTGACTACTGAAGAAGATTTGGAGAAAATAATAAATAATATTTGTGAAGAAGAAGAGAAAATTATTGAAGAAACTGTTAAGCCTACACCACAAACTCTTATAAATGAATGCCATGACAATATAAATAAAAATAAACGGGTGGCTATTGAAGAACTTGAGCAGCAAGCAAAAAGAATGAAAATGGCAAGTGACGCTCAATTTTTACCTTTGAAAAAAGAAAGCAATGTTACTATTCCCATACCGGATATTGATAGAAGTAAATGTGACTTCCGAAATCTCATTGGTATGTCTAAAACTATTATATTTACTATAAATATCTAATTTCTTTATTTCTTAATACGCTTACTTAAAAAGTTCAATTATCTTGCATGTTTTTTATAGGTGTTATTATTGACGTAACGGAAGACAGTTACTATAAAGTTAGGACGAAAAATGGAATTATTGCACAGATGTTCAGTCGAAATCAACTGGCACAAACGAATACTGACTTTTTAAAAATTGACGATGTCCCTGATATTACGATTTCTATACGATCTGCAAACAACATGGCTTCACTCTGTGGGGGACAAGGTTTTGTAAAATGCTCTTGCTTGACTAAATGTACGACTAAAAAATGTGATGTGTTGTTCTAGGTGTCACAATTCTCTTAGTTGTACAAATAAATAAATGAAATATTTTTTATGTAATTTATGTAATATGTAATTTGACAAAAAAGTTTTACTTGAAATAAATATTACTAAATTAATTTCAAATTCAAAAATAAAATTAATTGACAATTTAATTAAAATTTATTGTGATATATTAATAAAGCAAATGTAAACAGTAAACAAAATTCTCTCATTGCCTTTATACACTACAATTGATATCGAAGGCTCTGTACAAATGGCATTGTACTGAGTTGGCTCAGTACAGAAAAATCTGTACCAAGCCCGGAAACTCCAGTTCTGTACAAAATAGCTTGTACACATCGCGGTGTGTACAAAAATTGGTGTACACTCCGCACTTTGTACAATTTCGGGCTTTGTACGTAACATATATATATATATATATATAGAGCCAAAATAAGTGAAACCGGCCACTTGAAAAATTTTTGTCTCCAATTTTCAAGTTATCTATGATTTTTGGTAGATATATGAGTACACTTTTTCCCCCTAAATTTTTTTTCAAAAAAAAAATTTATTTTTGAAGTAATCAGGTGTTGAAGTTTTGGGTCATTTTATTTTCATTTTATTATTACTTTGAAACAAATAAAGATAATTAAGTGAATTTTTTTTAAATTAAAGCTTAAAGTCTATACTTTAAGGATTAAATAAAGCGATTGCTAAAAAATGAAAATTTATAATTGTTATTAACAATTCTTTTAAACAATTGCAAATTGAAGAATGTTCTCAATGTTTTTCAAAAATTAAATTACGATGTATTGATGCGTAAAACTCCAAGCATTAAAATAAAAAAAAGAAAAATCAGTAACCTTCAATATTATAGATATTGTGTAGATTTTTCTAAAAAAATGCAGGCAAAATTCGACTCGAGTAACTGGAAAAAGATAAAATTGCAAACGAATAAATAAGATCGTCTTTTGTTTTGTTAGAAACTTCACGCTTTCAAGCGGATTTTTATGATTAAAAGTCGATTTTCGCCTGCATTTTGTCAGAAAAATCTACATAATTTCTATAATATTGGAGGTTACTGATTTTTCTTTTTTTTATTTTAATGCTTGGAGTTTTACGCATCAATACATCGTAATTTAATTTTTGAAAAACATTGAGAACATTCTTCAATTTGCAATTGTTTAAAAGAATTGTTAATAACAATTATAAATTTTTATTTTTTAGCAATCGCTTTATTTAATCCTTAAAGTATAGACTTTAAGCTTTAATTTAAAAAAAATTCACTTAATTATCTTTATTTGTTTCAAAGTAATAATAAAGTGAAAATAAAATGACCCAAAACTTCAACACCTGATTACTTCAAAAATAAATTTTTTTTTGAAAAAAAATTTAGGTGGAAAAAGTGTACTCATATATCTACCAAAAATCATAGATAACTTGAAAATTGGAGACAAAATTTTTTCAAGTGGCCGGTTTCACTTATTTTGGCTCTATATATACTAGTCACTTTTACTTGCGCGCTACGCGAGCGCCCTTTCTTTCTGCTATTCAATATGAAAATATTTTAACATTGAAAAAGTTTCTAACATTACATTAACATTTTAAATGGCGGATTCAATATGGTGGACACGTTTTTGAAAAATTTATCGGATTCGCTTAAGACTCGTTACTGGGATGTTTTGGTGTCACTGATTACGAATTTGAAGTCAGATTTCAAAAATTCAAAATTGCGGATCCAATATGGCGGACACGTTTTTGAAAAATTTGTCGGATTCGCTTAAAACTCGTTACTCGGGAGTTTTTAGAGTCGCTGAATACGAATTTAAAGTCAGATTTCAAAATTCAAATATACAAAAACGTGTTCGACATATTGCGACCCCCAAAAACCCCCGAATAACGAATTTCAAACGAATCCGATGAATTTTTCAAAAACACAACTTAATTTAAATAGTTGTAACACATCGGGTACATTCGAAGAAGTACAGTCGCGTCTAGAAAGGTTAGTGGCACGGATGGAGGGTAGGAAAGACGTCCCTTGGTATGATAGCGACGAAGCGTTCACAATACCACAATCACAAATACCAACCTCTACCCCCCTCACACCGGGTTCAGCAAAATTCGCACAACTACCGAATACACCCGTAACTTCGGACCCTTCAAGCACGTTTACGGATAGCTTTAACGAATTAGAAAAACTTTACAGACCGGAAAATTTTCGAACCAACTTTCCTCCACCAAACCTAAATTTCGGCAACGTCAATACACGCCGTAGACACGGACAAAACACGGAATACGAGACACATAACAAGGAAAATACCGAAATTCAAGAATTGCGCGAGTCAATGTTCTTAATGCAACAACAAATGACAACTTTAATGTCATTATTACAAAGACAAACAGAACAACCAATCACTATGACAAGTATATGCCCAACATGTTACACATCGACAACAGTAACACGACAATCCGACCCAGTATACAATCCGGCTAATTACGGACAGACGGTAAATAACAATAGGTACGCACACCCAGAAAATAGAATTAACTCGACAGCGCCACCTATAATTCAAACCGCAACAGTAGGTAATTCGGATCTGCGTTTTGAAGGATTAAGTTGGAGCAGGCACCTAGACCGGTTACCACCTCCACCGCCGACAATTTACGGTACGGGACACAGACCGTCCTTATTACGGCCAGACGAACAAACGACAACCGAGTCCGACAGACCGAGGCAAACATCATACTACCTGACAAACCGTATGTTTCCCCAAACAAACCCCACCTTTGCCGCTTTCGAAAGACGAACATTCGGCAGTTACGACCAGCAAAGATGGTCACAACAAAACGTGACAGAAAACAGGCAAAACGTTTTTGACCAAAACTACGGACGAAGACAAACCGACTTTCTTCAGGGACAAAATAGACCATGGGAACAGGAAAACATGTACTCCCAAAGACAGGGTTACACGTACAGACACCCCAGAGACGTCGCGAGAACAGTCGAAAGTTGGAACGTAAAATTTAACGGACAAAGAGGGGCAAGCGTTGACAATTTTTTGTGGCGGGTAGAAGACGGTAGGGCCGCGTCATTTATGACTGACGAAGAACTATTAGTAGCAATGCCTTTCCTCTTAACCGAGATGGCAGCACATTGGTATCGCCAAAACAGGCAAAGATGGAACACCTGGGAGGAATGTAAAAGACAATTCCAAGTTCGGTTTGGAGACTCCCGATACCAAGATCGTTTAGAGGAGCAGATTCTCTCTAGAAGACAGGGACCCGGAGAATCTGCAATCGATTACCTGACATGTATGTACGAACTATATGAACTGACGAGTAGACCAATTGACTCGACTGGCTTTTCCGATGACACAAATTCTCCCGCACTAGCTCTAAAACTCGGACTTGTGACTCGAATATTTCAATTTCAACGCGAACTCGAAACACCCAGGGTAGGGGTCACTGTACACAAAGGAGAGAGAAATTCAATAAAACACATATTCAATACACTCTAAACTCGTATTTTACACTGGAAATCAGTTTAATTAATTAATTTATTTTATTTTCTTTAATTGACTCGAGAATTAATCCTCTACATAGTAGAGTGAGAGAGAGAGAAGAAGAGAACATCACGCTTCCGTGTATCTCGATGCTCGATGAGATCAGCCGGCGACCGAAAATGGCGGCGTCCTCCTACAGAACCACGCGGTCAGCCGCTGAACGTCACGAGAGCACCGGTGAATCGGTAGAGAAAGAGTGTGCAATGGCAGGCGAACGGTAATCCACCAAGCGTAAGTAAACTCCACGACACTAACCTCGGACTCTCTCCAGGATGTCTCGGTAATCCATTACTCGGTTTGGTCTACACTTTTCCGGCGTTGATAACGGTGGCCAAGCACAAACTGGAGAAGAATTGACTGGGGACCCGCCTCGTGCTTTCAAGCCAGCGCATGCGTACTTCGGTTCGCCCCTGTAGCATGGCTTCCGTGGTCCCAAATAATACTCCGGTGTAGATTGGTTTCCGACTGTCGGTGACTCCACCATCAGTTCCATATCGCCCGGAATAATTGCATTTTCTCACCAGCTGATCATGATTTTATTTATTAATACCCACTTGGGGTATTTTACATAATCGTGTTGTTGCTAAATTTTGCAACAACCTGAAGATTAGAAATTCTCTCTCTCTCTCTCACGAATATTCGCTGGATTAATTTTGCTCAACGAAGATAATTTCTTTTACAAGTAAAATATTATTTTTCTCATGACTCTATACAACTCAAATATATTAGATATTTGAGTTTGTGTCTGGCCCTCGTATAAAAGAAATTACCATTATATTGATTGAAATATCTACTAAGTTTTAATTTTCGGCGAAACGCAGAACATTCTTTAGTGTATTTCAAGTTTATGTTAGAAACACTTTTTTTGAAAAAAAATTTAATTAACAATATTTTTTATTAATATGATAGTTGTAAAAGTTGCTACAAGTATTTTAGTTTGAGAAGAAATAAAAATGTATGAACATAATAACTTTGTCAAATGAGAGAATTGTGCTTTAGGAACTTCCCCATATTTTATTTCGATCCAGATGTCAACCAGTGTCTGGGAGATGCATGCGGTTGCTTCACAGGAAGCTGCAAAGATCTTTCTACAATAGCTTGAAAATACATTTCTTTTGTCTAATGAAATAAAGTTATTGCATATTCTGCATACAAATAAACAATATTTAGCTTTAAATTTATTTATTAAATGGAATTTTTAAGCGGAATATGCAATTGCTTTGAATCAGAAAAAACAAATGTATTTTAAATCTATTGTATATACGATTTTGACATGTTCTAGTAAATTATTTTTTACCGACAGTCGTATAAACGCACCTTAAAGCTATTGTAGATACACTCTTACAGTTTCGTGTGTAGGGGATTTTGATATTTTAAGGGAATTTTTTTTTCTACTGTCATGACGTTGTATACATGGGTTTCTTCTCGTATAATACGGTAGAAAACAGATTTTCTACGCATAAAAAAAGGTATAATACCGTATTTTACTGTAGGAATACACATACTGTATATATTTTACTGTAGAAAACCACCTTAAATTAGGGTGGAGTCCCATAGCTCACCTAAGTTGAGTCTACAATGAGAGAAGGTGCAGTTCAATATTCATACATAGCTATAGATATACAACAGAATACTTCAGTATATCTATAGCTATGAACATCGATGCACTCCTTCTCTCATTGTAGACTTAACTTTATATCCCTGACCGACCGTGTTATGAACGTAACCTAAGGTGAAATCCCATGGCAGCGTTTAGCATTGCGTTTTGTAACTAGGCCATTAATGCAAATCTAGCGAAAACATATATCCACCTCACTCACAGCTTAGTTGAACTTAGGGTGAAATCGCATATGAATAGAAAGCGTATAGAATCGAATGCACAATTTCATGAGTCAAAAGGATAGTTCTCTCAAATATCTCTCTTACACTCATAAGGGTGCAGTCCCATGTCACCGTTTCGCGTTGCGTTTTTAACTTTCGAGAACGAGTTGCATGAGATAGACGAAGGCAGAGACTGTCGCTATCTTTGTCCATCTCATGATAGCTGTTCCGAGAGGAAGTGTAGAATCAGCATTACGGTTACGCTTACGATGCGATTTCGGTTAAAGATTCTATTCTGCGTTGGCCTTAAGCTATGAGTGTATGAAAGATGGTAATATATGTTCGCTACATTTGCACTCGAGGTCTACTTACAAAACGGTGCTATGTGACTGCAGCCTTAGGGTGCGATCTACGGAATACGTCGATAGAAAGCAGAAAATTATGAGTGCTTTCGGTCGGCGTTTTTGTTCACATGGGACAGCACCCTTATTTTCTATTTTGGTTTTTACGTTTTCAGCTTAAGGACAACGCAGAATAGAATCTTTAGCCGAAACCGCATCGTAAGCGTTACCGTAATGCTGATTCTACACTTACTTCCGGAACGGCTATCATGAGATGGACAAAGATAGCGACAGTCTTTACCTTCGTCTATCTCATACAACTCGTTCTGGAAAGTCGGAGCGACTCAGTAAGTGTAGAATCAGCATAATAATGAGTTAAAGAAGGATAGGTATATTTTTTATCCTATTTTAACTCATTCTTACGGTTCCGGTTAAAGATACTTGTCGCGTCACAGGTTATATTTTACGTATATTTCCGTTGGATTCACCAATAACCAGTGGCTGAGTTCTTTTTACTGTTGTAACCGTTTGAATGCGGGCACTGAATTTAAATTTGAATTTGTTATTTGGATTAAAGGTGGGATAAATAAATATGCACTTATAATTGATTGGAAAAACCCCTTTCGGATAAAAAACCAATTTTATTTAAGTTCAAATATTTTTTCTTTTAAATATACAGTTCACAATTTTGTTTTAGAAATAATTGTTTTTATTGTTAAATATTAATTTAACAATTTAAATTGTTTGTTGAAGGTTTGATTTTATTGATACTTTATAAGATTCGTTGATTTTAACAATACTAATAATTAGTGGTCTCTTCTCAAGTCTCGAAAAATTGTCTGAAGCTTTGGGTCTCAGGCGCTCTCTTTATATACCCAACTAAAAGGGGGGGAGGTTTACCCTCTTCTCTTTGTTTAACCAATCAGAGTGCTGATGACGTGGCACTTGACCAATAAGCGTTGAACATTCAAGGTCAAGTTATTGCGCGTTTTCTAAGTGACCAAAATGACACGTGTCAAGGTTAAATTATTACGCATCATACAAATAACTCGTTTTAATCATATATTCTACTGCGCAGTTTTTCAACTGCGCAATAAAATAACCGTCATACGAAGATTTACAATATAATTTTGCATTTTTTCTGATCAATAATAAGAAGTACAAATTCAGTATTTCATAATAATAGTTTCGTTCTATTTTTTTTAAATATAAGTAAAATAGTTAATACATATTATTTAATTAATTAAACATTAATAATAATAATAATAAACTTAACTTAATATTAATACAATACCATAGAGAGAGAAAGAGAAAGAATAAATGTCAAATAAAAGGTCTTTTCAATTTCTGGATCAAATAATAGTAATACAGTCGTGCCTCCAAACTGCACGCTGTAGCCAAACTGCACGCTGGCTTTAGTTTTTATAAGTCCTTTACAGTGTACGGTGGCGCTACTAAAGTCAGTGCCGTATATTTGAAAGTTAAAAAATAAAAAACAAAGACGGTATGCTTATATAAATTGTTCAATGTATGTAACTTTTTTATAATTGTAGATACATATAAATATGTACATATTTTTATAATATGTATACTACAATAATATATTTATTTTTATAGGAATTTATTTATATTTATAATATAAATTAAATGTTATTTATAACTTAAAAAGCAATTCTTATGAATATTTTTCCTCTTAAAATTAAAAATAAATTTACTGATTTATTTAAATTATTTCATTGTAAAAAAGAGCGTCTTGGTTTAAGACGTTTACGTGGTCACTTCTAAGACGTTTATAAGCGTCTTATTTGCCTTCTAAAATGCATGTATTTGGAGGTTATGTTTTTCATTTAAGACGCTCAAATAAGACGCTTATTTACATAAGATAAACGTCAAAACGTCTTATTTTTAGACGCCATTTTTTGCAGTGTTTCTTTTCTATGATTTGGATAAATCAGTGAATTTTTTTAAATTTTATGAGGCAACATATTTTGGTTTCTGGTTCATTTATATAGAATTTAGAATTCCCTATAAAATTTACTAGGCACTGATGCCAGATGCCACACCTTCCCACACAAAATGTGGCACACCTACACGTGTGTCCGCTTTAAAATTAATTTTATTATAAAAACATATAATTAAGTGTTTGTTTATTTTTTAAAGTGTTTTGTAATGTTTTAAATATTTATTCTCAATGAAATGTATATCCCAATGGATTAATTGTGTTCTTCTTTTCAAATAAATCCTTCAAATTTGGATGAGAATTTTCCTTTTTGGAGCAACAAAACAAAATGGTGAGTAAAAGGTATCTTATTTAAGAAAATTATAAATCTTTGCTTTATTATGAATATATATTTATATACACCTTTGTACATAATAGAAAAATAAAAAAACCAAACAAAACCCTTTTTTACATATATATATATTTTTTTTTTAAATATATATATATATTTTTTTTTTAAATATATATATATTTTTTTTTAAATATATATATATATATATTTTTAAAACGCAAGAAAATAATAAATTAAACAAAACCTCTTTTTTTGTTAAACACAAGTAAATTATAATAAAGTAATAAAATTTAAACAAAACTTCTTCTCTTTTTTTTAAACGTAAGTAAATAATAATAAAATAATAAAATTTAAACAAAACTTCTCTTTTTTTTATACATAGGTAAAGAGACGAAAAAGAAAAAAAAGGTTGGTCATTTTCACCGATCAACAATATCTCCGTTTCTTTCTTCCATTGGTACTTCATCATGATTTGCATCTCCATTTCTCTCCTCCAAAGGTACTTCATTGTTATTTGCGATCAAGTGAGGAGGGTGGTCCTCCTCATCATCCCCCTCTCCAATCAAAAGTACCGGGGCAATGTTTCCATTGTTGGCGACAATATTTTATTCCTGCTCATCAGGTTCGTAGAAAATTTCATTATTTATAATATTTATTTTTATTAAAAAGATTTGGCTTGCAGGAGGGCACGTGCTGTCATTCGGAAACAAGCAGCGGAGATAGGGGACATTCATACTTCCTATAATTTGCACTAGCAAATGTCTAGGGTGACCAATCACTAAGTTTAGCGACTGGAATGCCCACAGACACTGCCAGCACTGTCCTGCCGGTCGACAATTAAAAATGTTGTCTCTATCGCACCCTGGACATCTTCGCTCGATTGCCATTTCAACGGTTGTCGTCAAAAAGTGGCGCTCGACGACGGTTCCAGGTTGATCAGCTGGCAACCTGTCCTGGAAGTAGCAAACCGAACACCGCCATGTACGAATTTCCGGATTATGTGGGACCCACATTAACCCGCTTAAGTGTTGATGGTTTGAATTGGCCTCTGATAAGCTATTTAATGTGCTCTACATAAAAAGGGGACTTATGTATTTATACATACAAATATGCATATACATATATATTCATAGAGGCACCTATACAACTCGCATAAAAGAAAAGTTGTTGAAGTGTTAGGAAAAATAAGAAAGGGAAAAGGAAAACAGAATTTTAATCGTTTTATTAGTGAGAAATCTTCACTGATGATCCGGTTAAAGAGAAGAAGGAATCCATTACACTTCATTTTCTCCAGTTTCTATTATCATTAATACTTGAGCCAAAATAAGTAAAACCGGCCACTTGAAAAATTTTTGTCTCTAATTTTCAAGTTACCAATGATTTTGGTAGATATATGAGTCCACTTTTCCCCCCTAAATTTTGTTTAAAAAAAATTATTTTTGAAGTAATCTGGTGTTGAAGTTTGGGTCTTTCTATTTTCCTTTTATTATTTCTTTGAAACAAATAAAGATAATTAAGTGAATTTTTTTTTAATTAAAGCTTAAAGTCTATACTTTAAGGATTAAGTAAAGTGATTGCTAAAAATGAAAATTTATAATTGTTATTAACAATTCTTTTAAACAATTGCAAATTGAAGAATGTTCTCAATGTTTTTCAAAAATTAAATTACGATGTATTGATGCGTAAAACTCCAAGCATTAAAATAAAAAAAAGAAAAATCAGTAACCTCCAATATTATAGAAATTATGTAGATTTTTTTGACAAAATGCAGGCGAAAATCGACTTTTAATCATAAAAATCCGCTTGAAAGCGTGAAGTTTCTAACAAAACAAAAGACGATCTTATTTATTCGTTTGCAATTTTATCTTTGTCCAGTAACTCGAGTCTAATTTTGCCTGCATTTTTTCAGAAAAATCTACACAATATCTATAATATTGGAGGTTACTGATTTTTATTTTTTTTATTTTAATGCTTGGAGTTTCACGCATCAATACATCGTAATTTAATCTTTGAAAAACATTGAGAACATTCTTCAATTTGCAATTGTTTAAAAGAATTGTTAATAACAATTATAAATTTTCATTTTTCAGCAATCGCTTTATTTAATCCTTAAAGTATAGACTTTAAGCTTTAATTTTAAAAAAATTCACTTAATTATTTTTATTTGTTTCAAAGTAATAATAAAATGAAAATAAAATGACCCAAAACTTCAACACCAGATTACTTCAAAAAAATATTTTTTTTAAATTTAGGGGGAAAAAGTGTACTCATATATCTACCAAAAATCATAGATAACTTGAAAATTGGAGACAAACATTTTTCAAGTGGCCGGTTTCACTTATTTTGGCTCACTTACAACCGAAAGATTAATTTTAGTGAATGGCCTGTTTTCCCATTCTTCCTTTGTAATAAAATAATGTGGTTCGCACCGGTGATAATAATCAGGTAGATTATTTGCCATTTTTCACTTTTATTTTACCAGTGTAGCGAACGAGAGGAGGAGAGTGTCAACGATGTCTACGTGACTTTTAGTAAACAAAGGGCTGAATTACCATGAAAAAGATCAGCGCTGGTAAGCTCAATAAGTTGAAATTGTGTATCATTACGTTAAACGGGTAATTAAAGGTTGGTCAACTGTAATTGGTCGCGATGTACTATTCTAATCTTATTACTGCTTTTCTTTATTTTAACATTAAATTCGCCGATTAATTCGATTATTTTGTAAGGTCCTTTAAAAAAGAGGTCAATTTTTTTATCATTTCGAATGTTTATTTTTACATTAACTATATCATCAATTTTATAATTAACAGGATGAACATTTTTGTCATAATAATATTTGTTTTTTCTTTTATATTTTTCCAAGTTTTCACGAGCAGACTGATTGGACTGGACGTTATCCAATTTATGAAAAAGCTCTTGTAATATTGTTGATAAGTTTTGTCGGGTAATTCTTGGGGAAAACTTGACGGAATTACAGCTTCTTTTCCAAAGACTAGAGTATAAGGTGCGAATCCCGTTGATTCGTGAATAGAATTATTATACGAAAATAATGCAAATTGCAATTTTTCGTCCCAAGATTGAGCGTTACTAAATTGACGGAGATATTGAATTAAATCTTGGTGACATCGTTCCAATGATCCTAAAGATTGAGGATGATAGGCGGTTGATTCTATTTTTTCAATATCAAAAATTTTACAGAAAAGTTTCATAACTTTACTCATGAAATTTCTCCTTTGATCAGTATGAATTATTTTATGACAACCGTAGCGAAAAAGTAAATTTTTCAGCAAGAGCTTGGGCTATTGTAACCGAATCAATATTTTGTAATGGAATTGCGTAAGCATACTTTGAAAATACACATTGTATAGTCAAAATATACCTATTTTTACAAGGAGTAATTGGCAAAGGGTCAACTATATTTATTTGTATTTTTCAAAAGGTTCTTTGGGAGTATCTGTAATTCTCATCGGTTGTTTCGTTCGTAAATTTATAATTTTTTTCTTTGACAATTTTTGCTAGATTTAATAAATTTTTGTATTTCAATTTTCATATTAGACCAAAAGAATTGGTTTTTGAAACACCTTTGTCACCTCCCACAGTTGACTCATGAAATTCTTTGATAATTGGATGTCTTTCTTCGAATTTTGGAATTATTATTTCACCTGAGCAGACCATAATTTTTATTTGTGAATTAGAAAAATGGTGACAAACATTTTCTCGATATAAAACCAGGAAATTTCGTCTAAATTATTTCCGACTTTTGAAACTCTAGCAAAATGTACATAAAGTGGCTCCATATCATTTCTTAAGCCAAGAATAGCCCTGAACACTTTATTCCAATATGCTTTGCCTTTAAATTTTTCTTTTACTACAACATAAAAAATATAGCGATTTCCTTGAGGGATAACGATTACATTTCCAACCTTAAAATCATCATTTTTTATTGTATTAACATTTAACAAATTTCTTTCTATTAATTCTTTACTAATATCTGAATCAAAAATGCAATCCTCCGTGACAAAGTGAACAATATGAACAGTTCCCATGGACAACATATCTTTACTATAAATTATACAAGGATTATCAATCTGGAACACATGTCTAATTATTTCATCAATTTCGTCTTCAAGGTTGATCGTCCAACACGAATCAGGAATAGAACATTCACCTTGGCCAAGGACATTTTCAATGTCACCTATTGAATGGTGTAAAGACACAACAGGGATTCCATGATTCAATGGACAATCCCAATTCTCCGATCCCAAGTCAAATGCTTGCGTTCCAAGAGAACCATTACCTTCCGCAGATATAATATTGGATACAGCTCCCTAAGTTCCCAAACAATTCTCCTGGTAACTCGTTAAGAGAAAATCACAATCACACAATCCAAAAGCACGATTAACCAGACATTGTATATTAATAATTTTTACTATTTCTATTCCAACCTCATCATTGTTCACAGGATTTCTCGACAAAGCATCAGCATTAGCATTAATTCTACCAGGCTTGTAAATAATTTTGTAATCGTATTCACTCAATTTTATATGCCATCTTGCTAATCTAGAAATTGGATCCTTTAATCCATTTAACCAAAGTAGAGGTCTATGGTCTGTAACAAGTGTAAATTCCCTGCCATATAAATACGGACGGAAATGTTTTACACAAAACACAACAGCACATTATTAGCACATTATTCTTTCTCAATGGTCGAATAATTAATTTCAGCCATTTGCAGGACTCTGGAAGCATATGCTATAGGAAGATCCCGTCCAATTGGTCCTTGACTAAGAATTGTGGTTTAGATATTTTGGAATATTCATTATTAAACCTTCTATAATAACCCGTAAGACGAAGAAATTGTTTAATGTTTTTTCTTGTTTAAGGTATAGGAAATTTTTGGACTGCCTCCAATTTTCGAGGATCTGGTTACACTCCCTTTTCAGTAACTTAATGTCCTAAATAAGTGATTTCTTAACGAAGAAAATTGCATTTATCCGGTTGCAGAGTAAGACCAGCAGAATTAAGTATTCCTTACAATTTCCTTAATTTTTGAGAATGTTTCTTCAAACTGGATGCATATATAACAATATCATCCATATAGACGAACAATTCTATTCCTTGTAAACCTGACAAAACGTGATCCACCAATCTCTGAAAAGTACTTGGGGCTGTTTTTAATCCAAAAGGCATGTGGGTATATTGGTAATGACCAAAAGGAGCACTAAAAGCGGTTTTCCGTTCACTTTCTGGATCAAGAGGAATTTGATGAAACCCTAAAGCTAGATCCAAAACAGAAAAATACTTAGCGCCACCACATTGATCGATTATATCGATGATACTAGGTATTGGATAAACGACTCCCACTGTGATTTAATTTAATTTTCGATAATCAATTACCATTCTCCAACGGTTATTACCCTTAAAATCTGGACTTTTGGGTACAATCCAGAGGGGCGAATTATAAGGGGATGTAGACGGCTTAATAATATTTGTTGATAAAAGATTATTTAATAGTTTATTGATTTCATCGTTATGAATGCGTGGATATCTATATTGTTTAACAAAAATTTGATTCTCAGTATTTGTGATAATTTCATGTTTCAGGACATTTGTAGAACCCAATGTTTCTCCTGGTAAATAAAATTGATTCGGAAAATCATTAAAAATCTTTATTAAACTTTCCTTCTCTTCATCATTTAAACCATCCAAATTTAAATTTTGTAATAATAAAGCTAATCTTTTAGCATATTTTTTAATCTCATCAGGGGGTATTGAAGAATTTAAAGGGGTTGAAAATTCCTGCAGTTCCAATGCTGGTACTGTCAGTTCCACATTTTCACTACTCGAATTAACCATAAATAATTTAACTAAACCATTATTATTATTAACCAATACCTTTCCCGAAAATATTGCAGGACCACAAGAAATCCTTGGAATATATCCTTCAGTTAAGCAAGTAGACTTTATGGGTAATTCAACCAATGTTTTTGATCGTGGAGATAATTAAATTATTTTATCTTTTAGAAAAGTTATTCCCAAAATACCCTGATATTTAATAGGAAAATCTGGTGTGACAACTTAAAATAAGGTCTCAATTCAAAAAATATAAATTTTTGTTTCTCCTAAAATTTTTGTCATAGTTGGATTAATTCCAACTAAATTAAAAATGTTTGTTTTGTCAATGAACGTTTCAGTTTTCAACTGCGCAATAAAATAACCGACATTCAAAGATTTACAATATAATTTTGCATTTTTTCATATCAATAATAAAAAGTACAAATTCAGTATTTCATAATCATAGTTTCGTTCTATTTTTTTTTCAAATATAAGTAAAATAGTTAATACATATTCCTTAATTAATTAAACATTAATAATAATAATAATAATAATAATAAATTTAACTTAATATTAATACTATAGGATAGAGAGAGAAAAAGAAAGAATAAATGTCAAATAAAAGGTCTTTTCAATTTCTGGATCAAATAATAGTAATAATAGGGGAGAATGGGACAAACCGGACCCCTTAACGGTTTTTTTACTCTTGTGACTAAACGAATCAACCGATTTCATTTTTCGATGGCTTGTTTGAAAGATCATTTAATTTCGCAACTTTTTCCCAGATACACCTATACTTTATCTTTTATTGTTTAGTTGCTGTGTTAACTTTAAAAATTTTTGCAAACGGTCCGGTTTGCCCCACCCCCTGGGGTAAACCGGACCGTTTGGTTTTTTATTTATAATATTGCATTTACATAATCTACAATAGTAACAAACATAAAGAATCATGTAAACAATGGTTGTAGTAATGAAAATAATAATTCGGGTTTGGTTTTTTATTTATAATATTGCATTTACATAATCTACAATAGTAACAAACATAAAGAATCATGTAAACAATGGTTGTAGTAATGAAAATAATAATTCGGGTTTGGTTTTTTATTTATAATATTGCATTTACATAATCTACAATAGTAACAAACATAAAGAATCATGTAAACAATGGTTGTAGTAATGAAAATAATAATTCGGGATTGAATTTTAATTAAATAAATTTTTTTTTAATAAATGAATAAAAATGTTTGTCATTATCAGAGAAACAATATTAAAGGGTCTAATCTCATTAGAAGACAATTATTATTCATTGTAAGTTAATATTTTAATGAAAGAAACATTTTATTTAAAAATAATTTTTATGAAACTTCAATTCAATGGAAATATCCTATGGTCGGTTTGCCCCACCGAAAACGGTCCGGTTTGTCCCACAGGCCCATTTTGAGAATAAATGTTTGTCAAAAAGAAACGCTTTGAAAATTCATCAAAGTTTTTGGTGGTAAATATTCCTGAGGTATGTACCTTCAAAACCCAAGACCTAATATTTGGAAATATTACACGATTTCCTCAGAATTTCCTTAAGAAAAAATTCGAAAAAGTGTAGAAAAAAAGTAAAAAAAAACTTTTGCACCCAGCGTTGCACAAACAAAAGTAAAAAATGTCAAATTGAAAAAATAAGGTATACAACACACACATGGTTGTTTCAAATTTCTAAATAGCACTTTTGACAATTTCGATATTTCGGAAATATTGAGGAGGCTCCGGTTTACCCACCGGTCCGGTTTGCTCCACTCTCCCCTATTAATAATAGTAATAACAATAATAATAATGTTTAATTGTAATATAAATATTACTTGAGATATTTAAATTTGAATCCTCCAAGATGACAATCGAAATTCCTAGTTCATTTATATAGAATTTAAAATTTCCTATAAAATTTACTAGGCACTGATGCCAGATGCCACAATACTATTTTGCGTTGGCCTTTAAGGTCCAAGCACGACTGAGTCGGGTAACGGAACATTCACACGACTTTTGGAAAAATCTTCTTGTCTTCGTTATTTCGAACACAAATGCATACGTTTGTCTCATTCAACATTTTCAGTTTTTGGAAAAAGTAAGAAAATGTAGAGGGTAACAAACTTATGCCCTGTCTTAGAAATGATAAAGACAAGAATGTTTTTACCAAAAGTCGTGTGAAAGCTCCCTGAAGAGGTGTAAATGTACCCTTACGGAACGCAGTACAGTATTCTGTCACGAAAGTTCGCCTTAATATGTTCATATCTTTACTCCTACAGTGTCTGAAAAAAATTATTGTTCCTTGAAAGTATCAACCAAATCAATTGCTGAATTTTTCGTCTCCATTAGATAAATATTTGCAAGTTAATCAAAATTTCTATTTTTCAAATTAGTTATTTTTCGCTGAAAATCACTTTATAATTTGAAAAGAAAAATATTATCTACGACAACAACAAACTCTTCGCTTGCTGTAAGTCTAGTTTGTTGCTTCTCTTCAATGTTTAATTTTTGTCTTATTTATTTTGTAATAACTATTAATCATAAAATTCCATGTAAAATATATAATTTATTTTAAATATTTCTTAATAATATAAAATCAGTTGATTTTATATTGTTAAGAAATATACATCGAATGCATACTTTATCTTAACATAAACTTTAATAAAACCTTTTTTAATTTTTGATCTTAATTAAAAAGCAGTATAATAGTATTGCAAAATTTTATATGCTCTTCTAAATATCATATTACATTTACTTTAATTTATTTATTTTTCATATTGTGTTACCAAGTTTTTATGCAAACAAAAATGAAATACTTTGAAATTATTTTAATTACAAATTTACTTTCAATTTTTATAATGAAGAAAAGTTCATTAGAATTTAAATTTTACAAAACCATGGTAAATAATAAAGCTGACCTTAATTTTTATGTGTATATTATATCTTATTCTATTATTATATTTAACAAATGCAATTTCTATTCTCAAGTCATTAAATTATGCATTTGTAATAAAAGTTTAATGCTTATGTTGAGATAAAGTATGCATTATTAAAAAATCTTTAAAATAAATTATATATTTTACATGGAATTTCATGATTAATAGTTATTACAAAATAAATAAGATGAAAATTAAACATTGAAGAGAAGCAACAGGCTAGACTTACAGCAAGCGAAGAGTTTGTTGTTGTTGTAAATAATACTTTTCTTTACAAATTATAAAGTGATTTTCAGCGAAAAATAACTAATTTGCAAAATAGCAATTTTGATTAACTTGCAAATATTTATCTGATGGAGACGAAAAATCCAGCAATTGATTTGGTTGATACTTTTAAGGAACAATAATTTTTTTCAGGCACTGTAGGAGTAAAGATATCAGAGAGTAAGGCTATACTGAGAAAAAAACAATGCCAAAATAGCGCCATCCACTTATGTAGATTTAGCTTTGCTTAACACCGCTTTAACGACTGTGGGGAACACTGCAGTTTCTGCACGAGTTTTCTGCTATTACTACCGTGTCTATAAGTTATTTGAATTTTCGTGCGCGTTGTGTTTCTCTGACACACTTGTATTTTTATTCTTTGTCGTTTTTCCTTATTTTTAGTTTAATGTGGAAATGGATGAATTCGTAAAGAATATTTTACAGAATTGGAAATTGGACCAATTCATTGACAGATTTGAAAGTAAGTATATGCAGAATGGACGCAATCCTAACCTAAAATAAATTGTCTTTGCTTTTGATAATTATATAGCTTATTTAATATTGATTAGCAATATTATTATAAAATAAATTATAATTATTTTAAAAACATTTGTTATCACTAGTAATTAACTATATGTTTACTTAATAAAGTATTTTAAAACAATTTAAAGTAATTTTCAAGTTTCTACAAAACTGCCAAAACTGCTGTGTGTCACAATGCAAAAACTGCAGTGTTCCAACGTAGAAACAACAGTTTTCTGTTTGCAGTGTTACTCATGCAGATACAGCAGGACTTTACCGCTGAAACGGCGTGTTTTTTTCCTCAGTGTAAGGAGACAGAACTGACTGAGTGAAGTCTCTCAGAAATGAAACTTTTTTCTGTAGGGGAACTATACTCGCAGAATGACAAAACTTATACAATGCGTGCATGCGCAGTACATGCGTATATTTCCATCTCTTTTTAAATCGTAAAATATAAGCACCTGAGAAAACAAAAACATATCAAAATGTTATGGTTGTGTTTTAGCACATGTTTCTTGAAATAAAATATTTTGTTAGAGCAGAATTTTATATGTAGGTAGGATTTAATAATATTATAATACTTACAATTATTGGATTTAAATACATTACAATTAATATTAATGATTTGAAAAATTATTTTGAGTAATAGAACGAATTATTTCCAAACAAATTTATTATTTTATTTTCCTGTATTTTTCTTGTATGACAATAAAATTACAAAATTATGGCTACTTGCACCACAGGATGCGAAACATATTACAATGATTGTTTTTTTATTTATAAAGTATATAATTAAAGTAAATTACAAATTCGTAAATATTATTTTTTTTACGAATTTTTCAATTGTTTCCACATAGAATAAAACACTTTGTAGTTATATAACAAAAAAATTTATTCTGAACGTATATAACTATTTAATTATATTATTAACTAGCTGTCGTACCCGTCTTCGACGGGTTTTAGTTTTTTCAAATACATTCAATAGTGTGTCTACCAGTCTCCAAAAATAAAAAATAGTGGGGAATTTAATTCGACAGGAAAAAATAATTATTAGATACCATCAACTATTTCATTAGAAAAATATTACTATTTTAAATCAGTGATTGACTTTTTATCATCAAATAATTTATTTTTAATTAATTAAAATGCAGAAAACAATGTTTGTCAATTATTTTTAGAAATTTAATTATAGTATTATAAGTTAAAGCAAAATTTCTACTAATTTTCGACTAACTAATTCGACTAAAAAGTCGAATTCGAACTAATTGTATCATAATTGCTAAAATCTAAAATAAGATATACATTGCATAAGCTGAAATCACAGTTTGTCCCGATTAAATTAAATTCCTATATATTTCTCATTTTTCCCAAGTGATAGAACCCCTGTTAAAAGTATTAGTAAAAACAAAAAACCCATCAAAGAGTATTTTCATAAAATATGTGAATTTTTGAAGCCATTTAAAGTTTTATTTATCGTTAAGACTTATCAAGAAAATTTACATTTGATAAAAAATACACCTAAAAAATTTTGACAAAGCTGAGAAAAACCGAAGAGTTTGTAAAACAGAAATAATAATAGACACCCTGTTTAACTTTTGCCTTTACAATACTCAAAAAAACCTCTAAAAGTTAAATCTAGAATTAAAATAGCAAAACATTTTAGTATCGATGGATGAATAAATAATTCCGAATTGTATTATTTTGACGTTAAACTCTTAATCAAAGATTCCAAACATACTACTGACTTAAGTTTAATAGTAATTAGTATCAGTTATATTTTTTTCAATTTTTGACATTAAAACCATTTTTAAACAGATATTTTTAAAGCTTTCCATTAAAAAATTTGTAATTTTCCATTTTTTGAAAATATTTTTATATTCATATCATAGTTATAGGATAGTATTTTTTTGAAAATTATACTAAAGTGTGCCTAAATAACATGTAATACTCAAGTATAAAAAGTTTAAAAACAATCCATGATACATACATTAAAATTGATTATTTCTGGAATCCTTCATGTGAATAACAACTATATTTATGCTAAAATTTTGAAGTTTGGAGCAATGTGCAGACAGGCGTCTGATTTTATTAATAAGGATTAAATAGAAATATTAATTGGATATTAATTAGAGCAAATAATTATAATTTTTTCGTTTTTTAAAATTTTTCGAAAACATTTTTATACGTACATCTTAGATATGGAATAGTATTTTTTGCAAAATTATGCTAAAATGTGACTAAATGACGCGTAAAACTCAATTATAGAGCGTTTAACAACAATGCATTAAAAAATGTAAAATTTAAAAAATTTCGATTTTTAAAATTCTTGAAAACATTTTTATACTTACATATTGGTTTTTTTAATTAATTTGTTTATAAAAAATAATATTTTTTTCTAAAAAATTTTGAAAAATATTTTTTTAAGTATCTTTCAAAAGTTGAAGAAAAACCAAAACTTTCTTTTTTTGACAACTTTTTTCCAAACTCAAAATTTTAAAAATTATAAGCTATTAGGTTTACTAATTCATAGTTTTCGTTCTAAAAAGAGTTTATAGAACGAATACTACGAGTCGGCCCATATCGGATCTTTTTAAAAAATCTTCTGTATATTGGCAGGTATAAATAAATAAGAAAAAAATAAAAATGAATCGCGCCCTAATTAAAAATAAATTAATTTGTTTATAAAAAAATAATTTTTTTTTCTAAAAAATTTTAAAAAATATTTTTTTTTAAATATTTTAAAAGTTGACGAAAAACCAAAACTTTCTTTCTTTGACAACTTTTTTCGAAACTCAATACTTTCAAAGTTCTAAGCTATTGAAAATAGGTCTGCTTTTAAAAATCCAAAATTTCGAAAATTCATATCTCGAAAATTTTGGCAATTATGGAAAAATTAAAAATACGTATTTAATATTTTTCTATAAGGAACGAGAAAAAATTATGTTTAACCGATTCTAAAATGTCGTAGAAAAATTTCACCTGGAATTGTCCATATATAGGGTGTCCCAGTCGAGGGTGTACATATTAAAGGGGCATAATTATGCCCCTTTTCAGTAGATTATAATCTACTGAAAAAACTGAGACAAAAAGTCCTTTGCACTTTTTAAAAATTTTCAGTAGTTTTTCCGTAAATCGCAATTAAAAAATCAAAAACTACGCTTTGCTATTGGACGTGAAGGCTCAGTGGGACGGTAGGCGGGGCGTACTATTGCAGAGTTTGCTTGCCTGGGCGTGTATCATCAGCGCGCGTAGAATAAATTTTTGACGCTAATTTCTTGTTTCTAGTTTTAAACAGTGTTATTTTAAAACAAACCTGGTGTTAATTAAACACCCAATAATAATAAGTATTAAATTGACGCACTACGCGCGCTGCTGGTACACGCCCAGGCAAGCAAACGCTGCAATAGTACGTATATATACTGCTTTAAGCCAGTGTAAGAGCCATAAGAATTAGAGGTTACGATGAAAATTCTATTTTTGTCAAAAAGTGTAATTCATATGTTTTCCAGTAAGATAATAATTTGGAAAGTTAAAACAAGTATCATAGTTTGACGTAGAATAAAAATATATTCGGATAATAAGTGTAATATCTCTGACATGAATAATAATAATAAAATAAATTCATATAAAATAGCCAATTTATTAGAACTTTGGTTGACTGAAGTACAGACAAGACTGACGCTGACTCGCATACATGGAACTGAGCTTATGGCTCGTTCATACGCCATCTAGTGGACACTTACGACATTACAATACCTCCCCCTTTAATTTAAAACACTATTTATTTATTTATTTTTTTTTACAAAATTTTATTACAAGTTTAATCGCTGTGGAGGTTTGATATTTCTTTTCGGTCTAGTGTGTGTGTCTTTATTAGTCGATTCTATTTTCTTAGGTATTTCTGGAGACGCTGTTATAATTGGTTTTTCGAGATTTATCTTCTCCTGCTCATCAACATTATTTTTTTGCATTTCATTCTCTACAATATCAGTTACTTTAGAATCTACATTTGTCTCTCCCTGGTTACTTTCATTCTGCTTCATTCGATTTTTAAAACAAACAGGATCCAATACAATCTCTATACTTTCTGACTTTTCCTTAATGTTGTCGTCGTTTTTAACAATTTCATATACTTTTAACATTTGATCCACATGCCTTTTCCACATATTTTTACAATATGGAATTTTACATAGATATGTTTGATCTCCAATCACTCGACACACATTCCCTTTTACCCTTTCTTTTTTGTTTACATTTCTATAGTCTCTCACATACACCAATTCACCCTTCTGAAATTTTACATCTCGATTACCTTTGTGGTTTCTTTTTATTCTCTCAATTGCTTTATTTTTGCTATCTGGTTTTAATAAATCAAATCTGGTTCTAATCGCTCTTCCGAACATTAGTTTTGCTGGTGTTTCTCCCGTTGTACAATGAATCGAAGTTCTATAGTTTAATAAATATCTACTGATAATCGTGTCTATTGGTATGTTTTTGTTTTTTTGATCATTTAATGCTTTTCGGAGACCTACTTTAAATGATTTAACCGCATTTTCAGCCGCACCATTCGATGATGGGTGATAAGTCGCTCCCGTTACATTGTCTTATTCCATTGTTTTTACAAAATTCTTGAAATTCCGCAGAAGTGAGCTGAGCTCCACTGTCAGATACAATTTTCTTGGGAAGACCAAATCGTGCAAAAGTTTCTCTCAATTTCGAAACAGTTGTTTGAGTTGTTGTATTGTTCATCATGAACACTTCTGGCCATTTTGTGAACGCGTCTGTAATAATCAAAAACATTTTTTTTGTAATCGGTCCTAAAAAATCTATATGTATTCTTTCGAATGGAAAAGTAGCTTCTTCAAAAAGTTTTAATTTTGCCTTTTGTGGATCTGGTCTTTCCAATTGACACGCATGACATTGTAACGCAATTTTTTCGATTTCTTTATCTAATAATGGCCACCAAAAATAGGCTCGTGCCATTGATTTCATTTTTCCCATACCTGCGTGAGTTGAATGCAATTCTTCTAATAGTTTATTTCTAAATTTCGTTGGTACAAGAATCCTATAACCCCACATCAATACACCTTGATCAATATGAATTTCTGATTTTCTAATTTCATATGGTTTTAAATGACTTTCGATGTTATTAGGCCATCCTTTCTCTACATATGAATAAATTGCACTCAACTCAGGATCTTTTCTTATTTCTATTTTTAATTGAATCGCAGTTAAAGGTACAGAATTTTCTATAAAATTAAAATATTCGCATCCGTTATCAAAACCATGTACAATTTCTGTATCGATTGGAAGTCTCGATAAGCCATCAGCAATAATATTGCTCTTTCCTTTTATATGTTTAAAATTATATTCAAAACCGGACAAAAATACTGCCCATCTTTGTAACCTACCAGCTGCCATTTCTGGGAGACTTTTATTTTCTCCAAAAAGCGCTTCTAATGGTTTGTGATCCGAAAATAAATTAAATTTGTTTCCGATTAAATATTGATAGAATTTCTTTGCTCCGAAATAAATTGCTAATGCATCTTTTTGAATTACCGCGTATTTCTTTTCTGCTGGTTGCAGTACTCTCGACGCAAACGCTATCGGCCGTTTTGTACCATCTGGAAATACATGCGTTAATACCGCTGCTATACCTAACTGAGAAGCATCACAATACAAATTTATCGGCTTTGTTCTATCAAAATGCACTAACACTCTATTAGACGTAATTTCCTTTCTTGTTTTATTAAATGCGTTTTCACATTTTTCCGTCCATTTAAATTCCGTATTATCTTTTAGTAAATTATACATTGGTGATAATATTTCCGTCACATTCGGAATAAATTTCGAATAATAATTTACAGTACCAACCCATGTCTTTATTTCGCTTTTACTCGTTGGTCTAGGAATTTTTAAAATCGCTTCCACTTTGCTATGATCTGTTTTCAACCCTTCTTTGTTAATCACATGGCCCAAAAATCTGATTTCCTTTTGGAAAAATTTACATTTTTTTATATTCAATATGAACCCTGGTTTTGAAGCCTTCCCAAAACCTCATTTAAATTAGCAAGATGTTCTTGTCGCGTTTTTCCCGTAACTACTACGTCGTCGATAAAATAAACTACACCTGGTAATCCCTGTAACACTTTTTCTATTATTCTCTGAAAAATTGCTGACGCCGGTTTTGTGCCAAATGACAATCTATTTACACGATAAATTCCCTTACAAGTGCTCCATGTGAGCAATTCGCTTGTTTCCTCATCTAATTCCAATTGATTAAATGCATTAAGAAAATCGAGTTTTGTAAATTCTTCCTCACCCTGGAGAACAGCAAACAAATCTTCAATTCTAGGTAATGGATGATTCACATTTACTAAGTATTTGTTTATCGTGATTTTATAATTTGCACACAAACGAATTGTACCATCAGACTTTATTATTGGTACCAAAGGTGTACCAAATTTTCCATTGTTTACTTTAGTTAACATTCCGTCATCCTCTAATTTATCAATTATTTTATCTACATTTTCCCTAAACGCATATGCCACAGGCTTTGGCTTAATAAAAATCGGTTTAATATCCGGTGTAACTTCTAATTTGATTTTCTCATACACGTATTTCCCTAATTTCTGTTTAAACATATCGTCATATTTTTTTAATATTTTAATTAAATCCTCGTCATTCGGTTCTTCATTAATTTTAAAGGTTTCTACTGGAATATTGAATTTTATCCCGAAACAATGCATTAAGTCTCTACCTAAAAGTGGTCTAGATCCCTTGTCAACCTATAAAATCTTTTTATTTACATTTTTCCCTTTTTATGCCACTTTTGCTTCGAATTCTCCGGCTGGTTGGACAATACTTCCATCATAAAAGGCTAATTGTACCGATGTGTTTAACTTTTTTGTACATTTGCTGAGGTTCCTTTCAAAAAAATCTATTGGAATGCAAGATCTACCCGCCCCTGAATCTATTTCGCATTTGACAGGTACACCTTGAATCAATACAGTTAACATAAATGGAGTTACTCCACTTTCACTTTTAACATAAAACATTTCTAACTCCTCAGCTTCCTCTGAAAAATGTACACGATTAGTTTTAGACTTACACATGACAGCTAAATGACCTACCTCATTACAAATTTTACATTTGTATTTCTTATATTTACATGTCGCAAATACATGACCACCTTTACCACAAGCAAAACATGCCGACCCTTTTTTGTATACATTGTTTCCCTTTGGTCCTTTGTTGGTGTAGTCCTGAGTTTGCTGCCATTTATTGTTTTCTTGCGCCTTGCTACCAGCTGATCCTGTTCGCCTGTTTGGAATTAACTTCAATTTGTTGACTTCCACCTCTTGTAGTGACAGCTCCTTGTTTAATGCACTTTCCTTTAAATCGTTTAAAGACTTTGTGATTTCCTCTTCACACAAACGTTCTTGAATTCTTCCTTTGCTCATACCAGATATGAATTTGTCCTTTAAAATCGCTTCTAATTGATTTCCGAATTTGCAGTCAGCCGCCACTTTCTTAATCCGAGCATACCATTCACTCACTTTTTCATTTTGCTCTTGTCTTGTTTCATAAAATTCAATCCGCTTTCTAAATGTTGACACTCGAGGTGAAAATTGGCTTCTTAGAATTTGACACAACTCTTCGTATGTTTTGTCCTTAGGCAAATTTGGATTCGCCAAATCTCTTACAACTTTGTATGCATCTGGTCCCATAACCGTCAATAATACAGATACTTTTCTATCTTCTTCAATATAATTCGCTGTTAAATATTGATCTAAACGTTCTTCATAAATTTGCCAATCTTCTCCTAATTTATACTCTGCTAACGTACCAATTTGTGCATGCATCATAATTTGTGTCGTATTTACGCCTTGTGCGTTTTCATCTCCATGATCAGACATGTTGTTATTGTGTTCGCGTTCCTATGTTCCTTGTTCTACTATTTGAATTCACAGTGCCCTCTGGTAAACTTTTGTTGAAAGTTCAAATCAAGTATGGCTGCACAAAAAGATGGATAAGCGTCCTTTTCCTTTGTTGCGCGTCTGGTCCTTCCAGATTCCAATGTTCTATTTTCTTCTCTCAAATCAACAAAATGTGAGATTTCGCACAATAGAACAAAATATGCACAAGCCTTTGATGCCTTTTTCTGCCCACATTCACTTTCACATAAAAAAATGGTTTCACTGATTATTACCACGCCGTCGACACTATGTGAATTATATTTCGATCTATTTTTCTTTTTCCCCTTTTTTTTATTTTATTCCTCGTCGCCAATGTAATATCTCTGACATGAATAATAATAATAAAATAAATTCATATAAAATAGCCAATTTATTAGAACTTTGGTTGACTGAAGTACAGACAAGACTGACGCTGACTCGCATACATGGAACTGAGCTTATGGCTCGTTCATACGCCATCTAGTGGACACTTACGACATTACAATAAGTTTCGTAATTCAGGAAATTGTGATGTAGGGTCTTTCCCATGAATTATTTTAAATTTTGAACTAAGTGCCAATCAGTACGAACTATATTTGTAGTCAAGACTTTTCACACTTTCAACTCAAGATTGCACGGAGGTGGTGTGGAGACGATTTTGACATTTTTGGTAAATTTATTTTCTACCGTCAGTAGTATATTAATGCATAATAATGAGATTTGTACAACCTACTTTATTTTTACCGGCATCATATTCAGTAAAAAGTCGTATTTACAAATATTGTGATCATTCGTGAATGTACAATGTCACAGAAAATTAATGGTAAACAATAACCAAATAAATTAAATGATATGATTGCTAGTATTACAACGGTGGATGTTCTTGTAAATTGTTAATACAATTAACATTTAAAAGTAAAATTTCCTTTAAAAAGTAAAATATAATAAACAAATATCTTAAGGGGAGATTCCACTGATTTTTTTTTTTTAATACCGAAATTTTTTTTTTTTAATTTTTGGTTGGTATGATTATCTAAAAATACGAGAAAAATAGTCTGAAGCGATAAGAATAGACTCGCTAGCAGGAGAGTAGGAATAACATCACCTTTCCACCTCGAAAATTCATGTTTTTTTCATTAATTACCTAACTGCAATTTGTTTATTTTTAAATTTACATTTTTTCTTTTCGCACCGCTTGAAAGAGTAGTTCTTAAGTAATAAGAAATGTCTACTGTTACGTATCAAAGGTTATGTATATAACTTTAAGTTAAATTTTTGTATATTTGGTCCTTCAAACTTTAAACGCGTTTTTCTCGAAACTACACATTTTCAACTTGTTTACACTCTCATTTTTACAATTTTCAACGAAATAACTTGCAATTTGGACAGCATGCTCCTTGAATGTGTAGTTTTCGTGTAAACTAGGATATTTAAGATCCATTAATATTTATAAAAGTTATTAACAATTTAAGTTGCAAAATTATGGTCGAAAAATTAAAAAGTCTGCCATTTGGTTATTTTTCAATAAATTTTTTTTGTTCTAGTTTACACGATAGCCATAATGGTATAGATTAAGAAAATTTTTGACTTTTTTAGTTTAGATTAATTGTCACAGAGAAAAAATGTAAACAACTTTTAGAGGGGACCACTTTCGGCAGCCATTTTCTAAGACTCCATTAAAAAAATAAATAAATAAAAAATGGTTTTTATTACTGTAACACAAGTATTTTATGGTAAAAAAAGTTTAACTAAGAAATGTTTATTTTACTACCTATAAAAAATTTTTTTAAAAAAACCTTAATTTCTGTGGAATCTCCCCTTAAATAAAAATTAAAATATATAAATTTAATTTTTATGTATACTTACACACTTACAGCATAACCCTTTTTAATAAAACAATGCTGTGAGTGAAAATTACCTTTGTGAAGAAAATAATTCGATTACATATAATAAATAAATCAATAAATAATGTATTTCTGAAAGGTAACACGAAATGTCTTTTTTTATTTTACTTATCAAGGAAAGATGGTTAGTTTCTATTTCAATTCATGCAGGGCGAATAGGTTGAAAATTCTAAATCAAGTTTAATGTGATTTTTCTTGTTTTTTAGGACAAATAAAGAGATACGTATTTTTTGGTTTGGCAAAAAAAAATTTTTTCTCAAAGTTATAAGAATTTGAAAATTTAAAGGCACATAGTGATATAAGAGCTAAACAGCTGAAAAATTATTTTTAAATCTTTCTAGTTTTTACAAAAATTAATATTTTTTAATTCTGTTACTTGATTTTAGTAGTGTTTTTGATACTCTTTCTTTACAAACTTGAAAATTTGAAAAGTTTTGAAAATTAACAAAATGGCGGCCATTTTTTAAAAAATCAAAAAAGTCAATTTTCTCAAAAACATCATTTTTTAATTTTCTTTAATTTTTTTGTGAATTCTAGATGGAAAAAGGAACTTTTTCCAAAAGGTCTTATGTTCGCTAAAACTTTCTGGAAGTCGCTATAATTTTTTTCAGAAAATAAAAAACTAATTATTTTGAGTAATGTGTCGACATATATATTTTTTATGTATACAAGGGTGTTTATCTTTTTAAATAGTGCTTTTGACTCTTTTTCATTTCAAAAAATTACAAAATGGCGGCCGTTTTTGAAAAAATATAAGATCTCAATTTTCTCCAAAACATTTTTTTTATTTTTCTGGAAATTTTTTTGTGGTTTCTAGATAAAAAAAATGACCCTTTCAAAAAGGTGACTTTTTTTAGTAAAGTTGATAAATTTTAAAAATTAACTAAATGCCAGCCACTTAAATTTTTTTTAAAAACAACTATAGTTAAATTGGGTAAGGCCTTCTGAAAAAAAATTTTTTTTTTAAAAATTGTTTTTTAAAAAGTTATTAACAATTTAATTTTTTAACACATTTTTCGAAAAAAATGAATTACTCGAAAACTAATCGACAGAATTTGATATAATTTTAATCACTTATTTAAAAATTCTTTCTTTCTAAAACTCCAATTCCAGTTTTAAATGATCATATAATTTGTTTAAATAATAAAAAAAATTTAAAAACAAATGAAAATTTAAGCATGTTCCTAATGAAATAATTAAATTTTCTTTACATCACTTTATTCTACGTAAAATGTGGGACTATTATAAAAAAAAGTTTTAGGGCCCGTATTTTATTTACAAAATAAAACTATATTTTTGTTAAGCACCATATTATTCGCCATATTGGATCCGCCATTTTGCAATTAATTTTAATTTTCGAAATTATATATTAAATGCTTTATAAATGACCCCCAACTAACAAATTGAAACCAATTCAACGCATATAACGCGTCAGTTCGACCGCCCGCGAAACTGCACGAGCCATATCTTTGTTAAAGCACATAACAAAAATAGCTGTAATTTGTAAATAAAATGAGGACCCTAAAATTTTTTTTGTAATACTTTCAAATTCTACCTAGAATAAAATGCTATAAAGAAAATTTAATTATCTCATTAAGAACAGGCTTAAAAACCATCGGTACACTTCAGAAGGCCTTACCCAATTTGACTATAGTTATTTTCAAAACAAATTTTAAGTGGCTGGCATTTATTTATTAAAGTAGTAAACGGGACTATGCCGTTTTGTACAGAGTACTCTTAATACTAATTTTTGCAAAAAGCAAAATTACTAAATATTACAAAAAAACTTATAATATAAGCGGGTGAAATAAGTACACATGAGTAATATTTACACGGAGAGTCTTTTAGTTACAAAAATTACTTTATTGTATTTCGATATTTCTAATAAAACGTAAGAATTTAGGGATAATCGAGGTACGATGGTGATAGTTCTTATTCTAATAATAAGTAGTGTTATTTTTTTATCTACTATTGTAATTTTTAGGGAACAGAAGTTAGTATAAAAGTTTAGAAAGAATATCATTTGATGCTAAGACAATTGCAAATACGAGAATATGGAACATATTTATAATACATCCTGATATTTTTATTTGTAAACCCACTATTTTGAAAACTATTAAATGTAAAAAAATTTTAGATACTGTATTATTTTTATTACTAACACGCTCTGAAATGGTAAGCAGTCTGAATTTTTACAAAATTTTATTAGAATATTTTCACGAAGGTTTCCGAACAGTTCCGTCCACAACCGAAGACCAGTTAATGTTAGACGAACACTCGGCAAACAACCGAGCGTCATCATCGTCTTGAAAGTATTTTGTTAAAAACGTTTCAAAAGTTATTAGTGATTAAACAATTGAATTGTGTGATAATATTATGATAAATCATATATTAATTTATATACATATGTATTATATAAGTATACACGTGCCTAGTAACGCATTTTGTATACCCCTACCCTATATAATCTTTATTAGAATTCTTCTAACTATACCTCGATTATCCCCAAATTCTTACGTTCTATTAGAAATATCGAAATACGATAAAATAATTTTTCTAACTAAAAGTCTCTCCGTGTAGATTCTATAACATTTAAGATAGGCCAGTAAAGAAAACTACAATTATACCCTTCATATAAATTCTAAAAATTAAAGATAGGTTAGCAAAATTATAATGATAAATTTTCGTTTAAAACAATTGCTCGTAATGCGGCGAGTTAATTTTTTAAAATTTATCAACATTACTAAGAAAAAGTCACCTTTTTGAAAGGGTTATTTTTTTATCTAGAAACCACAAAAAAATTTCCAGAAAAATAAAAAAAATGTTTTGGAGAAAATTGAGATCTTATATTTTTTCAAAAACGGCCGCCATTTTGTAAATATTTTAAATTTGCAATTTTGAAAAGAAAAAGAGTCAAAAGCACTATTAAAAAAAGATAAACACCCTTGTATACATAAAAAATATATATGTCGACACATTACTCAAAATAATGAGTTTTCTTATTTTCTGAAAAAAATTATAGTGACTTCCAGAAAGTTTTAGCGAACATGAGAGCTTTTGGAAAAAGTTCCTTTTTCCATCTAGAATCCACAAAAAAAATTTAAAGAAAATTCAAAAATGGTGTTTTTGAGAAAATTGATTTTTTTGATTTTTTAAAAAATGGCCGCCATTTTGTTAATTTTCAAAACTTTTCAAATTTTCCAGTTTGTAAAGAAAGAGTATCAAAAACACTACTAAAATCAAGTAACAGAATTAAAAAATATTGATTTTTGTAAAAACTAGTAAGATTTAAAAATAATTTTTCAGCTGTTTAGCTCTTAAATCACTATGTGCCTCAAAATTTTCAAATACTCATTACTCTGCGAAAAATTTTTTTTCGCCAAACCAAAAAATACGTATCTCTTTATTTGTCCTAAAAACATGGAAAATCACATTAAACTTGATTTAGAATTTTCAACCTATTCGCTCTGCATGAATTGAAATAGAAACAGCCTACTGCTTATAAAAAAGGATAAAGTTACACTACCGGCAGAAATTGTCGGTACGAACGACGGGCGAGCTACGAAAAATTGCTGCCGAAATTAAATTAACATATTTTATTATTGAAAAACGATAGAAACTTGGTTCTTGGATCGTTTGAAAGCCAATTAAATTCTGCGCCGTTTGATATATAAATGAAAATTATTTGATATTTTTGAGAGATTTTATCACCTAAAAGATTTTGAAAAAAATTGATTAATTTGTCTATTTTTGTGCACCATGTTTGTGTGGCTGCACATTCTAGAAAAATTTAGAGAAAAATTTTAAACTCTAGCAACTTAATCTTTAAAGTCTCAGCTTTTATTTGAGCCTTGAAAATTGAAAATCCGTTTAGTAGTTTTTGAAATATCTAAAAAAATATCCTAGTATGCACTGAGAGAAGTCCGGGAACTAATACGTCCCGTGCAAGGCTTGAGTGATCATTTTGAATGTTCTTATGTAAACCTTCGATCGGGACGTCTCAAGCCCCGATAAAAAACGTGGAACGTCCCGAAGCGGAATTACTTACAACTTTTAGTTTTGGCCATGAGTTGTCTCTCACATGTGGGAACAATGTTTGACCGATTCGGGGTGTCTGAGCCCTAGATTCGAGACATCTCAAACGCGACAAGCAGAGTAACTTATAGCGATGTCTAGCGGGAACTATTATGCCCTGGACTTCTCTCAGTGTGTTGTTTTATAATTTAAGCGGTGATACACACTTATTGCACTCTCGTTGCTCACCTGGTTCGTTGCGGCAGGGCCGAATAAGCGGCATATAGAGTGGGGGTCATATTTAAAGCCCTTATTAAGTTTTTTGTAATCTTAGATTTAATAGGGGAGAATGGGGAGTTATGAAGCACGCTTTGTTTATGAGTTGTAACTTCAAAAAGAAATTTTTTTTTCAAATTTTCTCCACTTGAATCTCTAGAGGGTCTTCAAATATGCTTACTGGTTAAAGAATTTGCATGAAATAAAATAAAATCGACAATTTTTTTCAGTTGGGCTAAAAAGCTGCTTTTTCAAGTTTTTAAAAATCATGGGGAGTTGTGAAGCACTACTAAAAATCTCTAAAAATTATATTTTTTGGTAAATATTTTTTATTGAAATTTTGCATAAATCCTTTTGAATTTCAAGAACCTAATCATTGCTGGTTATTATATAGGTGAACTTATCTTTTTGATTTGTTCGCGAATTTTGTAAGAATTCTATAAAAAGGAACACTCAAAAAAACTTTATAAACGAAAGGTTGAACACATTGTCTTGAAAGATATGCAAAATATCTGCTATCGGAATGAATCCAATTACAAAACGAAGATATTAGGTGAAAAAATATTCACAGTAAGTGACATCTATCAAAACAATTACTATACGAGATCTATGGCCGTGCTTCACAACTCCCCATGCTTCATAACTCCCCATTGTCCCCTATTCATTAAAAATTTAATAATTGTTAAAGTTAATTATTATATACATAAATAAGTTATCATTTTACAAACTTTCATGATCAAATAGTCGTTTATTTCTACGTACAAATTTTCACTTTTCTAACTTTTTTCCCCAAATTAAACGACTCTTTGATCATGAAAGTTTGTAAAATGATAACTTATTTATGTATATAATAATTAACTTTAAGGGCATGTCCAAGTTGTGAAATGTAAACAAACCAACATGTAAACAAACAAAGCACCAAAATCACATTTTTCAAAGAGCTTTTTTTCTCACAAAAAATAACATTAGAAAACTTATTTTTACAAAAATGATGAATTAGAGTGTCAAAGTTTCCAAAAAAATCATTTTTGAGTGTGATCAATAAATAGCAATTAGTAAAACAACTAATTCAAATGACCTGTGAAATAGCATTTTTGACGCGTCGCGAGAAATAAACAGTTTGAGTATATCAACCGCACTGACGATGAAGAAGTCTCATATCGGCGATTGGACCTTCAACATGTGGAAAGGGAAAAATTTCCCTTTCCTCCATGAAATTACAAGGAGAAAGGGTAAAAACTTCTTCATCGTCCGTGCGGTTGATATAGTCAAACACTTTAATTTTTCGCGATGTCAGACGATTGCTCTACGCGCACGCGCAGACCGTGCCAAGGACACATTGAAAACACTATGCAAAAACACACATTTTGTTTTACTTTGAAACTCACATATTTTCACATACTTTCAGGTATACTAGGTATAGATACCAAATTCATCACTTCAATTTACCATTTTCATAAAAAAACTGTAAATTTCTATTTATTTACGAAAATGTGATGGTCGAAAAAAGCAACAGTAGAAGACCGAATATTGAGGATTTTTTCGACCATCACATTTTCGTAAATGAATAGAAATTTACAGTTTTTTTATGAAAATGGTAAATTGAAGTGTTGAATTTGGTATCTATACCTAGTATACCTGAAAGTATGTGAAAATGAGTGAGTTTCAGAGTAAAACAAAATGTGTGTTTTTGCATAGTGTTTTCAATGCGTCCTTGGCACGGTCTGCGCGTGCGCGTAGAGCAATCGTCTGACATCGCGAAAAATTAAAGTGTTTGACTATATCAACCGCACGGACGATGAAGAAGTTTTTACCCTTTCTCCTTGTAATTTCATGGAGGAAAGGGAAATTTTTCCCTTTCCACATGTTGAAGGTCCAATCGCTGATATGAGACTTCTTCATCGTCAGTGCGGTTGATATACTCAAACTGTTTATTTCTCGCGACGCGTCAAAAATGCTATTTTACAGGTCATTTGAATTAGTTGTTTTACTAATTGCTATTTATTGATCACACTCAAAAATGATTTTTTTGGGAACTTTGACACTCTAATTCATCATTTTTGTAAAAATAAGTTTTCTAATGGTAATTTTTGTGAGAAAAAAGGCTCTTTGAAAAATGTGATTTTAGTGCTTTGTTTGTTTACATTTTGGTTTGTTTACATTTCACAACTTGGACATGCCCTTAACAATTATTAAATTTTTAAAATGAATATTAAATCTAAGATTACAAAAAACTTTATAAGGGCTCTAAATATGACCCCCACTCTATATGCCGCTTATTCGGCCCTGCCGCAACGAACCAGGTGAGCAGCGAGAGTGCAATAAGTGTGTATCACCGCCTAAATTATAAAACAACATGCTAGGATATTTTTTTAGATATTTCAAAAACTACTGAACGGATTTTCAATTTTCAAGGCTCAAATAAAAGCTGAGACTTTAAAGATAAAGTTGCTAGAGTTTAAAATTTTTCTCTAAATTTTTCTAGAATGTGCAGCCACACAAACATGGTGCACAAAAATAGACAAATTAATCAATTTTTTTTCAAAATCTTTTAGGTGATAAAATCTCTCAAAAATATCAAATAATTTTCATTTATATATCAAACGACGCAGAATTTAATTGGCTTTCAAACGATCCAAGAACCAAGTTTCTATCATTTTTCAATAATAAAATATGTTAATTTAATTTCGGCAGCAATTTTTCGTAGCTCGCCCGTCGTTCGTACCGACAATTTCTGCCGGTAGTGTAAATATGTCGTGTAATTAGACAAATAATTAGATAAATTAACCTACAATATTTTCTACATCTTTCGTACACTTTTTCAAATAATTTCCGCAAAAATCCGAATTTCCGGAATCCTTCCACATGGGTGTTTGGTAAAGCATAATCATAAGTAAAATATCTGCTAATGATAAAAAACTATTTAGGTACAATAAAGTGGGAAATTTAACAAATTATTATTATTAAGCAAATAAAAATTACATATCTAAATATTTAATTTTTAGTTTTTTTAATGCTATATGAATTTTTTATATCACTGGATTCCTTACGAAAAAAGCAATTTATCTACACTGAGAAAAAAGAGGGCGCGTTGCAGCACATTTTCGAGTATTGTTGCGCGACTCAGCCCTGAGTTCTGCTACAACACTTGTGGGGCACGTAGCGCTCCCCAGACGAGCGTGTTACACTCTTTTTTTTAAAAAACCTCAAGTCTGGGGCGCGCTACGCGCCCCAGAAAAGTGTGCAGCGGAACTCAGGGCTGAGTCGCGTAACAATAATCGAAAATGTGCTGCAACGTGCCCTCTTTTTTCTCAATGTACAGAAAAAAATTATAAATTTCTAGCCCTAGGTTCAGTGAATGAAAAAAATAACAATTAATTGTTTAAACAATGTTTAATTAATTAATTTTTTATCATTAGTAGATGTTTTTCTTATGAAAAATTGCAGTATTGAGAAAAAACTAGAAATTTCTAGCCCTAAGTACAGCTTATAAACAAAATAACAACAATTAATTGTTTAAACAATGTTTAATTAATTAATTTTTATCATTTGTTGATGTGTTACTAATGAAAAATTGCACAATTGTAAAAAAATTAGAAATTTCAATCCGTAAATACAGTTTATGAAAAAAGTAAGAACAATTAATTGTTTAAACAATTTAATAAATTGTTATACTTTTTTTCTATAGCAGAAACACTTGAACTTTATTTTAATAGGTTTTTTTATAAAATTTTTAATTAATTTAGTTAAAAGAATATTTTATAAAATGTCATGATTTTTTTAATACTTATTGTTATTAAAAAATTGTTTAAAAACAAAAATTCAAAAATTGGGCTCTAGATGTCGATAGGGAATTTATCTACGAAAATTTAGAAAAAAACAAAGCCATTTTGGTAAAAAATTGTGACCTGTAGAGTGATTTGGAACGAAAAAGTACAGTTTGCGCCACTATGCGTGGCCTAAAAGTCCCATTGCTGGAACATTTTGGCAGAATACAGTGATAGTCTTGCAAATATACTAAGAAAGTTTTTATGCTATATACCTAAGGCACCACACGTTAAAACCATTGCAAATAATGGAAAAAGGTCATGTTAAGCTTAGGTTTTTTCTGTGATCACTGCAATCCAAAAAAGGTATGAATTTACGCTATATTGCTAAGAAAAACTCATAGAAGAAAGGCATGGAGCAGTAACATATACTACAAACGCTAAATTTTTCTCACCGTGTATGGATACTAAATGAGTGCTAAGGGTGGAGGAAGGGACGAATTTTTTTTGCTTATTTTTTCGTTTTCAGCGACCCTAAAAACGTCGGAAAATAAAGATTTGATCCCTTGACCAAGAAATTTTTATTTTGTGGTGTGACAGTGTAATAAATAAAAAAATATTAACCGACCTCCGTCAGCCGGAGATTTTTTTCGACAGGTGAGATATTCCGAGCGGGAGGTTTGACGTCTAGGTGCGTCGGTGTGCATTGTCGATTATTGTCCGATGCCTACCGCCGAAACTAGACTGTCGATAAACCGGTTGTACTCAGAAGAGGTTTTTCTACAGCTTCCCTCTTCTCTAACGAGAAAACCCAATTACGGGTGGTCCAAGCAAATGCGAGTACTCCTATCTTCGAAAGTCGCACTGTAGGAGCATTAGGTTAAATAAATTTGCTAATATTTGTAGAATGGTTATGCTTAATCCATAAAAAGTATCAGCCGGGACTCTTGTCGAGAGCGCAAGGCCAATAGGGCAGGAGTATAAATGAAAAAAAAAATAAATATTTATGGTCAACATCGCGTTAAACGAAACTTTTAAATAATAAATTCTAAAAATTTTATTTTCATAAGCGATATTGGTCAAAAATCACACTCGTAGAAATCACCCATTTTTCTTCCTAGATGCACATACTATTTTTTCTAACACACGTATACCGAAAGTACAAATATTTAATGAAACTTTAAATACATTTACGTCACGATTGAATACAAATAAAAAAGTTAATTAGGTAAGTTATGTAACTGTTAAATGTAAATATAAAAGTTAGATATGTAAATTACGTAACTGTTGAATGTAAACAAAAAGTTAGTTACGTAAATTACGTAACTAACATCAGATACGTAAGTTACGCCAGTCGGTTAAGTTACGTAACTCACGTAACTGATTCACTAATAATCATACTTAGATTTATACTTTGCACCTAATAATAACATTACCGAGAAGGTAAGTTACTTTTTCTCCCTGCTAATGACGTCAGCGGGAGGAAAAGATCAACTTTTCTCCCGCTTGACAGGTATGAAATGATGCACTTTCAGTGCGTGTGTTAGAAAAAATATATTTTAAGATGCATCCAAACAAATTTATTAATTTCTTCTTATTTAAAAGTTATGGACAAAACAAAAAGACTGTTACGTTACATGGTTCGCGATGTTGACCATATTAAAATTTAGTTGAACTTGTAATTAATAAAATTACTAATTAATAATTAATTTCTTAATTATAATTAATTTTCAATCAAAAAAATAACTTTTCATCTCTCGAAAAATTTGCAAAAAATAATAATTTTAGCACAGCTTTTATTTGAAATTCATAAAACGAGAAAATGTTGGAAAAAGCATTAATGTTTCATATTGGATAAAGTGGGAGATTTGAGAATTTATTGTAAAAAGTAGTTTTTCAAGTGCCTTTTTAATTCATTCAAAACATTCTTATGTACTATTTACATTGTGAAGAATTCACAAATCAAGTTAAAAAAAATTATTTCCTTTCTCTTCATTCGAAATTCCGATTTCTCATGTTATTCAAATCGATATATTTACAACAATTTATTGCTCTATTTTATAGTATTATTTTTTTAAATTCTTTATTTATTTTTTATATTATTATTATTGAAATCATTCATTTTTTTTCTTTTGAATTCATTCAAGTGCTTCTATTTTCTTATTATCTTATTATTTTCTTTATTTTTTCATAATACGTAATAACTTTTTTTTATTTAAATCGTGAAACACATTAATTCATATAGTTTTGAGATAATTTAAATTCATATATACGCAGTTTTTAATATTATTTATATAATTAAAATTGTCCCTGAAATCTGATGTTACTTAAAGGTAATCAAATTTTCGTATAATTCAATCATCCACCAGAATAATTATTAGTTCTTTTGTACTGAGAATAGTGGTTGAAGATTTCTTTTCTTTCATGTTTTCGCAATTAAAATTATACATATATATATATATATATATATATATATATATATATATATATATATATATATATATATATTTACAAGGATTAAATTTTTAATTGTAAGATATTTCAAAGGATTTTTGTACATTTTTGTACATATCCTTATTTAGAATAATACTGCCGTCCTAATGAAGAAAGTCGGCATTCGACATTTTTATGATAAATGAGTTTTTTATATCACTGGATTCCTTACGAAAAAAGCAATTTATCTACACTGAGAAAAAAGAGGGCGCGTTGCAGCACATTTTCGAGTATTGTTGCGCGACTCAGCCCTGAGTTCTGCTACAACACTTGTGGGCCACGTAGCGCTCCCCAGACGAGCGTGTTACACACTTTTTTTAAAAAACCTCTAGTCTGGGGCGCGCTACGCGCCCCAGAAAAGTGTGCAGCGGAACTCAGGGCTGAGTCGCGTAACAATAATCGAAAATGTGCTGCAACGTGCCCTCTTTTTTCTCAGTGTATAGTAATATTTGTCTTAAATAATAATTAGTTTTAGAAATAATTAGCTTTTTACTACTCTACTAACGTGAAATCATTTTGAAAAGATCGGTACTTGCAGGCAAAATGTTCGGTAAGTGCTATTACTGCTTCAAAATGGTGACGTATTTACGAACTTTCCTAGAAAAACAGCCGTAGTGTCCAGTACTGCCAGAAAATGGGGTCTGACTGGGAACGAAATCCTAAAGTCAATGGGCCGTATTGCAGGTACCGACTATTGCATCCAGGACTGTCGTCGAAGGCAGGTCATGTTTCCTTGTTGGAAGAGTCAGTACTTGCATTTCTACAATTATAACTTATTAATAAGCTGCGAATACCGACCCTAAAATAGTAACGTCACTCGGCAGTAAGAGCACATACCGTCTCTGTGGTAGTATTTTCAACACTTCAAAATCAATTTTTGGGCAGTAATCGACATTTTGTTCATAAATAATGAAAATTTCTGAAATCTTTTAACTTTATTAAATAGAGTATACCAGAATTAGTTAATATCAATTGTTATTGTTTAATAAGTCTCAATTAAAAGGCTGCTGTAATAACAAACGCGTTTCTTTAAATATCTTGAAATCGCCCTGAATGGAAGTACCGACTTTCTTCATCAGCACGGCAGAATAATTAATTCTGCGAAATAGTTTTTTTTAGAATTTTTAGAATATATTGTGAAGAAAGAAAAACATTCATTTTTATTTTTATTCCAAACCTGACCATGTCATACTTGGAGATTAAAAAAAGATATAATGTCGTACGTTATGGTCTGTTATTCATTTTCTTTTGTATTTTTACTAAAATTATTTATTAACTATTATAACTTTTTAAGAATTAGGCACAAAAATTAAAATACTCTATCCTCTATAATATATTTTTGTTTTAAAAATTTGTATTCCAAATTTTTTATTAATTTACAATTGATAACTTTATTTTATTACACTTTGTAAATTTTTATGTAATTTAAGGTTTAATAAATTGTTCTAAAATTTATCGCGCTTAAAACTTTCTGAGCATTCCATTTTCTTTTTATTTACTATATATAATTGACTTTTCTAGTTTACATTTTATCTGTCGATATTGGGAATTAAAAAATTCTTTTTTAAAATATAAAGGTAAACATAGTCAGAAATGGATATAAATTTCCTTAAAAAATTCCTTTCTTTTATTGAATGTGTAAAGATTGAAAATATCTAGTAAAAAATTGTTTCTTTTTCTACAAAAAATTTTTTTTGTCTTCTTTTCTGTTTCTTTTTTTTGATAAATACAATTACAACTCTGGACGATAATCAAGTGCATTATATTATATTGAGGGTGCTTTGCGCACACGAAGCTCGTTTCGTAAAATACATTCTCTTCAACTATCTATCTATAAAATTTTATGATTATAATTCCTTTTAAGGGGACATTCCAGTTCAAAACTGGCAAAAAGAAGGCTTTTTTAATGAAAATTATTAAAATAACTATGACATTTATTTATAAAAATTTCTTTTGAATGTAATAAACAATTTATTTAAGAATTCATTCTCTTCGTTAGATATTTCTTCAGGTGTGGAACCTCAAAAAAGTGGAATTTTCTCCCCCCCTTTTTTAGAGTACTTTTTCCCCAAAATATGCAAAAAAAGGTGTATTTATTTAGAAAAATTAAAATAAAAAAATTTTTTGTCGCCATATTGGATCTGCCATTTTGAATTTTAAAAATTTGATATCTAATTTGTTATCAGCAACATCAAATACATTTTTGTTTGTCTTTTTAAAAAATGTAAATGAGAAAACATTAATAATCATTTGATTGCTTATCCGCATACAAAAAACGGGTGATTTCCACGAGTGTGAAGTTTGCAGTTCGAGGCGCAGCGAGCGCACGAGCCGAAGGCGAGTGCTTGCGAGCGAAGCCGAGAAACTTTTGTAACGCAACGGCCTTTTTAAAATGTTTATAACTTTTAAATAATAAATTCTAAAAATTTTATTTTCATAAGCGATATTGGTAAAAAAACACACTCGTGGAAATCACCAATTTTTTTCCCTAGATGCACATACTATTTTTTCTAACACACGCATACCGAAAGTAAAAATATTTAATGAAACATTAAATACATTTACGCAACGGTTTAATACAATTAAAAAAGTTAGTTACGTAACTGTTGAATGTAAATAAAAAAAGTTGCGTAAATGACGTAAGTAACTTACCTAACATCAGATTCGTAAGTTACGTAACTAACATCAGATACGTAAGTTACGTAACTAACATCAGATACGTAAGTTACGTAACTAGCATCAGATACGTAAGTTACGTAACTAACATCAGATACGTAAGTTACGGCAGTTGTTTAATTTACATAACTCACGTAAGTGATTCACTAATGGTCATACTTTGATTTATACTTCGCACCCAATAATAACATTACCGAGAAGGTAAGTTACTTTTCCTCCCGGCTAATGACGTCAGTGGGAGGAAATGTTACTTTTCCTCCCGGCTACTGACGTCAGCGGGAGGAAATAGTATATTTTCTAACACACGCACCGTAAGTACATCTTTTCTCACCTATAAAGAGGGTGGAAAGTACGTCTTTCCCTCCCCGTGACGTCATAACGGGGAGGGAAAGTAATACTTTCCCTCTTCGCTGTGATGTCACGGGGAGAGAAAGTAATATTTTCTTCCTGCTGCTATAAAAATTTGTAATTTTTTTTTTATTTTTTAAAAATATAAAAAGAGCTATATATATTTTTTAAGATTAAATATGTATCATGTTGTAATTTTTTTATTAATAATGGATTTTAAATAAATATGACGACAAAAAATTCCATTAAATAATTGCATATTTGTACTTTCGTTTACGTGTGTTAGAAAAAATAGTATGTGCACCACGGAAGGAAAAAGATTTTCCTCCCTAGGTGCACAATATACTTTTTTCTCCCGCTCGCAGGAAAAGATACACTTTTCTCCCGCTTGACAGGTAGGAAATGGTGTACTTTCGGTGCGTGTGTTAGAAAAAAATCTTTGACATAGCGAAGAATAAAAATGTATAACTTTTGTTTTACTTCAAATTTTGCAATAATATTTTAGGAGAGTATTCTTGACATTATGAGAAATCTGAAAATAAAATAAAAAAAAATCGATTTTTTTAACATTTTGAACTGGAATGTACCCTTAAGTTAATTTACAATTTTCACCTTGGCTTCTTTTATGTTTTTACATTATAACAATAATTCAATGTATTCTGTACAAATTCTACTATCTTACGAGGTTTTTTACATTCGTTTTTATGTTTTTGTTTTTAAGTTTTTCACTAATCTGAATTTTATTTTAAAAAATTGAAGAAATTAAGAATAATATTTTGACGACGTGATTTAGAAAATAATTCATATTTTTTTAACATTAAATTTTAAATAAAATTTATAATTCTTTTTAATTATTCAAAAAGGCTTTTATACATTTGCTGGAAATTTTGAATTTACGTTCAATAGTTTATTTGTTTTACAGAATAAAAATTTAACACTTTTTAATAAAAAAAATTTTTAGTTTTCACTTTAATAATAAACTATTAACAATTTTTTTAAAATGATTAATTAATTTCAAACAATAATGTAAAAAACAAATTAAATAAATTAATTTTTATTTATTAAAAAATTCAGTCTCGATGTATTATCATTGAACTTGACTTTTTGTTTTTCTAATAATGTAATTTTTATATTTTTTCTTCTAAATCTTCTTGTTTGTTTCAATTTTGAAACTTATTTAGCAAATTATACAGGCGGAGGTTATTATTTGAAAAACAATTAATAATCATTAAATGATTGCAATCCTTTCATTTTAAGTGCACAAAAACGTGATATAATAATTTCGTCCCTTTATTATTATAACTACTCGTAATTTAATATATTTTGCATAATTTATACAAATTGACTATCAACATATTTACCATAGAAAAAAATGTTTAAACAAGAAAAGTATTCTATTAAAGTTTCTTTCAATTTGAATTAGCAAAAATGTTTAAGTTTGAATTAGTGACTGAATGATTTTGCTTTGGAATTTGTAAATTTTACTAATATATTAGTAGAAATTAGTATTTATTAGTAAAATTTACTAATTAAACAGGAACACAAAAAAAGTTTTTTGGCTGAAACACTACAATAGTATATTCCTATGTATTTTGGCCCGCTGAATCCGAATCGGAAGTCAAAATTGACAAATTGGTTCTTTTCTTTGAGTTATACTCAAAAAACGACTAAAAAACAAAATCAAAATAAAAACAAAATTTTTTTATGACACTACCCAGCTTAAAATCCCCGTACAGGATCCTTAAAGGATCCTCCTGGGATCCTGAACAGGTCCTGTGCAGGATTCCATACAGGATCCCGTGCTGGTCCTGTACAGGATCCCGTACGGGATTTTGGAACAGGGTTCCTGTGCAGGTTCCGATGCAGGAACCTTAGTTATCAAATATTTCTGTAAAGGTTCCTGTACAGGAACACTTGCAGGATCCTGTACAGGAAATTTTAAAAAAAATTTTATGTTAAGCAACATTTGACATACATAGACTTCATATTTTAATATGTTAGGCTCGTATATCAATGTTGGACAAAAAAATGTATTGCGCATTCCAGAAACTCATAGAAAACTACTGCGCAGGAGTTAAAAATATAAATAAATTAATTGAGGAAACCGTGTAGGATCCTTTAAGGGTTCCTCACAGGTTCCTTTACACTTAAGTACCTGCAGCTTACAAAACTACAAAGGGTCCTGTACAGGAACCTTTACAAAGTTTCCTGTACAGGATCCTGCAAGTGTTCCTGTACAGAAACCTTTACAGAAATCTTTGATAACTAAGGTTCCTGCATCGGAACCTGCACAGGAACCCTGTCCCAAAATCCCGTACGGGATCCTCTACAGGAGCAGTACGGGATCCTGTATGGGATGCTGCGCAGGACCTGTACAGGATTCCAAGAGAATCCTCCAAGGATCCTGTACGGGGATTTTAAGCTGGGTACAGCAGTATTTTTTCACGCTGAATTAAAATTTTCACCGAATTAAAATTTAAAAATTCAAAAAATATGATTGTCAGTCTCGATATATATATATACATACATATATATATATATATATATATATATATATATATATATATATATATATATATATATATATATATATATATATATATATATATATATATATATATATATATATATATATATATATATATATATATATATATATATATATATATATATATATATCTACCTATATTACAAAAAGATATCGCCGCCGCCGCCGCTGTTTCAAGATTCTGTAAGGCCGCCCTATTCCAAAGGGGCCGTCAAAACTTATGTCAAAATTGACCTATTTTTTTACCCATAGGTCAAAAGGAGGATAAATGACGGCCTAACATTACGTTAAAATCTATGTCAAAATTGACCTATTTTTTTACCTATAGGTCAAAAAGAGGAAAATAACGGCCTCACATTACGTTAAAATCTATGTCAAAATTGACCTATTTTTTGACCTATTGGTTTAAAAAGAGGATAATAACAGCCTCACATTACCTCAAAACTTATGTCAAAATTGACCTTTTTTTTGACCTATAGGTCAAAAGGAGGATAAATAACGGCCTTACATTACGTTAAAATCTATGTCAAAATTGACCTATTTTTTTTACCTATAGGTCAAAAGGAGGATAAATGACGGCCTAACATTACGTTAAAATCAATGTCAAAATTGACCTATTTTTTTAACGATAGGTCAATAAGAGGAAAATAACGGCCTCACATTACCTCAAAACTTATGTCAAAATTGACCTATTTTTTGACCTATTGGTATAAAAAGAGGTTAATAACGGCCTCACATTACCTTAAAACTTATGTCAAAATTGACCTATTTTTTGACCTATAGGTCAAAAAGGAGGATAAATAACGGTCTCACATTGGGTAAAAATATATGTCTAATTTAACCTATTTTTTTAACCTATAGGGCAAAAACATAAATCAAAACGTATGTCAAAATTGACCTATTTTTTGACCTATAGGTCAAAAAGAGGATAAATAACGAATAAAAATGCATGTTTAATTTTACCAATTTTTTTAAACTACGAGTTTTAAAAGGGGCCTTAATGTGAGCCTTCACATTACGTTAAAATTTAATCTGTGTTTTACCAACAGGTCAGGCTTGCCCCCTCAAATAGAAGCGCGAAATAGGACGTCAAAGCCTATCCAACAGAAATTTTTTTTACTTGCAGGCTGGTATGTTACTTCAAAATTGATGCCAAAGATTGAAAATTTGAGAATGGCTAATATCATAAGATTGCATTTTACAATCTTCATGTTATCTCTGGGGGTTGGCGCGCGAAGCGCGCAGGGGGGCGGAGCCCCCCTAGTATATATATATATATATATATATATATATATGTGGGTCATTTCATTTAAATTGTCATAATCGTGTCCTTTGCCAATAAAAACTATTTGTTATAGTTTTTAATAAAATTTATTTTCCAATGTCGTGAAATACAATCTCTATTAACATTTTTTCAACTTACAAGCATGTAAAGATGCTATGTATAATAATGGCAGAACGAAATACAGGCAAAATGTCATAAGTGTCCCATGTTTTGCAGTGAACTATAACTTCCATATGTAAGGAAAATTAACTTCTGATAACATTATTTAATTGTTTAACCCTTCTAAAAAAATAAGAATGACGTGTCCTTCACTTTTACACTATTTTACTTGGAATGCAAAATTTTGTATTTATGCGTGTTTAAAGATTTATCCAGGGAGCAAAAGTGCTGTTTTACTAACGAATCCGCAGCAGAAAATAATCACGAATCAACTTCAAAAAAATTGAATGCCGTGTTTCGAAATGTGAAAGTTTTACGTTGTGGTAGAAACAAAAAGATTTTAATGTAATTAGAAAACTGTCATGAGTGTCCCATCTTAAAAATTGGTAAATTAATATTTAATATTCAATATCAGAATAAAATTAATAATAGTTTTCAATTCTCTTTCGAATGAGACTAGAATTGTCGATATAAATATAACCTGTTCATAGATATAAGCAAAAACGAGCAAAATATCATGAGTGTCCCACAAAGGAGGAGGTCCCCTTAGGCTTATATTTTGGCTATTTGGGATTTTGATTTAAATAAATAAAATGTATATTTTCATAAATAAGAATTGAAGGGCTACATAAAATAAGGGGACGAACGCGAGACTTGGAAGGGATACTACCAGTCAGGTAGCAGTGAGAAGCCTTGAGCCGCTCGCTGCTACCTGACTGATATTATCCCTTCCAAGTCTCGCGTTCGTCCCCTTATTTTATGTAGCCCTTCAATTATATTTCTGTCGATTTTAGTCGAAACAGGGGTGTTTTGGCCAGATTAGCCTTTTGATACTAATTTTTTTTCAAAAAAAGGATGTGGAAAAGGCATAACAAAATTACTAAATTATAATGCAATTGACATATAACTTTTTACTCGGGGGTTTTTGGACTCGCTGATTTCGAATTTGAAGTCGGATATTAAAAATTAAAAATGGCGGATCCAATATGGCGAATGAATTTTGTAGAACTCATAGAAATAAATTGAAACTCGTTACTCGGGGGTTTTCGGGGTTGCGGATTACGAATCTGAAGTCGGCGTTCGAAAATTCAAAATGTCGGATCCAATATGGCGTACGAGTTTTGTAAAAACTTGTGGCATTCTGTTGAAACTCGTTAGTCGGATTCCGACATTTTGAAATTCAAGTTCAAATTCGTAATCAGCGATCCCGAAAATCCCCGAGCAACGAGTTGGAACTGAATTTTAAGAGTTTTAGAAAATTCGTTCGCCATATTGGATTCGCCATTTTGAATTCTTAAAATCTGACTTCAGTTTCGTAATCAGTTCCCCAAAAACCGCAGAGTAACAAGTTTTATGTTAATTGCATTAGAATTAAAATTTTTTTTGCTTATTTATGCAAGTATTTATAAAAATACAAATGCACACAACATGTACAAAAAATTTTCACCACATAAACTTTTGTTGGAGAATTAATGTAACAATTTAATTTAAATGGGTTGACTATTTTCTCCCAACGAATTTAATGAGTGTTGTATTATGTCATGAGTGTCCCAAACCTTCAGCCCAAGTTTTACCTTCGAAAAATTCTAAAATGTTAAATAAATAAGCAAAAAACTATTTTTCTCAACTTTAATAGTGCATTAACAGTTAGAACAGAGTCATAAAATAATATATTATTAGCAAATTCTTATTTTCTTGGCGAAATGAAAATGTCATTTTTTCTCACTTTTCTTTGTGTTTTGCTTAATTTAAAAATTTTTTCTTTATCAAACGTGACCTTATAGTGAAATTTATGGTTCGTTTGAGTTTCATAATTGTAAGAGTAACGAAACAATACTTAAAATTAATCATCATTAAATGGAAGATTTGTAGAAAATTTTTTAAAAAAAATTTTACTATTTCTGACGAAAAACGTCTCTTATGTGGAATATATCACTTTAATTGCGCGACCACTATGAATTTCGTTAATGTGATATATATGACACGGATAGTTAAAAGGGACCTACGATCCGAAAAAATCGATTTTCAATAAACCGCAGCTTTCTAGCTGCATTAGTTTTCTCACAATTTCACTTCAAATTTAGGTACTTTGACAAAAACAGTGCAAAAGAACTAACTTGGTTAACTTCGAAGTCGTTATTCTCGAAATCTTTTTTCGGGTCGTAGGTCCCTTTTAACTGTCCGTGTCACACACACATATATATATATATATATATATATATATATATATATATATATATATATATGTTAGGCTCAAAGACCGAAAACGCTCATTGAGCGAAAATCTCGACCACAACGCGTTGTGGCTCCTTCAATTTGTCCACAACGCGAAATTCGTGTTGTGGCATGACAAAAAAAGTGCAAAACGCGTTGTGGAAATTTGAAAAGGGCCACAACGCGAAATTCGCTTTATGGCTACTATGATTTTCAGCCACAACGCATTGTGGTAATTAAGAAATGCCACAACGCGATCTGACTTCTTTTACATTTGACCACAACGCGTTTTGGTAATTAAGAAAAATCATAACACATTTCGTCGATTGTAAACAAGGTGTACGCTAATTGTTAAAGGTGTCTGTCTACAATTGCAATACCTACAAACTTTTCATTATTCAATAAATTGTAATAGTAGTAAATTTTCACGTCGGTGATTGCTATCGTAGATTTTATTCAAAATATTTTTAGTCTGAGTGTAACATTTGTACTGTGACATTTACACAATTTATTAAGCTGTGCAGGATTTTAAGAATTATATTTTTATAACTTATAATGGAAAATAAAGAGGCGATATTTTTTGAGAAATTGAATGAAGTAGTGAAGAATACCACGGAACGATCTACTTTTATTAATGACGAAGGCTACAAACTATTACTTCAGGAAGTGAACGATGCTTTGTTTCTTAAAAAAAATAAAATGTCTCTTTCATCAAAACAATATCGTCGTCTTAAGCGATATGACGTTTTAAAAATTGGCGACACCGAGAAACTAATTGAAAGTAGATCTGCTAGTTTGAATGATTCAAAAATACGTTATTTTTGCAAGGAAAGCGAACTTTTTGACATTTTGCAAACAACTCATTTGAACGTCGGACACAAAAGAACAAGAGGTGAATAGAATATTTATTATTAAGTGTGTATTATCACTATTCAATTGTCAATTTAATATAATGTCGCAAAAGTTTCTGTGTAATATAATCTTAACTCAGATTAATTCTAAATTCACGTAAAAAATAAAATATTACTTCGTATGTGATATTATTTTTTATTTTCTAATGATTAAATAATATGTAATAATTATTAATAAAATAAAATATATAAAAATAAATAAAGAAAATAAGGAAATTGTACAAAAGTAAATAATAATAAAAATATTAAACAAACTAAAATCAAATATTATTATTAAACTAGCTAAAATAACGCGCGCTAAAGCGCGCGTGAATTTTCTTGTTTCGTAAACATTACAAAATTCAATTATTCAGAAGAATTCTACTCAAAATCACTATTTTTCAAATTATATTCAGGAACGTCGTGAAAGAAATATGATTTTTTTGGATTGTTTTTTAAATTTGGTAAAAATGAAAAATTATTAAAAATTATTAAATAGTTAATAGTATTTTCTAAAATTGTAACTGTAATAATATTTTTAAAATCAATTCTTGTCAAAATAATTTAACAACGAGAATATTAAATAATTCAAGTAGAATAGAATTATTTTTCTAAAAAATTAAATTTAAAAAATTTTTCAAACAGACAATTATATGTAAACAATATAAAAATAATTTTTACCAAGGTGAAAAAATAAAATTTTTTAAAATATAAAACTTATTTTAATGAAATTTGACAATTTGTTTCAATTTTGAAAAGACAGAATACGATTATTATAGTTAATAATTGACAATTAAAATAATAAATTTTTTTTTAAACGAAATGTAATATTTTTTTAGTTATGGAAGCTGAACTAAAAAAGAAGTATTGCAATGTTACTCGAGATATTATTAATTTATACTTGAGTTTATGTGAGCAATGCCAGTTAAAAAAGAAAATTCCAAAAAGTGGTTTGGTAGTTAGACCAATTCTTTCTGATTGCATGAACTCCAGATGTCAGGTTGATCTAATTGACATGCAATCTGAACCAGATAAAGAATATCGATTCATAATGAATTACCAAGACCACTTAACTAAATTTACAATTCTTCGCCCTCTTAAAACGAAAACTGCAGAAGAAGTGGCTTACCAACTCATGGACATATTTTGCGTACTAGGTGCACCGTTTATTTTGCAAAGCGATAATGGTCGTGAATTTTGTAATAAAATTATTACAAATTTAGCATCCATGTGGCCTGGGATGAAGCTTGTGCATGGTAAACCGAGACATTCTTAAAGTCAAGGTTCGGTTGAAAGGTCCAATCAAGATGTTCGTGATATGTTGGTGGCATGGATGGCAGATAATTCTTCTTCTCAGTGGTCAGAAGGACTGCGTTTTATACAAAGCAAAAAAAACCGTTCTCTACATGCTGTAATGAAAACAAGTCCCTACGAGGCTATGTTCGGGTCACCACAAAAAATAGGTCTAGCAGATTCGCCTCTTCCAACTGAAATGTACGCGTCTATAGAAACAGAAGAAGAACTGGAACAACTTTTTTCTTCGATAAATAACAATGACCAAAAAAATACTCCGGACGAAAATCGAAATGAGGAAGTTCCAGACAATTTAGAAAATGAAGATGGGGATGTAAATTATAATAACATTTGCGTGATTTGCGAAAAAGAGACCTCTGAAGCTCATAAGTGCTCTGATTGTAATAAATATGTCCACGTCATATGCGGAGAAAGTTCAGAAAACGATGAGGGCTTCGGTGCAAATGTTATTTGCAAAATCTGCCTTAGAAAAAAAAATATCGAAACTCAGAGGGAATGTGCCAAAATAGGACAAGAGAAGCAGGCCAAGAAAATGATTGCAGCATCCAATTCAAAATTTTCGGAAGTAGATATTGGTACGAACGTTGCAATTAGGGTACCGGATGTTGACAGAGGACGTGCTGACCTCGAAATGTTTTAGCGGTAGTTTTGACAAAAAATTCATTAGGTCTTTATCAATTAGGAACAAAAGAGGGTACCATTGACCGTTTATATGCCCGAAATGAATTTGTAATTGCTGACAATAATTTTATTAACATTGTTGACGTACCGTCCACTTCAATAACTCTTCGTTCTGCCTTGATGCTTGCATCTGGAAGTAAGCAAGGTTTTATCTTTTGCCTTTGTAAGAGATATTGCATTGATAAAAGGTGCAAGTGTCGTTTAAAAAATATTAAATGTAATTCAAAGTGTCACAATAATAGTTCCTGTAAAAATAAATAAATTTTTAAGAATAAGAGATTTACATTTGTGTAAATAAAATTATATGTCATTTGCAAAAAAAATTGTAGATTTATTTATTCCGTATCATTTCTTAATTACCAAAACGCGTTGTGGTCAAATGTAAAAGAAGCCAGATCGCGTTGTGGCATTTCTTAATTACCACAATGCGTTGTGGCTGAAAATTATAGTAGCCACAAAGCGAATTTCGCGTTGTGGCCCTTTTCAAATTTCCACAACGCGTTTTGGACTTTTTTTGTCATGCCACAACACGAATTTCGCGTTGTGGACAAATTGAAGGAGCCACAACGCGTTGTGGTCGAGATTTTCGCTCAATGAGCGTTTTCTGTCTTTGAGCCTAACATATATATATATATATATATATATATAACTGTTTAAAAAATTTGGTTTAAATTGCAGAATCGAAACTTGCTACTTCAACTTTTGTTAAGGCTGAAAATTACAATTTAACCCATTTAGTCCCAAATGTCCGTTTTTTTCAGTACAAGTTCGAGCTTCCCGTTCTACGAGTTCCGGTTTTAAAAAAAATCGAGACAAAGGTTTTCTTATGGATTTGAGTGTCCTCTTTCAGAATCTGGAAAAAAATTTCAATTTTGACTTCATGATAAAAAGTTATAATTGTTTAAACAAAAAAAATCCCGTTTTTTTAGTGTTTTTTTTTCTTTAAATGCAGATTACTTAATTGAAATCGGCTTGGGAAAAATCTGGAACATCAAAATATCGCGTCCAAAATGTTAGGGACTATCAAACAGACATACTTGCCAAAAACAATTTTTTAAAAATTTCAAAATGGCGCCTCAATAATGGCCGCCAAAATATGCATATTTGGAAAAAATAATTTTAAAAAATTTTAACTCTACATTTTTTTTTACTTTTTAATGCTTCATTTAAATAAAATAATGCTGCTACAATAAAAAATATTGTTTTTTGATGTTATTTAACAATGTTATAAACAATTATTATGAACAATTTGAAAACTAAGAGCCAAAGTGGATGTAAAAAATTTATTTTTATTAATTCTTTTTTTGGGGAAGGTAAAAATGGATATTGAAAGTAAACAATTTAATTCAAAATTATTTTGCAATGTTTAACAATGTTATAAACAATTTTTATAAACAATTTTGCAAAAATAAAATAGAATGGTAGAAATTTTATTTTTTCAATTTTATTATGCTCTCTGGTTATTAAAATGTTGCATAAGGATTAAACTTTCATTTAACATTATTTATCAATATTTAAAAAGGTTATAAAAAATTTATATAAAAAATATTGCAAAAAAATGTAATAGAATGGTAGAAATTTTATTTTTTCATTTTTATTATGCTATATGGTTATCAAAATATTGAATGAGTATTAAAATTTCATTTAACATTATTTAGCAATATTTAAAAATTTTATAAACAATTTTGCAAAAAATGTAATAGAATGGTAGAAATTTTATTTTTTTAATTTTATTATGCTATCTGGTTATCAAAATGTTGCATAAGGATTAAACTTTCATTTAACATTATTTAACAATATTTAAAAATGTTATAAACAATTTTTATAAAAAAAAAATTTATTTAAAAATTTATTTAAATGAAATACAATGGTAGAAATTTTATTTTTTCAATTTTATTATGCTCTCTGGTTATTAAAATGTTGCATAAGGATTAAACTTTCATTTAACATTATTTAGCAATATTTAAAAAGGTTATAAACAATTTTTATAAACAATATTTGCAAAAAATGTAATAGAATGGTAGAAATTTTATTTTTTCAATTTTATTATGCTATCTGGTTTATCAAAATATTGCATGAGGATTAAACTTTCATTTAACATTATTTAGCAATATTTAAAAATGTTATAAACAATTTTGCAAAAAATGTTAATAGAATGGTAGAAATTTTATTTTTTTAATTTTATTATGCTATCTGGTTATCAAAATGTTGCATAAGGATTAAACTTTCATTTAACATTATTTAACAATATTTAAAAATGTTATAAACAATTTTTTATAAAAAAAAAATTTATTTAAAAATTTATTTAAATGAAATACAATGGTAGAAATTTTTATTTTTTTAATTTTATTATGCTCTCTGGTTATCAAAATGTTGCCTAAGGATTAAACTTTCATTTAACATTATTTAGCAATATTTAAAAATATTATAAACAATTTTTTATAAACAATTTTGCAAAAAATGAAATGGAATGGTAAAATTTTTTTTTTTTTAATTTTATTATGATCTCTGGTTATCAAAATGTTGCATATGGATTAAACTTTCATTTAACATTATTTAGCAATATTTAAAAATGTTATAAACAATTTTTATAAACAATTTTTCATAGAAAAAGAAGTTTAGAGTGAAAAGAAATATTTTTTTTCACTATTCACTTGGTTTGTCATTAGAATAGATATTTAAAAGACAATTTTTATAAAACAATTTTATAAACAATTTTTATAAAAAAAGATGTTCACAGTGGACAAAAATATTCTTTTCTTCACTACTAACTTTCTTTTGTCATTAAAAGTGGAAACTAAAGTATCTATTGTTTATTAACAAATTTGTTAAACAAAGTATAAAAATGTCGTAAACCATTATTATAAACAATTTGCTAAATTTGAGGTACCATCATGGTACCTCATGCAACATTTTTGATAACCAGAGAGCATAATAAAATTGAAAAAATAAAATTTCTACCATTCTATTTCATTTTTTTGCAAAATTGTTTATAAAAATTGTTTATAAAAACATTCTTAAACATTGCAAAATAATTTTGAATTAAATTGTTTACTTTCAATATCCATTTTTACCTTCCCCAAAAAAAGAATTGATAAAAATAAATTTTTTACATCCACTTTGGCTCTTAGTTTTCAAATTGTTCATAATAATTGTTTATAACATTGTTAAATAACATCAAAAAACAATATTTTTTATTGTAGCAGCATTATTTTATTTAAATGAAGCATAAAAGTAAAAAAAAAATGTAGAGTTAAAATTTTTTAAAATTATTTTTTTTCCAAATTTGCATATTTTGGCGGCCATTATTGAGGCGCCATTTTGAAATTTTTAAAAAATTGTTTTTAACAGTATGTCTATTTGATAGTCCTAACATTTTGGACGCGATATTTTAATGTTCCAGATTTTTCCCAAGCCGATTTCAATTAAGTAATCTGCATTTAAAGAAAAAAAACACTAAAAAAACGGGATTTTTTTTGTTTAAACATTTATAACTTTTTATCATGAAGTCGAAATTGAAATTTTTTTCCAGATTCTGAAAGAGGACACTCAAATCCATAAGAAAACCTTTGTCCCGATTTTTTTTAAAACCGGAACTCGTAGAACGGGAAGCTCGAACTTGTACTGAAAAAAACGGACATTTGGGACTAAATGGGTTAAATGAAATGACCCATATAATCTATGTGGTTTTTCCACTGAATCCGAATTTGAAGTCAATATTAAAAGAATTGCTCAAAATTTTGATATGAACTCATTAAACGACTCAAAAAAACCAACTTAAAATAAAAAAATACAAAATTTTTTTGACACTACTGTAGTATTTTTGCATGACAAATCCGAATTCGACGTCAGAATTAACAGATTTGCTTAAATTTGTGACATAAACTCAAAAAACGATTAAAAAACCAAATTAAAAAACTACGGTAGCGTCATAAAGAAAATTTTGTATTTTTTTTATTTTAAGTTGGTTTTTGTTTGAGTCGTTTATTAAGTTCATCTTAAAATTTTGAGCAATTCTTTCAATATTGACTTCAAATTCGGATTCAGTGGGAAAAACCACATAGAAATATACTACTGTAGTGTTACAATAATATTTTAAAAATTTTTAAATTTTAATTCGGTTTTTTGAGTTTATCTCAAAATTTTGAGCAAATCTATTAATTCTGAAGTCAAATTCGGATTCAGCGTGAAAAAATACTACTATATTGTCATTAAAAAATTTTTTTATTTTGATTTGGTTTTTTAGTCGTTTTTTGAGTATAACTCAAAGAAAAGAACCAAATTGGCAATTTTGACTTCGAATTCGGATTCAGCGGGACAAAATGCATGGGAATATACTATTGTAATGTCTCGGCCAAAAAACTTTTTTTTTGTGTGCCTGTGTTATAAAAGCAAACAGTCAGTCACTAATTCAAATTAGTAAACATTTTTAAAAATTCAAAAGAGAGTCAGATAGACAATACATTTTTTAAAATAACTTTTTATATTTAAAAAAAATTTATAGATACCTACATAATTAAAATAAAAGATAATTTAATTTTTAATGTAAAAAATTTTCTATTTTTGAAAATTTTTTTAACTATTATATTTTACATTTATTTTACAATTTTGGACAATATTTGTTCTTTATTTTGTCTTCTAATCACACTATTTTATAATTTAAACAAGTAATGCATCCAAATAGAACCGCCATAATAGTAATGAAATTGCCGGAACTAATTCGAATTCCAGTTGAGCTTCGTGGTATGTGACTTATGCCAGGTGAATCTTCATGCTTTCGATATTGTGTAGAATTTTTTTCGCTTTTCCATTTCATTACATACTGCGGTGCAGTTCTTCCTAAAGCTTGTAATCTGCAAAAGAATTTATATAAAAGAGTATCATTAAAATTTTTCCATTTCATTTTTTATTAAAACAAAAAAAAGATAAAGCACGTAGGGTCATTTGGGGTAAATGTAAACGGAATATCAATTTTTCACCAAAAACGTTAGTTTTTTTGTTAAAAGATAAAACGGACGGATTTCTTTTGCATGAACTTGTTACTTTACTTCCCTAGAAAAATTTTATGGGGTACAAAAAAATATTGATGTACCTGAATCGTCTTAAAACTGACTGTTTACATTTACCCCGAGATTTTAAAATTATCCTAAAATTCGGGGTGAATGTAAACACCACTGCATTTAAGCGAGGTTTAAGAAACAAGTTATTTCAAGCATACTACTGTTTTCAGGGATATAAAAACTTAAAAAAATCTTCGTAGATGTATAGTAAATCAACCACTTGGCTGATAATGTATCATATAAAATAAACAATCAACCATTACAAAATTAGTAATGTAAAAACTTGAATAACTTCAACAAAATTTAATGAATTTTCATTTAACTTGGTAAAAAGAAGTTTTTAAAGTTGCTGAATAAGAATCTAAAATCAAATTTTTAAATTTCAAGATAGTGGATTAAATATGGCGGTCAAACATAAAATATTGTTTGTCAAACATAAAGTGCTATAACTTCGGTTCTAATTAACCGGTTTTGAATTTAAAAGAAAGGATTTCTTTGGTTTTACGTATATTTTAGGATACAATTAATATAAAAAAGAAAAATTCAAAAAAATTTTTTTTTTGAAATTTTGAAAAATCAAAAATCCGTTTTTGAAAAAACATCGTCTTCGATTTTTTTCAAAATTTTACTAAATGTTAGGGCAAATGTGCTTTAAATGTCCTGTAAGTTTCATCTTGGGATCTCAAAGAGATTCGGAGTAAATAAATAAAACGTAACCACAAATTACGAACATATGGGGCAAAATTCCTTAACTGCCCAGGTAAAAAAATGAATTTTCTTTAAACTTTGCTAAAATGATACTATTATTAGTGGAAGTGTAAATATTAATTTTTTTTAATTTAATAAAATGTTTTTAGAGTTATGGAGTTTCAAAATTTGGATTTTTTTGAAAATATATTTTTTTCGATTTAATATATTAATAAGTAAGATTAATCAAATTGAAAGTATGAATAGTGATTTTTAAAGGGGTTTTCACGGGCTAGAAGCTGGTGACCTTTTTTCTATAGGCCATGTAAAAATTAGAGTGGGACCATGAGAATTTTTGAGGAAAATAATAATTTATCATTATTTTGCATAGAAAATAATGATTTATAATTATAATTTCTTCAAAAAGTTCCAGTGTCTTACTCTAATTTTTACAAGGCTTATATGAAAAAAAGTAAGCTTTCGATTGGGATAGGTTACGAAAAAATAAAAAACACCGACTTTGAGATACAGTAGAACTTGGTTAATACAATTTTGTAGGACCCGTACTAAAAATGCGTCTTATGCGGGAAAACGTATTAGGTGGGATATAAAATGTATAATGTTTAATTGCAGAGACTACCATAAACGAGCGTCTTAAGCGGGAAATCGTATTAAACAGGATCGTATTAACCGGGATCTACTATATATTGAAATTAAGAATTTGACCTTGAATTTCAAGGTTAAATTGACAGAAAACAACTTTTTTTCATCACCAGCTTCTTGCCCGTGAAAACCCCTTTAAAAATCACTATTCATACTTTCAATTTGATTAATTTTACTTATCAATATATTAAATCGAAAAAAGATATTTTCAAAAAAATCCAAATTTTGAAACTCCATAACTCAAAAAATATTTTATCAAATTAAAAAAAAATTAATATTTATATTTCCACTAATAATAGTAACATTTTAGCAAAGTTTAGAGAAAATTCATTTTTTAACCTGGGAAGTTAAGGAATTTTGACCCATATGTTCGTAATTTGTGGTTGTGTTTTATTTTTTTACTCCGAATCCCTTTGAGATCCCAAGATGAAACTTACAGGACATTTAAAACACATTTGCTCTAACATTTAGTAAAATTTTGAAAAAAATCGAAGACGATGTTTTTTCAAAAACGGATTTTTAATTTTTCAAAATTTCAAAAAAAATTTTTTTTGAATTTTTCTTTTTTATATTAATTGTATCCTAAAATATACGTAAAACCAAAAAAATCCTTTTTTTAAATTTAAAACCGGTTAATTAGAACCGAAGTTATAGCACTTTTTTTTAAAAAAAGACAAAAATTTTAAAAATGCCATATTTTTGGTAATTTTTAAAATTTTGAAAAAATATTTGGTGGAGTTGTTTATCACTATGAAAGTAATAAATTTACAAAAGTACTGCCAAATCCCAACAAGTCATGAAAATAAGTGTGTTGAACTGACGTGGAATCCACCAACTATTTTTGATTAATTTTAATCTATGATTAATTAATAACCATCGTTAAAAATATGTTTTATCTTATTCATTAATATTGTGAGATTAAAATTAATTATGATAATGCCAGTATTTAAAAATATACTTATATATAAAAATAAAAAAATACTTATAATTTAAAGTAAATGCATGACTTGGAATAAAAAAGCAATTTTAGTTTTCCCGCCTTTTTGAACCAATAAAAATACTTGCAGCTTAAGGGCATGATTTTTTTTCATCAACGATTGGTAGTTTAGCTAGATTGATTAGGTTATTGCGTTTGCGTCCATCGAAACCGTGTTCGATCTCCGGAACCGCCAAATTTATTTTTAAACTTATTTTACGTATGGTTAAGTTCTTGAATAATGATGAAGTTATACATAAAAGTCAAGTAATACATTTTTTTATATTTTTTTCGTATTTAAGATTTTTTTTAAAGCAATTAAAAAATGATTATTTTAATTATAATTATCATTATAATGAATTATTATTAACTAATTAAATAATTATAATAATCAACACCCACATTATAAATATCAACTATGTTAATTAACATTTATTTTAAGGGAAATTTCCTTTTAAATCTTTAAGGTTCTTTGCGAATACGAGTTCAGAGAAAACTACAAAATAAATTTATGTGAAGAACTTAAAAAAAGTTAACACCGGACAATAACAATCGGAACATATTTAGACGTTCTGAGAAGTTAACTGGAAGTTATCCGCGTTAGGTTCCGAATTTAACGCGTTTAACTTCCTGCAAAATACTCATTTTTTATATAAAAATTACGATTATGTGTGAAATAATATTCATTCATACTTTAAAATATTTAAAAAGTGAAATTGAAATGAGATCCTCGAGGATTTCCTAATACAGCAATTTGATTAGAACAAAAATTTGCAAAAGACAAAGGCAAAACAATATTGATCATATTCTGACAAAAACTGCCTGCCATTAAAAATAAATAAAATTAAAGATAATAAAATACCTCTTTAAGTCCCACTTCTTGCAGAAAAAGAGCGTGTCTAATGTTATAACCTTTTAATTTTTTAAAACATTAAATAATATAGAAAACTTGATTACAAATACAAAATTAAATATTCACATTTTAACTTTCCTGCAAATCATATTTTATCTTTAAAATGAAAAGAGCCATATGATGTCCAAGGTTGTTTTAAAATACAAAGAAAATATGTGGGAAGCTCCATGCCTAAAAAATCAAAGTTGTACACTAATTTTTCGATTTTGTTGAAACTTCGAAATTTTGAAGTGGAATACATGCCTGTAAAGAGCCTCATTTCGATTTTGAAAAATTTTAGATTAACGAGGTTTTTAAAATTTTTTTTGAAATTTTGAAAATGGTATATCTCTAAGGAAAATGAATGAAATTTTTAGGGAATGCTTATTGTTTACAGACAATTTAAGAAAATATTTTAGAAAAAAAAATTTTTTTTAAACAAATTATTAAAAAAATAATTTTTAAATAAACAATTTTTTTAAAAGTACCATTTTTATTTTTTTTTAAATAATAATGATTCGATTCCCACTTATTTCACGAGTATTTTCAAAAAAAAATTGTTGGAGGGTCTGAAACTTTAGGAGATACTGAATTTTTTGTCCTTGCGCGCAACCGTAAAAACATACAAACTAACGTTCAAAGTCACCTCTAAGTCGTAAATTTTAACCGAATTCGATTTTTCTTTCTGGAGAATGTCAGGCTATAAATTCGTAAGAATACTGTGCGATTTTTAGATTTATATTTGTTTAAACAAATTATTATTATTATTGTTAATTACTAACTTTTTACAGAATAGTATAATTAAAGGTTTCAGTTTTTTCTAAACATGCAAATTTATCAAACTTTTTTGATATGCAGATTTACATTAAAAATAAAATTATATTTTAAACAAAAATAAGAATATTTTTTTTAAAAATTAATTAACTTTAAATTAAATTAGGGTTGGTAATGTTTTCCCTAATTATATTATTTTTCTTTCAAAAAAATTAAATTTTTGTAATTACTAAAAAAAAATTTAAAAAAAAACAAAGCTAAAAAATTGTTTAAGTAATTGTTAACAACAATTGTATTTAATATTAATTGTGTTGCTTTTCTTTGTAAAAGTTTATTTCACTTAATTTTATGAACTGAATAAAGTGTTCTTGTTTTTAATGTCTCAAAAAATTTTAATTTCAAGAGCCATGATAAACATGATAAACAAATAATTATAAAGTCGTTTTCACAATTTTCATTTGCATGTGTTCTGTGACAATTTCTCAATGGAAGAACTAGGAAACAACTTTAAATTTTTGGCATGGAGCTACCCAGATTAAAATTAAAAGAACAATTTAAAGTTAATTAATTTTTAAATAAATTATTATTCTTATTTTTGTTTAAAATATAATTTTATTTTTAATGTAAATCTGCTCATCAAAAAAGTTTGATAAATTTGCATGTTTAGAAAAAACTGAAACTTTTAAGTATACTATTCTGTAAATAGTTAGTAATTAACAATAATAATTTGTTTAAATCTTGCTAAAACAATAATAATTATGTTTTAAATTTGCATTGGTATTTATGTTAGGTCCAGTAAATTGCAAAATTAGAAACAATACACCTCTCGGTGTTCAATATGTAAAAAGTTAGTAATTAACAATAATAATAATAATTTGTTTAAACAAATATAAATCTAAAAATCGCACAGTATTCTTACGAATTTATAGCCTGACATTCTCCAGAAAGAAAAATCGAATTCGGTTAAAATTTACGACTTAGAGGTGACTTTGAACGTTAGTTTGTATGTAGAATATAGTCGGAAAATGCGCTTTTTACGGTTGCGCGCAAGGACAAAAAATTCAATATCTGTGATGGTTTTTCTCACCGCTCTTACCTCTACATCGACCTCCTTATCGATTTTCTTCACATTCCAGGAGAGGCATTTTCGACACGGTCATTGGTCATTGGGTTTATTAGTCAAATATTATTTTTATTAAAACAAACAAAAATCAAGTCAAATCAATTTTTAATAACGATTAAAAATAATCTGCTTTGCGTATTTACCCATTATGTTGGATAATTACCCTTGTTGACGGTATTTTAGTAATAATTACACAGGCCGACAAGATTTACTTTCCAAGAATCAGACAATACTTTTCCGAAGGATTTCGACGTGCTGTATCCGAATCCGACCTCAAAAAGGGCCCATCACGTCAGGTTTTCGAGATATTTTAACATAAAAGTGCAAAAAACCTGTTTTTAGTTATATTTTATGTCATGTAACACCAAGAGATAATTTTTTTCTCTAAGAGGTCAATCTTGCTACTAAAAGTGCTACTCTTCTCCTTTAATATACATTTTGAAAATTAAAAAAATCTTCATTTGTCTCTGAGTAATCGTTCATTGAATTTTCTGAGTTTATCGAATTATTCGAAAACTGAGTAGAAACAAAAAAAAATTTGATAATAAAGCAGAATTTAACTACAAACATCTGAATTTTAAATAGTTCTGAAGATTTTCAACATAACTGAATACGAATTCGATATCAGATTGACAGAATTAAAAATTACAAATCTTAGGGAAATACAATCAATTTTAAATAAATCGTCTGCCATATTGTATACGCCATTTTGAATTTTGTGAATCTGATATTGAATTCGTATTCAGTTATATCGAAAATCCTCGGAACTATTTAAAATTTAGATGTTTGTAGTTAAATTCTGCTTTATTATAAATTTTTTTTTGTTTCTACTCAGTTTTCGAATAATTCGATAAACTCAGAAAATTCAATGAACGATTACTCAGAGACAAATGAAGATTTTTTTAATTTTCAAAATGTACATTAAAGGAGAAGAGTAGCACTTTTAGTAGCAAGATTAACCTCTAAGAGAAAAAAAATTACCCCTTGATATTACATGTCATCAAATAGAAGTAAAAACAGGTTTTTTGCACTTTCAGGTTAAAATATCACGAAAACCTTACATGATGTGTCCTTTTTGCGGTTGGATTCGGATTCAGCACGTCGAAATCCTTCAAAAAATTATTGCCTGATTCATGGAAAGTAAATTGAAACAAATTTTGTTGGCCTGTGTTATAGTTAATATCACAATCGAGACAATCATCGCAATATTAAAAAAATCATTTGGAATTTTGAATGGTTGTACCTTCATAATTGTCCAAAAAATAAAATATTAATACATAAATATACTGATAATAAGTAAACTAGAAGCACGCACAAGGAAGACATAAACAAACGAGTGCTATAAAAACATCACCAGAGGGCAGCACTTACAGGGCACATAAAAAACTATTAGTTTACTTCCCATTGTTACTTTTACGAAAAATAACATATGAAAAAAATGACACTCAAAAAACGATACTCAGAAATAAGACATTATTATCATATTTCAGTATAACAATCAATAATAATATGTCTTGACCAACGAATGAAATAAAACGTATTTTATTTAAAAATATATCGTTTATTTATAACATTAATTATTATAATTTTATATAAAATTTTATAATTATAACTTTCAGCAAGTTTTCCTTCGAGGCAAATATTTAACTATATACTAATAAATAAATAATTTTATATTCAATATATAATTATAAATTTATAACAATATGTTACAATAAATGCTTTTATTAAATTTCCAAAAAAAATTGGGCTTGTACTTTATTACACCGGCACACAAAAAAATTCGAGTGCGAAGACTGACATGACACATGGTATGTTCTCTTCCTTGAAGTGTATCTAAAGATAAAAAAGCAGTCGAACCAAAAGTTTAGTGCTGGTATTTTTCTACACGCCTAGTAAGGTGGGAAAGTCTGAGAACATGGGGATTTACTTAATTTTTAGGATTCCGTACACCTACGGTGTACCAACGGAACCCTATTGGTGAGACTCTTGTGGCCGTAGCCAAATGAGCTGAAAATTGGTATACTAGTGTATTATAACAGTCTGATGACAAAAAACTTATTTAAGAAACTTTTCGAAAAAAATTTTAAAAAAATTTTTTTTAGTTAAAATAAGTGGCATTAAAGATTTTAAAGAAGAATAAAATTTTAAGAGAATAAATGAGCGATTGTTTTCTCTCTTTAATTTTGTAACTAAAAATTAAAAAAATTGGACAAGTGCGAGTTGTACTCGCACCTCTGTAAAAAAAAGTATTGGGAGGTACGGGATTCCGCATTGCGAGCGGGTGTCGTGGTGAATGCGGTATTCAAGGGGACCCAATGCGGTGAAAGTTTTAAGCTTTAAAAAAAAGAAAATACGTGACAGGAGTAAATAATTAGTGTCAGTAGATCAAAATACGGGTTAAAGGAATGAAAAAATACTAATAGTGAGTGTGAAAATGAAGTTTAAAGAAAATAAGGTAAGATTATCTGTTAAATATAAGTCCAATGCGGCATAGGCTTTTTTGAATGCGGCGCATAATAATAGTTCGCGGAGTGCAGCTGCGCTCTCTTCTTTACCAACAGCGGATTCTTTTATTCAAATGGTAATTTTTAAAATATATTTCATTTATTCCATTTAAATGTAAAAAATGATTGATAAAAATTATTAACAAATAAGAATGTAATTTTAAAAGTAATATTAAAATTTGATTTTTAGTTAAAAATAAATATTGAAGTAAAAATTTATTAAATAATATTTGATACATTTCAAACAGGCAGTTAATATTGTTTTTCATTATTTTAAAAATTACCATTTGAATAGAAAGAATCCGCTGTTGGTAAAGAAGAGAGCGCAGCTGCACTTTGCGAACTATATACCAATTAAGCGCCGCATTGAAAGAAGCCTATGCCGCATTGGACTTATATTTAACAGATAATCTTACCTTATTTTCTTTAAACATCATTTTCACACTCACTATTAGTATTTTTTCATTCCTTTAACTCGTATTTTGATCCACTGACACTAATTATTTACTCCTGTCACGTATTTTCTTTTTTTTAAAGCTTAATGATAGAACGTCCAAGCGCCCGTTTTGCCGGAAGAAACTCCTTGGGATTAAAGTAGACGAAAAGACGAAAAAATCCATATATTTGACTTTTTAAAATAATAATATTAAACCATTTTTCAAAGCCCTCAAACTTGCTGTTTCTAAAAAGTAAAAAAAACATTTTTTCGTAAATTTAATGTAAAATCCACAAAAATCAATATATTTTGTCCGGTCTAGCCTTTTTTTCTTCAGAAACGTTCAAAGAATGAAACCTATTTGTTTAATTTAAAAAATTTTCATTTTTAATGTTAATCAGCAAAATTGCGGCCAATTGAATAAAAACTCTCTTCAAATTTTCTTTATAAAATTAATATGGAAGCAGATAAAAACAAAAACAAATATATCGTTAGAAAAGGTAATGAAACAAGCTTTCCAATGATGTAAATATCAAGTTTCTAAATTTATATGCCTAGGATTGGTAGTCTTTTAAACAAAGCGAAAAGCGTCCTGCCGGCAGGACCGGGTTCCATCATTTTGTGACTAAAAATTATATGAATTTTTGAAAAATTCTACTTCTTTTAGCTACCCTGCTCTTCGGTTTGAACTTACAAGCTCGACATTTACATGCGCTGAAAGCTTGTTTCATCACCTTTCCAACGATATATTACTTTTTGTTTATGTCAATCCATGTTAGTTTTATTTAGCGATTTCGGACGGACTCACCTGAGTCTTTTTGGTCCTGCCGGAAGGACGTTGGACGTTCTATCATTAAAACTTGCACCGCATTTGGACCCCTTGAATACCGCATTGACAGGTAGGCACTCGCAATGCGGAATCCCGTACCTCCAAATACTTTTTTTTACAGGGACTGCAATGGCGGGTTCGGTACACAAAAATATTAAAACAATACTTGTAAAATTTAGCGACAATTTAAAATTTATCGATTTTAATTTGAAAAAAATTTTTTTTTGAAATTTGAAAATAAAATAAAAAAACTGGCGGGTTCCGTACAAAAATATAAAAATAATACTTGTGATATTGTAATAACAATTGGTAGGATTTTTTCACTTTTGTATTATTTTGGTAAGTTGAATTTTCGACACTAGGTTAAAAATAAATAACAAAGAAAAATGAAAGTATTACATATTTTATATTATCTATCTATATTAATAAAATCAGACTTTTGTCTGTACATTGCACGAAATTAATTTTTTCTAACATAATTTATTTATTTGAGCAACGGAGATTTCAAAAATAGTTATAGAAAATTTCCTGTCTGTATGTATGTGTGTATGTATGTATATGTGTAAGTATGTATGTCTGCAAAATTTTGTTCGCTTATAACTTGAAAACATCTTGACCGAATAAAGTAAAATTTGGCAATCTTTTAGGTATTGGTCTAACTTAAAATATTAGCTATATTTGATGAAAAAATATTGAGCTGAACAAAAGTTATGAATTTTTTCAAAAAGTTCAAAAAAAATTTTTTCAATTTTTTCAGAATGGGATAATTTTTTTAATTCATTAATAATATAAATGATTCTAAAGATATATTATATACATATAATAATAAACAAATTTTTTTATTAAAAAACAATACTAATATAAAAAAATTATGAATTTTTCCAAAAAAAATTTATTTTTTTAATTTTGACAGATTGCAGTAAATTAATATATATATATATATATATATATATATATATATATATATATATATAAATATATATATATATATATATAATTTTTTGACAAAATTTAATATCTCCCGTTCTAATTAATATTTTAAAAAACTGTAAATTTATTGTTTATATATATATATATATATATATATATATATATATATATATATATATATATATATATATATATATATATATATATATATATATATAAATTTACAGTTTTTTAACATATTAATTAGAACGGGAGATATTAAATTTTGTCAAAAAATTTAAAAAATAGAAAATTTCCAGACTTTTATATTCTTGAATGTATAACTTTTAAACTTTCTGTAATTACATATTACATGTTATTTAGTCATTTTTTAGCGTTATTTTGAAAAAATACTGTCCTATAACTATATTTATAAGATGTAAGTTAGTATAATAATGTTTTTAATATCAAAATATTAAAAAATTATAATTGACAGACCAATTACTATCAAGCTTAATTCAGTAGTAATTTTCGGGTCTCTGATAAACTTTTGACGTGAAAATAATGGAATCTCGAATTATTTGTTTATCTAATTAATCAAAAAAATTTTAATTGCAAAACTTCGAAAGTATTAAAAATGGTAAATGATTTAAAAAATTATTAATTCACAGCATTAAAATTATTTTTCAATTATTTGTAACAGATCTTTTATTAATACGCGAATTAATTTGTATCGACCGTTCAATGATTCCACAACACAAAAATCCGAAAATATATCTTAGAGGAGGTTCCCTTTCAGATCCAAAACCAACGGATACAAACGATGGCGAGACAAGACGATAAAAATAAATAACACAAAGAATTCACTAATAGAAGTAATTGGCCTATTTATTAAGCACAAAAAACTCAATTATTACACCATATACACGACCCCAACGAAAACCATGAAGTTTTCCAAAACGGTGAAAACACCGAGTAAAATTAAGTCCCATCCGGAAAATGTCCCATGAGCATGAGCAACTAAAGAAGGATTGTCACGTTGACCGGCTTCTTCCTTCTTTAGACCTCTCTTTCTAATCCTGATAAGGGCCCACATATGACCCTCTCGCTCACTTCAATGAACAGCGACAAACCTGTAAAGAAAACTCGGGAAGGACCTCAGAGATTCGGGACTTTTCGCAACCTCACATGCGCAATTTATTTTTCCAGAGATCTCCAAAGAGAATCAATCACTTGACTAAATGTAAATTCAATATTCCCAATAACAGGAACCACACAAGATTTATATAACGAAATGCTTCTTTACAATCCCCTTTCCTAGGCCAACAATATCCCTGGTATTGTTGCCGATCCATTAACACTAAACGAAACCAAACAAACCACAATGGTTGCAACAACTGATTGACAACTGATTTCCTTTTCCTGAATCTTAGGGACACACTTATATCCGAGTTCATGACTGGACCCAAACCCAAAAGGTTACTCACAATCATGTACTAACAATGTCCCTTTTTCCACAGGTAACCAAAAACAACAACCAATTCTTGTGTTACACAGAACAATTTTCAAATCCATAAATAAATAAGAAACCAGGCATTTAAGATGGTCTTACGCAAAGTAGCACAAACCATTCGAAATAGAATAGTTTCCCAACCATGAATGTGACCACTAAATCTTGCAATACATCTGATTTACACATTTGAAACCTCAAAAATAATTTACACAATAACAAATCACCTCCAACACCAAAAACAATTTTGCAAAAACAAAATTATTTTTCCTCTGACCCTTGATTACTGGAGGCAGATTGTAATCAATTATATGACCAAAATTGATTCTTAGTACTAAATACTCTCACCACGATCCAGTTTGACTCTGCAAATTTGTTCCACTTGTCTTGTGTATTTTAATGACTCAAAAATCAATCCGACAACTGACCAAGGGAAAGTCACACACAACTTATTGAGTTGCTAACTTCACTCAAATTCCCTCTCATTCACGATGATAACCCAGCGGGCACAAAAACAAAAAACGTTCTTTGAACGTCTGTAGATCGTTTAATGTCTGCTGTTTTAAGTTTTAAGAACGTCCGAACGTTCCAAAAATGTTTCGGAACGTTCGGACATTCTTAGAACGTAAATTGGCAGACATTAAACGTTCTACAGACGTTCAAAGAACGTTTTTTGTCTTTGTGCCCGCTGGGAATAGAGTAAGTTCCCACAACTCGAAATTATCTCCACAAAGAAAATATAAATATGACCTGATTATCACCCTCGCTGAGTTCTCCTCATTGGCGACTGGAACACTCCATAAAAAACAACCAAAACAAACATTCCTTGATAATATAAACTTTCAGGGGGGAGTATCAATTACTCTTCACATATCTCCTAATTAAATAATCGTCAACACATAAAATCTCTCAAAAGAGCCAAACCCAAGTGAGATTCTAATGTTATTAAAATTAAATTCCAAAGGACCACAAAAATCCTAAAAAATTTCAATATCAAAGAAAACTGTCCTCCAAAAACCAACTGCTTATGGGGTACCAAATGCATCTCAAGCACTTTTCCCCCTCCCCAGGACTATACGTGTTGATCCCAAAATCAACATTATTAGTCTAAATTATCTCCGCAGAGAAAGGATCACTTTCTCGGACTTACAAGATTAATTTTTTCTAACCAGGGTCAATCACTAAACTCTCAAATTAAAGAGTGAGTCCTCCTCACTCACAACACAAACCTCTTTCACATTTAAGAATGAGTACTCCTCATTCATATGACCAAAAATCACTACTCTCATTTTCGGTAACCAATATAAGCGAACTATTAGTTCTAACAGAAACAACCCAAGTCCCTCAACGACCTGAACATGGTTCACGCCTTGGCCTACCAAATGTTTCCAAACATTTTCCAATTTTTAAGAGTGAGTTTTCCTTACTCGACACAAAAAAATTGCCATTTGTGACGTGCCGCGACAAAAGGGACCTTAGCTCCCAATAGTGAATTTTGCAGGAAAGGCGATTGAAGTAGAGCGTCTCTGATTGGTGGAGACGTTCCACTAGAATTCAGCCCCACTACTCACTACACATTGATATTTGTCCGCGTTACACGAAGCGCACGAATTGTATGTATATGACCAGTGTAGTTGTATTGGAAAGTAGAATGGGTGCTTTTCTGAACAACCACGTGTAAACACTCAACAAGCTCATTTTTAAACATTTATAACAAAAAAATCTATAAGTAAAAAGTATTTTTGACGCTTGTATGTGAAAGAGCAACTCAATAAATATTGAATGATATACATAACTCGAAATTAATTTTTTTTAGAGCTAAGGTCCCTTTTGTCGCGGCACGTCACATTTGAGAGTGAGTTATCCTCACTCAACACAGAAAAACTCCACAAATTAGGAAAGTGAGTTCTTCTCACTCGACGCACAAAATACTTCTCAAATTCAAGAGTGAGTTCTCCTCACTCGAACACAAAAATTCCTTAGAAAGTGAGTACTCCTCACTCGCAACACAACTTCTTCTAATTTACACAAAAGAGACAATTTCCAACATCTCTACAATTTGGACTGGGAAGAGAAGAGATTGTCCCAACACTCTTCTGCGCGTTTCCAAAAATCCCATAAAATCCAAATCATTTTCTGCGAAAACTTGGTAAAATTCCTTTCCTGCCAGGTTACCGCCACAAGAACTAAATTCTGTAAGCATTTCCTGTCCAGTTTTGCAATAAAATGACCCATTTTATACATCATAAACCAAGACCAAAGACCAATCAGCCCAAAATATACCAAAAATTCAACAAAATGTCACGGATGGATTAATAACGCGCAATTGTCCAAATAAATAAAATAAACAAAATAAAAACAACTTCAAAATTTGTACACTCAAATAAAATCAAAACGTCACAAAAAAACTCAAATATTTTTCATAAATTAAATTTCCATAAAATTATATTCAAGAAAATTTTACAGCTGTCAATTTTCAACCAATTAAAAAAATTAACCAATATTTTTTAACTTTAAATTAACCCCTGCGGCCCAAAATACTGCGTCAAATTCCTCTTTGAAAAACATCAATAAATTTTCCCAGGAAGGAGAAAAGGTTCTGCTGAGAATTATGAAAAATGTCACATTAGCGAACCAAAAATAGAAACTGTTTTCCACCCAAAGAAATAGAAAACGTAAATTCTCAATAAATTTAATCCGCTAAAATTGCCACTAAAATAAACCAATTATAAATGAACTTTACTAAAAAAAATCTTTTAACCAAAACTAAAAGATTTTAAAACCGTAAAATTCAATATGGTCGTGATAGACGCTACCCAAATTTCTCGCGGCAAAATTTTGCGCGCTCTGAAATCAAAGCGTCTACCTGTACAACCGCGTCCTTTTATTAAAAAGTTCCCAACTATTCCAACAGAAAAATAAAACAGACTTTTTCAAAAAGGACAAACACAAAAATATTCACAAAAAATTAAACCACAAATTAAAACAAATAAAACTTTCATTAATTAAAATTAATTCAAAATGTCTGCCACCAACGCACAAAATTTTCCTACGGCCCCAAAACCGTCGTTTAAAAATTTTACGTCGTTTCGACAACCAAATCCTCAAATATATTTTCCAAATTTTGTTCTAATAAAAGAACGTGAATGAAAATAATTATTTTCTCAAAAACCCACGAAAACAAAAATTTAAGAATTAAATATGGCCAAAAATAATAAATCAAATTATAATTTCTGTGGACGCAATAGTATTCCTCTATCAATACTTATCCCGCGTCACTGACCATACACTCAGTAAACTCATCGCCAAAATCCACAAGACCAAATTTCACTAATTATGAATTAACCCATTAACGGCCAATTTTTTTTCTTACCGGACCACTCACGGATTTAAATGAAATTAAATTGCCGAATTTTTCTTTAATTATTTGCCCTTCGCAAACAAAACCAAAAATTGAATTGAAAATTTGTCCATAACCCGACATTTTGAACGCCTAACTTTACGCGCCAATTCACAATGTCCACTTACATACGCACAAGCACATGTTTTTCCACAAATCCTCAAATTCAAATCTTTCACTTAAAAAATTCCTGGTATGGCCAAATTTCACCACCGTCCGAAAGGCAAAACGTTCAGTATTCAAACCAAACCCAAACCGTTAACCAATTAACCACCAATAAGCCAATATTTACATTTGAAAATGTGCAATCCTCATCACTGCCTCTAAATCCAACGCTTTGCCCAACGTTGGGCGCGAAAATTGTAACAGATATTTTATTAATACGCGAATTAATTTGTATCGGCCGTTCAATGATTCCACAACACAAAAAACCAAAAATATATCTTAGAGGAGGTTCCCCTTCAGATCTAAAACCAACGGATACAAACGATGGCGAGACAAGACGATAAAAATAAATAACACAAAAAATTCAGTAATAGAAATAATTGGCCTATTTATTAAACACAAGAAACTCAATTAATACACCATATACACGACCCCAACGAAAACCCTGAGGTTTTCCAAAACGGTGAAAACCCCGATTAAAATTAAGTCCCATCCGGAAAATGGCCCATGAGCAACTAAAGAAGGATCGTCACGTTGACCAGCTTCTTCCTTCTTTCGACCTCTCTTTCTAATCCTGATAAGGGCCCACATATGACCCTCTCGCTCACTCCAATGAACAGCGACAAACCTGTAAAGAAGACTCGGGAAGGACCGCGGAGATTCGGGACTTTTCGCACCCTCACATGCGCAATTCATTTTTCCAGAGATCTCCAAAGAGAATCAATCCCTTGACTAAATATAAATTCTATATTCCCAATAACAGGAACCACACATGATTTATATAACGAAATGCTTCGTTACATATTATAAATAGAGACCTGTGTGATACGATACCTGCATTATGCTACTGGGAAGAAACTTTGGTAGTAAAATGTTTTGTTATTTTAATTTCAGATTTAACCTTTAGGGGTGTTTTAAGCATTGTAAAGGCAAAAGTTAAACAGGGTGTCTATTATTATTTTTGTTCAACAAACTATCCGGTTTTTCTCAGCTTTGTCAAAATTTTTCCAGGTGGAGATGGCTACAAAAATTAACTTATTTTATGAAAATACTCTTCGACGGTTTTTATTCTTACCAATACCCTCAACAGGGGTTCCACCAACTGAAAAAACGGTAAATATGCAGGAATTTAATTTAATCGGGAAAACTGTGAATTCAGCTTGCAATATAGGTCTTATTTTAGATTTCAGCAATTACGATACAATTAGTTCGAATTCGACTTTACTATAAATCCAAAAATTAGTGGAAATTTTGGATTAACTTATAATACTATAATTAAATTTCTACAAATAATTGACAAATATTGTTTTCTACATTTTAATTAATTAAAAAAAATTATTTGATGATAAAAGTCAATCACTGATTTAAAATAGTAATATTTTTTTTAATGAAACAGTTAAAGGTAGCTAATTATTATTTTTTTCGGGCAAATTAAATTCCCCACCATTTCCCATCCTTGGAGACTGGTAGACACACTACTAAATGCATTTGAAGAAACTAAAACCCGTCTAAGACGGGTACTACAGCTAGTAAGCAATAAGCGAAGAGGAACCAATTTTGGAACAAATTTAAACAATTGGTTCCTCTTTGCTTATTGCTTATAATATAAAATATGTACACTGAAAAAAAATTTATTTGATTCAAATAACCGAGTATTTGTCTATAATCAAATAAATATTTACTTGAATCAAATAATTTTTATTTGAATCAAATAAATTGTATTTGAATCAAATATTTCAGTATTTGAAGCAAATACTAATTAATTGATTCAAATAAAAATTATTTGATTCAAGTAAATATTTATTTTATTATAGACAAATAATCGGTTATTTGAATCAAATAATTTTTTTTTTCAGTGAAATACTTCTATTTTTCTTTGTTATTTATTTTTAACCTAGTGTCGAAAATTCAACTTACCAAAATAATACAAAAGTGAAAAAATCCTACCAATTGTTGTCACAATATCACAAGTATTATTTTTATATTTTTGCACGGAACCCGCCAATTCAGTGCGAGTGGAACTCGCACTTGTCTAGTTTTTTTTATTATGTTTTAAACAGACTTTTAGCATATTTTTACTATTGATTTGAATTCATTTATTTCACTGAAAATCATTGCTCGAGGGTTGTCGGGGTCGCTAAATATGAATTTGAAGTCGGTTTTTAAAAATTCAAAATGGCGGATCCAATATGGCGGACAAAAAGATTAAAAATTAATCAGATCCTTTTGAAAATCTTTTCTCTTTGGTTTTCGGGGTAGCTGAAAATGAATATGATGTCAGTTTTCAGAAATTCTAAATGTCAAATTTACAGTACTTTTAATCTTTTCTGCTTGAATATCTTATCCCCTTTGATTTAAAGGATCTCCGAAAAGGAGCTCTTTTTTTCCCCTTTAAATTTTCGGCCTCTGGTATGTCTCTTTTCAGCGTCCAAAAGTAGTACGATAACATATTTTTATTCCATTTTCCTTGGTAGCGTTTTTCCATGTTCTTTATATCTTGGTGAAATCTCTCGCCTTGTGCTTCGTTGAAATCACCAAAATTTTCGGGAAACTTATCAATATGAGAATCTAATAAGTGGACCTTATAACTCAGTAAGCAACCTAATCGTTTGTAATTGTCTACCATTTTTTCCACAATTTCTTTATAATTATAAAGAAATACAAGTCATGCACGAGAGATAAAGTACTAGCCATCTAGTAGAGAGTTAAAGAATTATAGATTAATTATAGATGAAACCTCTATTAGTTCTCTATTTTCTTGTTAGATGGCTACGTGTACTTGTTCTAAAAATTTTATATAAAATTATAATCCGGGAGCTAGCGACCAAAACAACTATCTCATTTCATACCGGCTGAAAATTTGAGTATAGATTATTGAAGACATGTAAATAACAGAAACCCACGTCTGGCAGGCCGGTGATGGGACAGGGGGCGGCGGCAGGGGGACGAATAGGTGAAAAAGAATGTAAAAATTTCTCATTTCATACCGATGAAAACCTTTAGAAATCGAAAGTTGACATCTACACGAGTGTAAAAATGTGCGTCTGGCAGTTCTGGGTTATGTGAATTCAGGTAATTATTTCAGAACTTTCCTTTTAGTCTAATAGTATTTTAATTTTACACGAAAGAAAATTATGTGTATAAAATAATTGAAAGTAAAATTCAAATATGAATAGTAAACATTAAAAAATGTTCTCTTACAAAGAAATATTTAAAAATAGTAATGTGCCTATTTTACATTGCCCCAGTTTTGAGGTTATGGTTAGATCACGTCAAAACACGAGCTCTATCATACTTTACCCAGTGGCGGATCCAGGGGGAGTCATGGGGTCATGACCCCCCCCCCCGGGCAAACAATTTACATAAAAAAAGGTCAGCTAATTATGGTCGTTGTTCGCCGAATCTATAAATGACCCCCCCTGGAGTAAATTCTGGAACCGCCACTGACTTTACCCCACCCCAGAACTGCCAGACGCACATTTTTACACTCGTGTAAATGTCAACTTTCGATTTCTAAAGGTTTTAATCTGTATGAAATGAGAAATTTTTACATTATTTTTCACCTATTCGCCCCCCTGCCGCCGCCCCCTGTCTCAGCACCGGCCTGCCAGACGTGGGTTTCTGTTATTTACATGTCTTCAGTAATCTATACTCAAATTTTCAGCCGGTATGAAATGAGATAGTTGTTTTGGTCGCTAGCTCCCGGACTATTATAATAATTAATGTTATAAATAAACTTTATATGATACTCACGAGTGTCATTTTTTTGTAAGGGGTGCTATGTTAAAAAATCTTAAATTTCTTGGACTCAAATTAAAGTAAAAATTGTCAAGATGCCGGCTGGTTCTTTTTAAATTATTATCAATGTTTTAATTGCAATATAGGGGAGACTGGGGTAAACCCGCTCACTTTTTTTCAGAACGGTAAAAACCTAGGAAATTGTTCTCTAAATCCAAATTAATTTATATAATTTGAAAGCTTATGATTTCTACTAACAAAATAAAAAAGAATTTTTGATTTATCTTTGTTACTTTTACTTTGGGAAAATTTTTAATACACATATACCAAATTTCACCAATTTCCACAATCACAATTTTCCAGGGTAAATCCGCTCACCCCTCGGGCTAAACCCGATCACTTGATTCTTTTAAGAATTTAAGGTAATCCCAACAGTTTTATTTTGTATATATTAAATTTCTCCTTATTTCCGTCTCCAGTATGATTTCTTAATGATAAATTATGAGTCCTATAAACAATAAATATTGGTTTATTAAATAATAAGTATAGGTTTCATGAATTGCAACTGTCAATTTAAATAATATTTTATTAGGAGAAAATTAAAATGTAGTTACAATTTTGGATATAACAAGTTATAGATTTTATAATTGATAAAATATAACAAATGAAATTTAAAATTTTAAAATAAACAATGATTACATTTATTTCTTTTTTTAGTTAGAAAAGACTGAGACAAATTTTGATTATTTGTTTGCGTTGTTTGTTATAACCATTATAACCTAATAATTACTAATAATGACTGATATAGACATGATTCAGCTCAATGTTGCCAACAAATACTATGGGGATCGTAGCAAGCATTACCGACGTTGCGTTCTTACGATAGAGAAATCTCTTCTCTCCCGTGTGGAAATCTGCCCAAGTTAGCCCAGTTAAAAAGTGGGGGCCAGCTGGGCCCCACCTGGGCTTCCCATTTTTTAAAAATATTAATATTATAATAAAAAAGTTTAAAAATTCAATATAATTATTGGTAATAAATCATTCTACAATTAATTTATAACAATAATAATCATTATTTGTTTAAACAATTCATTGTTGTTAACAATTATAAACTTTTATTGTAGTACACTAACAGACATTTAGTTTTACCGGAATTTTAAAGTTTATCCAGCTTATTTTATTTATTTAATAATTAACTCATCAATATATAACGGTTTTTAATACATTTTGATAATTATTTTAACAAATAATTGTTGTTAATTTATAACTCTTGACACAAACTACCTAGAAACTTGCAGTTTTTTTTCTAATTTTGCAATTAATGATAGAACGTCCAAGCGCCAGTCCTGCCGGAAGGATGTTCCGAAAATAAGGCTTTTAAAAAAAGGGAATTCAATTTTTCTTTTCCGAAACTCCTTGGGATTAAAGTAGACGAAAAGACGAAAAAATCCATATATTTAACTTTTTAAAATAATAATATTAAACCATTTTTCAAAGCCATCAAACTTGCTGTTTCTAAAAAATAAAAAAAACATCTTTTCGTAAATTTAATGTAAAATCCACAAAAATCAATATATTTTTGCCGGTTTAGTCTCTTTTTCTTCAGAAACGTTCAAAGAATGAAACCTATTTGTTTAATTTTAAAAAATTTCATTTTTAATGTTAATCAGCAAAATTGCGGCCAATTGAATAAAAACTCTCTTCAAATTTGCTTTATGAAATGAATATGGAAGCAGATAAATACAAAAACGAATATATCGTTGGAAAGGTAATGAAACAAGCTTTCCAATGATGTAAATATCAAGTTTCTAAATTAATATGCCTAGGCTTGGTAGCCTTTTAAACAAAGCGAAAAGCGTCCTGCCGGCAGGACCGGGTTTCATCATTTTGTGACTAAAAATTACATGAATTTTTGGAAAATTCAACTTCTTTAAGCTACCGTGATCTTCGGTTTGAACTTACGAGCTCGACATTTACATGCGCTGAAAGCTTGTTTCATCACCTTTCCAACGATATATTTTACTTTTTGTTTATGTCAATCCATGTTAGTTTTATTTAGCGATTTCGGACGGACTCACCTGAGTCTTTTTGGTCCTGCCGGAAGGACGTTGGACGTTCTATCATTAACTAATACGAATGATGTGAAATAAAGATAATTATTGTTTTAACAATTCAAAAATTGTTACAACAAACAATTGTTGTTATTTATTAACTTTTGATATACATAACTTGGAAACTTGCAGTTTTTTTTCTAATTTTGCAATTAACTAATCTAAATAGTAAATCATTCAGATGTTTTATGATTTCAACAATTCATCAAATGTTTAAACAAATAATTGTTGTTATTTACTAACTCTTGACACACAGCATGATCTAGAAAGATGCAGTTTTTTCTTATTTTGCAATTAGCTAATCAGAGTAGTGGTAGTAATTGTAAAATTAGAAAAAAAACTGCAAGTTTCTTGGTTGTTTGTATCAAAAGTTAATAAACAATAACAATTATTTGTTTAAACAATTTTTGAACTGTTTAAATCGTAAAATATTTTTATTTCATACTGTTCAGATTAGTTAAATGCAAAATTAAATAGAAATTGCATGTTTTTAGGTGCTTTGTGTCAGAAGTTAGTAAATAATAACAATCATTTGTTTAAACAATTTTTGAATTGTTAATACCATAAATTATTTTTATTTCAAGCGGTTCGTATTATTTAATTGTAAAATTAGTAAAAAAAACTGCAAGTTTCTAGATATTTTGTGTCACGGGTTATTAATTAACAACAATTATTTATTTAAACAAATAACGGCTGCAATATAACATTAGTAAAATTTATCAATAACAAAAATCACTTACAATGAAAATGATTAATCAGTTTAATTTTTCTTCAATATTTAATAATATAAAACTTTGATATAATTGTGGTCATCTTCGTACATGAATTGACAATTGTTATAAATAAACAATAAACAATAAAAGAATAATTGTTAACATTTTTCGGAAGCATTTTAGATTTTGTCTATTGATCCACCCACGGTGGGATCCGATCAGGCGAAATAATATTATAAGTGGGCGTGAGCTGGGCCCTACCTGGGCTTCCCAGTTTTTGGGGACCCACATCGATAATTATATGAACAAAAATTTTAAAGTCCAAACCTAAAAATTTTTTTTTTAAACAAAAAATTAATGTTTATAATGACTTAGATTAAGAAAAAACGTGTTTTGAACAAAAATATATTGACACTTTTTTTAAAACTGTAGCATCCACATAATTTATTAGCAAAAATTTCTAAGTCCAAACAACTAAGAAAATTTTTTTAGACCAACAAATTAATGTTCATAGTGATTGTAAACAATAAAAACCACATTTTTAATAAAAAATATATTGCCATTTTTTAATAAAAATAAAAATTTATGAATATTTATCGTTTACATTACTAATATTGTTATTATTATTATTATTATTATTATTATTATTATTATTATTATTAAACTATTTATTTATTTGTTACGGTGTAGTGGTGTCAATAAGTGCTTTATTGTATCATTAAAGCAAATCAACAAGTCACTGACAATAAAACGTTAATGTTCAGTTAGGTTCAGTAGCATAGTGGTTAGGGTGTTAGTCTGGTAGTCTGTAGGTCGTAGGTTCGATTCCCGCGTGCGTCTTAGATTTTATTTGTTTCATAGGTTTGCGACTATTCCGATTTTTCTGCATTGTATACGTATAAGTATGAACTTCAATAATTATATATGTCATTAAATAATTTAATTAACAAAAATCTAATTTTTTTATAAATTTTCAATTTATAAATAAAAGGATGTATATTAATTCCTATATATATGTGCTAACATTATTTATGAATTTGCTTTTGGTCACAATTTAATTTAAAAAAGTATAAATTATTAAATAATCAAGCTGTTTATTTATAATTTGACTTATATGTTATTAATAAACAATTTATTAATTAATTTTAATGAAAACTAAATCTACGGGCATTAATAGGGTTGACCACCTGGGCCCCAGCTGGGTTTTCCCAACGTGGGCTGTGGCTGGATTCACCGTTATCAGCCCAGGAATCGCCGACCTGGGCCATCCCTGCTGGGGCCCACCTGGGACCTGGGAAGCCCACCTGGGACCCACCGTGGGCCCACCTCACATTTCCACACGGGCTTGTGTATAAGGCATGAACATGTGTGTGTGAGTGATGCGTATGAGTGTTCGCGCCTGTTTGTCAGTTGCGTCTGGGACCTTGCTTAATTAGCACGCACTTTACACGGCTACAATAAATATATATAATAAAAGTTAAATGAGTTAATTTGTTAATTGAAAACCCCTAATCCTGAACAGGCTAATTGTTGGGAAGCCTTCCGATATTTAATTCACCTTTTAATTATTTAAACTATTATCAAATTCCCACAATACTGATAGTTCGGCGCCATCTGTTGAAAAAAATCGCCACAAATCGCGAAATGCGGGACATTCAAAATGTTAAATATTCAACTAATTACCCAATAATTCAATAATATTGTTAGAAAATGAATATTATTTATGTTTTAATAAATATTTTTAATATTACAAATTTTAAGATCGACAGAAAATAGAAATACTGTTAATACTGATTCGGCTTCCTACACAAATTTAATATGTGAGCGGCTTTATCCCGACTTCATGTGAGCGACTTTACCCCGAATGTATTTATCAAATTTCAGAATAAATTTAAATAAATCTTTTTGAAATCAAACAAAACTACACATATATTTCAAAAAAGGACATCCAATAGCATTAAAAAAAAATTTGTCTCAAAAATAATAATCAAATTACTTAAAAATCCGAAGATAATTTTTGTTGCACTTCTAAAAACAATATACCACCTCAGATTCTATGACGAATTCATGAAATTAAACGAAAGTTCGTTAACATTAGTTGTATGTTAAGTACTATTCACAGTGCAAATATCTCCATCTTAAGTTGAGTTTATAGCGTCAAATCGCTAGTGATCCAAGTGCGAAATGCCAAGACTGCAAAAACGGACCATCATTGGTCCAGTAATGTCTGCCGAGAATTGGCAGTAGTTACTGGGCCATTACTCGTGTTCAAAACGTCCCATTGCTGGGCCAATGATGGCGCCGATGGTCAGATTTTCAAAATTTTTAAAACTGGGCCAGCTCTTGGCCCTATAATGTCACATTCACGCCAAAGTTGAACAATCTTTAATGGCAAAAGACAATTGCTAGTGATGTGCCGACCATCGGTCCAGTAATGGCTCATTATTGGCACATCAATGTCAAACATTTTGTATCTTTGATGGCAAATTATATTTGCCAATATTGCCCTACTGAAAAAACTCATATAAGATTTCTTATGGGATGTTATGTGGGATCTCACCTAAGATCTCACATGGGATCTCATATGGATGAACCCATGGGACATGGGATCTATATGAGATCCCATGTGAGATCTTAGGTGAGATCCCACATAACATCCCATATGAGATCTTATATGAGTTTTTTCAGTAGGGGGGGCGTACCTTGGCTCAATAAGTCACATTATTGACAAATTTAATAAATCTTTAATAGAAAAATTCAATTGCTAGTGATGTGACGAATATCGGCCCATTAATGGCACATTAGTGGCACTTTAATGCCAAACATTTTGTATCTTTAATGGCAAATTATAATTGCCAGTATTGGGGCGTAGCTTGGCCCAATAACGATACGTTATTGTCAAAGTTAATCAATCTTTAATGGAAAAATTAAATTGCCAGTGATATGATGAACACCGCAAGAGTCGGCGAAAAGTCGGACCAATATTGTCTGACAAGTCTCGATGCCAGCTTTGCCAATACAGGGACAATGTTGGACCGCGTTAGTTTTCGCACTTGGTGAGCTAGTTTACCTTGTACGCGGGTTTACCCCAGTCTCTCCTGCATTAAATATCTTTCTTGATCTAACACCCTTAAAAATCATTAAATACTAATTAACAATACCACTTGAGTTAGCTAATTAGGATAATTGAATTTATTTAGCAAATTATTAAGATACTTAATTTCTATATTATTGTTTTGCAATTATTTATAAACCAGAAAGTTTACTTGAGCTATAATTTAGTACACAGCTACTGCTTGAGTTTACAATCGTACAAATATATAATCGTACATATACACTGAGAAAATGTTTAGTACAAACTTTAGTCAAAAGTTGAGTAAAATGGCTACACATGCGCTTTTGAATAAAGTTTAACCAACTGTAGTTCAAAATAAATTTTTCTTAGGTGAAAATAAAATTGGTCAGTTTTTAAATTAAATTTCATAGAATTTTTTTCAATACTTTGTAAAGAAAAGAAAAGTGTTAGAATAAAGCCTAGTCTACGTTTGAACACAATATAAACAAAAAAATGAGAGAACGTATTCAACACATTTCAGAGAGTGACCTATGGAATCTTAAATTTCAGTCAAAAGTTGAGTAAAATGTGAACAAGCTATTGGTAAAATATGGGGAAGGAAATGTGGTGGGGAGACTAGTAAAATCATCATTCCTACATACCGACGGTTGATTCCTAGGACTAATTCCTGTATTACCAACATTTTTAAAACGATAAAAAAAATTAATTATCGATTGTGGATTTTTATATGTTGTACGAATTTCTGCATTACCTACACATTTTGCATTAAACAATATGTCTATTTCACTCATACACCTTATAAATACTCAAACACAAATACAACACTCTTAACATATAACATAACCTAACCTAATACACACATATAACGTAAGACTAAGTTCGCACACATTTACATATAAATGAATGATTTGAACTGTCCTTATATAGTAAGTGGCAGAGTTGATTCACAACTTGTGAGAAACGGATTAAAAATGAATAACTAATTAATTACTTGTTATTTTAGTTTTACTATTTTATTATTGGTTTTAAATTATATAAAACAATTCGTGATAAATTAATACACGGAAAAAAAAGTCCATCAACCATTAATGGATTAGTATATTACTTTGAGACGGGACTCTTTTTCCGTTGATGGTTACTTAACTTCACTTAACAATTGAAAAACATCATTGAAGTATTAAAAAAGAGTCATGGAATGATTAGAATGCCAGTATGTGACCAATTGTTTTAGATTTAATGGTGAATTATTATATCAATGGATGTTTGAATGTTTACGAATCATTAGTAAAGTTTGTGAAACGTTAGTTGACTCGTAGTCTAAATCGGTGCTCTTCACCAGCGCATTGTTGCGCAGTGTACCGATGCGCATTTCTTCCGGTTTCTCTATAGTCCATGTGTTTTTGCTGTCTGCTATACAAATCCCTATATACTATTATGTGTAATGTGAATATTTAACTTAACTAATAATTTGCAGTTTGATTGTGTCTAGAAATTGACCTCGATGAAAATATATTTTCTTTTATATTTCTCGCTAATTAAAAAGTAGTTATTAGTGCAAAATCATTTCTCACAAGTTGTGAAAAATTTTGTTATTTGGTATATAAGAACAGTTCGCTTCTAAACTTAAAGTGTTATAAGTGTGCGTTTCTACGTGTAGTTATTATAAGTGCGAAAATGTATTGGTCTAAAGCGTCTAAGAGTGTAAATAAAATATCGGAACTGTGCAACGAAAAAAATGTGTTTATTCTGTACCAAAAGTGTCTAAAATTAGGGATAATTCTGAAAGAATAAGTTGAATTTTTTGAATGCTTCTGATAGTCATGGAAAATTTAATAGACAGTTTTCTAAATTTTAGTGAACGAGTTTTATATATTGTGACTCCAAGTATGTTATCCATTCAATGATTTTGTGTCCCGTCTCAAAGTAATATACTAGTCTATTAATGATTGATGGACTTTTTTTTTCCGTGTAAAGTGTTATTATTTATAAATTAAAAATTTCTTTGAATTTTTCAACTTATCTTTACAAATATAAATAAAACATTAATCTATTTAAAAAGTTAAAATAAAAATAAATTAAAATAAATATTTATTCGAATAAATCTTATGTTATTTTAAAATAAATAACTAATTAAAAGATAAAATAATTTTAAATTTATATATTAACAGATTTTTTCACGTATATATATATATATATATATATATATATATATTTCTTTTATAAATTTATACAGATACAAAAGCAAATAAGAAAAAAAGAAAATATTTTAATTTAACATCATAATCTATAATATCTTCATTTCATGTAAATTATAACTTTTAAATAATTAAAATAATAAATTATTGATAATTATTATCTTTGATCTTCCTTAACTATTTTGTTAAAAGTAAATGTTAGTAATTAAGTTTTGATAGATTTTAAAATACATTTATAAATATTGTTAAAAGGACAAATTTCCTAAAGGCTTCTAGAATTTCACATACAGTCCTGATAGTATAGTTGCGTGGTGGGGCTTTCATTTTACCCAACTTCTGGACAAACTGTGACACACGCAGGTAAATATCTACCAAAGTACAGCATAAAGTATTAAAAATAGTAAATCAGTTTATGATCAAATGCATACCAAAGTTTAATCTAATGTCTGTTTTAATCTTTAAATTACTTTTTGAACAATCTTTGGAAAATACATTTTAGTAACCATACAAGAGAATTTTAAACATTATTAAAATGCCTATGTGTAGCCATTTTAACCAACTTTTGACTAAACTTTATACAAAATATTTTTTCAGTATATATAATTATATACAGAATGAATCGCATTTGTACTTGTGGTCGCAACTTTGCGACCAAACCGCGATTGTGAAACTGTCGTAAAACTGTCGTTAGTTTAAGAAGGGGTATTTTTACTGCAAGAAATTAAGGCGAAGTAAAGCTTAATCGTGGACTATTGCTATGAGAAACTCACTTAACTATCGCGTTATTTACTTCCTCGGGAAGAGTAAAACTTCTGTGACCGTCCCTCGAGCAAAAGGTGTAGAGTCTTGGTCCTTCATTTGTACCGTCACCTTTTTTTCTATATTCATGTATGGTTAGGTTCCACGCTGTACACGGACCTAAAACAAAATATTAAACATTTTTTAAATGTTTTAGTTAATTGACAAAAACCTTTTTCCTTCGTGAGAAATTTAACATATGGTGGATTCCACGTCAGTTCAACACACTTATTTTCATGACTTGTTGGGCTTTGGCTGTACTTTTGTAAATTTATTACTTTTATAGTGATAAACAACTCCACTCAATATTTTTTCAAAATTTTAAAAATTACAAAAAATATGGCATTTTCAAAATTTTTGTCTTTTTTTAAAAAAGTGCTATAACTTCGGTTCTAATTAACCGATTTTGGATTTTAAAAAAAGGATTTCATTGGTTTTAAGTATATTTTAAGATACATTTAATATAAAAAAAAAATTCAAAAAATTTTTTTTTTGAAATTTTCAAAAATTAAAAATCCGTTTTTGAAAAAACATAGTCTTCCATTTTTTTCAAAATTTTACTAAATGTTATGGCAAATGTGCTTTAAATGTCCTGTAAGTTTCATCTTGGGATGTCAAAGGGATTCTGAGTAAAAAAATAAAACGTAACCACAAATTACAAACATATGGGGCAAAATTCCTTAACTTCCCAGGTAAAAAAATGAATTTTCTCTAAATTTTGCTAAAATGTTACTATTATTAGTGGAAATATAAATATTAATTTTTTTTTAATTTTATAAAATATTTTTTTAATTATGGAGTTTCAAAATTTGGATTTTTAGGGTACCGTACACCGTAGGTGTACTGACGGAACCCTTATGAAATCACTCGTGTGTCCGTCCCAGCCACGGAAAATAGGCTGTCCCCCCTTAACTTCTACAAATCTGAACCGGGTGGGCTGAAATTCGGTAGGGATCTTCAGTTTTAAGTGCAGATTACAGGAAAAATATAGCAAACACAATTGTCCTACATATTTGCGAAATAGAAGGAAAATAAATTAATTTTTTTCGAAAAAATGGCAAAAAATGACCATGTCCCCCCCTTAACTTCTACAAATCTGAACCGGGTGGGCTGAAATTCGGTAGGGATCTTCAGTTTTAAGCGCAGATTACAGGAAAAATATAGCGAACACGATTGTCCTACATATTTGCGAAATAGAAGGGAAATAAATTAATTTTTTTCGAAAAAATTGGAAACAATAAACCTTTCTCCCCCATTAACTTCTACAAATCTGAACAGGATGGGCTGAAATTCGGTAGGGATCTTTAGTTTTACGTGCAGATTACGGGAAAAATATAGTGAACACGATAAGCCTACATATTTGCGAAATAGAAGAGAAATAAATTAAATTTTTTCGAAAAAATTGCAAAAAATAACCCTGCCCTCCCCCCTTAACTTCTACAAATCTGAACAGGGTGGGCAGAAATTCGGTAGGGATCTTTAGTTTTAATTGCTGATTACAGGAAAAATATAGCGAACACGATTGTCCTACATATTTTCGCAATAGAAGGGAAAGAAATTAAATTTTTTTGAAAAAATTCTAAAAAATGACCCTGTCCCCCCCCCTTAACTTCTACAAATCTGAACCTGGTAGGCTGAAATTCGGCAGGGATCTTCAGTTTTAAGTGCAGATTACAGGAAAAATATAGTGAACACGATAAGCCTACATATTTGCGAAATAGAAGAGAAATAAATTAAATTTTTTTGAAAAAATTGTAAAAAATGACCCTGTCCCCCCCTTAAATTCTACAAATCTGAACTGGGTGGGCTGAAATTCGGTAGGGATCTTTAGTTTTAAGTGCAGATATCAGGAAAATTATAGCGAACCTGATAGGTCTACATATTTGCGAAATAAAAGGGAAAGAAATTAAATTTTTTCGAAAAAATTGCAAAAAATGACCCTGTCCCCCCACCTTAACTTCTACAAATCTGAACCGGGTGGGCTGAAATTCGGTAGGGATCTTCAGTTTTAAGTGCAGATTACAGGAAAAATATAGCAAACACAATTGTGCTACATATTTGCGAAATAGAAAGGAAATAAATTAATTTTTTTCGAAAAAATTGCAAAAAATGACCATGTCCCCCCCCTTAACTTCTACAAATCTGAACCGGGTGGGCTGAAATTCGGTAGGGATCTTCAGTTTTAAGTGCAGATTACAGGAAAAATATAGCGAACACGATTGTCCTACATATTTGCGAAATAGAAGGGAATAAATTAATTTTTTTCGAAAAAATTGGAAAAAATAAACCTTTCTCCCCCATTAACTTCTACAAATCTGAACAGGATGGGCTGAAATTCGGTAGGGATCTTTAGTTTTACGTGCAGATTACGGGAAAAATATAGTGAACACGATAAGCCTACATATTTGCGAAATAGAAGGGAAATAAATTAATTTTTTTCGAAAAAATTGCAAAAAATAACCCTGTCCCCCTAACTTAACTTCTACAAATCTGAACCTGGTAGGCTGAAAATGGGCAGGGATCTTTAGTTTTAAGTGCAGATTACAGGAAAAATATAGCGAACACGATTGTCCTACATATTTTCGAAATAGAAGGGAAATAAATAAATTTTTTTGAAAAAATTGTAAAAAATGACCTTGTCCCCCACCTTAACGTCTACAAATCTGAACCTGGTGAGCAGAAATTCAGCAGGGATCTTCAGTTTTAAGTGCAAATTACAGGAAAAATATAGCGAACACGATTGTCCTACATATTTGCGAAATAGAAGGGAAAGAAATTAAATTTTTTTGAAAAAATTGCAAAAAATTACCCTGTCCCCCCCCTTAACTTCTACAAATCTGAACCGGGTGGGCTGAAATTCGGTAGGGATTTTCAGTTTTAAGCGCAGATTACAGGAAAAATATAGTGAACACGATTAGCCTACATATTTGCAAAATAGATGGGAAATAATTAAATTTTTTTGAAAAAATTGTAAAAAATAAACCTTTTTCCCCCCTTAACTTCTACAAATCTGAACCTGGTAGGCTGAAATTCGGATGGGATCTTTAGTTTTTAAGTGCAGATTACAGGAAAAATATAGCGAACACGATTAGCCTACATATTTGCGAAATAGAAGGGAAATAAATTAAATTTTTTTGAAAAAATTGTAAAAAATAAACGTTTCTCCCCCCTTAACTTCTACAAATCTGAACAGGGTGGGCTGAAATTCGGTAGGGATCTTTAGTTTTGAGTGCAGATTACAGGAAAAATATAGCGAACACGATTGTCCTACATATTTGCGAAATAGAAGAGAAAGAAATTAAATTTTTTTGAAAAAATTGTAAAAAAGGACCCTGTCCCCCCTCCCTTAACTTCTACAAATCTGAACCGGGTGGGCTGAAATTCGGTAGGGATCTTCAGTTTTAAGTGCAGATTACAGGAAAAATATAGTGAACACGATTAGCCTACATATTTGCAAAATAGAAGGGAAATAAATAAATTTTTTTCGAAAAAATTGTAAAAAATGACCCTGTCCTTCACCTTAACTTCTACAAATCTGAACCTGGTAGGCTAAAATTCGGCAGGGATCTTTAGTTTTAAGTGCAGATTACAGGAAAAATATAGCGAACACGATTGTCCTACATATTTGCGAAATAGATATGAAAGAAATTAAATTTTTTCGAAAAAATTGCAAAAAATGCCCTGTCCCCCCCCCCTTACCTTCTACAAATTTGAACCGGCTGTGCTGAAATTCAGTAGGGATCTTTAGTTTTAAGTGCATATTACAGGAAAAATATAGCGAACACGATTGTCCTACATATTTGCGAAATAGAAGGGAAATAATTTAATTTTTTTCGAAAAAATTGGAAAAAGTAAACCTTTCTCCCCCATTAACTTCTACAAATCTGAACCTGGTAGGCAGAAATTCGGCAGGGATTTTTAGTTTTAAGTGCATATTACAGGAAAAATATAGCGAATACGATTGTCCTACATATTTGCAAAATAGAAGGGAAATAATTAAATTTTTTTCGAAAAAATTGGAAAAAATAAACCTTTCTCCCCCATTAACTTCTACAAATCTGAACAGGATGGGCTGAAATTCCGTAGGGATCTTTAGTTTTGAGTGCAGATTACAGGAAGAATAAAGCGAACCCGATTGTCCTACATATTTGCGAAATGAAAGGGAAAGAAATTAAATTTTTTTCGAAAAAATTGCAAAAAATTACCCTGTCCCCCCCCTTAACTTCTACAAATCTGAACCTGGTAAGCTGTAATTCGGCAGGGATCTTTAGTTTTAAGGGCAAATTGCAGGAAAAATATAGTGAACACGATTAGCCTACATATTTGCAAAATAGAAGGGAAATAAATTAATTTTTTCCCAAAAAATGGGAAAAAATAAAACTTTCTCCCCCCTTAACTTCTACAAATCTGAACCTGGTAGGCTGAAATTCGGCAGGGATCTTTAGTTTTAAGTGCAGATTACAGGAAAAATATAGCGAACACGATTATCCTACATATTTTCGAAATAGAAGGGAAAGAAATTAAATTTTTTTGAAAAAATTGTAAAAAATGACCCTGTCCCCCCCCCTTAACTTCTACAAATCTGAACCGGGTGGGCTGAAATTCGGTAGGGATTTTCAGTTTTAAGCGCAGATTACAGGAAAAATATAGTGAACACGATTAGCCTACATATTTGCAAAATAGATGGGAAATAATTAAATTTTTTTGAAAAAATTGTAAAAAATAAACTTTTCTCCCCCCTTAACTTCTACAAATCTGAACCTGCTAGGCTGAAATTCGGAAGGGATCTTTAGTTTTTAAGTGCAGATTACTAGAAAAATATAGCGAACACGATTGTCCTACATATTTTCGAAATAGAAGGGAAATAATTTAATTTTTTTCGAAAAAATTGGAAAAAATAAACCTTTCTCCCCCATTAACTTCTACAAATCTGAACAGGATGGGCTGAAATTCCGTAGGGATCTTTAGTTTTGAGTGCAGATTACAGGAAGAATATAGCGAACACGATTGTCCTACATATTTGCAAAATAGAAGGGAAAGAAATTAAATTTTTTTGAAAAAATTGCCAAAAATGACCCTGTCCCCCCCCCCCTTAACATCTACAAATCTGAACCGGGTGGGCTGAAATTCGGTAGGGATCTTTAGATTTAAGTGCAGATTACGGGAAAAATATAGCAAACATGATTGTCCTACATATTTGCGAAATAGAAGGGAAAGAAATTAAATTTTTTCAAATAAATTGTAAAAAATGACCCTGTCCCCCACCTTAACGTCTACAAATCTGAACCTGGTAGGCTGAAATTCGGCAGGGATCTTTAGTTTTTAAGTGCAGATTACAGGATAAATATAGCGAACACGATTGTCCTACATATTTTCGAAATAGAAGGGAAATAATTTAATTTTTTTCGAAAAAATTGCCAAAAATGACCCTGTCCCCCCCCTTAACTTCTACAATTCAGAACCGGGTGGGCTGAAATTCGGTAGGGATCTTTAGTTTTGAGTGCAGATCACAGGAAAAATATAGCGAACACGATTGTCCTACATATTTGCGAAATAGAAGGGAAATAAATTAATTTCTTTCGAAAAAATTGCCAAAAATGACCCTGTCCCCCCCTTAACTTCTACAAATCTGAACTGGGTGGGCTGAAATTCGGTAGGGATCTTTAGTTTTAAGTGCAGATTACAGGAAAAATATAGCAAACACGATTGTCCTACATATTTGCGAAATAGAAGGGAAAGAATTTAAATTTTTTCAAATAAATTGTAAAAAATGACCCTGTCCCCCACCTTATCGTCTACAAATCTGAACCTGGTAGGCTGAAATTCGGCAGGGATCTTTAGTTTTTAAGTGCAGATTACAGGATAAATATAGCAAACACGATTAGCCTACATATTTTCAAAATAGAAGGGAAATAAATTAATTTTTTTCGAAAAAATTGGAAAAAATAAACGTTTCTCCCCCCTTAACTTCTACAAATCTGAACCGGGTGTGCTGAAATTCGGTAGGGATCTTCAGTTTTAAGTGCAGATTACAGGAAAAATATAGCGAACCCGACTGGCTTACATATTGGCGAAAGGGAAGGGAAAGAAATTAAATTTTTTCGAAAAAATTGCAAAAAATGACCCTGTCTTCCCCCCCCTTAACTTCTACAAATCTGAACCGGGTGAGCAGAAATTCAGCAGGGATCTTTAGTTTTAAGTGCAGATTACAGGAAAAATATAGCTAACACGATTGTCCTACATATTTGCGAAATAGAAGGGAAATAAGTTAATTTTTTTCGAAAAAATTAAAAAAAATAAACATTTCTCCCCCCTTAACTTCTACAAATCTGAACCGGGTGGGCTGAAATGCTGCAGGGATCTTCAGTTTTAAGTGCAGATTACAGGAAAAATATAGCGAACACGATTGTCCTACATATTTTCGAAATAGATGGGAAATAATTAAATTTTTTTGAAAAAATTGTAAAAAATGACCCTGTCCCCCACCTTAACTTCTACAAATCTGAACCTGGTAGGCTGAAATTTGGCAGGGATCTTAATTTTGTAAGTGCAGATTACAGGAAATATATAGCGAACACGATTGTCCTACATATTTGCGAAATAGAAGAGAAATAAATTAAATTTTTTTGAAAAAATTGCAAAAAATGACCCTGTCCCCCCCACTTAACTTCTACAAATCTGAACCGGGTGGGCTGAAATTCGGCAGGGATCTTCAGTTTTAAGTGCAGATTACAGGAAAAATATAGTAAACACGATTGTCCTACATATTTGCGAAATAGAAGAGAAATAAATTAAATTTTTTTCGAAAAAATTGTAAAAAATGACCCTGTCCTCCTCCTTAACTTCTACAATTCTGAACCTGGTAGGCTAAAATTCGTCAGGGATCTTTAGTTTTGAGTGCAGATTACAGGAAAAATATAGCGAACACGATTGTCCTACATATTTGCGAAATAAAAGGGAAAGAAATTAAATTTTTTCGAAAAAATTGCAAAAAATGACCCTGTCCCCCCCACTTAACTTCTACAAATCTGAACCGGGTGGGCTGAAATTCGGCAGGGATCTTCAGTTTTAAGTGCAGATTACAGGAAAAATATAGCGAACACGATTGTCCTACATATTTGCGAAATAGAAGGGAAAGAAATTAAATTTTTTTGAAAAAATTGTAAAAAATGACCCTGTCCTCCTCCTTAACTTCTACAATTCTGAACCTGGTAGGCTAAAATTCGTCAGGGATCTTTAGTTTTGAGTGCAGATTACAGGAAAAATATAGCGAACACGATTGTCCTACCTATTTGCGAAATAGAAGGGAAATAAATTAATTTTTTTCGAAAAAATTGGAAAAAATAAACCTTTCTCCCCCCTTAACTTCTACAAATCTGAGCAGGGTGGGCTGAAATTCGGTAGGGATCTTTAGTTTTGAGTGCAGATTACAGGAAAAATATAGCGAACACGATTGTCCTACATATTTTCGAAATAGAAGGGAAGTAATTAAATTTTTTTGAAAAAATTGAGAAAAATGACCCTGTCCTCCTCCTTAACTTCTACAATTCTGAACCTGGTAGGCTAAAATTCGTCAGGGATCTTTAGTTTTGAGTGCAGATTACAGGAAAAATATAGCGAACACGATTGTCCTACATATTTGCGAAATAAAAGGGAAAGAAATTAAATTTTTTCGAAAAAATTGCAAAAAATGACCCTGTCCCCCCCACTTAACTTCTACAAATCTGAACCGGGTGGGCTGAAATTCGGCAGGGATCTTCAGTTTTAAGTGCAGATTACAGGAAAAATATAGCGAACACGATTGTCCTACATATTTGCGAAATAGAAGGGAAAGAAATTAAATTTTTTTGAAAAAATTGTAAAAAATGACCCTGTCCTCCTCCTTAACTTCTACAATTCTGAACCTGGTAGGCTAAAATTCGTCAGGGATCTTTAGTTTTGAGTGCAGATTACAGGAAAAATATAGCGAACACGATTGTCCTACCTATTTGCGAAATAGAAGGGAAATAAATTAATTTTTTTCGAAAAAATTGGAAAAAATAAACCTTTCTCCCCCCTTAACTTCTACAAATCTGAGCAAGGTGGGCTGAAATTCGGTAGGGATCTTTAGTTTTGAGTGCAGATTACAGGAAAAATATAGCGAACACGATTGTCCTACATATTTTCGAAATAGAAGGGAAGTAATTAAATTTTTTTGAAAAAATTGAGAAAAATGACCCTTTCCCCCATCTTAACTTCTACAAATCTGAACCTGGTAGGCTGAAATTCGGCAGGGATCTTTAGTTTTAAGTGCAGATTACAGGAAAAATATAGCGAACACGATTGTCCCACATATTTGCGAAATAGAAGGGATAGAAATTAAATTTTTTCGAAAAAATTGAGAAAAATGACCCTTTCCCCCATCTTAACTTCTACAAATCTGAACCTGGTGGGCTGAAATTCGGTAGGGATCTTTAGTTTTGAGTGCAGATCACAGGAAAAATATAGCGAACACGATTGTCCTACATATTTGCGAAATAGAAGGGAAATAAATTAATTTTTTTCGAAAAAATTGCCAAAAATGACCCTGTCCCCCCCTTAACTTCTACAAATCTGAACTGGGTGGGCTGAAATTCGGTAGGGATCTTTAGTTTTAAGTGCAGATTACAGGAAAAATATAGCAAACACGATTGTCCTACATATTTGCGAAATAGAAGGGAAAGAAATTAAATTTTTTCAAATAAATTGTAAAAAATGACCCTGTCCCCCACCTTAACGTCTACAAATCTGAACCTGGTAGGCTGAAATTCGGCAGGGATCTTTAGTTTTTAAGTGCAGATTACAGGATAAATATAGCAAACACGATTAGCCTACATATTTTCAAAATAGAAGGGAAATAAATTAATTTTTTTCGAAAAAATTGGAAAAAATAAACGTTTCTCCCCCCTTAACTTCTACAAATCTGAACCGGGTGGGCTGAAATTCGGTAGGGATCTTCAGTTTTAAGTGCAGATTACAGGAAAAATATAGTGAACACGATTAGCCTACATATTTGCGAAATAGAAGGGAAAGAAATTAAATTTTTTTGAAAAAATTGTAAAAAATGGCCCTGTCCCCCCCCCCTTAACTTCTACAAATCTGAACCGTGTGGGCTGAAATTCGGCAGGGATCTTCAGTTTTAAGTGCAGATTACAGGAAAAATATAGCGAACAGGATTAGCGTACATATTTGCGAAATAGAAGGGAAATAAATTAATTTTTTTCGAAATATTGCATAAAATGACCCTGTCCCCCCCCTTAACTTCTACAAATCTGAACCGGGTGGGCTGAAATTCGGTAGGGATCGTCAGTTTTAAGTGCAGATTACAGAAAAAATATAGCGAACCCGACTGGCTTACATATTGGCGAAAGGGAAGGGAAAGAAATTAAATTTTTTCGAAAAAATTGCAAAAAATAACCCTGTCCCCACCCTTAACTTCTACAAATCTGAACAGGGTGGGCAGAAATTCGGTAGGGATCTTCAGTTTTAAGTGCAGATTACAGAAAAAATATAGCGAACCCGACTGGCTTACATATTGGCGAAAGGGAAGGGAAAGAAATTAAATTTTTTCGAAAAAATTGCAAAAAATGACCCTGTCTTCCCCCCCCTTAACTTCTACAAATCTGAACCGGGTGAGCAGAAATTCAGCAGGGATCTTTAGTTTTAAGTGCAGATTACAGGTAAAATATAGCTAACACGATTGTCCTACATATTTGCGAAATAGAAGGGAAATAAGTTAATTTTTTTCGAAAAAATTAAAAAAAATAAACATTTCTCCCCCCTTAACTTCTACAAATCTGAACCGGGTGGGCTGAAATGCTGCAGGGATCTTCAGTTTTAAGTGCAGATTACAGGAAAAATATAGCGAACACGATTGTCCTACATATTTTCGAAATAGAAGGGAAATAAATTAATTTTTTTCGAAATATTGCATAAAATGACCTGTCCCCCCCTTAGCTTCTACAAATCTGAACCTGGTGGGCTGAAATTCGGCAGGGATCTTCAGTTTTAAGTGCAGATTACAGGAAAAATATAGCGAACACGATTGTCCTACATATTTGCGAAATAGAAGAGAAATAAATTAAATTTTTTCGAAAAAATTGCAAAAAATAACCCTGTCCCCCCCCTTAACTTCTACAAATCTGAACAGGGTGGGCAGAAATTCGGTAGGGATCTTTAGTTTTAATTGCTGATTACAGGAAAAATATAGCGAACACGATTTTCCTACATATTTTCGAAATAGAAGGGAAATAATTAAATTTTTTTGAAAAAATTGTAAAAAATGACCCTGTCCCCCACCTTAACTTCTACAAATCTGAACCTGGTAGGCTGAAATTTGGCAGGGATCTTAATTTTGTAAGTGCAGATTACAGGAAATATATAGCGAACACGATTGTCCTACATATTTGCGAAATAGAAGAGAAATAAATTAAATTTTTTTGAAAAAATTGCAAAAAATGACCCTGTCCCCCCCCTTAACTTCTACAAATCTGAACCTGGTAAGCTGTAATTCGGCAGGGATCTTTAGTTTTAAGGGCAAATTGCAGGAAAAATATAGTGAACACGATTAGCCTACATATTTGCAAAATAGAAGGGAAATAAATTAATTTTTTCCCAAAAAATGGGAAAAAATAAAACTTTCTCCCCCCCATAACTTCTACAAATCTTAACCGGGTGGGCTGAAATTCGGTAGGGATCTTTAGTTTTAAGTGCAGATTACAGGACAATTATAGCGAACCTGAAAGGTCTACATATTTGCAAAATAGAAGGGAAAGAAGTTAAATTTTTTCGAAAAAATTGCAAAAAATGACCCTGTCCCCCCCCACTTAACTTCTACAAATCTGAACAGGGTGGGCTGAAATTCGGTAGGGATCTTTAGTTTTGAGTGCAGATTACAGGAAAAATATAGCGAACACGATTGTCCTACATATTTTCGAAATAGAAGGGAAGTAATTAAATTTTTTTGAAAAAATTGAGAAAAATGACCCTTTCCCCCATCTTAACTTCTACAAATCTGAACCTGGTAGGCTGAAATTCGGCAGGGATCTTTAGTTTTAAGTGCAGATTACAGGAAAAATATAGCGAACACGATTGTCCCACATATTTGCGAAATAGAAGGGATAGAAATTAAATTTTTTCGAAAAAATTGAGAAAAATGACCCTTTCCCCCATCTTAACTTCTACAAATCTGAACCTGGTGGGCTGAAATTCGGCAGGGATCTTCAGTTTTAAGTTCAGATTACAGGAAAATTATAGCGAATCTGATTGGTGAACATAAGTACAATTACAGAGAAATATAAAAATTTATTAATAAAGTAAAATAATAATAATATTATTATATAATGAGTTTTTTTGTGTACGGAACCCTCGATCTTAGTGCGAGTGCAACTTGCACTTCTCCGATTTTTTGAAAATATATTTTTTTCAGTTTAATATATTGATAAGTAAAATTAATCAAATTGAAAGTATGAATAGTGACTTGTAAAGGAGTTTTTACGGGCCAGAAGCTGGTGATGAAAAAAAGTTGTTTTCTCTCAATTTAACCTTGAAATTCAGGGTCAAATTCTAAATTTCAGTATGTAGTAGATCCCGGTTAATACGATCCCGTTTAATACGATTTCCCGCTTAAGACGCTCGTTTATGGTAGTCTCTGCAATTAAACTTTATACATTTTATATCCTATCTAATACGTTTTTCCGCATAAGACGCATTCTTAGTACGGGTCCTACAAAATTGTATTAACCAAGTTCTACTGTATCTCAAAATCGGTGTTTTTTATTTTTTCGTAACCTTTCCTAATCGAAAGCTTACTTTTTTCATATAAGCCTTGTAAAAATTAGAGTGGAACACTGGAAATTTTTGAAGAAATTATAATTATAAATCATTATTTTTTATGTAAAATAATGATAAATTATTATTTTCCTCAAAAATTCTCATGGTCCCACTCTAATTTTTACATGGCCTATAGAAAAAAGGTCACCAGCTTCTAGCCCGTGAAAACCCCTTTAAAAATCACTATTCATACTTTCAATTTGATTAATTTTACTTATCAATATATTAAATCGAAAAAAAGATATTTTCAAAAAAATCTAAATTTTGAAACTCCATAACTCAAAAAATATTTTATCAAATTAAAAAAAAATTAATATTTATATTTCCACTAATAATAGTAACATTTTAGCAAAGTTTAGAGAAAATTCATTTCTTTACCTGGGCAGTTAAGGAATTTTGCCCCATATGTTCGTAATTTGTGGTTACGTTTTATTTTTTACTCCGAATCCCTTTGAGATCCCAAGATGAAACTTATAGGACATGTAAAGCACATTTGCCCTAACATTTAGTAAAATTTTGAAAAAAATCGAAGACGATGTTTTTTCAAAAACAAATTTTTAATTTTTCAAAATTTCAAAAAAAAATTTTTGAATTTTTCTTTTTTATATTAATTGTATCTTAAAATATACTTAAAACCAAAGAAATCCTTTTTTTAAAATCCAAAATCGGTTAATTAGAACCGAAGTTATAGCACTTTAAAACAAAAAAGACAAAAATTTTGAAAATGCCATATTTTTGGTAATTTTCAAAATTCTGAAAAAATATTTGGTGGAGTTGTTTATCACTGTAAAAGTAATAAATTTACAAAAGTACAGCTAAATCCCAATAAGTCATGAAAATAAGTGTGTTGAACTGACGTGGAATCCACCATATATTAGTGATATTTTTTCTATTACTTTACGTTATTTCAATCCCTAATTTCATATTGCAGCCAAAAGAAGAAAGTTTATCTCTTTATATTGACTTAAATGTTGAAGTTATGTTAGCTAAGTATGTTTCCTCTTTCACCTGCATGTCTGTAAATGAAGAAAAACCACATGAAGTAAAAATAAAACAAAAATTCAAAATAATGTATTCAATATAGCTGAAAATTTTTAAAAATTCTCCTGTTTCACTTGAAAATCGTTACTCGGGGGTTTTTGAGATCGCTGATTACGAAACCAGTGCCAGTTTTTAAAAATTGAAAATGGCGGATCCAATATGGTAGACGAATTTTCAAAAATTCTCCTAAATCGCTTGCAAATCCTTACTCGGGGATTTTTGGGGTCGCTAATTACGAATACGGTGTTTAAACAGCTCGCTGCGTTAACAGGGTAATGGTTTATCTAAAAAAAATTTTTCATCCATTTAACAATAGTTCTCTATATTGGTCCAATTCGCAAAATAGGTGACGGATTTGGTACTTCTCGAAGAATGGCCCAGAAATCTAAAATTGAAAGAAAATAAAAGAATTATGGGAACCCCGACTCAGATATAAAAAAACTGTATACATAATTTCTAAAAGAGAATTCTGAAATTTTGATAGACTTAAATAAATTTTATGAAATGTGTCCGAAATGATGTGTAACTTACTGGTGCAAGTGTGACCCTAGCGTCTGCATGATATGAAATTCACGAAAACTTTTCTTGACAATAGATGTTAGTAATTAAAAAAAATTTGACAAAACATTTTTTTCAGCTAATGATAAATTACATTTTTAAATTTTTTTTAAAAATTCGTCCGACATATTGGATTTGCCATTTTTAATTTTCAAAAACTGATACTGGATAAGTAATCAGCGACCTCAAAAACCTCCGAGTAACTATTTGCAAGTAAATCCGGAGAATTTTTAAAAATTCTTCCGCCATAGTGAATCCGACATTTTTAATTTTTATTTTATTTTTACTTTATGTGGTTTTTCTTCATTTAAAGACATGGAGTCCTTAGTAGTACTTCCTTAAATGCTATTTGTGCTTCGTTTTTCTATTTTAGATAAACATTTAAATTTGGAAGCTGCCCAGCGGGCAGAAAGACAAAAAACGTTCTTTGAACGTCTGTAGAACGTTTAATGTCTGACAATTTAAGTTTTAAGAACGTCCGAACGTTCCAAAAATGTTTCAGAACATTCGGACATTCTTAGAACGTAAATTAGCAGACATTAAACGTTCTACATACGTTCAGAGAACGTTTTTTGCCTTTGTGCCTGCTGGGTATGCTTTTCATTCACATAATGAGCCATTTTTAAAGCGTCATGTTGAATTTTCGAAATTTTCATATTGTATTTGATAGAGGGCATGCAGATGAAGATTTTAAGCCCTTAACCTTTAAAATCGGTGCAACAGATTTTTGCAGTTTAAACTTCTTTCTATGAAAAAGTCAAAAATTAATTTATCGAAATTATCAAAAAACACATCTTCACAAATTGCCCTTATTTTTAAGGACATTCCAAGCATTAATAAAAATATATTTTTTTTAAATTTGGTTATTCCCTTCATGAAAAAAACAACTTTAAAAAATAATTGGTTTAACAAATTTGTCGAAAGGTTTAAAAAAATTTTTTTAAATAAAATATTATTAAAATTCAATACATTCTCTTCAATTTTTATCTAAAACATTTTTTTCTGGAACCAATAGTTTACAAGATAAAAATTTCTGAAAAAAGTGACCACAAAGTTTAATTAACAATATCTTGCAAAATAATTAAAATTTTGCAAAATCTTTGATCACCCTAAACACAACAAATTAACTAAGTATGAACAAAATCTGTGATTCAAAAGTTCTTCTAGCTATTGGACGCCCCATATACAATTCGGAAGATTAATAAATTCTACGATTAACGATACATAACTAAACAAGTTGTGAATTAAGATGTTTATTACATGAACATTTTGCTTCCTTTTTACGATAAGCAAAAAATTTGCTTTAAAGTGAATTTTTTCATTTTATTTAATTCTATTAATGCTTATAAAATATATTCTTTTTATACATCAATCGATTCCTCTTGATGAAACGAAGATTTTTAGTTTGTTTTTAAGTCAAGAGTAACATTTTATTATAAGGCAACATGATTTTTAAGAAGAAAATAAATTTCTAATAAAAGTGCGAATTTTTGGTTTTGATTATGTTTAATTCTATAGATTCAAATACAATACATACTTTATATATACGAATCGATCCGTTTTAATGCAACGGATAAGATTATTGAAAAAATGAGCAAAATTTTATTGTACTGGAATATAATCTTGATGAAAGAACTAAATTTTTGATAAAAAAGGTAATTTTTATAATTTAATTGCCATTAACTCTATAAACTCTCATACAATTTATACTTTATGTATACCAATCGATTCGTCTTGATGCAAAGAATAAGATTTTATTATATATTAACTTTAATATTTAATTTTAAAAAAATTTTTTTTATAGATTTTTTAATGTCCATTAATCCATTTCGAGAATTTTTTATGATAAATATGCCTAGCATTTTTCAGCCGAATTCGTTGAAACCTCTTCGAGTTATCGTGTTCACAAAAAACGGGATCCACACACACACTCACACATACATACATCCGGACAATTGTTCAAGGTCTTAAATAACATAGTCCTATATAGAAAAAAATTTATTTGAAGGATTTTTAATAATTTTATAAATTAAACAACTACAAAGCTTCCTCACGAGGAAGCAAAATTTTAATAATTTATACAAAGATCGACAAATTAGACAAAAAAATTTTTTTCGAAATGTTGACAAGCCTTGCATATTTTTTAAAAATTGCCGAAAAAATTTGAAACTTATGTAGGTGTGATTATTGAAGTCTCATCTTTAATTGTAAGACCAAAAAAGTTCAAAATTCTTAATTGGTTAGCGAGTTATCGTTATAAACGTCCGAACATGTTTTTTTGAAAAATGCATTGAATTAGTTGAATTTAAACGGTTTTTGGCTGCAAAAATATTCGGCCGTTTATAATGATATCTCACGAACCAAATTATATTTTTGAACTCTTTTGGTTTTTTTGTCAGTTATGTATCATTAATCGTAGAATTTAATAATTTTTCAAATGGTATATTTGTTAATTTTCTGTTATTTGTAACTGTTTACAAAAAAATCGTGATTTAAAGATTAGTATGTTTTTGAGACGTTTGCGTGCAGCGGTACCGATAATTCCTGACGGAAGTGTATTATTATAGTATTTTAATTATTATTTTGAATAATATTAGTAGCCATGAAGTTAACATTGTAGCGAGTAAATTCTCTCTAAACTTTAATTGCAAAAGGGTTATAGATTAGTTGTCAAATGATAAACTTACGGCTTTGATTTGATTCAATTTCAATGGTGAGAAGACGGTTTGTAGGTGAAACCAAAGTCCACGTGCATCTTTGTTGATAGTACTGATTAAGTTTGAATTCAATGTTGATAGAATCACCAACATGAACTTCGCCCTCAGATTTCGTGGTTTCGTGATCCTTGCAAAATACATCTTCAGCAAACTTGTAAGCTGCTTTGAATGAAAGTCCAGTTGTTGAAAATCGTGACCATTCTATAGCAACTGGCGTTGAACTGCGAATGCCAACTGGCAACCAGCCCTGTAATTTAAAAAGAAATTTCTCTTACTTTCTTTTTATATAATTTAAAAAAAGCCAAAAAATTTTATTATAAACCAATATTTTTTGTTTTATCTACTTTTTCTCATTTTTTGGCGCAACATATTACTTTGGCACTTTCCAAAAATGTTAATTAGTTAAGGATTACTAATTTGATTCAGTAAACAATCATTTAATCAAATTCATCATTATTATTGTTCCAATTGTGTAATTAAATAGAAAAATAAATAATTAACAATATTTTTATGAATTATTTTAAAAACTTATTATTCTTGTTTCTATTTTAATTAGTAGGTATTGTTTGTATTATTTTTATCACTGCAAAAATAATTATTAGTTAAATTTTAATATTAATTTTTACCAAGAGAAAATTTACTTTTATTTATTTTATACGAGTACTAATAATTGAATAATTCTATAAAAATAATAATAACAATATCAATAACACCTAATATTAGTAAAAAAGTAAAAAATAACAACAATAAATTGATTAAAAATAATTTGTGAGATATAAACATTTTCTTGGAAATTAATATTTTACTTACTTGATAATTTCCACAAAGGCAATGAACGACATGGCCAGTATCAGAGACGAGTAGCAAATGATCTATTGCATCCATTGTTTTATTAATTAAATTTGAACTAATTGTACAACGACATCCACTGTCGCCACATTCTGTTGAACAAGTATGATTGCGAATTTCCTTCTCTGAACTTTCCACCTTTAACGTTAAATTAATGTTATATAATATATTTTATTTTCATCATCATCAAAAGAAATTTAAGAATTAAATGCATAAAGAGGAACTTAATTAAAATATGAATCAATTAATTAATTTTAATCAATTTTCTCTTTTTCTGTCAGATAGGAAATACTTTTAATTAAAATTAAAGTAAAAATGAATATTTATCGTTTTCATGAGTTTCTTTTAAGTGTAACAAATTTTTCTTTTTATATTTAAACTATTTTCAAAATATGTAGACCGTCGAGTGTTATAATTATATTTGGAATAGTTAAACTATTATCTATTTTAACTATTCGTAATATAGATAAACTATTGACTATTTTATCTATTTTTTAAAGAAATGAACTATTGACTATTTTAACTATTATTTTTCATGTGTACTTTTTTCTGGTTTTTATGTATCTGATAACCTCATATACATTTTCCAATGTCCGAGGAAAATAATATATACTGTGTTTAAACTACAACGCCTAATTGTTGAATACCCAAAACGAAGAAATTGTACTGCCTGCTATAAATTTTTGTGCTTCGCAAGCTGTGGTTTGTATCACACAAAAATTGGCCAGTTTGTGATGACTAATTTGTGGCTGCTATAAATATTTTTTGCGGTCGCAACAAAAACGAAGTGTGTATTCTACAACCTTACCTGTTTGTAGAGACTACAAAATCAGTTTGAAGATGGCACAAGAAAAACTGTGTATAACAAAGGACATTTTTTCTAAGTCCTCAGCTTCCCAAATTCCTCCTATTTATGGTCTGTATAGTACGGGAGATGGTGACCAAATCAACTATCTCATTTCATGCTGGCTGAAACTCTAAGTGTAGATTACTCAAGATATATGTAAATAACGAAAATGCACGTCTGTCAGGCCGGTGCTGAGGCAGAGGGTTGCGGTAGGGGGATGAGTAGGTGAAAAATAGCGTAACTTTTACTCATTTCATACCGATTAAAATCTTTATGAGGGTAGTTCTACAAACAAAGGAATTTGTGATGTGTAAATTGTTTTTTACATTAAATTTGAAAAATAGAAATTATATTCAATGGGAAATTTAAAACTTAATGGTTTTTTCTATTGTGTCACAAAACGTAACCCAATTTCGAAAAGTTTTTTTTTAAATGAGCATTCAAGTGCCCAGGCAGAAAAGTCGGTGGTGTGCCGATGCCTACGACCGGTTCGACACCGGCCCGGTGGTAAAGTCGGACAATAACCGGTGCCGGCACTGTAGTACCGGGCCGGTTCCTAAAATACAACCGGCCCGGCACCGGCCCGGTAGTAACATCGAACAATAACCGGTACCGGCACTGTGGTACCGGGCCGGTTAATAAAAGACAACCGGCCCGGCACCGGCCCGGTTCCGGCATTCGATACCGTTTTTACACCGGCGACGGAGTCTTGCCGGTATCAAAATTAGTACCGGCCCGGCACCGGCCCGGTTCCGGCATTCGATACCGTTTTTACACCGGTGACGGAGTTTTGCCGGCATCAAAATTAGTACCGGCCCGGCACCGGCCCGGTTCCGGCATTCGATACCGTTTTTCCACCGAAAACGTAGTTTTGCCGGCATCAAAATTAGTACCGGCCCGGTTCCGGCATTCGATACTGTTTTTACACCGGCGACGGAGTTTTGCCGGCATCAAAATTAGTACCGGCCCGGCACCGGCCCGGTACCACTACTTGATAACGTTTTTACACCGGCGACGGAGTTTTGCCGGCATCAAAATTAGTACCGGCCCGGCACCGGCCCGGTTCCGGCATTCGATACCGTTTTTACACCGGTGACGGAGTTTTGCCGGCATCAAAATTAGTACCGGCCCGGCACCGGCCCGGTTCCGGCATTCGATACCGTTTTTCCACCGAAAACGTAGTTTTGCCGGCATCAAAATTAGTACCGGCCCGGTTCCGGCATTCGATACCGTTTTTACACCTTCGACGGAGTTTTGCCGGCATCAAAATTAGTACCGGCCCGGCACCGGCCCGGTTCCGGCATTCGATACTGTTTTTACACCGGCGACGGAGTTTTGCCGGCATCAAAATTAGTACCGGCCCGGCACCGGCCCGGTACCACTACTTGATAACGTTTTTACACCGGCGACGGAGTTTTGCCGGCATCAAAATTAGTACCGGCCCGGCACCGGCCCGGTACCACTACTTGATAACGTTTTTACACCGGCGACGGAATTTTGCCGGCATCAAAATTAGTACCGGCCCGGCACCGGCCCGGTTCCGGCATTCGATACCGTTTTTATACCGGCGACGGAGTTTTGCCGGCATCAAAATTAGTACCGGCCCGGCACCGGCCCGGTACCACTACTTGATAACGTTTTTACACCGGCGACGGAATTTTGCCGGCATCAAAATTAGTACCGGCCCGGTTCCGGCATTCGATACCGTTTTTACACCGGTGACGGAGTTTTGCCGGCATCAAAATTAGTACCGGCCCGGTACCACTACTTGATACCGTTTTACACCGGCGACGGAGTTTTGCCGGCATAATATTTTTGTGTCTTAAAAAGTCTAAATTTTTTATTTTTTGAAATTTTTTTTACACTATTCGGAAGAATAGGAAAATCAAATCTCTCGAAATCAAATGTTTTTTAAAACCTTTTTTTACATAGTTGGAAAAATTACATTTCATTAAACTCTATTAATTCAGCTTTAAATTGTCTGGGAAAATCACTCAAAAATCCGGGAATTTGTTACTGCTGAATTACTAGACACCCTATAATAACTTTGTTCGTTTAGAATAATTTTGGTCAGGTTTTATTTGATTTATTGTTATAAAATTTTGATAATCTAACAAGGTATTATATTAATTTCATTATACTAAGTTTCTGCAAGTTGTTTCTATAAAGCCGGTACCGGGCCGGTACCATGCCAGCGTTTTTTCTTTAGCCTTAGTCCCAACGTATAATGACATTAACAAATGTTATTATAATTATTAACTTTGACATTACATTATTCAAACTGTCTTTTAGAAAAGGTTTTTTCTATTAATTTAGAACATTTTGTAATTAGTCCTGGTGTCAGACTTCATATATAAACTTTCCATTCACTTTTCATAAGCAGGTTTAGGTTAGCGGATGCGGCGTCGACTTTGCAGCCTGAGGGTCCGGAGTTCAATTCCTCATGTCTTCAGATTTTTCGTTAACAATTAATAATAATTCATATGTTTCAGCATTCTATTTAGTGTTTACAATTAAATTAATTAATAAATAATATTGTTTAACGTTTAATATATGTAAAAATGTGTTGTTAATAAAATATACTAATCTGACACCGTGCCAGCATAAAGCCGGCAGAAAAGTAACAAAATAATTTTTTTTTTTACTACCGGCCCGGTATCGAGCCGGTGGTTTACCGGCACCGGGGCGGATATTTCCCGGGTTATCATTGTTGACCGGGCCGGCTCCAAGCCGGCAGAAATACCGGCACCGGGCCGGTGTCTAAATTTCACTGGCACGGTACGTCGCCGGTGGTGTGCCGGCAATAAACCGGTACGAAAACACTGAAAACAAGAACCGGCCCGGTACCGGGCCGATGGTTTGCCGGCAAGGTGCCGGACCGGTGGTTTACCGGCACCGGGGCGGATATTTCCCGGGTTATCATTGTTGACTGGACCGGCTCCGGGCCGGCGGTAATGCCGGTCTCACGCCGGCACCGGCAAGTCCGCCCTTGGTACCGGCCCGGTACCAAGCCAGTCGTTGATTTCTGCCTGGGTGCTATATTTTCAGTTTCCTGGCATGTTCCAATATGAAAATGGAAGTTAAAAAAATTTATAAATATTATTTTATACATTTAAATACAAATGTACACTTGGATATTAACTTCAAATAGTTGTACTTTACAAAGATATAAATCATTGTTACATTACTTTATATTTTATTTAATAGTACATTGTACAACTAGTGGCGAAAATGTGATTTTTCGAGAAAGAAGTTTGCGGCTCGAGCGTAGCAAGAGCAGCAATCACTCTCGAAAAATCATTCTTTCACTACGTGTTGTGCACTACGTTATCTCCAACATCCTGCGAGGAAATGCATGAATTCGAATTTGACGTCTGCTTTTCAAAATTCAAAATGTCACTAAATTTTTTTTAAGGGTCACTAAATCAAAATTTGATGTCAATATTAAAAATTGTTGTCGTTAATATGACGATCGAAATTTTGAAAATGTATTGTTAATTTTTTTTCACAACCTGGGTCTCGAGGTTAAATTATTATTTATAAATATCTATAAAAATTGCAACTTTTTAATTGGCCACTTTTAGATATTTTTGACAACACTATTAGCTTAAATTTAAACAACTTTTTAAGCTTTAAACGTAAAAAGTCACGTTTACGAACTCGCCTCTCCTTTAAAACAAATGTTTTAATAATTTTTTAAGTTTGCCATTAAATATCTTTTAAATGGAACGGTAAAAATATTATACATTTTTTATAAAAGTTCATTTTAGTTTAATAAATAACACTTTAGTTTTTCTTCAAAATCTGTCGATTAGTATAAGTGCAAAAATTAAAAATCTGTAATAAACTCATGCTTTTCCTATACCGCACATGTTAAAGATCGAAACTTTGATTTCACTTTTTGAGACTTACAGACAATCAATTTTATTTTAAAAGGCCTTATTTTGTAGATAAATATCCAAAGAATAATTAAGTGAAATTTAAAAAAAATCTATCGAAAATGAATCTACGCGACAAATACCTTAATTAGAGAAAAATTTATTAATTAAAACAATTTTAATAATATATACTAATCGTCCCGTCTACCGCTATCTAGGGGTTTTTGAGGTCGCTGATTACGAATCTGATGGCACTTCTTTAAAAATTCAAAATGGAGGATCCAATATAGCGGATAATTTTTGAAAATGTGATTAGATTTGCTTGAAAATGGTTCATTGCGGGATTTTGGGGTAGCTGATTACGAATATAATGGCACTTTTTCAAAATTTATAATGGTGGATCCAACATGGCGGACAATTTTTTAAAAAGTAATTGTATTTGCTTAAAATGGTCATTCAGGTGTTTTTGAGGATGCTGATTAGAAATCTGACTTAAGAATAATATCATGTTTATCCTCCACGTCCGTCAACAGTCAACAAAATTTTATTGATGTTGTACAGCTCTTATCACGAGGAGATTGACTTGAAAAAAGCCACATTTTAAAATTAAAAAAAAATTTTTTTTAATTTTCAATTTTTTTTTATTTTTTGAATATCTTTTTTAATAAATAATATGAAATTTTTACTTAAAATGTGGTTCAATTAAAAACAAGTGACGCACATGAATATAACACATACCACATTTAGAATAAAAAATTTATATTATTTATTTAAAAAATATTAAAAAATTTTAAAAACACCTGAATGGTTATTTTAAGCAAATACAATTACTTTTTAAAAAATTGTCCTCCATATTGGATCCACCATTATGAATTTTGCAAAAGTGCCATCATATTCGTGATCAGCGACCTCGAAAACCCCCAAGTAACCATTTTTAAGCGAATCTTATAACTTTTTAATTAAATTATCCCAAATTTTTTTCCGGCCTTTCGCATGTTTGAAAAATGGACATTTTCATATACGCCATCTTGAATTTTAAAAAAAGTAAATATGTATTTTTATAGCGGATGGTTCGAGGACGCAATATTTTGTGCTTTTGAGATTATATTTTTTAGTTTTCCATGTTAAAATAATTATTGAAAAAAATTTTTTTTTAAAGTGTGTTTTTTGCAATAAAATTGTTATAACTTTTTAAAGATAATTATAAACAAATTTTGTCCTCATATTCGGAAAGAGCGATAAATTTTACGTAGGAAATAGTATTTCCCAAATTTTTTAATTAATTATTTCATACAAAATTTGAGTCGTAAAATCATGATACATTTTGCGTCCTGTTGGGCATTAATGGGTTCATCTAGTATGACTACCAGAAAAAAATAATGCACTCACAAAAATCTATTTAAGTAAAAAGGAATTCTTTTCCTATAAGCGGATTTTCCTTTTAATATTTGTCTAAGAGGAATTGCTTTCGTATTAAAAATCAAAAGTAATCAGATAATATTAAAACTTCTTTATTTTTTCCTATAAACTTCTAACCTTTTTATATTTAGAAGAGTTCTTTTACAATAAAACTATTTCTGCTAACGATTAAAGGATATGATTTAAAAGAATTTAAGTGGTCATACTAGATTAGGGAGCGTTCACAAATGATGTCACGGAGTTTTTTGAGATTTTAGTTCCTCCTACCCCCTGTCACGGAATAATAAGCCCCTACCCCCCAAAAAGACGTCACGTTTCAAGACCCGCCCCCTATTTTTGATATGTATTTATCACCATTTTCGCTTTTGTTTTTGAAACTAGACTAATCATCTTCTGTAGTCCAAGGATTGACAGTCCAACTTTCTATAGAATTTATAACTGGAATATTTTCTCCAGTTAGAACTTTTAAATCGAAATTTGAATCTTGGTTTTAGTATTAATTTTTCTAAAGGAAAACAAATGTGATGTTACACTTAGGATGACCCCCCCTGCCTATGTCACATCTTGTCACGTTTAGTGAAGACTCCCCCCGTCCTGGAGCGTGACATTATTTATGAACGCTCCCTTAATTTAAATAAGGTAGTCCAAGTTGGAGTCCAAGTTGGGTAAATAAATATTTAAAAAGTTATGGACAAAAACTAATTTTGTCCACTGACTTCAACGTATTGCTTGTCCTCCAGTAAATCAGCTGACATCAGCCATATTGGATTTCCCCCATCCAACTTGGACTACCTTATTGATTTCGATCATGCGCAATGGAAAAATAAAAAATAAATATGATTTTTTCTACAAATATTGTAAATTGTTAACTTTAAATAAGAAAAAAGTATAAACAATTAAAAATTTAAAAAACAGTTTACAGGCATCTCTTGGTATAAAGTGAGAAAAAGTTACGCTATTTTTCACCTATTCGCCCCCCCCCCCCCCGCCGCCCCCTGTCCCAGCACCAGCCTGCCAGACGTGCGTTTCTGTTATTTACATGTCTTGAGTAATCTACACCCTAATTTTCAGCCATTATGAAATGAGATAATTGATTTGGTCGCTCCCGTACTAGCAGCCGATTTTTATGAGAAGTACTCACCTGGCCCTCTTTGCCAATAGTTAAAAAAATAAATAAACTATTAACTATTTTTTAAAAAAGATAAACTATTATCCAATTCGTGAAATAGTTAACCGGTATTGACTCTTTTAACTTTTTATAAATGAATAAAATAATTAGCTAGTTGAACTATTTTAAAAAAAGAACTATGGACTATTTGGCTGTTTTGATAATACATTGAGAGAAAAAAACTGCCAAAGTGGCGCCGTTTAAGTAGCAATATTTGCATGAGCAAATATTGCAGTGTTGAGAAACGCCATGGCGTGCTGAAACGACTGTGTGAAACACTGTAGTTCTAGCTTGACTTTCCAGCTACTTCGACAGCATCACTTTACCGCTAAAACGGCGGCTTTTTTGTCAGTGTAGATAAACTATTGCCTAATTTAAGTATATAAATAAAAATAGCTACTAAAGTATTAACTATTTAAAGTAATATTGAAATATTAAACATGAAAGAAGCTATCAATTCTCTGAATCAATCTCTCAAAATAAATCTCTTAAAACAAGATCTTAATTTCATATGTATCAACAGCACAGCTGTCCTAATACAGGAATCTGCTTTCTCTCAGAAACATTTTTTTAAAATTATTTATTAAATTATCAAAGAACTCCGAAAACCGGTAGCATGGTGGAAAACGAGCCTACGACCTTTCTGTTGCCGGTAGAATGCTGCAAAATTGCGTATGAATTGAAATTTTAGGCTTTACCATCTTTAAGAAACTTCTTACATTATTATCAAATAACGTAGGAAGTATAGTATAATGTGTCAAGGAACTGGGAATCTCGGTGTGAATGTAGCTCAGTGGACAGAGCAGTCTACCAGTAATAGAAAGATCGTGGGCTCGTTTCCCACCATGCTACCGTTTTTTCGGAGTTCTTTGATGATTTGTGCTCTGACGCGGTGAAAGGGACCTTACGTTCTAAAAAATTAATTTTGAGTTATTGATACCATTCTATCTAGATTTTTTCAATCGATATAATGGCATTAATAACTAAAAATTAATTTTTTGGGGCACAAGGTCCCTTTCATCGCGTCAGGACACATTTATTAAATAATTTTGAAAAAATGATTTTCTGAGAAAAAGCAGATTTCTGTATTTTAGGACAGCTGTGTTGGCGATACATATGAAATTAATATCTTGTTTGAAGAGATTTATTTAGAGATATTGATTCGGAGAATTGATAACTTCTTTCATATTTAATATTGAAATTGCCGAATGATAAATTCACTCTCTTTAATATTGAAATAATTGTAATATTAACTATTTGAACTTTTTTGAAATAGATAAACTATTTATTTTTTTAATTAGTTTGACATGAAATGTTAATTATTTTAATTATTTTTAAAAAATAGTGTAATTTTGTTAACTATTTTAAAAATTACTTACAGAGCATCGAAACTTTTCTACAGGTTGAAATTATCTTGATTGTTTTTCAATGCTTGACGCGAAAGTTGACTGAACATTATATGAAAGTTTAAAATTTTTTGAACTCTCATGCAACGTTCTTTCAACTTTTAGGTCAAGCATTTAGCAATATCGATTATTTAAAGAAAAACTTCTAGTTACATTATCTTTGCACTAAAGATTCCGAAAGTTGCAGTCAAGTTAATTTCAACTTTCAGAAAATTTTTGGTACTGTGTGGGTGCTTTTTTGTGGAAATTGCTTCTTTTACCGTGATAATAACTGATTGATTGGGAGCAGGAACAAAAAGTTGTCGACATTTAACGGGTCCGTCCTTTACAAATAATCTCTGTGGTTCTGGATGAACTACGGAACCCTGAGCTGGAGATGTTAGGCCATAATATTCGACATCGCAAACACTTTCCGGCTGTCGAGTGCCACCTTCTCTTTCTGAAAATTTTAAAATACTTTCTTAACAATCATTTTTTATTCTTATTCGTATCTTCACTTTGTCTATTATTTTGGATTTCTTTTACCATAGGGAAGAGTGTGGCAAAATGGGGAATCTTTTTGTCATTGGCTGTTTATAGAGAACCAAACGAATAAATCGATTCAACTAAACATCAGAATTTTTCCTTATACACTTAGGTTTGGGAAAATTATGATAATAGCGGAGGAAAAGATTTTTCAAAATACTTATATCGTATTTTTAGAGAGAGAAAAACATGAATTAAACATGGAATTATTAAACATAAATAAAACAAACATGAATTAAAAACATGAAAAAAACATAAAAAAACCTGAAAAACATAAAAAAAACATGAACAAACATGAAAAAAAACAAAACATGAATTATTTTTTCAAATTTTATTAAATTCTTGAACAAGAAAATAAGAAATATTATCCTTTATTATTATGAAAAACGTAATATTTATTAAAATTTTAAAAATATCAATAATGCCAATTATCGATATATCAATAGTAAAACTTTGATAGTATAAATGACTAGAAATAGAAATATTAATTTTTCGTGGGTAATTCGTAAATATATATATGTAACGCCCCACAGTGAAAGGGACCTTAGCTGCAAAAAAATTAATTTTGAGTTACTTATATCATTCTATAGTTTTTGAGTTGTTCTTTCATATGCAAAAGTAAAAAATAATTTTTACTTACAGGTTATTACAGGTTTTTTTGTTATTTATGTTTAAAAATGAGCTTGTTCAATGTTTACACGTGGTTATTCAGAAAATACGCCCCTCTACTTGAGGGGAATAGAGGCAAAAGAAAGATCTGAAATTTTTTAATTAATTATAAAATTTAGACCTGATTAAGAATTAAATTTTTAGTAAATATATAAATTAAAAGGGTCAAACCATTTTATTTCGCCTAATGTATTTTTGACCATTACAAAAAATTCCCATACTTTGGGAAAATATTCTTATCTGCTTGGGGATGGCGAAATGCATAATGATTTGTAAAAAATAATTACATTTTTTATAAAAAAAATGTTTTAAATTGAGAGTACATGAAAAAAGGTTATATTGACAGTCATTAGAAAATATTAAAAAAAGGAGAAAATTCTTTAATAAATATAAAAAAAGCAATAGATATTGTTTTTAAAAGGTTGAATTTGTGTTTTCTAGTTGATAAAAGAATGAAATAATATATAATAAACAGTAAAATATGTTATTTAAGTTTGTGTATGAAATGTCAAAAATCGATCATATTTAATCATTTATTTTGGCAAAGTCATTTAATTTTAGGAAATCGGAATTATTTAAATATTAAGTATTTTAAATACACTTTAATATTATTTAAATACTGTTTTGATTATAAGCTGAGAAATATAAAAGAATTTACCTTAAAAACTAACCATTCTTCAGTTTATCGCGACTTTGAATTTTTATAACTTCCTTAGAGAAAAATCGATTTATGCCAAATTTTTGGAGCACGTTGATTGAAGTAATATCTTCTTGCTACAAAAATTTCGCGTTGGGTTCTGCACTAGTCTTCAAAAGAAATTGATTTAAAATATGTGTTTATTTTGAAGGTTACCGACAAGTATTATAACTAACTTGAAGTTGGTTTGCTACTTGCGATAAAAGTCAAATTCGAAATGAAACGATTTTTTTTATTTAAAAGAAATTTAAAATTATATTTATGTGAGTTTAAATATATTTATTGATTATTAATAAAATTAATAAAAGTAATTAATTAATTGAAACGAAATAAAACAATTTTTTTGAAAGTCAAATTAAATTATCTTTAATTGAGTTTAAATATATTCATTTTAATTAAATTTTATTAACAAAATTAATAAAATTAATTAATTAATTCTATTTAATTAATTAATTAAAAATTTTTAACATTTAATTTGAATGAAATGAAACAAAAATATTTTTGAAAAAGTCGTTTTAAAATTATCCTAATGTATATATTTATTGCAATTAAATTTTATTTTCAAAATTAATAAGAGTAATTAATAAAACTTTCTATTCCTTCAATTAACTATAATAATCGTCGTATTCATTCATTCATTCTGTCCAGTCTGTCCACACTTGAAGTTAGTCATGATTATGCTTTTGTTTTTCTTTTTATATGTTTTGAATTTTTGATAGATAATATTATTTTTCTTTATATATATAATAATTTTTTTTTTTCTTACTTTTTAAATTTAATAATAGGTTTTTATTTATTTTATTAGAAATATTATTTTTATTTTTCAAATAATACTGAACTATTTTTATTAATTTACAAAAATTATTTATTATATTTTTCCATATTTCTCTCTTTTCCCAGAAAAATTAGCACTATGTAACAAATATTTTAAGACTAGGATATTATTCTTTTCATTTTTTTTTTTAAATTAAAAAAAATAGTTGGGAAATTAAAATAACAAAATATTTTGCATATTTTCTGCTTCTCAGTGACAATTTATAAACAAAGTACAAGTTTTAAGTAAAAAAAAATAAATAAATAAAATAATTTTTTTTTTTTTATTTTAATAAGCAATTTTTTTAGATACCCCAATTTCTAATAATATTTTCAGTTACTTTCAAATAATTTAAATGTCTTAAGATTATTCTTATTCTGCCTTTTGGGCAGAAATATTTTTATTTTATTATTTGTTTTGCTTGAGAAATTTATTAAAGACTTGATCAGGGTTGTCACGCATTTATTTATTTGAAAGTTCCTCAAATTTTTTTTTTTTCAGTTTAAAAAAATTGGAAATTTTCCATATTTTTTTAATAACATTTTTATTACCACATTAATAATACGAAAGAATTGATTTCGTTTGACGATTTTTAATAATATTTTTAAGAGAAAAAAATTTTACCAAAAAAATTTTTAATTAATAATACATAATAATAATATTAAAATAATAATAATAATAATAATAATAATAATAATAATAATTTGCAAATAATAAATTTTTTTTTTTTTTTTTTAATAATTGAACTTTTGCAAAGAACTTTATTAAAATTTTCTTTAATTATTGAATTTTGCCAAAAATTTTGTTAACAATTTTTAAAATAATTGAAATTTCGACGAGAATATTAAAAAAATTGAATACGTATTTTCTTCAATAAAATTTCACAAAACAATTCAATTATTTTAAAACAAATTTCAATAAAATTACTTTGATGAATTCAATTATTTTTAAACGTAATATAAATTTTTTTTTTTTTTTTGCAAAAATCCAATTATATTCCTAAATTGACAAAAATTCCCTTTAAAATTTAAATTATCTTTATAACCAACAAAATCCATTTCCAAAGTTCAATTATTTTAATATGTACATTTTCATCAAATTTCTCTAAAATGCAATTATAAAAAAAATTCATTACAAATTTTCAAAAGCATTCATTCATTATTTAAAAAAAAAATTTGTTGATAAAGCTCAATTGTTTAAGAAAATGTTTACTTCCAGGGTCCAACAAATAAATTCTCTCAGAATTCTCTAATAAATAAATATTTTTGAATATGATATTCAATTTTGATCCAAAATTTTAACTGAAATTAATTTTTCAATTTATTAGAAAATTCTACAAGAAATCAACTATCCAACTATAAAAATAAACAATTTATTAAATACTAATTGGATGTTTCTTAAAATTCAATTTTCATAAAGAATTTCACCAAAATTTAATCATTATGTTTTTTTTTTATCATTGAACGTAAATAATAATATTATATATTATTGAGTATTTGCAATCATTTATAATTTTTCCAAAATTCAATTTTTTTTTTAGTGTTTTAAGTAAAATTCATCCATAAATCCATTATTATTTTTAATAATGAATGAAATGTAAAAATATAACAAATTTTATAAGAATTTAAATTATTAAAGTTTTTCATAAACCTGAATTGAATTTAAAATCTGTAAAGTTTGATTGAAAATCTTTTCAATAATGAGGAATATAACATTTAGAGTTTTCTTAAGAATTTTCGAAATTGAATATTGTTTCTGTACATTTGACAAAATTTTCTGACTTTTTCGTGATTTTCCTGAATATATTTAGAAAAATAGTGATTTTGAATAAAATTCTTCTGAATAATTGAAATTTTTTTTTTTTTAATGTCAATGAAAAAGAAACTTCACGCGCGCTTTAGCGCGCGTTATTTTAGCTAGTTAATTTTATTAATTTTGTTAATGAAATTTAATTCAAGTAAACATATTTAAATTCACATAAAAATAATTTGAAACTGACTTTAAAAAAAGTTTTATTTCATTACATTTAAATGTGTAAAAAATTTAATTAAAATTAATTAATTATTTATTAATAAAATTTAATTCAAATAAATATATTTAAAGTGACATAAAACTACTTTTAAGTGACTATAAAAAATGATTTGATTTCATTCTAACTAAATGTTTAGAAACTTTATCTAATTAAATAAATTAATTAATTACTTTTATTAATTTAATTCAAATAAATGTAGGTACTTTAATTTAACATAAAAATAATTTGAAACTAACTTTAAAAAAAATAGTTTTATTTCATTCTAATTGAAGGAATAGAAAGTTTAATTAATTACTCTTATTAATTTTGAAAATAAAATTTAATTGCAATAAATATATTTAAATTTACATTAGGATAATTTTAAAACGACTTTTTCAAAAATATTTTTGTTTCATTTCATTCAAATTAAATGTTAAAAATTTTTAATTAATTAATTAAATAGAATTAATTAATTAATTTTATTAATTTTGTTAATAAAATTTAATTAAAATGAATATATTTAAACTCAATTAAAGATAATTTAATTTGACTTTCAAAAAAATTGTTTTATTTCGTTTCAATTAATTAATTACTTTTATTAATTTTATTAATAAAGTTTAATTCAAATAAATATATTTAAACTCACATAAATATAATTTTAAATTTCTTTTAAATAAAAAAAATCGTTTCATTTCGAATTTGACTTTTATCGCAAGTAGCAAACCAACTTCAAGTTAGTTATAATACTTGTCGGTAACCTTCAAAATAAACACATATTTTAAATCAATTTCTTTTGAAGACTAGTGCAGAACCCAACGCGAAATTTTTGTAGCAAGAAGATATTACTTCAATCAACGTGCTCCAAAAATTTGGCATAAATCGATTTTTCTCTAAGGAAGTTATAAAAATTCAAAGTCGCGATAAACTGAAGAATGGTTAGTTTTTAAGGTAAATTCTTTTATATTTCTCAGCTTATAATCAAAACAGTATTTAAATAATATTAAAGTGTATTTAAAATACTTAATATTTAAATAATTCCGATTTCCTAAAATTAAATGACTTTGCCAAAATAAATGATTAAATATGATCGATTTTTGACATTTCATACACAAACTTAAATAACATATTTTACTGTTTATTATATATTATTTCATTCTTTTATCAACTAGAAAACACAAATTCAACCTTTTAAAAACAATATCTATTGCTTTTTTTATATTTATTAAAGAATTTTCTCCTTTTTTTAATATTTTCTAATGACTGTCAATATAACCTTTTTTCATGTACTCTCAATTTAAAACATTTTTTTTATAAAAAATGTAATTATTTTTTACAAATCATTATGCATTTCGCCATCCCCAAACAGATAAGAATATTTTCCCAAAGTATGGGAATTTTTTGTAATGGTCAAAAATACATTAGGCGAAATTAAATGGTTTGACCTATAAAATAATAAAAATTAAAAATGTTTTTTAAATTAATTTTTAATTATTCTTTAATAATAATAATTTTTTATTTAAAATTACATAAAATAATGATACCATTACTAATAGTTTTTTTTAGATTTTTTAGATTTAGATTAACTAAATTCAAAATGGATAGTAAAAATTAAATAATAAAAATTACAATAAAAATTAGCAATAAATATAATAATTAAATTGTGTCTTCTTTCTAGATTTAAATTAGTAGAAATGTTTATGAATTTCAAATGACTGACTTTTTGCTTTTTAATTAGTATTACTTGTTGCAAAATAACACTTGTTTGTAAATACTATTAATACCTAAATAAGTCAGTATAGAAATCATAATTTTTGAAATTTTGAAAAGAGTTTCTACACTCCGAGAAAAAGTTTATTTCATTTAACTAAACTGTTTAATTAACCTATTTTATTTGTTACGATAAAACAATTTCGTTGATTTAAATAAAAATTTAGTTCATTTTAATAAATACATGAAATTTGTTTGGTTATTCCAAAGTAATTTTTTATTTGAAGGTGTTTGTTTCGCATTTAAAAAAATTAGTGTTTAGAATAGAGAAAATTGTTTAGTTACATAGAGGAAGAGGTTCGGTTGTGGACACCCACGTAGAACTTTTGACAGAAATGAGATTTGTCTAATCTTAAAAATATCACGTATATGTTATGACCTAACGAAATTTTCTATGCGAATACAAAAATGATTAGACAACTCCGCTTTTTACTATATAAATTAATTTTTCGACACATTGAATAAAATAGAAATGTATTTTAAGCATTGTTAAATGTTCAACAAATCCAAGTGAATTAATTAAAATAATAAGTTCAAAGCGTATTTATACAGTAAATATGTTATATTTTATGATCCAATACCAAGTATCACAAAAATGTTCACAAGTAAAATTTTTTTATGATGTTTTGAAATGATCGTCAAGTTTGGTTGTGGGCATCCAAATTAATTCGGTTGTGGACACCAGCCTTATTTTTGATAATTCCTGAAATATCGCTGTCAATATAATTATAAGTAATTCCTTACTACATTTAATAGTGTTTTATGAATTTTAAGAGTTTCAAGGTCCAGCACGGAAATTAATATAATGAGACTTTGATGTCCGTACGTCGTTCGCAGTTATAGTAATTGAAGTATTATATGCCCTAACATGGGGAGCATGTAATGTCAAAATGAGAAGAAATCATCCTTATGTAGTTAATGAAAGGTTACTTAATTAATTTGTTTGCATTTTTAATAGATTTTTCAAGAGTGCCCACAACCGAACCAAAATTTTTTTGTTAGAAAAATGACCAATTTATTGAATTTTTAATAACATTTTTCTAGTTAACGGAATCAATCTATTTTCTTCACGAGTAGTTATGCTTAATATCTACAAGGAAACAAATTATGAGTCAAAAACGAAACTATGCCCATAACCGAACCTATTCCCCTACAATTTGTTTGATTCAAACATATCATTTTATTAGAGTGAAACAAAAGTATTTGCTTGTCTCAAAAAGTGCATGTGTGAATTTAAAAATGACGATCTCACTTGTTTGCAGTCCGCTTTCGCGTCAAATTCATTAGTTAAATCGGAAAATCGAAAAAACAAAATTATAAGTGTCGGTTAAATAAATGTAATGTGTTCCTTGAAAGACTAATGGCATATTAAATTTGTACCAGTGAGAAGAAAATTTCCAAAAAGTTTTTATGAAGTTTTCGGTTGGCTGTTTCGAATCATATATAATATGTTCAATGTAATATTTAAAATGTTTTTTATTATTAAGTAATTTTGTTTATATGAAGAAATAATTATTTAATATTTTATTTAATTGTTATTGGATAATATATGATTTACTGAATATGGTGGAAATCACTTCAAAAGTACACCAAAAAAAATTTTTGGTTCAAATATTTCCAAATCTTTTTATGATATGTCGTATAGCTTAGTACTTTGTCAAATAAATATTTTTAAATTTTATAAAAATTTGTCTAAGGAGGAGGACGTTAAAGTTTTGAACTTTTGCGTGACACGCTTAACTTTGAAAATTTTTTATTCTTAAAGAGAAAAGTTAAAAAAAATAGGACATAGTTTTTCTAGGTTTTTTTCGTCAGCTTTCGAATGGGATAATTTATTTAAAAAAAATTTTTTTAACACGAATTTAAAAAAAATAAAAATATTTTTTCACTTTTCTCATCTTTGGATACTTTTTTAAAAATTTTTAAATGAAAGCTGAAATTTTTTCCGATGAAATACTTAATTTTCAGAAAACAGTCTTTTAGTTTTCGAGAAATGAATTTTTGAATATTTCGCATCACGTCGTCACGCCGCCAAGCCGCAATGTTCTGCGCAGCCATTCGCGGTGTGTCGTTACGTGTTTAACCAAAATTTGGTTATTTCAAACAAAAGTTTTTTTAAGTGTAATACCGAATACTTAGCGTAATAATTTTGCATGTTCGTTAAAACTTAAATCCAGAAATAGAGTGATTATGTTAACTGAGTAAAGTGTGAAGGTGTGGAAAATGTAATATGTGTGTTCGTATATGAAAGTGTAATAACACAATGGTCATTTATCGACACTGGGACCTAATTTTACTCGCACGTTTAAAAGACATCCATTTTTTTTAATCATTACTTTTTCAAATACTCGTTTTGACGTCAAGAAAATAAATTCGAATTTCAATATTAAGCAATGCAAATGATCATTTACTCAATTAATTATTTCAATTTCTAAAGTTTATTAAAAATCAGTGTGTATACTCGTCAGCGAATATACTTAATCTTCTATTAGCCGAGATCACAATCTGAATTTAACTTAATGACTTCTATCGGCGTAAAAGGTAAAGTCAGTTGGCTTTGAACACTTATATCTCATGTAAAAAAATTATTCAATATTCAAACAACTTTTAATCAGTAGCTACAACATTTCTACGTTACTGTAGAAAATAGAGGAAGTAAAAGAATTTTGTATTTTTTAATTTTAATTCGGTTTTTTGAGTGGTTTTTTGAGTTTATCTAAAAATTTTGAGCAAATCTATTAATTTTGACATCAAATTTGGATTCAGCGTAAAAAAGCATGGAAAAATACTAAAATTTTTTTTCGTTTTAGAAAAAAAAGTGTACCTCTCCCTGGGTTTTCACAATTCTTGTTCTATTTGACTGCAGTTTGGTTTATTTTATGTAGTTTCGTGTGTAGATTTCAAAATAAGAAAACATGATTGGATTTGATCTTCATATCATTTGTAGGGTCTAGACAATTTTTAATAGTAAATTGTAAAAAAATCATATTGCGCCGCGGGCGTGCGACCTGCACGGGCAGCTTAATTATCTTTTTTAACCCATTAAACTTGTCAGGCCCACTCTGAAACTTTTTGCAAAACCTTCTTATCATTTACAGGTATGTTTTAAAAAAAGAAAATTAAAAATTTATCATACCCAAAGTTAAAAAAAATTAATTTGTTTATAAATTTTTTTTATTTTTTTAATAAAAAATAAAAAAAAATTTTTTGTTTTCATTTCCTAAAAGTCGAAAGAGAACTAAAACTTTCGTTTTTTGACAACTTTTTTCTAAACTCAATATTTTCAGACTTATAAGCTACTGAATATAGATCTACGGTTAAAAGTGCAAAATTTCGAAAATGCATTATTCGAAAATTTTGACAATTAAACAAAAATAAAAAAATACGTATCTGTTTTTTTTCGATACAGAATAGAAAAAAAATATTTTTGGCCGATTTTAAGAGGTCGACTAAAATCTCACGTGGAATCGCCCATATGCTAGTTCTCTCAATTCTTAACCTAGTGGAATGGCGTTATACATTTTTACTTATTTTTTTGTGCAGATTTCAACAAACATACAGAAAAATTATTAGAGTTCATCTTCATATTTTGTTTTGCGAAAAACTAGAAATTTTTTTTGATTTAGAAAAAAGTGTGTATGCTCCCATTGGTTTTCACAATTTTTGGCCTATTGGACTACAGTTTTGCTTATTTTATGTATTTTCATGTGTAGATTTCAAGAAAAATACACCTAATATAAATGGATTTGATCTTCATTTTTTTTCAGCGAAAAACTCAAAGTTTTTAAAAATTTCGTCAAAAAAACGTTTTTTTTGCCCTAGCACCCACAGTTTTTTATCTCAAGAGATGAAAATTGGTACACTTTTGTATTTTCACGTGCAGATTACAATAAAAATAGTGTTGAAATAGTTATAATTTATCTTCATAAATTATATTATATTCATAATTTTATCAAAAAAGTAGAAGTTTTAAAAGAGGGTACGGAACCCTCGGTGTTAGTACGAGTTCTACTCGCACTTGTTTAATAATAATTGCGCGCAACTGTAAAAAGCGCATTTTCTGGCTACACCCTACATGCAAACTGATGTTTAAAGTCACCTATAAGTCGTAAATTATAACCGAATTCAGTTTTTCTTTTTGGAGATTGTCAGGCTATAAATTCTGTGGAAGAAAAGCATAACAGCATAACTGACATTTTTATCAAATTTGAGATAACATCATATTTGTATATATTTAATATTGCTCTTCCAAGTTCAATAGCTAAAAAATCATTAAAATGGTTATTAATGTAGAAAATAATGGAAAACATAATCGCATAATTCTGTTTTTGACAAAAGGAGACCAGCATAATAACATAACTGCATTCAGTTTAAAAACAATTGACATAATTAAAAATAAAAATAACCTTTAAGAATAAAAACAATAAGAATTTTGTAATGAAATATTTTTAGTAAAATACATTTTTGTACTTTAAATTAAATATATTTATTTTAATAAAACTGGAACAAATATTTTTTAAAATAAATTGTGTAGTAATTATGTGCCTACTTATTTCTAAGGCTATTTCTATTCTAAAAAAATTTTGGAAATTTTTTCAAAAATAAATTGACAAATTCTTCAAGTTGAACAATAAAGTACATTTCTTTTCTTGTTTTAATAAATTAAAAACATTTTATAAAAAAATAAACTCTTATATAACTAAATAAACTCTTATAATTTTTTCTAACGAATTAATAGTTTAATTTGTGTTTGTGTGAACAAATCTTATTATTATGACAAATCAAACCAAAATAAATTGTTACATTAACAGTGTCTGAAGTTGGACTCATATACAAACTGAACTTGCATAACCGCATAAGTGCAATAAAACTTATGATTCCGATGAAAAATTATCAAAATTTATACCAAATCGTGTGTTTTATTAAATTTTATAAACAAATTTTGAAAATATATTAAATAATAATACTAAATGCAAAAGACCGAACAAATCTGTTGATTTTCTGAATTGACAGAAGTGAGAGAACATTAAAATTAATTTATCTCGAAATCATGACAAATGCAGTTATGCTGTTATGCCTTTCTTCCACAGAATTTGTAAGAATACTGTGCATTTTTTAATTTTATATTTGTTTAAACAAATTATTGTTATTATTAACTAGAGCTGTGCAAAATAATTCCAACCGAACTGTTCGAATTTTTTCGCCTAGTTCGAAAGTCGAAAATTCGACATTCGAGTTACTACAAAATTCGAACCAAACCGAGTTGTATTCGGTTTTAGTACGCTAAAATGTCGAATTCTAAAATTCGACATTTCAGTCGCCCAGTTCGAATATCGAATATTCGACATTTCGGCGCCCAAAAACCGAACAAAACTCGGTTCGGTTCGAATTTTGCACAGCTCTATTATTAACTTTTTATATATTGTACCTTGAGAGGTGTATTTTTTTCTAATTTTGCAATTTACCGGACCTAACATTAATATCGATGCAAATTCAAATCACAATTATTGTTTTTTAAGCAAAATTTAAACAAATTATTATTATTAATTACTAACTATTTACAGAATAGTATACTTAAAAGATGCAGTTTTTTCTAATCATGCAAATTTACCAAACTTTTTTAATATGCAGATTTACATTAAAAATAAAATTATATTTTAAACAAAAATAAGAATAATAATTTATTTAAAAATTGTTTAAATTATAATTGTACTTTTAATTTTAATCTGGGGAGCTCCATGGCATAGTTAGAAAAATAGTTAGAACTATGTTTTTTAAGTTTTTATTCCGGAGTTATACTAATAAACTTTTTATTCTAGAAAGAAAATAAAATTAAAACAAAATCTTAATTAAAAAATTGTTTAAATAATTGTTAACAACAATTATATTTAATACTAATTGTGTTACTTTCCTTTCTAAAAGTTAATTTCTCTTAATTTTGTAATCTCAATAAAATGTTTTATTGTCTCCGAAAGTATTTAATTTTTTTAATCTTTCAATATAGGTAATTTGTTTTTTATTTAATATTTATAACCATGATTAACAAACAATTATAAAGTCGTTTTTACCATTTTCCTTTGCATGTGTTCTGTGACAATTTCTCAATCAAAGAACTAGGAAACAACTTTAATTTTTTTGGATGGAGCTACCCAGATTAAAATTAAAAGTACAATTATAATTAAAACAATTTTTAAATAAATTTTTATTCTCATTTTTGTTTAAATTATAATTTTATTTTTAATGTGGTTCTGAACAAAACTTCTCTGGTTCATACCCCCCCCCCCTTTCCGGGTTTGTTTGCCCGCTAGAAGCATTTGAAGGTAAAAGTAACAAACTGTATTTTGAGAGAATTAATGTAAAATATAAAAAAAAGAGAATATAAAAAGACAACCTTAAGACGTCCATAGGATGTCTATGTCTTGCCAGGAACGTCTTCTAAATGTTCTGAGTACGTTTTCAGAATGTCCCTAGGATGTCCTAAAAACGTCCCTAAAATGTCCTAAAGACGTCCCTAGGACGTTCTAAAGGCAGGAGAGGAAAAGATATTTACACAGCTCAGTAGGCACTGGAAGATGTAAAGAAATAATTCTTACAGACCAGGGATCGAACCACGATACATTGCCTTGAGACAGCATCTTAAGCCTCTCAGCCATTCAAGACAAATACAAACAGTTGCAAAGAATATACTTATATAAACAGTATCCTGAAAATATTTTGAAAATGTTTTAAACATGTCTCTAACATATTCCTAACATGTCCTTATCTCTTAGCGTCACTACTTTTTCATAAACACTTAAATAAAACACCAAATATTAGACATACTGCCTCAATATTGCAAATGTTACACAAAAGTATGACTAAGTAAGTATAACGGTGTGCGAATATTATGGTCAATGTTACCTGAAGGAGGATACAGTATGTGTTATCCCTCATGACAAAGAGATATTCAGAATATCCCTGCGACGTCCTAGAGATATATTTTTGCTTGCGGCGGTTTGGATAATCCTGGGATATCCTTGATATAGCCATGAATCTTCTTGGGATGTCCCAGAGATATCCAAACAACCGAAAAACGGAAGATATCCCTTTGACGACATAGGGACATCCTTAAATATCTGGTGTTGTAAGAGACAGCAACATTTCCGAGCAGCATTGCGAATATTGCAAAATATAACATGGTAATGTATCAAACATTGCATGGTAATAGTACAAATGCTGCTTGGCAATATCAGAGACCTCAAAAACGATTATTTTTAAAGTGAAACAAAAAAAAATGCATTTCAATTAGATGAAATTCTCTCAAAATACAGTTTGTTACTTTTACATTCAAATGCTTCTAGCGGGCAAACGAATCCGGAAAGGGGGGTATGAACCAAACAGGTTTTGTTCAGAATCACTTGAACTTCATTTTACCAAAGTATCAAACAATTTGACCGAAAGAGATTTTTAATGTTTTTTGTGCGGGGTCCTTTGCATGATTAGAAAAAACTGCATCTTTTAAGTATACTATTCTGTAAACAGTTAGTAAATAATAATAATTTGTTTAAATCTTTCCTAAAAAATAATAATTATGTTTTAAATTTACATCGATATTAATGTTAGGTCCGGAAATTGCAAAATTAGAAAAAATACACCTCTCTAGGTACAATATGTAAAAAGTTAGTAATTAATAATAATAATAATTTGTTTGAATAAATATAAATTTAAAAAATGCTCAGTATTATCTCCTAAAGTGTCAGACCCTCCATCGATTTTTTTTTTTGGAAAATACTCGTGAAATAAGTGGAAATCGAATTATTATTATAAAAAAAATAAAAATTACACTTTTCAAAAAATTGTTTATTTAAAAATTATTTTTTTATTCCCTGAAAATTTAATCAAATTTCTTTAATTTTCTTTGAGATATACCATTTTTAAAATTTCAAAAAAAATTTAAAAACCTCGGGAATCCAAAATTTTTTTAAATCGAATTGAGGCTTTTTACTGGCATATAAATATATTTAAAAAAAATTAAAATTAAATTAAATTAAATTTCGAAATTAATTTTTCGATTTTTTTAACATATGAACATCCCAACATATGAACATAACAGCACTCAAGGCAACCGCATGTATGGCAAGAAGGAAATCGGAATCCAAAGGAAGGTGAAGTAACGGTCAAAGGACCCCGCACCAAATGTATGTAAATTGGTTCCCGGTCAAATTGGTTCAAATTTTGATATGTTTTAGTTGAAGTAATTTGGAATAACTTTTCCCTTTGGAAAAATTCATGAAAAACATAACTTCAACTTTTATGGGGCAAAGAAAAGTGTAACTTCATGCATTTTATAAGGTAGCAAAAGATACAATAAAAGTACATAAACAACTGTAAAATGTTCTGGACAGATTGACTGACAGATTGATAAACCAATTAACTAAGGAACCAACTAATTAATTAACTAACTAACTAACTAATTAATTAACTAACTAACTAACTAATTACTAAGCTAAGTTACAAACTAATCAACTTACTTACTAACTAACTTACTTGCTTACTAACTACCTGACTGCCTAACTAACCAACTTACTAACTTACTTGCTTACTTGCTTGCTCACTAACTTACTAACTAAAGAACTAACCATCTAACTTACTTACTAACTAACTTACTTGCTTGCTCCCTAATTAACTAACTAACTAAACAACTAATCAACTAACTTACTAACTAACTTACTTGCTTACTAACTAACCAACTTACTAACTAACTAACTAAACAACTAACCAACTTACTTACTTGCTTACTAACTAACCAACTTACTAACTAACTTACTTGCTTACTAACTAACCAACTTACTAACTTACTTACTTACTTACTAACTAACCAACTAATTTACTAACTAACTTACTTGCTTACGAACTACCTGACTGACTAACTAACCAACTTACTAACTAACTTGCTTACTAACTACCTGACTGACTAACTAACCAACTTACTAACTAACTTGCTTACTAACTACCTGACTGACTAACTAACCAACTTACTTGCTTACCAACTAACTTACTAACTAACTTACTTGCTTACTAACTACCTGACTGACTAACTAACCAACTTACTAACTAACTTACTTACTAACTTACTTGCTTGCTCCCTAACTAACTAACTAACTACTTTACTTACTTGCTCACTAACTTTCTAACTGACTGACTATCTAACTGACCTACTTATTAACTGACTAACTAACTAACAAAATGGAAAACAAAGCAGTTGCTTTGTTGATTTGCTTAACATACCAGATAGCTGCCATACAGAATAAATGATTGAGTTATTATGCAAGCGACAAAATAGCTAACAAACAAAAAAACTAACTACTTTATTTAGTTCACTTAAGAAATAACAGATAACTAATAACAGACAAACAAAATGAATGATTGAGAAACTGAAACTGACTGACTGATTGACGAAGTAATTAATAACCGACTAACTAAACTGACTAGTTGGAATAACAGTCCAACTGATGAAAAAAGTAGCTATATATGATAGTAAGTAATATATTTTATTTGAGTGTTTAGCCGACTTAGTTATTGTTGAGATTGATTCGTCAACTTGAAAACAAAACCATTTAGCTAGATGAACGTCCTACCCAACTCTCAAAATTATGAAATAACTGAATAACTCGTTCATTGATCAACTTTTGAACAAGATTATATGTGACATGTCACATCACTCACTAAATACCTGACTCAAGCCACATGATTGTATTATTGCTACTGTAAGTCGTTGATTCATTCTCCTAGAAAGAATGACAACCACCTTGCCTCTTATACTGACGATAGATATTAATATTTTTTTCGATGTATAAACATCGCGTTTTCCATAACTTCCACTAAAAGTGTTAAGTCGTTATTCTTTTGTTTTTCTGAAGCAACACAGTCATTTTCACTATAAGTGAATAATTCATTGCTTTTTGTTAGATAATATTCTGCTTGCTTCTTACAAACGTTAAGTCGTTATTCTTTTGTTTTTATGAAGCAACACCGCGTTTTTGCCTTCATTTTCGCTATAAGTGAATTAATCATTGTTTTTTCGTTGATAATATCCTGCTTGCTTCTTACAGACGTTAAGTCATTATTCTTTTGTTTTTCTGAAGCAACACCGCGTTTTTGCCTTCTTTTTTTTCTTTTTAAAATCAGTATATTTTTTTGTGAAGTAGCAACATGATGCGTATCGTTTTTTGCTGCTAATTATTATCGTGCTTTTCGTTGTAGAGAATCTTCTGTTTGTTTCTTATTTAAGTTCAATCATCGATATTTTTTTGTTTTTTGTTGGTGCGACAACTGGATTTTTTTCCATTCGTCGAGTTTTTCTTATGTACAATTACGAGTTTGTTACTGATTGACATTAATCTTATATCTTTTGTTTACTTGTTTGATTTGTTTCTTTAAGTTTTTCATAAAATGGAAAATAGAAACTTTTTAATGTGTTATGTATGTAATGGGAGATTCCCTACTCGAACTATGACACGCATTGTTGGAGGTGAAAATCTGGAAAGAATTGAAATATCTGTTAATCGTTGAAATGATTTGAATTTACCTCCTTTGGAAGTAGATGATAATACACGGATATGTCTTAATTGCAATCGCTCAATACTCGATGAGATAAGAATTAATGCAGAAGACCCTAATTGCGTAAAATTGAATGTTTTGAAACAATCTCGAAATGGTTCCTGTCTTATTTGTAATGAGGAGGTTAACTTGCATCGGCTCTCCATGAATTGTAGAGCGAGTGTCTTCATCTCTAAAAACATTTTTATTCCGGAACTTGTCAAATCATGTGAACATCATTTAGACGATCAGGGTTATCTTCTGCCACCCTTGCTGCTTGGTTTGCGTTATGTTCACAGACCCTACCAATTAACAGGACAGCAGCTGCAAACTTTTTTGCAAAGTCTACGTCATGTAGCAGAAAGTATGTCCAGTATTAAGAATGAGAATAGTTTTACTGATGAGGCATTTGAAAGTTTCTTCCCTGTAACAAAAGAACAGTTCCAGGAAATATTCAGATATTGTGAAGAATCACCAGTACCACGTATTGGTGGATTTAGGTATGTTAGCAAGAAAGACTTATTAATGTTTTTATGCAAATTAAGACACGGTCTCTCGGATGAATTCCTCTCGCACATGTTTCAATACTCGACTCGTCAAGCGACAAGTTTGTCTGTTGCCACTGTTAGAGAGTCTTTGATGATGCATTTTGTTCCTACGAACATTGGCTTTGATGCAATCACACGAGAAGATTATATAAATTTACACGTTTTAGAATTTGCTAATGACTTGTATAATTCCCAGCCAGATACTCCTCGAGTTATTCGCAATCATTGATGGTACTTATACTTATATTCATAAAAGTTCCAACTTTAGGTCTCTCCGGCAGTCCTATTGTGTTCATAAAGGCCAGCATTTAGTAAAACCTCACATGATAGTAGCACCTGATGGTTACATTCTTGCAATCCAGGGCCCATATTTCTCGGATAGTCGTAACAATGATGCTTCTATTTTGCGCAATGAGTTTGAGAAAGATGCTAACAGAATGAGACACTGGTTTCAAGAAAATGATATTGTCATTGTTGATCGCGGATATAGAGATGCGACGGAGTTACTCGAACAGTTAGGCATAGTTTGCAAAATGACAGCACATCTGGAACGTGGACGCAATCAGCTTAGTACTGAAGAAGCTAATGCTTCGCGTCTTGTCACAAAACAACGGTGGGTAGTGGAAGCAAGGAATGGCCATATAAAATTAATTTTTAAATTCTTCGCCAATCTTGTACAGATTTAGCATGAGCCACACGTAGGAGATTTTTATCGAATTGCTGGTGCAATCATTAACCGCTATCGTTCTTCATTAATAATGAGAGATGTTAACGCAGATATTGCTCAACATTTGCTCGAAAAAGTAAATGAAGTAAATGTTGTTCAAGCACTCGTGGAAGTAGAAAACCTTCATACTCGAAATGCTCAACGATGGATTCGTTTGGATGCTGCATTATTAAATGATTTTCCAGTACTCACGATTGACTTCTTAAGAGATCTGACAGTTGGTATATACCAAATTAAACTATCTCCTTCCTATATTCAGGACAAACTGGCTAGAGATAATGATGAAGAATTTCAGATTGAAATGTTGCGGAATGCGGAACGGACACCTACACCGGGTTTTATAAGAGTCCGAGTGTTTTCGAGATTTCGAAATGCCGGAAAATATCAATTATGGGTTTCTTATCGACTAATCGTGGAAAGAGATCAGGAAAACAAAGAAGACTACAATCCAATAGACGGATATTATTGTACCTGCAAATCCGGAAGTCGCACAATTGGCACTTGCGCTCATGTTGCAAGTGTCCTTTGGTATCTTGGACATGCAAGATACATAAAAAATGTTCGATATCCTTCATTAAGATTGGTGCAAACAGTTGAAGATGCTCAAAACAGACCACAATAATTACAAAATCCTACAATCAAGGGAATCCTTTATATTTTTTTTTGTTTTGTTTGTCTGTTATTTGTTAAGTGAACTAAATAATTAGTTAGTTTTTTTGTTTCTTAGCTATTTTGTCGCTTGCATAATAACTCAATCCTTTTTGTTAGTTAGTTAGTCAGTTAATAAGTAGGTCAGTTGGTTAGTTAGTCAGTCAGTTAGTAAGTTAGTGAGTAACTAAGTAAGTAAGTAAGTTAGTCAGTCAGTTAGTTCGTAAGCAAGTATGTTGGTCAGTTAGTCAGTCAGGTAGTTAGTAAGCAAGTTAGTTAGTAAGTTGGTTAGTTAGTCAGTCAGGTAGTTAGTTAGTAAGCAAGTAAGTTAGTTAGTAAGTTAGTTGGTAAGCAAGTAAGTTGGTTAGTTAGTCAGTCAGGTAGTTAGTAAGCAAGTTAGTTAGTAAGTTGGTTAGTTAGTAAGCAAGTAAGTCAGTTAGTCAGTTAGTTAGTTAGTAGCAAGCAAGTAAGTTAGTAAGTAAGTTAGTTAGTAAGTTGGTTAGTTAGTAAGTTGGTCAGTTAGTCAGTCAGGTAGTTAGTTAGTTAGTAAGTTGGTTAATTAGTAAGCAAGTAAGTTAGTTAGTAAGTTAGTTGTTTAGTTAGTTAGTGAGCAAGCAAGTAAGTTAGTAAGTAAGTTAGTTAGTAAGTTAGTTAGTAAGTTAGTTAGTAAGTTAGTTGGTAAGCAAGTAAGTTAGTAAGTAAGTTAGTTAGTAAGTTGGTTAGTTAGTAAGCAAGTAAGTTAGTTAGTAAGTTAGTTAGTAAGCAAGTAAGTTAGTTAGTAAGTAAATTGATTAGTTTGTAACTTAGCTTAGTAATTAGTTAGTTAGTTAGTTAATTAATTAGTTAGTTAGTTAGTTAGTTAATTAGTTGGTTCCTTAGTTAATTGGTTTATCAATCTGTCCAGAACATTTTACAGTTGTTTTATGTACTTTTATTGTATCTTTTGCTACCTTATAAAATGCATGAAGTTACACTTTTCTTTGCCCCATAAAAGTTGAAGTTATGTTTTTCATGAATTTTTCCAAAGGGAAAAGTTGTTCCAAATTACTTCAACTAAAACATATCAAAATTTGTACCAATTTGACCGGGAACCAATTTACATACATTTGGTGCGGGGTCCTTTCCCACCTTGCCACCTGGTTAGAAAGAAAGCGCGGACAGGTTAGCTATTACCTTACGCAAGCAATGACTGGTCATGGTTGCTTCAGATAATAAATTCTCAGATTTCAGCTTATAGAGGAGGCAAAATTTGTGTATTATAGCGCTGAAGTAGACGACGCGAAACACACTCTCTTTTCCTGCGGGCAATAGTGAGCTAAGCTGATGATATTGTCTCAACTATGCTCCAAATCGCAGACTCTTGGTGTGACAACGAATTCTTCATTATTTCGGTAATGAAGACAAAAGATATGGATGGAAGAAGAGGTGAACCTGAAGTAATCGTTGGGGGCGATTTGCGGGAGGGGGAGGAGGAAATAATTAAATAAATAATTAAATTTTTTATAATTCAGTTGAATAAAAATAACTGTCATTCACAACTTCTTCCATATCAGGATCTTTACAAATTAAATTGTTTCCAATTATACAGTTTTGAACGCTCTTCAATTCTAAAAAATATATGATAATAACGTTGACTGAATACATTTCAAATTAAATTTTCTAAAAATATATTTTTAAGAAACCAAAAATAATGTTTAAATTATTTTTAAATTTACCCAATGGAGAAGGCAAATCTAACGTAGGCACAGCACAATTTATTAAACGTTGAGATGTCGCTTTGAAACCTGGTTCAAAATGTTTTTCGCAAATCCGCCTGTTCACTATACTCTTTGCAGATACTTTCAGCAAGTCAGTATTCCAACTGCAAAAATCAACATTAAACATCGCTTTATTTCGCTTTGATTGACTGGTTTTGGAAATCGAAAAAGAGGATCCACTCGACATGAGCACTTTAAAATCGCACATTTTACCCTTTGCGCAGACGTGTCTTTTTAAGAAATTAGGTGCTTCTTTTAAAAGTAAAAATACTATTATATAATCTGTATTTTAAAAAATAAAAGTTAATAAGAATTTTAAAAAGGTATAGATCAATAATTTAGTTCAGAAAAGCTGACAAAGGAGAAGTCACTAGTAATAAAAATAGATTATTGGAAAAAGTAAAGAACAGTTAAATTTTGATTTTATAATATCTAACCGAATCATTTGATAAATGATTTGAGATCTGTTTATAAACTTTTATAAAAACACATAATAAACGGCTAAGATTTTCAGTGAGAATATATTATCCAGTAATCTATTAGTTTATTAATTTTTGTCGAAAATACCAGTAATAAATAAAAATAAATAAATCTCTAATCTTTCCTTATTTCAAAACATGCCGCGATTTAAATTACACTCACGTATTGAAATTCTCATGTCATGCCACATAATATTTACGTGTTTGTGTCGATCGACGCGCACTCATTCCGTAGATGCCGAACTAACCAATGGTACATTTTGGAAAGGTTTTTTCATGCTCTTTCGATTGAAAATAAGCATTTAAAAAAAAATTTTTAACCCAAAAAAATCAAAATTTAAAATTAATTTTAATTTTTGGGAGGAAAAGGTACGATTTTTTTAAACGAAAGCTGAGGTTTTTTCTTAAAAGAACATATGTATGAAAAATTGGGACAAGAATGTTTAAACATTAAAAAAATGAATTTTCTCCTAAACAGAGCTGCAAACCGGGTTTAAAGCGCTCCGGTGAGTAGAAACCTCTTTTTTCAATGTTTAAACATTCTAGTCTCACTTTTTCTTATATATGTTCTTTTATTAAAAAAAACCTCAGCTTTCGTTTTCAAAATGCTTATTTTTTATCGAAAGAGCATGAAAAACTTTCCAAAATGTACTTTGCCAAATTTTTATGTTTAATATTTTAAGAGTAAAAAATTATTGAAATAAGCATTACATCGTGTAACGAAGCATTTCGTTACATAAATCTTGTGTGGTTCCTGTTATTAAGAGTATAGGATTTTCATTTGGTCAAGGGATTGATTCTCTTTGGAGATCTCTAGGAAAATGAATTGCGCATGTGAGGTTGCGAAAAGTCCCGAATCTCCGCGGTCCTTCCCGAGTTTTCTTTACAGGTTGTCGCTGTCCATTGGAGTGAGGGAGATGGTCATATGTGGGCCCTTATCAGGATTAGAAAGAGAGGTCCAAAGAAGGAAGAAGCCGGTCAACGTGACAATCCTTCTTCAGTTGCTCGTGGGCCATTTTCCGGATAAGACCAGGTTATACTCGGGGTTTTAACCACTTTTGGGAAACCTCAGGGTTTTTATGAGAGTCCGTGATTTGGTGTAATAATTGAGTTTTTATTATTAATAAAAGGGCCAATTTTTAGTGAATTATTTGTGTTATTTATTTTTATTTGTTTGTGTTGTGTAGTTGGTTTTGTGAAGAGTCGCCGTTGGTTAGTGAGTGTCCAATTTTCAATCGTTTGTCTCGCCGTCGTTTGCGTCAGTCGGTTTTGGGTCCAGGGCGGAATCTCCTCTAAGATTTTCTTTGGTTTGTTGTGTACATTGTGCAGTCGATGCAATTTAAATATATTTAAAATGAAATCTGTTACAATCGTAAGACCCCTGGATGACTTGACATGGAATGCCTCTTATACATCAGGACATTAGTTTCTCTTGACTAAATATATATATATACGTGACACTTGAAAATTTGTAAACATAAATTTCTTCAAGGACAGTGAAGTTGAGACTGTAAAATTTGTTTTAAGCTTTTAAGTTTTCACGGCGAAATTACAGTAATTTGCTAATAATTTTATAAACTGTTTAATATCTTTTTTTTTTAAATTGAGAACAAATATGAAACTTTGCTTGGTAATTATTCAGTAAATTATACTATAAATTTATGGAGGATTCGTATTGAACTCATTGTCAACTTTAGGTCAGTATATATATATATATATATATATATATATATATATATCTACTGGACTGTTTCTAGTGTTTCTATGTAAGCAATCGCGGCTTACACTTTGACAACAATACGTCGATACGTCTCGGCATTAATTAGTAACAGGTAATTGGTAGCATTCTGTTAAATGGGTCGCACACTAGCAAAGAGCAGAGCTTAAGTGGAAACATAGGATTAACAATCATCATGAAATTACAACAGGTAATCTGGAACTGGGTTCACCTTTATGGCTTGTTGAAATAATCACGAGATGTATATTTGAATGTGTCAATTATAATCCAAAATTCTTTATTATAAATTATTATCTACAATGAAAAGTATATTTAGTTTTAAAAATTTATAAAAAATTATCATTTTTAAGAATTTTAAATTACAATTTTTTTTATTCTAAATAAATTTTCTTTATTCTGTATTTTTAAATTTAAAAAAGTACATTTTTTATTTATTTTTAGTTAAATTTTTATTTTGGTTAAAGAACCCCGCACAAAATGCTTTGAAAAAAGTTTCGGTCAAATTTGTTCAAACTTCGAATTTTTGTAGCTTACAACCTTCTGAATAAAAAATGTTGTTGGCAAAACCCCCGAAAATCAATAGTTTTTAAGCTACATCATGTCAGTGGCGGATCCAGGGGGGGTCATCGGGGTCATGACCCCTCCCTGGGGCGAAAAATTTACATAAAAAAGGTCAGCTAATTATGGTCGTTGCTCGCCGAATCTATAAATGACCCCACCCCTGGAGTAAATTCTGGATCCGCCACTGCATCATGTTGAGTCTCAAAAAATGAGTGAAAAATAGCAAAGCGATTAGAACCCCCAACAGGTTCTAAACATTTTCCGTTTGTCAATTAGCAACAGTAGATACAAAAATATTTTTTACTACATAAATAATTAACAATCAAAGAAGACACTTATTTATTAGTTTAACTTATTTTATAACTGTCATAACTTTTTATGTAATTCTTTGTATCTTTTAGCATTTCCATTCTTTAAATTGATTTCTTTTTAAATTTTTTTCTTTAATTTCTCTCAACTGTTTTTATTAACCCCGAATTTGCAGTTTTCAGGAGTTAATAGAAACAGTCTCCTGTTTTCAATTAAAGTTTGCAAAATGAAAAAATCGAAATTGATTTTTGTTGTAGCAATAGTTAAAGATATTTATAAATTTTAGAATGGATTTTTAGTTTATTTTTTTTCTAAATGAGAGTCAAAAAAGTAAAAGGGTTTCTTCTTTGATTTTCAATTATTTATACAATAGAAAATATTTTTGTATACTAGGTTGAATCCATTTCAAGTCAGGCAAGCTGAATAACTTTAAGTCGTAAAAAAAATTAAAATTAAATAATAAATAAATAATAAATAATAAATAATAATTAATTTTTCTTTATTAAAATTATTATCTGTCGATGAAATATGTTATTTTATGGGTGAATTTTCTGAAAGTGACACTTTTAAATTTCAGTTTTTCAATTAATTTTTTTCTTTAATTATATGGTTTTTTCTATTAAAACTACTTAATTTCATAGTTAAGAGTAAGATTTTTAGGTTGCGCAAAATTAATTCTTTAAAATATTAAAGTTTTTTTCATTTGGAAAATATTATTGTTGCTCCATTAAATTAATTTTATTTATTAGCGAGCTTATCTATTGAAAATTCACGCCAATATCGCGTTCACGAAATCGAAAATAAAATTACACTGCTTAAAAATTAATAATTTGTATATTTTAATACCAAATATATTCAATTAGATTAAAATATAAATGTATTTAAAGTATTTGATTTAATGGTAATTTGGGTTAATTTTTTCAAAGCAATGCAGGGAAATACTAAAAACAAAAGAAAAACTAGCATATTTCAAGGAAAAGGCTTCGGAGATGAAAAATAAATTTTCTTTCATATTTGTATACATTAGGGCGCAATTAAAATATGTTTTTTAGTAAAACATACAAATCTCACACCCTCATTTTATATTACCATCGAAATATTCTGTTAAATTTACTTTTACATTCAGTTATATATTAAAAAGGAAGGCTTCGGAGATGAAATTAATTTTTACTCGGAGAAAAATGTAAATTTCGATTGTTTATAACAGCAATAATTTTTCTTCTTTTTGTATATAAAATATAGTTGAATAAAATTATTTAATTTTCTTTTAAAAATGATAAATAAGTGCTAAATTTTCACTATGGAAATTCATAATAATTATTAAAGAGTAGATTTTGTAAAATTAATCGAGACATAAAAAATGTCACTTTCAGAAAATTCACCCTTATATGAAAAATAAAGAAAGACGTATTTTTTTCATAAAAGTGTTTTTTAACGAAGTTAGCCACATTTCAACTTTGAAACATAAAAAACCCTAAAAAACGGTGAAAAAATTGGTTTACTTGTAATTTTTTCTACTGTGTGTTAATAAATTTTTCTTCTTGATTCTTATTGGGGGTCTTCTTCTGTTCGAAACCCAGTTTAAAATTTATAAAAAACTTCAAAATTCAAAAAAAGGGCGGCAGATTTTCAAAAAAAAATAAATAAACTTAATTTTCTCGAAAACACCACCTTTTTTGGTCAAATTTTTAGAGTCACTTCTTCTTGGCACCTTGTTATGAAAATATCGTTTGTAACTTGTGCGAGCAGTTGGTAATTTTTGAATGAGGACTTTTTTTGGAATAAACTGTAGGCGAAGCGAAGTTTTGCAAACTTTCATTTGTTGTTGTTACTTGTTTTAAACAAATAACTTCAATAATTTTGAACTTAAAAAAACATTTCGAAAAAAATTCTTCTAACTACAAATATTGTTTAGCTTACTTAAAACTAATGTAATTTCTTCTTTATATTAATACGATGTCACTCTAAAAATTTGAGCAAAAAAGAGGTGGTGTTTTCGAGAAAATTAAGTTTATTTTTTTTTGAAAATCTGACCCCCAATAAGAATCAAGAAGAAAAATTTATTAACACACAGCCCAGGCAGAAAAGTCGGTGGTGTGCCGATGCCTACGACCAGCTCGACACTGGCCCGGTGGTAAAGTCGGACAATACCCGGTACCGGCCCGGTACTACTTTTTAATACCGTTTTTACACCGGCAATGGACTTTTTCCGGCATCAAAATTAGTACCAACACCGGCCCGGTTCCGGCATTCGATGCAGTTTTTACACCGGCGACGGGATTTTGCCGGCATCAAAATTAGTACCGGCCCGGTACCACTACTTGATACCGTTTTTACACCGGCGATGGACTTTTGCCGGCATAATATTTTTGTGTCTTAAAAAATCTAAATTTTTAATTTTTTGAAATTTTTTTACATCCTGTGCAGAAATCGCCACTTTTGTTCCCGATTACCGCCCTGGCCCCGACTTAGTAGCCCCGCCCAGGGCCAGGCCGGGTTTGCACAAAGATCTACAACAGCGCCGCATAGTGTTGTTCTGCAGAAAAGTTCTTCACCAATTCGTTTAATTAAAAAAAACTAAGCTGTCATTTCAGTGTACAACAATATTAAAGTGTATAATTATGTAAAAATGCCAAAAGTGTGCAGTACATATCGTGTTCAGAAACATCCGCGATTACTTGTAAAACCCCTTTTTGTGAACAATGAACCTGATTGTAAGTAGAAAAGAAAATTATTTGAACGATAAAGCAAAAACTAACCTAAAAATAGATGTAAATTTGTATTTGTTGTAATTTTGATTGTGTATTGCATTGCATATTATATTTTGATATTATATAATTAAATTCGTTTTCTCAGCTCCAGGTGATGCAGATGGTGAAGATGATGTAATAAATATCGATTACAACATTCAACAAGAAGAACAAGAAAATGCCAGAAACGAGGATATATATTGCTTCAAATGAAAATTCAGTTCCAAATGACAACTCTTTTTCAAACGAAAATTTGGTAAAACCGTATTGCAAATAACAATGATAGAAATGAATTTCAAAATCTGGGTAAATATCAATATTAAAATCTATAAAAAAAATCTTTGCAATAATCTGCACGCAGTTTTAAGTTAGTTGTTTGCTTTTTTATTTCTTAACTTTTTTAATAATTTATCTTTTTAAATATTTTCAATTTTTAAATTAATTTATTGAAAATCATCGAATTGTTGCAAAGAATTTTATCAAAAAATTTGATAATAATAGAATTCCTTCCAGGAATTTTATTATTTAGGAAAATAATAGTATCCTCGTGAATAATTTAATTAAAATTTTAAAAAATCCTAATTATATTCTTTTGAAGAATTTCTTTTGATTTTTTCAAGTAATGGAGTTTTCTTTAATAATTTTATCAACTGTTTTCCTGCAAGTCAATGTGGACGGCATTTCACTAAGTAATTCAGGACAGAAGGGTTTTTGGGTGATTTCTGGTAAAGTTTACTCCGAACCAGACATCTATACACCGTTTCCAATTGCGATTTTTTGCGGAAACTCAAAACCAGCGAGTGTCGACAATTTTTTAAATGATTTTATTAACGAAACAAATTACATATTGCGCAGGGGACTAAAGATCTTAAATCGTCGTTTTAACTTTCGAATTCACAGCTTTAGATGTGATACACCAGCGAGGGCTTTCCTGAAGGGTGCAAAGGGTCACGTAGGATTTTTTTCTTGCGAGAGATGCGAAACGCAAGGCCTAAAGGAAAATGGAGTAACTCAATTTCCTTTCCTGGACAAGGAAAGGACAGATGAGTCGTTTAGGAGAAAGGAGCAGCCTGGTCATTACAAAACAACTTCTCCTCTTTTAAAAATAAAACCACTCCTTAATATGATCTCTCTTTCTTCGTTCTCGACTTCATGCATTTATTTTGCGAAGGTGTAATGTAATGTTTATTACAGAACTGGTTTATTTTAACAACAACAGCTAAACTTGGACAAAATTGGAAAAATGAAATATCGAGAAGATTGTTTTTAATTCGGAAACACATACCGTGCGAATTTCAGAGAAAAATTCGGTCTTTAAAGGCTTTGAGTTAATGGAAGGCTACAGAATTCAGATTTTTTTTGTACTGTGGTCCTATTATTATGTCAGATGCGTTTGATACGAATCGTTTAAAAAATTTTCTACTTTTACATGCAGTAACTAGAATTTTATCTAGTGACAAACTGTTCGAGACTTATCAACAACTTGCAAAATCTTATTTGCAAAAATTCTTTTTTAGTTTAAGACATCTCTATTTTCGCATTCAAGTACTCAATATGCACCACGCGATGCATGCTGCTGACGATGTAATAAAGATGGGCTGTTGCTTTAGTCGAACTTGTGCATTTCCTTTTGAGAATTTTCTCGGAACTCGGAACTGAAAAAAATTGATCCTCCAAAACCTGAAATGCCTTTAAAAGTTCAAATTTTAAAATCCAAAGGTAACGATATACTAAAATTGAAATACAAAGAATATACACTGACCCCAAAGTTAACAGATAATTTTGTAATGCTAAAAAATAATAAGTTTCTGCTAATTAAAAGAATTTATCGAACACCACAAGGAATAAAAGTTGACGGTAATTTGTGAAATACTAAGCGACCTTTATTTGCATATCCTATTAATTCTAAAATTTTAGATATGTGGATGTTGAGCTCCAGACCTTGCCGCAGTTTAGTCACATTTAATCTAAACTACATTAAAATTAAAATGGTTAGACTGTCATTAAATTTTCAAGAAAATGCTTCAAAGAAACATTATTGTATGCCACTTTTACACCACTAACAAAGTGCTGTTTCACAATAAAGATCAAAGTTACTTTAAAAGTGAATTGTTAATTTAATTTAAAACATCGATTTATTAAAATGTAAAATATAAATAAAAAATTATAACGTTAATATTTAAAAAATATTCATCATACTTTCATGAATAAATGGAATATTAAAAAATATTTAATTTCAAATATTATATTTAATATGTGAATTTATCCCAGCTTAAAATCCCCGTACAGGACCCTTTAAGGATCCTCCTGGGATCCTGAACAGGTCCTGTGCAGGATTCCATACAGAATCCTGTGCTGGTCCTGTACAGGATCCCGTACGGGATTTTGGAACAGGGTTCGTGTGCAGGTTCCGATGCAGAAATCTTAGTTATCAAAGATTTCTGTAAAGGTTCCTGTACAGGAAATTAAAAAAAATTTTTTATGTTAAACAACATTTGACATACATAGACTTCATATTTCAATATGTTAGGCTTGCATATCAATGTTGGACAGAAAAATGTATTGCGCATTCGAGAAACTCATAGAAAACTACTGCGTAGGAGTTAAAAATATAAATAAATTAATTCAGGAAACCGTGTAGGATCCTTTAAGGGGTCCTCACAGGATCCTTTACACTTAAGTACCTGCAGTTTACAAAACTACAAAGGTTCCTGTACAGGAACCTTTACAAAGTTTCCTGTACAGGATCCTGCAAGTGTTCCTGTACAGAAACCTTTACAGAAATCTTTGATAACTAAGGTTCCTGCAACGGAAACTGCACAGGAACCCTGTCCCAAAATCCCGTACGGGATCCTCTACAGGACCAGTACGGGATCCTGTATGGGATCGTGCGCAGGACCTGTACAGGATCCCAAGAGGATCCTTTAAGGATCCTGTACGGGGATTTTAAGCTGGGTAATGACTTATTTAGGTATTAAATAGTGAAATAATTGAAATTTTTTGATCTTGAGAAAAAAATAGTTCAATAATTATAATTAATTTAAAAATTTAATTTTAATATAATTAATGTAAAAATTTTTTTAATTTAATTTAAAAATTAATAATTTTCTAATTTTTGGGTGATTGGTTTGGAAACTTTTGAAAAAATTAAGAATTTAATTCATTAATTAATTTATTATTTAACATTAATTTTATATATCTAAAATTATAAAATGTAATTAAAAATATAATAAATAATATTATTGATCATTAATGTTTTTAAAAATTTTAAAGTCATTATTATGAGGAAAAAAGAATTTTATTATTCTTAAATTAATAATATAAAGTAAATAATAATAAATGAAATAATACCATAATAGAAAATTAAATTATAATGAAAAATAATTTTAATAAAATTATAATAATTATGATGGTAATAAAGTTATATCCAATATTGTCTTAGCTTTTTGTATAAAAATAAAATAAATTTAAACTTCGCGCTCTTTACTGTTCTAAAAGTGGCAACAGTGTATAGTACAGTTTTACCATGTTATGCCACTTACGTCTGAGACAGAAGTCAAAGTTTAAAAGTTCGAAACTGCTGAACACGTTTTGAATGCTGAGGTTATAGTCCACGCAATGAAAAAAGCTTATCAAACTTCATGTTTATGTTCATGTTTATAAACATATTATAAATAAACGTTTTTAAAAGATACCATGTTAAATCTTGTTATTTAATGTTATTGATATTTTAGATTTTTATTTATTATATTAGTTTTTTGCAATATAAATAATTCGTTAATATTCATATAGCATCGTAAATTCAAGTAATTCAATAATGCATAAGTAGTAAACTTTTAACCAAGTTAATTTTATTAATTAATGAAACAATTTTAAAAATCAAATGAAATACGTATATTCATTAATATCGATATTATTTATCGTTAAAATTTGAAAGCAATCAAAATAATAAATTAAATTCTTTTGGACAGATTGAGTCGTGCAATGGCGCATATGGTATTGCAAATAAATCCTTTTCAATTGGTGCTATTCATTTCTTCAGGCAAACGTTCAGCGACTAAAAGCATATATATTAGGTTGTTGAAATAAAGGAGATTCGACGAAAAAAAAAATTTGTAACAAAGTATATGCCACCTCCTTATAATGATGAAACCAGTGCAACTTTGTATGACATAATACAAAAACACGGAGACGTACATGATGACAGTTGGCCAGAATATGTCATTCAAATTCACGGTCACGCAGGTGAGTTTAAAAATTTGTACTCAAATCGTTGTATAATTAAATCTTTTTTTCAGTAAGAATAACTTAAACGAATTTAAAAAGTAAAATTAACAACCATTTATCAAAGCTCTTTAAACTTTCCTTGAAAAATCTCTAATTCACAATGTTGATTAGTTTAAAAAAAGTATAATTTTTTGTTCTGGTGTGAAGACCGATTTTTTTAACTGAAGTAAAATTTAACTTTCAAAAGAAACTTTTTGATATTAAAAAAAGAAATTGTAAACTCATTTAAAAAATTCTTTTTTTGCTTCCTCGTGAGGAAGCTTTGTAGTCGTTTAATTTACAAAAATTTAAAAAATCCTTTTGATAAATTTTCTTCTATATGGGACTATGTTATATGAGACCCTGAACAATTGTCCGGATGTATGTATGTGTGTGTGTATGTGTGTGTGTGTGGATCCCGATTTTTGTGAACACGATAACTCGAAGAGGTTTTAACGAATTTGGCTGAAATTTACCAGGTATATTTATCATAAAAATATCTCGAACTGGATTGATAGACTTTAAAAAATTCTTAGAAAAAAATTTTTTTTTGACTTTTTTCTAAAAAAAATTTTTTTTCAAAAATTTTTTTTTAAGTTGGTTATTGAAGTTAATATATAATAAAATCTTATTCTTTGCATCAAGACGAATCGATTGGCATATAAAAAGAATAAATTGTATGAGAATTTATAGAGTTAATCACAATTAAAGCTGAAAAATTCGCATTTTTCTCAAAAAATGAGTTCTTTCCGCAAAATTTTGTTGCTGTATAAGAAAATCTTACTTACTTACTTATTTCTAAAATTTTATTCTTTGCATCAAGACGAATCGATTGGTATATATAAAGTATATATTGTATTTAAATTTATAAAATTAAAACCCATTACAGACACAAAATTTGCATTTTTAATAAAAATTAATTTTTTCTTAAGAATCATGTTGCTGTATAATAAAATGTTATTATTTATTGAAAAATATATCTAAAATCTTATTCCTTGCATCAAGACGAATCGATTGATGTGTGTAAAATATATATTCTATTAAAAATTATAGAATTAATTACAATTAAAGATGAAAAATTCATTTTTTTATTAAAAATTTTATTTTGTTCATTTAGGATTAAAACAAATTTTATAAATATTTTTTTGATTTTATAAATATTAGATCGTATTAGATATTACTTAAAAATTAAATATACTTAATATACTTAATTATAATTATAATAAATATAACAAATTTTTAAAATTAATTTTTAATTAGATTTGAAGACAACAACATGGAAAATATGTCAATACGTGACAATAAGTTAGTGCTTCCTCCACGAGGAAGCACATTTTTTTGCTTATCGTATAGAGGAAGCAAAATGTTCATGTAATAAACATCTGGATTTACAACTTGTTTTAAATGATTTGCAGTAATAATTTGTAATGTTCAAATTGCAATTTAATTTGAGTAATTGCAAATAAATTGACCTTAATTATATTTAACAGATACATTTGAATTGTCAGTGATGAGATTAAATCAATTAAAGATTGATAAATTTGCGTATACTGAATCGGATACAGAACCGAAAAAGAAAATGACTGAGGATCAAATTAAAAATAAAATCCAGTTATTGCCAGGTTTAGAGGATATTTTAAATGTTTCCAACATTGCAATGCCTACGTCAGGGGACAGTAAATCGGCTCATTCTTCAATTTCCGCGTTGACTTCTAAAAATCTGGAAAAGCCTTCTACTTCCGGCATTAGGATCAGTGCATCTGCTAATTCGAAAAAAGAATCAGCTAATTTGATGAATTTAAAAAAACCGAGAAACTCTTCGATTTTTGAAGGTAATTAAGAAGAATTATAAAATATTAAAATTGTAAAAAATAATTAGTAATGGAAAAATTATAGTTCAGGTTCAACCCTTTTTATACATTTGTACTTAAAAATTGACAAAAATGAAATATAATTTTTTGCTTCCTAGGTCTTTGATATCACGTCACAGGTATTATACAAAATAAAAATTTATGTTCACTTTGAATGATAAATTCGCTTAGTTTTTATTTCAGGAATTAAAATTCATTTATTACTCAATTTGATAAAATTTGTAAGCTGCTCATTTTATATTCTCTTATTTTTAATTCATATTTTAGCAAAATCAAGAGAGAATTACGATTCTTTTAGCAGTGATGATTCTATAGCTGAGAATAAAAAAATAATTAAGTCAAAAAATAATTCTAAAGTTAATGGTATATATTTCCTTTATTATAATTCAAATATTATATTTATGTAAATAAAAATAAAAAATAATTATAATAAATGATTCTACTTAATAAGCTCTAACCAAGAAACTCTACGGATTAATTTTAAACAAGTGATATGCTTCGACATAAATAAACTCTAAGCATAAAACTCTACCACAGATACTTGTAAACATTAAATTAATAAATATTTATATTTTTCAGTATTTGAATCTCGCATGGAACTTGACGAATCACTGGATAATGAATACGATGATGTCGGCTTCGAAAAAGAAGAGTTCGAAGAGAATCAAATGTCATTAAGTCTGTCTACCGGAAACCAAAACACAATGAGAAACTTTGCTGGTAATAAATAGTTAAAAATCTTTTCATTTATAATTTTATAATTATGTATTCATGTAATATATTAATATTTGCAGAACACTCGTACAGAGGCGACAGGCAAAATAAAACCGTATTCAATTCAGGTAAAAAACTAGAAGGAAAAGAGAACGGTAAGATTTAAACAATTTTTAAATCTAATTCTATAAAAATTATTTTTAATGTTTTAATTTTTTTCCGTGTAAAAAAATATTTTTTAAATATAAAATGTATCTGCTACAAACTTTTTTAGATTATTTTAAATTACTTGTGAAAGAAATGAAATTATTACGACTCGACGTACAAAATATTCGTGATAGCACGAATATTGTTATCGGAATGATAGAACAGCTTGGAACATTCAACGACAATAACAAAAAATGCTTTCAAGAACAATACAATTTAAATTTGCCTTTTCAAACTCTGGAAGAATTAGAAAAGCTCAACCAAAAGCTGTTGGAAGAGGAAAATTGCGACAATCATTTTGTAAGTACATTATATTAATTACGATACTTATTAATATTGTAATATTATTTATTATATTTCTTTATATTCATTTTCAATTGTCATTATAAATTAATATTCAATATTTATAATGTTGTTTTATCGTTAAGTGTTATTGAAATAATGTTAATTACTACATGTGAATTAATATTTACTATAAAGATTAGATTATTATTCATCATAGAGCTAGTTCATTAGGTAATATTTTCTTTTATTACAGAAATCATGTGTGAATTTAACATTGAATAAGGACATTGGCGTCAGAAAATCTTTGAATAATTTGATTAAAAAGTTTTTCAACAGAGATCTTGTTTTAAAACTAACTAGCACAAAGCCAAGTCCGGGAAAAACAGTTTTTAAAACTATGCCATTTCGTTCGAGTTTAATGAATGAAAAGTTGATTTTAAAATTTTAATTATATTAAAAATATACGTATTTCACTTTTTCAATAATTGTGAACAAATTTATTTACAGATGTTACTGCAGACAAATTTCAAGTGTCAGGTGAGGAAATTTTAAGTCATTTGGGCGTGATTTTTGGAAATGCCAAAGATTGGGATGGGCATCGTAAACAAAGAAAAGAGAAACAGTCCAAAATTTTATAAGTTATCTTTCTGTTTTAATATTAAACCCCATATTTTAACAAATGCAGTATTAAAATCAGTATTAAAAGTATGTATCTTTAAAAATGTATAAATTTTTGAAATATGAAAATTTAAGAAATAAAAGTTATATAAATTTAAAATTTTCTTTATTAATTATAGATTAATAATATTATAAATTATTTATAATGTAAATAGCGGAAAGATCGGGGGACATCCCATGGCCCCGACCGGGTCCCGATAGGGCGGTCAGATCGGGCAAAGTGCCATGGCCCCGGTCGGTTTTAGTGTTTCAACCAGGTCGGGTTGCTAGATCGGGGCCGGGTTTGTCCCGATCTGGCCCCGGTCGAAATTTCTGCACGGGATCATTCGGAAGAATAAGAAAATCAAATCTCTCGAAATCAAATGTTTTTTAAAATCTTTTTTTATATAGTTGGAAAAATTACATTTCATTAAACTCTATTAATTCAGCTTTAAATTGTCCGGGAAAATCACTCAAAAATCCGAGAATTTGTTACTGACGAATTACTAGACACCCTATAATAACTTTGTTCGTTTAAAATAATTTTGGTCAGGTTTTATCTGATTTATTGTTATAAAATTTTGATGATCTAACAAGGTATTATAATAATTTCATTATACTAAGTTTCTGCAAGTTTTTTCTATAAAGCCGGTACCGGGCCGGTACTATGCCAGCAGTTTTTCTTTAGCCTTAGTCCCAACGTATAATGACATTAACAAATGTTATTATAATTATTAACTTTGACATTACATTATTCAAACTGTCTTTTAGAAAAGGTTTTTTCTATTAATTTAGAACATTTTGTAATTAGTCCTCGTGCCACACTTCATATATAAACTTTCCATTGACTTTTCATAAGCAGGTTTAGGTTAGCGGATGCGGCGTCGACTTTGCAGCCCGAGGGTCCTGAGTTCAATTCCTCATGTCTTCAGATTTTTCGTTAATCATGAATAATAATTCATATGTTTCAGCATTCTATTTAATGTTTACAATTAAATTAAATAATAAATAATATTGTTTAACGTTTAATATATGTAAAAATGTATAATAATAATTAATAATTTTTTTACTACCGGCCCGGTATCGAGCCGGTGGTTTAACGGCACCGGGGCAGATATTTCCCGGGCTATCATTGTTGACTGGACCGGCTCCAAGCCAGCAGAAATACCGGCACCGGGCCGGTGTCTAAATTTCACTGGCCCGGTACGTCGCCGGTGTTGTGCCGGCAATAAACCGGTACGAAAACGCTGAAAACAAGAACCGGCCCGGTACCGGGCCGGTGGTTTACCGGCACCGGGGCAAATATTTCCCGGGTTATCATTGTTGACTGGACCGGTTCCGGGCCGGCGGTAATGCCGGTCTCACGCCGGCACCGGCAAGTCCGCCCTTGGTACCGGCCCGGTACCAAGCTGGTCGTTGATTTCTGCCTGGGAGTAGACAAAAATTACAAGTAAAACCATTTTTTTCACCTTTTTTACCGCTCAAAGTTGAAATGTGGCTAACTTCGTTAAAAACATTTTTATGAGAATTAAAAAAATACGTGTCATTTTATTTTTCATATAAAATAACATATTTCATCAACAGATAATTTTAATCAAAAAAATTAATTATTATTTATTACACAGGCACACAAAAAAAATTGTCTGTTCATTGAACCAGACATACACATCTTATAGTAATTTTGCCCGCTGAAAACGAATCTGAAGTCAGAATTGCTCCATCACCCTCAGTTTTTTTTAAATCGACAAAACTACCCTTAAATTCAAATTTTAAAGTAAAAAAAATTGAATAACAGATTTCTCTCTAAAACAAAACAATAAATTTATCAACTTCTGCTACAACAACTCAGAAACAATGTCAACATTGCTTAAACATCCTTTGTTTTTTATTAAATCGAAAAACTACCCCTAAAATGTAAAAATTCAAAATTATAATATTGAAAGTAAAAACCGAAATTGGTTATCAAAACAACAAAATAAATTTATGTACTTCTCTTTTAAAATATAAAAATTTCTTTATCACCCCCTGTGTTTTTAAATTGAAAAAACCACCCCTAATATGTAAAAATTCAAAATGTATAAAAAAAAATTAAAAACTACATCGTTTTTTAAAATAGAACAATAAATTTATGTACTTCTCTTTCGACAACTCAAAAGCAATATCAAAATTACTCCATCACCCTTTGTTTTTCAAATTGAAATAACGTTACCCCTAATATGTACACTGAAAGAAAATATATATTAAATTTTGTAAAAGTATTTTACAATTTGGGAAAAAAGTGCAACAAACCGATATATTGATATAAAAATATTAAACTTTAAAAAAGATTATATCGAATTTAGTATAATTATATCAAATATGAAGAATTTAAATTCAATTTTAAATATTTTAATATAACTTTACTAAATTCTACATATATTTTTTTAAAGTTTAGTATTTTTTATATCAAAATTTTGGTTTGTTGCACTTTTTCTCCAAATTGTAAAATACTTTTACAAAATTTAATATACCTTTTCTTTCAGTGTACATATTAGGGGTAGTTATTTTAATTTGAAAAAACAAAGGGTGATGGAGAAATTTTGATAATGTTTTTGAGTTGTTAAAAAACAAGTACACTACCGTCGGGAATTATCGGTACGATTGACTTGCTGGCAGTGAAAAGTCAGCGCTGACATTAAATCAAGATATTTAATTGTAGGGAAAAGATAGAGATTTCAGACCTAGACTGTTTTAAAGCTTATTAAATTCTACGTCTAATGACATTTAATTTGAATTTTTCTAAACATTTGAACAAATAATATGATATGAAATGTTATGGAAAAAAATTCAATAATTTTCCCATTTTCGTACATCAAGTTTGAACCCCTGCACATTTTTTAATAATGTATTGAAAATTTTGAAATTTTAACAGCATAATCCTTCAATCCTCAGCTTCAATTTAAGCTTTTGAAAGTTAAAAAATATTAACTGTTTCATGAAATATCTTAAAAAATGTTAGAGCATGTTTTTCTATTAGTCAATCATTGATGAACATCTCTCGTTCTCTCGCCTCCCTACTCTTTCGTTTCTCCAGGGCCGAAATGTTAGTTGAGCGGGACCTTTTTTGAAACTTGAAATAATATTAAAGATTTATTATTTTTATTATTATTGTTATTATTTTTATTATTATTGTTATTATTTTTATTATTATTATTATTTTTTTCATTACTAACAACATTCTTCAAGAAAATTTAATTATTTTTATAAATAGTAATTAATTAAATTCATTGTTCCTAAAATCCAATTACTTTTAATTTTTTTAACAAAAATTATGAAAGAAACTCTATTGTATTTAAAAAAAATTTTTAAAGGAATTCAATTATTTTCATAAGTAATAAAATAATTTAATAATTTTCAATAAATTAATTTTAAAATTGAAAATATTTGAAAAAAAAAATTATTTAAAAAATGAAATCCTCAATAATTATTTCCTTAATAATAATTCTTTAATGTTGTATATTCACTTTCAATTTAATAATAACAAAAATAATATTAATAATAATAATAATAAAAATAATATCAATAATAATAATAATAATGAAAATAATAAAAATAATAACAATAATAATAATATTAAAAATAATAAATCTTTAATATTATTTCAAGTTTCAAAAAAGGCCCTGCTCAACTGACATTTCGGCCCTGGGGAAACGAAAGAGTAGGGAGGTGAGAGAACGAGAGATGTTCAGCAATGGTTTACTTATAGAGAAACATGCTCTCTCATTTTTTAAGATATTTCATGAACCAGTTAATATTTTTCAACTTTCAAAAGCTTAAATTGAAGCTGAGGATTGAAGGATTATGCTGTTAAAATTTCAAAATTTTCAATACATTATTAAAAATGTGCAGGGGTTCAAACTTGATGTACGAAAATGGGAAAATTATTGAATTTTTTTCCATAACATTTCATATCATATTATTTGTTCAAATGTTTAAAAAAATTCAAATTAAATGTCATTAGACGCAGAATTTAATAAGCTTTAAAACAGTCTAGGTCTGAAATCTCTATCTTTTCCCTACAATTAAATATCTTGATTTAAAGTCAGCGCTGACTTTTCACTGCCAGCAAGTCAATCGTACCGATAATTCCCGACGGTAGTGTACATAAATTTATTGTTTTATTTTGAAAAACAATGTAGTTTTTAATTTTTTTACTTTAAACTTTTATTTTGTTAATTTAAGGGTTGGTTTTTCAATTTAAAAAAAGCAGAGGGTGATGGAGCAATTTTGACATTGCTTTTGAGTTGTCGAGAAAAAAGTACATAAATTTATTGTTCTATTTTACAAAACAATGTGGTTTTTCTTTTTTTTAGTTTGTGAATTTAAGGGTAGGTTTTGTAAATTAAAAAACAAAGGGTGATAGAGCAATTTTGATAATGCTTGTGAGATGTTAAAAGAGAAATACATAAATTTTTTGTTCTGTTTTGAAAAACGATGATGCTTTTAATTTTTTTTCTTAAAAATTTTATTTTGTAAATTTAAGGTTTGGTTTTTCAATTTAAAAAAACAGAGGGTGATGAAGCAATTTTGACATTGTTTTTGAGTTGTCGAAAGAGAAGTATATAAATTTATTGTTTTATTTTGAAAAACAATGTGGTTTTTAATTTTTTTACTTTAAACTTTTATTTTGTGAATTTAAGGGTAGGTTTTTCAATTTAAAAACACAGGGGGTGATAAAGTAATTTTGATATTGCTTTTGAAATTTTGAAAGAGAAGTACATAAATTTATTTTGTTGTTTTGATAACCAATGCGGGTTTTTACTTTTAATATTATAATTTTGAATTTTTACATTGTAGGGGTAGTTTTTTCGATTTAATAAAAAACAAAGGGTGCTTAAGCAATGTTGACATTGTTTCTGAGTTGTAGCAAAAGTAGATAAATTTATTGTTTTGTTTTAGAGGGAAATCTTTTATTCAATTTTTTATACTTTAAAATTTGAATTTAAGGGTAATTTTGTCGATTTAAAAAAAAACTGAGGGCGATGGAGCAATTCTGACTTCAGATTCGTTTTCAGCGGGAAAAATTACTATAAGATATGTATGTCTGGTTCAATGAACAGACAAAATTTTTTTTGTGTGCCTGTGCTATTATTACTATTATTATTATTATTTATTATTTTATTTTAATTTTTTTTACGACTTAAAGTTATTCAGCTTGACTGATTTGAAATGGATTCAACCTATACAAAAATATTTTCTATTGTATAAATAATTGAAAATCAAAGAAGAAACCCTTTCACGTTTTTGACTCTCATTTAGAAAAAAAATAAACTAAAATTCCATTCTAAAATTTATAAGGGACATTCCATTTCAAAACGAACCACCTTATAAACAATTGCCATTGTAAAGCAATTTTTAAAAAATTATTTCTCTCATTTATTAAAGCCAAACTTTATTCACTATTAGTGATTTTAAAATAAAAATTTCTCAATTTCATGATGGTAAAAATTTTTTTTAAATAAATAATAAAATTTATAGAAAAAAATAAGTTTGAAAGATAACCTTTTGAATATCTCAAAACATGTCGTGTCCGATTTTCTTAAAATTTATGTCAAAATATAGCTTAAAAATTCTAGTTTTATTCTATGTAAACATTATAATGGGCAATTCGCGGAAATTTGAGAAATTAATTAAATTTTACAAGAATTTCTAAGGTTATTATGTATGTACCGAGAGGAATTTGTTTTTTTTCAAATTTTTACACTGTTTAACCTTTGACTGCTTCATAAAATTTAATTGGTTCTTAATTTCAACCGAATTGCCCATTGTAATGTTTACATAAAATGAAACTAGAATTTTTGAACATCATTTTGACATAAATTTTAAGAAAATCGGACACGACATGTTTTGAGATATTCAAAAGGTTATCTTTCAAACTTAATTTTTTCTATAAATTCTATTATTTAAAAAAAAAATTTTTTTACCATCATAAAATTGAGAAATTTTTATTTTAAAATCACTAATAGTAAATAAAGTTTGGCTTTAATAAATGGGAGAAATAATTTTTTGAAAATTGCCTTACAATGGCAATTGTTTATAAGGTGGTTCGTTTTGAAATGGAATGTCCCATAAATATCTTTAACTATTGCTACAACAAAAATCAACTTCGATTTTTTCATTTTGCAAACTTTAATTAAAAACAGGAGACTCCTGAAAACTATTAACTCCTGAAAACTGCAAATTCGGGGTTAACAAAAACAGTTGAGAAAAATTGAAGAAAAAAATTTAAGAAGAAATCAATTTAAAGAATGGAAATGCTAAAAGATACAAAGAATTACATAAAAAGTTATGACAGTTATAAAATAAGTTAAACTAATAAATAAGTGTCTTCTTTGATTGTTAATTATTTATGTAGTAAAAACATTTTTGTATCTACTGTTGCTAATTGACAAACGGAAAATGTTTAGAACCTGTTGGGCGTTCTAATCGCTGTCTCATTTAGGGCTTTCGAATTTCTGCCCGTGTAATGTATACTATTTTTCTTTATATCCGATCGAAAGTACGCTTGCTAATTTATGTTTGATTTCAATATATGGGGGAATTCTCCGTGAGATTTTCACTCAAAAATTTTTTTGGATTGAAACAATGTTCCTCGAACTCTATATGAAAAATAAGTAAAAACACGTGTTTTTTATTTTTTTATTTGATAAAAATGATAAAAGTTAAGATTTTTTAAAATTTAACATCTTCATAAGCAAAAGACTTTTAAAACCCTTTTTTCTCTCTTATATCAAATGATAAAAAATAGTGTAATATATGAAATTGACTTGTTTTTTCTTGAATACTTCAAATATGTAATAAAAAATAACGTTAATAAAGCGAAAACATTAAATAAATTGAAATTTCGTCTAAAAAGTGACTTTTCTTAAAAGCGAAGTAGGGGAGACCGAGGCGTAATGGATCACTTTTCACTTTTGTTGCGTAATTTCGTCATTCTTACTTTAATAAAAATTTCATCATGTGGAACACTTAGCCTAACATCTCAGCTTTCAATTAAAAAAGTATGCACTAATATAACTTACACTTTTTTCTAGAACAATGTTTTTGGAGAAATGCAAGGTGAGAAATTTCGCCACGGGCCGAGGCGTAATGGATCAGCAATGAAATTATAATTTAGATCATGAATTATTATTACGGTATTGACAATGTTGGTTTCTATTGTATATTTATAACAAAGAATATTGAAAATGGAACATATTTTATTTAAACTTTAAACATTTTCATGCAATTTTCAAATTTTTAAAAGTTGTATCGAAATGCAAAATCTATTTACTTAAAGAATCTACTCTCCAGTTATTTTTTTTAAAGGGTTAAAATTAGTTATCATTTTATTCAAATTTTAAATATAATAGGTTTTCTTAATAAAATATAAGAACCAATACGCTCCGGCCAAAGTGATACATTACGCCCCGGAGGTATTTGATGAAAATTTTGTTATTTGTTATCAATACCGTAAGTATTAAACAAAAATTGTCAATTGTTCTTTAAGAACAAATGTTTAAAGCTCAAAACCTGATAACTACTGATAAATAAAGAAATTTTTACCATTTATACCAAAGTGATGTTTTTTAGGATTCAAATTATATTTAAAACTATATATCACAAAACATTCGTTTTCTTCAGTTTTTGAAGGTTAATCTTTTAAAAAGTGTAAAAATCGAATAAAACTCTGTGCAACGACTGATATAATTTTAAATATAATTTGAACACTAAAGAACACCACTTTGGCATAAGTGGTAAAAATTTATTTATTTATCAGTGGGCGCAATAAAAGAAAAAAATCGAGAATCAATTACTTCGCTTTTAAGAAAAGTCACTTTTTAGACGAAATTTCAATTTATTTAATGTTTTCGCTTTATTAACGTTATTTTTTATTACAAATTTGAAATATTCAAGAAAAAACAAGTCATTTTCATATATTATATTTATATTTTTTATCTTTTGATACAAAAGAGAAAAAAGCGTTTCAAAAGACCTTTGCATCTGAAGATGTTAAATTATTTAAAAAATCATAACTTTTATCATTTTTATCAAATCAAAAAATAAAAAACATGTATTTACTTATTTTTCATATAGAGTTCGAGGAAAATTCTTTCAATCCAAAAAAATTTTTGAGTGAAAATCTCAAGGAGAATGCCCCATATACTGAACCAGTTTAATTCATGTTTGAATGAAACATGTCTGACTGTATAGCAATGATATGTTAAGTTTGATTTAAACAAAATTTGTTTGAATCAAATAATTTTTTTCTCAGTGTATCCTCTAGTTCATATTACAAGAAATTCACTTCGATACACTCCATAGCAGAAAATTGTTATTTGTTCATAAAAATTGATTCGATTAAGAAATTTTATACATATCGTCTCTTTAATCTGCAAACCTCTTAACTCCATGAAATGCAACTTTACAGGAGAGCAATGAAACTGTTTATAAACATTAGATTGGATATGTAGGAAAAACTATGGATTTTATTAAATGTTTAGGGACTCATTTGGCATATTAATATGAAATTTTAATTCTTACCTTGATTGTAATCTTATCTTAATTGTATCTTAATTCTTTCAACAACTACTTATTCTTTCAATTATGAAGTTCCGAGGTTAGTACTTGATACAAATAAAAAATTTCAGTAGTTACGAAGTTAGTACTTTGAACGTATAGTATGTTAATTTGAACTGTTTCAATCGGGCATATTTCTGTATGTACAACAACAAAAATATTATTTCATATTTTAATTTGTCAATTTTAGCTTTCTCTTTCAAGTAATGCTAAAAATGTGTTAATTAATAACATCAGTAAATTAAAGAAATACAAATTATGTATAATTCTATTATCAAGAATAATAACTTTTTTTAAAGTTGTTTGGATATATTTTAACTCTACGGAAATTCCGTAAAAACTTCCATAAGGAATTCCGTAAAAATTGTTGAACGGAATTTTTACACATATTCTATATTGTATATTTTTGTAGAGTTTTTGATTACTTTAAACAACTGTTAAACTGTCTCTAACTCCAATTAGATTTGGTAACAGTTTAACGTTTTTTTATCAGCTAAGGAATTTTCTGTGTACAATTATTTAAAAAAAATTAAAATTTGAAAAAATGTAATAAAAAAAATATTAAAAAGTATAAAAAAGTGTTACCAACTCCAATTAGAGTTGGTAACAGATTGACAAAAAAACAAGTTATCGAAAACTACAAAAATATACAATATTTGCAATAATTCTGTACGGAATTCCATACCGAATTTCAGTACAAATTTTCTGTAGAATCGTTTCACGTGGATCAAATCACATTTCGCATCTCATAATTTTTTCATTTTTGGTAAAAACTTATTTGATTTGTCTTTTTACTCCTTTTTATCTACAAACGTTGAGATTTTATATAAAAACACATACCGAGTACTTTTAAATATTATAGGTTGTCCATATTATAATAACAAAAACAGTTTAAAATGATTATTTTACTTTTACAAAAAAGTGATCACTTAATTTTGTAATTTTTGTTTATATTAATTTTTGCGGATGACATTTATTTGAGCAATGTTGACAGTTTTATGCTCTCTAAAACTGAATCAATGGAATTTAACTAAGAATCAGTTAAATTTTACTGACAATTAAAGACTGTATTCTCGCGATTCAGATTAGTGGAATTTCTCTGATTGGTCAATAAAAAAGAGACTGGTTTCAGTTACACATATTGAAAATTTAAGTTGTTTTTTAATTGTAATTGTAGATTTCATAAGTACTGCTTTTTCTTAATAAAATTAATAATTAGTTTTTGATCATTTTAAAACTAAAAAATTTTTTTAAATTATTTATTTAAATTTTTTTTTAAATTAAAAATAATTTGTCTTAAATATATTTTTAAATATAAAAAATTAAAATAATATAGATGAGAAATATTAATTTTAAAGTTATTTTTGGTTTAAAGTACAAATTTTACTGATTTAATGGCTCCCTCATAGCACTAGATATCCCACGATATTATGGAAACATCCCGTGGATAAATTGGAAGAAATAATACATTTATTTCATAGATTTGTTTATAATATATGTTTATATGTTTCTTAAAGATGGTACCACTAAAAAATTCGTCAGTACCATCAATCGAACTCTTTCACAACACCAACAAATGGGCCACAGGTTTTGTCAATGCGTTTGATTTCATTTTGGAGATTTAAGCAATATTAGATTTTAGCATTGATTAAATTAATTTTTGACCTATACGGAATTCGAGCTAAAAGTGCTTTTTGAATACAGGAAAATTTTTACGAAATTAATTTTGATTGTGTATGAGTGTACTTCAACGCACAACATTAAAATTAAATTGATTCCATTGATATAAGTGATTGGCAAAACATTTTGTCAAAATAGTGTAAGTAAATAGTGTAAGTTTTACATTGTAATTGTTTATTCTCTTCTTCCTCATTGTTCACATGAAGTGAGGATAGGCTTTGCATATTTACTTTTATATTTTAAAAATTTATAAAATATTTTACTATCAATCACAGCACATATTACTTAACTTTAATTCTCTTTTGGTTAAATATTTTATTTATTGTCAGTTGTAAAATGTTCTTGACAAGGCGATATGAATTAAGGGGTAACATACCATTTCGACCACAAAAAAGAGTGATTTTCATCATTATTTTTAGAGTTCTTATTAAAATTTTATTAAAATAATGTACATTGTACCTGATAGTACATGTTGTCATGAAATTTTTGCAATTTTAAAACTAAAAAATATTAACATTTGTGGAAACTGTAGCTGTTTTATCAAAACAATTTTTTTTAAGATGACTTGTGGTGTGCACGATAAAACGGGAACAACTCAAATAAAAAACAAAGGATAATTTGTTAGTTTACTCTGTTATCTGGTTCGTGAACGAAGGGTTTCAAAAAAAAATTCTTGAAGTGGCAAATGATTTTCACCAACATTCGAATTTTTAGGTTATTAAAAAATGGTTTTTTGACCGAAAAGAATATAAATTTTGGTACAAATTAAAATTCCTTCGTTCACGAATTAGCTATTATATCTATAAAGAAATCCTGTAAATTTTAAGCCGATCGCTTTAACGGTTTGGGAGAAATTATGCACACCGTGACAGTAGTTTTAAAAAAATACGATTCAGAGATAATAGCGTCTAAAGTTTCAAGTTCAGTTCTGACCTCTGAGGAGTAACGAGCTAAAAATATCAATAACTTCGGTTCTTATGCACCGAATTTAATGAAAATTTGAGAAAACATTCACGAAAATATATACTTTTAAAAAAGCAACAAATTTTTTTTTGATTTTTTGAGTCCCAAAAAGGTAATGTAACTCCTTAAGAAACGTTGTACTTTCCGACATCTTTAAAAGCAGTTAAATACAGTAACGAAAAAAGATTAATAACAAATTTCGTATATACTTTACTAAAAATAGGGCGAAAATTAAAACAAGCAAAACCATTGCTGATATTATATTGGAAATTTAGACACTGTTTAACAATTTATATTTATTATCATTTCAAAGAAGGCATTAAAATTTATTTAAATACAGTAATAATATTAATTGAAGTTCAACCATGTCAACATAACTTATAGACATAAATAATTTTAGAGTAAAGTTACTAATGATTCATTTATTTACCTTTTTGTTCAGAAAAAGTTCCAAAAATGTATTTAAATTGAGTCAAAATAATTTAATAGTTCATTACAGGCTGTTGAATTTTATTTTAATTACCATCAGAATCTGATATCTTAATTTTTCTTGAGATTCCCCCCCCCAAAAAAAAAAAATGGGGTTGGTTTTAAACCATGGGAGGTCGGTTTCGGACCTCAGCAATCGTCAGAAAACATTGAAAAATAGTTCCTTTACTCAAAAAAATTTTGAGGAAAACAAAGAAACACATTTTTGGCACATTTTTAGCTTTTGCACTTTAGGGGGTCGGTACGGAACCACCCTCCTCTACATATTTTGACATATGATAAAACAAACCGCAGAATGTATTTGCGTTGTTTAATTGCTTGCAAATTACATATCCATGAACAAACTCACGCATTCACGCGCTAAGGAAATCTCCTCTTGCGTTCGTAATAGAGAGCAGAGATGTTATATATTTCAAATAAATCTATTTCAAATGCAAAATGGAAAATTCCTTTTTTTCTTTTGCATTAAATACATTTGCTTGAAACTATTTTGTATTTACATTTGAAATAGTTTTTCTTTTTATTTTGGATTTAAAAATGCAAAATGCATGAAAAATTATGTTTTTCATTCAATTTTTATCACACGACGCGAAAATGCTGCGCAAATGTACAATAGTGTACGTAAAATACTGTATTATTCGTTCTTTACATTCTCAACTGTGGATAGGATTTTCATTTCTCTCTTCTCAGTAAAGGTCAGGTCGTTCATGAACTCATGCTTTCTCCATGCTTGTTTATTATGTTCAGTCTATAGAAATCAAGTTTGTTAACATTTTTTACATAATCGTTACTTCTTAAAGTATGGAAATTATTGTATTGATTTATAACGAAACTGATGGTCAGCGCATGCAATTAACTTCGTGAATTTGAAGTTAAGTTTATGAAATTTTTCAATTTTTTTGTACACTGATTAAATATATATTAAAATAAGATCTATAATTCTAAAAGGAATTATTATTTTCAATTAATAATCTTTTCAGGAATGAAATTACGTAAATAAGCTGCAATTTATTTTACAATATTGTTTTAAAGACGCTAAGACAGGCAATGAAAATAACGTAATCATTTCAGCTCTTTGTAAAGTATGTTCGAAGACTTTAAAAAGAAGTGTGGTGTCAACAACAAATTTCTTAAATCATTTGAAGATAAAAATCAAATTATTTTTTCTATATTATATCGATGGATGTTACGAAGAAAAACACTTTAAAAATTTCTTTGCATGAAAACAAACACTCCTGATTTTAAAATGAAATTATAATTTCAAAAACTAATTTGATTATATTAAATTTTTATATAAATATTATAATACGAAAGAAAAAATTCGAAAAAACTCTTATATTTGTGCTGAAAACTTAAAATGATAACTGTATTTTTGGTTATATTTTCATCGGGAGTGTTTTTTTTCGTTCAGAATCTTGACTGTGTTTCTTTCGTAACACCCGTCGATTTATTACTTGTAATATTTTACTTTTTCATTGAGTTTTTAAATTCTTCATCTATTTTATTTATTACGTAATATATTATGTTTTCTCTTTGTACTAAACTATTTATTAAGTTTTAGTTTAAAATAGACTTAAGTTTTATTTCCATAAATAGTAGTGTGTTATTAAAATATTGTGTTTAGATAAAAGGCCATGCTAACATGCTGAAAGATTATGAAAAGTTAAAGCACGTAAGTGTTAAGGCTGCCAAAATAAAAGCAGTGTAAGACAATTGTACGTCGAAAACAAAAGCAATGAAGCAAAGTACTTTAGGAATATCAGAAAAATCAGTCAATTTGGACAAATTAATTTTAAACTTTGTGATTGAAACCATGTCGCCAGTGTCAATTATAGAAAAGAAATCTTTTAAAGATATGTTGGAAGCAGCCAGTATACTTACAAAGCCTCCTAGGGTCATGTGTCGCCAAACGCTAAATAATAAAATTGAAGAAGAATTCATAAACTCAATGGAAATTTTAAAATGTATTTTAAGAAATCTAAAATTTGTTTGCACCACTGTAGACATTTGGTTTTTCTTCTAAGAGAAGCTACTTAGGTATGACAGTACATTGGATTGACTGTGAAACATTTGAGAGAAAAAGTGCTGCCATTGCGTGTGAAAGATTTAAAGGCAGTTATTATTATGATAAAGCAGCACAAATGATCATTGAAGTTAGTTCAGAATTTGATTTAAAATTATCTAAAATTTTTAAAACTTACTGACAGTGGGTCGAATATGCTTAAAGCTTTTATAGTATTTAGCAAATCTGAAGAAATAAATGTAGCAGCATCAGAATCTGGGAAACCTCTTTCTGAAGACGAAAGTGAGAGTAACGACGATGATGACAGATACAAAAATTTTACTTTTTTAGAATCAGATGAGCAAGAATATGAGGACTACGAACTTCATGCTTATGTTTCAAATTTCCCAAAGCTTGTGAAACTTACTTGAAATAAACAGGAAAAAGTGTAACTTTACCATGTCTAACAAAATGGAATTCTTTTTACAACTCAATAATCGATCTTTTAAGCGTTGAAAACCAGTTAAATGATTCTCTTATAGAACTACAACGGACACCTCTTAAGGATCAGGAAATCGAATTTTTAATAGAATATGTTAACTGCTTGGAGCCAGCAGATGAAGCAATTGTCTACTTTTAAATTTGAAAACTAAAATCTGAAATATTTTTAAGTATTGGTTAATGTAATTGAAAAAAGTTTCAATAGATGTTTCGACAAATTTTTAAAAATGGAGTCTTCAGCAAACGATGCATTTCTATCTGCAGTTTTGCATCCATTTTTGAAATTGAAGTAGGTACCAAAAGAAAAAAAAGATGCAGTAAAAGAATTATTTTTAATGGAAGTACGTAAAGTAAAAAAGGAAAGTCAAAGCCATGTTGTTGATCAATCAAAATTAAAGCAAAAAGGAAACGACGAGTCTTACTATCTATTTCAAACTGATTCGGACAGCTCAGCAAATAGCAGTGGTACAGCTCACAATTCCTGTGACCTCGAAACATTGCAAAGCCTTCAAGATTCAAATATCTCATTAATAGCTTTAAACTCTTATCCAACGATCAAGAATCTGTTCTTAAAAACGAATACTTCTCTTCCAAGTTCCGCACCTGTAGAAAGACTTTTCTCGTTTGGAGGCATGATTATGAGGCTCCATCGAAGAAAAATGAGGGACCAGTTAATGGAACAATTAACACTTTTAAATTCTTTTAAATTTTAAGCTCTTGTATATTCTATACTTCCAATCATTAGGTTACATTGTTATCACTGTCAGAATTAAAAGAAAAGTATTAAAGTACATTAAAAAAAAGCATTTTATTTTGGAAAACCCTTTTGAAAATGCCTATTTTTCATTTTGCATTTAAAATGATTTTTCAACAAGTATTTTACATTTTAAATACTATTTAAGAGACCATTTTGAATTTTGCCTTTCAAATAGTTTATGAAACCAATTTTTAACATCTCTGCACCTAATTTAAACCCTGTAAAAAAAGTATTGGGAGGTACGGGATTCCTCATTGCGAGTGCCTACCTGTCAATGCGGTATTCGCGAAATAGCGCATTGGGTGTCGTGGTAAATGCGGTATTCAAGAGGTCCCAATGCGGTGCAAGTTTTAAGCTTTAAAAATAAGAAAATACGTGACAGGAGTAAATAATTAGTGTCAGTGGATCAAAATACGAGTTAAAGGAATGAAAAAATACTAATAGTGAGTGTTAAAACGAAGTTTAAAGAAAATAAGGTAATATAAGATTAACTGTTTTCAAACATGTTTAAAATAAAATTTCGTTTTATTCAATTAAAACACAAATGTTTTAAATTGTCTGAATTGAAAAGATTTTGTTAATCCATACAGAAACACGGTTGCAGCATTGGAATTACCATAGCAATGTAATGCGAATCTATTTGACAGCTGAGCCATTACGCTCCCTGCTTGCTTCTGCCCTCTACTGGCAGAATGGCTGTAATACACGTCTTACCATTTGAATAGAAAGAATCCGCTGTTGGTAAAGAAGAGAGCGCCGCTGCACTGCACGAAATATATACCGATTGTGCGCCGCATTGAAAAAAGCTTATGCCGCATTGGACTTATATTTAACAGATAATCTTACCTTATTTTCTTTAAACTTTGTTCACACTCACTATTAGTATGTTTTCCATCCTTTAACTCGTATTTTGATCCACTTACACTAATTATTTACTCCTGTCACGTATTTTCTCTTTTTAAAGCTTAAAATTTGCACCGCATTGGGAGCCCTTGATTACCGCATTCACCACGACACCCAATGCGCTATTTCGCGAATACCGCATTGACAGGTTGGCAGTGCTATGCGGAATCCCGTACCTCCCAATACTTTTTTTTCACAGGGAATCTATGTACTTATCGGTAAATTTGTGACATCATTGGTAGATTATCTACAGAGCATCCAACTGCAAAATTGATTATTTTTGGTAAGTTCAATCTACCTTTAATTGCATGGCGTTCACCATCTACAAGCGACCCATTGTGTTATTCAAAAGTGCGCACTCTCTGATTTTATAATTTAATTGCCAACAGGTTAACAGAAACATTGGAATTTTCAACTTTAAAACAACTATAATGAAATTTGAGAATTCTTCTAAAAACATTCTCTCTTTAATTTTTACTAATTTTTCAAATTTTAATTTAAGACTAGCTCTAAAAAAATTCTCCTTATTAATGATTACCATCCACCTCTTATCTTTTTTATCAATACTTGGAATATTTCTACCGAAAACAGTACTAATTTTAAACAATTCTATTGTAAATACGATTTTAATTATGCAAGTTTTTACGAACTAAATAATTATCTATTGAACACCAACTGGAATATGGATTTGGGCACTCTGTAAATTAATTTATTATTTTTATTTATTTATTATTATATATTTGTTCTTGTAAAATTGTTTAAAACATCTTGCTACTTTTCATGGTTTGATAATGAGCTTAAGCGTTTAGTTTCCCTAAAGAAGACAGATCACATTGCCTATAAACATTTTAAACTTTTATCAGATTATTCAATTTTTTCTTACTTAAGAGCTAAATGTAAAGCAAAATCTAAAGCTTGATACAATAGCTATATTGCAGGTGTTGAAAATTCGGTTATATTAAACCCTAAATATTTCTGAAAATTTGTCATTGATCTACTTTCGAGTCCTAAAGAGTCAAATGAAGTATTTTGTGTTACTCAATCCATTGTACATGTTATTTAATTTATCACTTCCGTGTGGTATGTTTGCATTTGTATGGAATAATAGAAAAGAGGTATCGTGATTCCCGTACATAAGGACGGTAACAAGAATGATGTAACTAATTATCGTTCAATAGTTATATTGAGTAGTATTTCAAAAATATTCGAGAGTATAGGTCATGATAGGCCCTTTAGTCAAATTAAGCACATTACTATTGACGAGCATCACAGTTTCATGAGAAGAAGGTCTATGTTGACAAACCTTAGTCTCTTTTCAAATTTTGTTTTAAATAATATTGAATCTGGAGCCACTGTGGACACTATTTATACTGACTTCGCTTTAGCTTTCGACAAGATCGTTCACGGCATTCTCTTAACAAGGCTTAGAATTATGGGTTTTTCCGAAAATCTAATAATCTGAATTAAAAGTTACCTTTCTGATTGTACGTTATTGGTGCGTTTAATAATGACTTTTCGGATACTTTTAGTGACACCTCTGGTGTTCCCCAAGGTTCTCATCTAGATCCATTATTCCTCTTACTTTTCATCAATAACATTAAAAATGTTTTTACTAATTCCTTTTTTATTTTATTTGCTGACAATATAAAAATTTTAAAATCAAATAACTTGCATTCAAGATCGCTTGGATCTGCAATCTGACCTTGATTGTCTTTATACTTGGTCATTAAAAAAAACAAATTATTGTTTAATACAAGTAAGTATCGAATAGGTAATCACATAATTTCTAAAGGATGCGTTATTCGTGACCTTGGGGTAACACCCAATTTTCCTTTAATTAAACTGATCATATAAACTATACTATTAATAAAGCTACTAGAATTCTTGTCTTTGTCATGAGAAGTGCCTTAAATTTTGCTAACGTGTTGGAAATGAGAGTGCTGTTCTTCACCCTAGTGAATATTGGAATACTTGGAAATGCGCATTAGTGCAATTCAGTATTTATTACTGAGAAGTATTTTACCAACACACTTGTACAAGCGCAGTGGTGCAATTCAGTATGTATTGCTGCGCAAAAATTAATACTAAATTACACTACTGCTCTTATCCAAGAGTGGTGGTAGACTACTGCGCAGCAAAAAACATTAAATTCCGCTAGTGCGCATGTCCAAATGCAGTGGTAGACTACTGCGCAACTTAAAATAAATATATTTTGGTCTTTATAAAATGTCCCTATACGCGTCATGTGTTAAGGATAAACATTTTTAATTCTAACATGCACGAAACGATACTGATTTTCTTATCGTGTCCGTGTTTGGAGAAAAATGTTAGCATAAAAACTAAGAAAAATAGTTAAAAATCATGCGATAAAGTTTCGACATTTATTTAACTATTGCTTACCATCGTGGAAATAAAATGAAACATCCATGTATTCTTCATCGTTAGGGCTGTCTGTGGCTCGTTTTAAAATTACTGTCATATCGCGTGCAGTTGACGAGTGTCTTTCTGTTTCGATGTAACTGTAACAGAAAAATGTTATCAATTTTAATACGGTTGACATTTTTGTACTTTGATGCTTATTTTATTTTAACCCCAGACAGTATGACATAGAATGTAGAATTACAATTGTTTTCTTTCGAAAATGTTCACATTTCACGCAAAGTAACTTTTATTTGAAGTAATTTTCTTCGTTTTTTCATAAGGAAGAAAATAGTGTTTTTTGGTAAGATAAAAAATATATTGTTAACCTATATGGGACTAACGAGGTACCAAGGTACCTTTTGCATTTTCAAATTGGTTTTTTTCGTAATTTTTAAAATAGTATTGACTTAAGGTTTTTTGACATCTCAAGTTTATCCGTATAATGTGTTTTTATAATAATTATATACCAAACATAATATTATTAAAATAATTGATCTTAAGTAATTAGAAAATCAATACTAATGTATCAAATTTGTCGTTCTAATGACAGCAATAATTTGTCAGTACTGCGCTAATATCGCAGTGCCAGTACTAATGTTGTGCATAGTACTGACTGAAGGTAATTAAAATTTTTAATTAAAGAATATTTATGTCTTAAGAGAATAAACGATAAATTAAATGTTAAACTTATATACAGTGTATGATTTATATATATTTTCAGTTACTTTATAAAAAATAACGTTAAACTGACAATAGCCTAACGATATTAATTATTATATATTATTATATTATTATAATTATCTATCGATAATTTTACTTCTTCATGAGGAAGCTTTGCATTTGTCATGATTTTCAATTTTAAAAAAAGTTATTTTAACAATTTTTTCAAAATTTAAAAAAAATTTTGTATTTTTTAAAATAACTTTTTTCTATGAACAAGTGTTAATCAATTCTTATTAAAATTTTATTTCTGGAACGAAAACGAATCGATTCAAGTATATAAAGTATGCACACTTTAACATATTTATATAATTAATAGTTTTTTATATTGAACAAAAAATTAAAATATTAAATGTTTAGAAATATATCTTAACACTTCGAAATAATTCTCTTACCATGAAGAAAAATGCATTTGGCACATTAAAAGTTACATTTTAGGACATATTCGTAAAACAATTTGAAAATTATATTCATGTCATGAGTATTTGTTGCTTTCCCAAAAAGAAATTTGGTTATCATAATGAAGCAAAATGATTATGAAACCAACAACTTGTTTTATAGAAATTGAATTTGGGTACTAGATATACCATGCATAGTCAGGAACCCCCGACAAAAAACCAAGTTCTGTTAAGACAAACTCTGGCTATTTCCACATAGGTTTTTTTTCTGAACTATTAATTAATTAATAATGAATTTAATATTTTACAAACAAACAAACTTTCTTTAATTTTGGGCTTACCATCGTAAAAATTAACAAATTCTGCATTCAACAAGCATAATTTTAACTCTTTTTTTAAGTGATTGTTAAATGATCAAAAAAATAATCAATTATTTATTTATACACTCGTTTTTTGCCTTAATACTAGCGTTACAAGTGTTCCTCGTGGAAATTTTTCTTGCATACTATACTTATACTAAATTTTTGCGCCTACAGAACAGCTTGAAATTAGTAATACTCGCTTTTGCCTGGACCATCCGTCTATTGGGTTTTTTAGCCAGTGGAGAAAGAAACTGTAGAAATCCTCTTCGAGAACAATCGGTTTATCGAATTCTAATGGTGTGTACCGTACAATAACACCGGCACACAAAACAAATTTCGAGTGCGAAGACTGACACATGGTACATTCTCTTCCTTGGGGTGTATCTAAAGAGAAAAAAGTAGTCGGACCAAAAGTTTAGTGCTGGTATTTTTTTACACGCCTAGTAAAGTGGTGAAGTCTGAGAAAATGATTTGCATGGGAATTTACCTAATTTTTATGTTTTAAACAGACTTTTCGCACATTTTTATTATTGATTTGAATTCAGTGACTCTAATTACATAAAAATTGTATACATGAAAGATGTTAAAAATGGTGAGTTTTTAAAAAAAATTGCTCTTATTTTTTTGAAAATCATTGCTCGGGGGTTTTCGGGGTCGCTAATTATGAATATGAAGTCGGTTTTTAAATATTCAAAATGGCGAACCCAATATGTCGGGTAAAAGAGAATTAAAAATTAATCAGATCCACTTGAAAATCGTTTCTCTTGGGTTTTCGGGGTAGCTGAAAATGAATATTATGTCAGTTTTCAGAAATTCTAAATGTCAAATTTACAGTACTTTTAATCTTTGTTTCTTGAATATTTTATCATCTTTGATTCAAAGGATCTCCGAAGAGGAGCTCTTCTTTTCCTCTCTCGCCGAAAATTCGTTGTCCGCCTTCACCATGGGGAGGTGTCCTAGTCGCAAAAATAGAAGAAAAAGAATAAAACGCGGAAACTAATATTTTACAAATTAAACATTACTTAAAATTGTATTTTAACAAGTAACTATATAGAAAAAATTTGGACTCATTTTTGTTGCATCACATAATGAGTTTTATTATGACTTTTTTAAGTTCCTTTTTCGGTACATTTCAGAAATAGGAAAAATTCTAATTTACAAGTAGCGGTTTGAGAAAACATCTAAGCAACAAAAATCAGAAGATCATATGTAAAAATTTTAATCTTAAGTCATATTGAATAAGACATTTAGAATTTTTAAAAACCAACATCATATTCTTTTTCAGATACCCTGAAAACCCAAGAAAAACTATTTTCAAGTGGATTTGATTGATTTTTAATTTTTTTTGTCCGGCATATTGAATCCGCCATTTTAAATTTTCAAAAACGGACTTCAAATTCATAATAATTAGCCAGGCACTTATCCGGCCGAGCTAGTCTGTCGGTTAAATAATCAATTATTTATTTAATTAACAATTTTTTATAAAGAAGAGTTAAAATTATTCTTTTGCATACGGAATTTGATGATGTTTACAATGGTAGGGGAATAGGTTCGGTTGAGGGCATAGTTTCGTTTTTGACTCATAATTTGTTTCCTTGTAGACATTAAGCAAACATATGTATATGAATTTAAAGGTAGGAACCTTAGCTAACTACTCGTGAAGAAAATAGATTGATTCCGTTGACTAGAAAAATTTTATTAAAAATTCAATAAATTGGTCATTTTTCTAACAAAAAAAATTTTGGTTCGGTTGTAGGCACTCTTGTAAAATCTATTAAAAAAGCAGAAAAAATAATTAAATAACCATTCATTAACTACATAAAGATGATTTCTTCTAATTTTGACAATAAATGCTCCCCATGTAAGGTTATACAAGATTGCTCACACTGAACCTGAACTGCCCAGTTACTACAATTACTATAACTGCGAACGACGTACGAACATCAAAGTCTCATTATATTAGTTTCCGTGCTGGACCACGAAACTCTTAAAATTCATAAAACACTATTAAATGTTGTAAGGAATTACTTATGATTATATCGACAACGATATTTCACGATTTATCAAAAATAAGAGTGGTGTCCACAACCAAATCAATTTATATGCCCACAACCAAACATAACGATCATTTTAAAACATCATGAAAAAAATTTTACTTGTGGACATTTTTGTGATGCTTGGTATTGGATTATAAAATATAACACATTTGCTGTGTAAATAAGCTTTGAACTTATCATTTTAATTAATTCACTTCGATTTGTTGAACATTCAACAATGTTTAAAAATACATTTTTGTTATATTTAACGTGTCCAAAAAATTAATTTATGTATAGTAAAAAGTGGAGTTGTCTAATCATTTTTGTATTGACATAGAAAACTAAGTTAGGTCATAACATATACGTAATATTTGAAAGATTAGACAAATCTCATTTCTGTCAAAAGTTCTGCGTGGGTGTCCACAACCGAACCTCTTCCCCTAACCCCAAAATTAAGAAAAGTTTTTGTTGTTAAATTTTTCATTTTTTAAAAACGTAGCTTCCTTGTAGAGAAAATATTGTGATACAAAAAATTTTTAAATTCGATGTTTTGGCATATGTTTATGTTAATTGATCTCAGGAATTAAAAATTCACACTTTTAATAAATGTTATTCCGTTTGTGTGTGTGTAAACATAACATTTAACTAAATATAGGGATGAATTTTTTTAAATTATAGGTTTCATGTGCGGATATAAAATGAAAGTAATTTGAGAAAGATTAATAAGTTTAACTATATTTTCTGGATTTTTAGTTTTACAAACGAAAACGTTCTTTACCGCATAACTTTAAAAAAATGTTAGGACACCTGGGTAGCTCTATGCCTAAAAAATCAAAGTTGTATCAAAGTTGTTGTTCTTCGATTTTGTTGAAACTTCGAAATTTTGAAGTGGAATACATGCCAGTAAAGAGTCTTAATTCGATTTTAAAAAATTTTGGATTTACGAGGTTTTTAAAATTTTTTTGAAATTTTGAAAATGGTATATCTCTAAGGAAAATTAATGAAATTTAATGAAGTTTTCAGGGAATGCTTATTGTTTACAGACAATTTAAGAAAATATTTTAGAAAAAAAAATTTTTTTTTAAAACAAATTATTAAAAAAATAATTTTTAAATAAACAATTTTTTGAAAAGTGACATTTTTATTTTTTTTAATAATAATGATTTGATTTCCACTTATTTCACGAGTATTTTCCAAAAAAAATTCATGGAGGGTCTGAAACTTTAGGAGATATTGAAATTTTTGTCCTTGTGCGCAACCGTAAAAAGTGCATTTTCCGGCTATACTCTACATACAAACTAACGTTCAAAGTCACCTCTAAGTCGTAAATTTTAACCGAATTCGATTTTTCTTTTTGGAGAATGTCAAGCTATAAATTCGTAATAATACTGTGCAATTTTTTAATTTTTATTTGTTTAAACAAATTGTTATTATTATTTTTAGTTACTAACTTTTTACATATTGTACCTAGAGAGGTGTATTTTTTCTAATTTTGCAATTTACCGGACGTAATATAAATACCAATGCAAATTAAAAACATTATTATTATTGTTTAAGCAAGATTTAAACAAATTATTATTGTTAGTTACTAACTATTTACAGAATAGTATTGTTAAAAGATCACAGAAAAAAAGGTGGTTTAAATTTTGTTGCGGGTAATTTTAACCAATGCTAAGTCACTTAGACAGTGGCGCCCTCACCTAGGTGAAATTTTGTTTCAGCGAATTTTTACCCCAAAATCAGGTTAAAATTTAAACTTTTTTTTTCTAGTGAAACTGTTTTTTCTAAACATGCAAATTTACCAAACTTTTTTGATATTTGCAGATTTACATTAAAAATAAAATTACATTTTAAACAAAAATAAGAATAATAATTTATTTAAAAATTAATTCACTTTTAATTGTTCTTTTAATTTTAATCTGGGTAGCTCCATGCCAAAAATTTAAAGTTGTTTCCTAGTTCTTCGATTGAGAAATTGTCACAGAACACATGCAAATGAAAATTGTGGAAACGGCTTTATAATTATTTGTTTATCATGGTTATAAATATCAAATAAAAAACAAATTACCTATGTTGAAAGCTTTTGAAATTTAAATATTTTGGAAACATTAAAAACAAGAACACTTTATTGAGTTTACATAATTAAGTAAAATAAGCTTTTAGAAAGGAAAGTAACACAATCAATATTAAATATAATTGTTGTTAACAATTATTTAAACAACTTTTTATCTAAGTTACTTTTTTGAAAAAAATTTTTTTTAGTAATTACAAAAATTTAATTTTTTTGAATGAAGAATAATACAAATAATAATACAAATTTTACCAACCCTAATTAAAAGTTAATTAATTTTTAAATGAATTATTATTCTTATTTTTGTTTAAAATATAATTTTATTTTTAATGTAAATCTGCAAATATCAAAAAAGTTTGGTAAATTTGCATGTTTAGAAAAACAGTATCTTTTAACAAAACTATTCTGTAAATAGTTAGTAACTAACAATAATAATTTGTTTAAATCTTGCTTAAACAATAATAATAATGTTTTTAATTTGCATTGGTATTTATATTACGTCCGGTAAATTGCAAAATTAGAAAAAATACACCTCTCTAGGTACAATATGTAAAAAGTTAGTAACTAAAAATAATAATAACAATTTGTTTAAACAAATAAAAATTAAAAAATTGCACAGTATTATTACGAATTTATAGCTTGACATTCTCCAAAAAGAAAAATCGAATTCGGTTAAAATTTACGACTTAGAGGTGACTTTGAACGTTAGTTTTTATGTAGAGTATAGCTGGATAATGCGCTTTTTACGGTTGTGCGCAAGGACAAAAAATTCATTATCTCCTAAAGTTTCAGATCCTCCATCAATTTTTTTGGAAAATACTCGTGAAATAAGTGGGAATCGAATCATTATTATTAAAGAAAATAAAAATGTCACTTTTCAAAAAATTGTTTACTTAAAAATTATTTTTTTAATAATTTGTTTTAAAAAAATTTTTTTTTCTAAAATATTTTCTTAAATTGTCTGTAAACAATAAGCATTCCCTGAAAACTTCATTAAATTTCATTAATTTTCCTTAGAGATATACCATTTTGAAAATTTCAAAAAAAATTTTAAAAACCTCGTAAATCTAAAATTTTTTGAAATCGAATTGAGGCTCTTTACTGGCATGTATTCCACTTCAAAATTTCGAAGTTTCAACGAAATCGAAGAACTAGGGTACAACTTTGATTTTATAGGCATGGAGCTACCCACCTGTAAATGTTTCTTTCCTAATTTAATAGTTTTTTAAACGCATTTTTTAAATCTTTATTGAGATTTTTTTGTCTATATTAGCCGGAGACATTTAACTTTTAAAACTTTTAAAATTGAGAGATCACCCATTTTCAGGTGAATAAAGAACTGTTTAAAATATAAAATTTATGTAAACTAATTTTTTTTTCTTTTATTCATTGAAAGATTATAAAATTTTCAGAAGAACGCTTTTTAATGATCTTAGGCTTATTTGAAAGATAATTTTCCAAATAATGACGATTTATTTTATTTATGTTTTAACCGGTAGTGTAATTTTAAAAGTCGCATAACTATCTGTAGAGCATTTAAAATCGCTTCAATATTCACCTATTTTTAAAACTAATTAGATAATAAATTTCTATATTATTGATATTTTAAAAACAAAAAAATGTGGCAAATGACTTTCCTCAATTCTTTTGTTTTAAAACTTTTCTGTAACTACTATTAAACCATTGTAATTAACTTGTAGAATATTTAAAAATAGATTGATTGACCTAAGATTTAATCACTTATGTAAACTTTGAGGAAAATGTTTGCTATTTCAGCTTCTTTTAGCTGCCTTAGCTAACCTTTATTGCTATTATATGGATAGAAGTTATTGTTAGCTGTCACAGCTATTTTTTATGCAACAGATAATTATTAACTGCTCTATATATCTAAAAATTAGCTATCCACATAATAGAAAACTCATTTTTTTCCGTGAAAATTATTCATATTATATCTATTATTATCATCTCTATTAGGAAGCAAAGTGTTCGTAACATAAACACAAAAATTATTATAAAATTTTATAACTTGACAGCGATTTTTATTAATAATTATTAATATTAATAATTCAAAAAGCAAAAAATATCACTTTTTTCTCTTCAGGTATTAAAGGTACACTTTAAGAAAAAAATAATTATTTTGAAAAAATTATGTTAAATTTTGATTTAAAAAAACGTTCACACTATTAGAATGAGCAGGAAAAAACCTTTAGAAAACATGTAGGTTAACATTTTGTTCAACCCACTATATTTAAGGAACCGCAGCTAACAATATCCATTATCTATATTTAATCAAAAACTTTAACCCCTTCGTCCCTCTATAATTTTTTATAAGTCTTCTTCAAACTTCATGCGTAAATTGCTCTTTCTAGTACTAAAGTTTGTTAAAAAATCATTAAGGACGTGACGTATTATACGTCACACAATTTTTGAACATTCTCTTTTCTCTCCCTTGGTTTAATGTAAATAGAAGAAAACTATCTCTTTGCCCCTGTCTCTCTCTGTTTTAGTCAAAAGAAAGTGACAAGAATAACTATTCGAAGTAACACTTTATTGTCTTTCTCTATTCTAAGCAAAAACGTAGCTTTCTCTGTTCTGGTAACGCTATTGCTATTTCTTTTTTCTAATGAAACTGATATAAGATTGTCTTTCTCTAAGTAACGCTATTGCTTTCACACTTTTCAAGACGAAATATAAGCTTGTCTTTCTCTAGGTAACGCTATTGCTTTCTCATTTTTCAAGAGGAAATATTAAAAGTTTGTCTTTCTCAAGGTAACTCTATCCACTTCTTACTTCATTCAACAAATTCATAAGAATTTCTTACTTTACCTTAGAGGTGTGCATTTAATCGAGGCGATTCGAAAATTATTCGACTCGACAACAGAAAACTCGAGTCGGGAATAATTTGAATCGAACTAGCCAATTCGAAACTTCGAATTCGAATTTCGAATTGGCCGATTCGAATCGAACTAGCTAATTCGAAACTTCGAATTCGAATTTCGAATTGGCCGATTCGAATCGAAATAAATTCGAATCGAACAAGCTAATTCGAAACTCCGAGTTCGAATTTCGAATTGGCCGATTCGGAAATCGGAGTTTCGAATTGTACAACTTAACTCGGTTATTTAATTCGCACAATCATTTTGACAGAAATCCTAACCTAAAATTAGTAGGCTGGTATTCATAATACATTTATCTAGTACTTAGAAACTTTTTCTTAAACATGTCAATATATTTTCTATTAATTCTATAATTTTAATATATAATTAACATACCAAAAGAAATTATATTATTTGTAAAAAGAATTATAACATACCAATAATGTGTTAAAAGTGAACAGGGTTCGAACCAGTGAAAGTTTTTAAAAATACGGACTTAACGGACCAATTATTGACAAAAATAAAACTAGTCCGAGTCAAATAAGAGAACATTTTACTTTAAACTATAAATTCAATTTTTCATATCATAACCGATCACTCCGAGTATTATATAGTCTTATATCACTTGGAGTGATCAATATCTTCAAGTATTCTAATAATTAAAAATAACAGAGTGATACAATCATTATCAATTCAATTATTATTTGCAAGAATTTTTAAATAAAATTCTTCTTTAAATCGATTATTCTTAACAATTTTCGAAAAAGTTCTTTGATAATTTTCAAATCCATTAGTTTACAATATTCAATTTTACGAAATTTCAAATATTCCTAAATTCTCCAATTAAATAAATATTAAAAAATAAAAACTTAAAATAATATTTGCAAAATTCAATTGAACTTTTTCAAAATTCAATTATTTTGAAAAATTCAGGCTACATTGCTTTTAATATTTAATTGTAATCTAAAATTTTAACTGAAATTCATTTTTAAATCAATTTTTATAAAATAATTCTAATAAAATTTTAAGAATAATTAATTAATTAATTTCATTTTCTTCGTATATATATATATATATAAAAATTCATTATGAAAAATATGGTAAGGTTATGAAAAAATAAGATTCTTTCGTTTTAGAAGAGCAACTGAAAGCAAATTTTTTAAACGTTCAATGTAAAAGAGGATTTCTTTTTTCGCCTAAATCTCTCTAAATTTGAATTAGTAGAATTTTACTAATTTTTAGGCAAATTCTACTAATTGAAAAGGAGAAAAGTCTTCCACTAAGAATTAGTAGAAAACTTCTAATTGAAAAAGTTATTTTTCGCTACTAATTGAATTAGTAGAATGTAGAATGTCAATGCGCATGATCCCGCATGCATCTTTTTCCCCCGCAAAATGTATACTATCCTTACAGTTTAATAAACATTAATTTATTTGCAAGATGATAAAGATATAATTATTTATATAGTGCCTCAGGTGTGAAGATCGTAGATACAAGAATAAACTTTTAAAACATTTTTAATAAAAATAAATAATTAAATAATGTGTTTTAACATTTTAACGACGAGTATTTTAGTTTTTAAAAATTTAGTTTAGTTTACTTTTAGTACTTATTAAACTTATTAAATAGTTCTGTAATAAATTTTTAAAAAATTTATATTTAATGTTCCTCATCTTCAACATCCTCGCTATTTGAAGGAGTAGAACTAGCAAATTGAAGATTGACATTCTTCAAAGAAACTTAAAGAGAAGAGCCTGATTTTTTCACGAATTTGGAAGTGATAGTTTTATACAAAAAACATTCTACGAAATTGTAAAAGTAGACTAAGAAGTCTGCAAAATAAACATTTAAAATGTAGTGGATTTTAAATAGTATATTTCGATACAAGGTGCCAAGTGAGCGTTTTGCACCTTGTATCGAACAATATTTTTCTTTATAAGTGCAGGCATAACCTCGTTTGGTAAGCACTTGCAGTAGTTCAAAATGTCCGATCGCCTTACAGTGCGAACAAACGATGCGCAAAATATTTTGCCCACCGCTACACTGTGAGCAAAATGTTTTGCGCATCGGTTGGTCGGACTGTAGGGAATCGGCCATTTTTGAGTGCTGCCAGTGGTTGCCAAACGAGGATTTTGCATATACTATAAAGAAAAAGAATATCAAATGTATCAAGAGGACAAGCATCTTTTGACAAAGAAATTAAAAATCCATCGCTTTCAATAAAAAAGTGTCCTTTCCTTGCCCTTTTACACAAATCATGTAGGGTTGAACATTTGTTTTCTTTTGTTCCACTGTCGCATGTACAACATTAGTTCCTTCCTAAAATTAAGAACAAAAAATGTTAATTTCCTTATAGCAAAGACATTCAGTTTCAGAAGAAAAATATTTCTATTAGAACCAGACCTTTAATATGCAAAGTAAATCCACATTTGGTATTTGTTTAATATTATTCGTCTCCATCAATTTAATTCTTTTTACGGCCATCTTCTTTAGCTCCTATTTTAAAATTCGAATTAAGAAGTATTTCCGGCAAGAGTATTAAGGCTCTTTGATTTTCTGTAATAGTAAATAGTTTTATTAATATTACAGTTTAGATTAAAATAAAAACAATTATTAGAAATAATTATCGTCTTTAATAACATTAAATTGCAATTAAATATCTAAAAATTTCAGTACGTGTCTATTTTTATAAGAAACTTTAAACACGGATCCTATCACATGTATTAAGAAATATTTTTTAAGCAATTGCAATTATAAATTATACTGAATTAAGAATTTTATAAAATTCATAGAATAAGCTAATTTCAGAATGTACATTTTCGCAAAGAATTTTGAATAAGCATTTTATTGCACGGAAAATCGAATAAGCATTGTCTTGCACCAAAAAGTGAATAAGAATCATCTTGCATTCGTTTTCCAATAAGCATTATATGAACGGGAGGCGTCGATTTTTTTAATTCGAATGCTGCAGAATCAATTACTATTGCTTACCATAGCTTCATCATACTTAAAGAGAATTGGATATTCTCTACGATTTCTAATATAGATGGGTCAGCTTCTTCAATCCATTTCCTCCTATTTTCGAACGTTTCGCACAAATAGGATTCCACTCGAGTACGTTTTTCTTTAGTTGCCATTGTTAATTGCATCCAAGATTTCTGTATAATTTTATATATTGTAAAATAATATTAAATCATACAAGTAAAACATTCCATATGTCATTTTCATTTTTTATTAAAAGAAAGTTAAGTTTAAAGACAATTTCTTTCAAAGTATATAGTTATCTTTTTTAAAAATGCAGTCATTCGAAGAATTTTGTTTTATTTCATAAGAAAATTAAAATAAAATCTTTTGTAAGAAAAATGATTAATGGAATGTCCAATATAGATGTATACAGTAAATTTATACAATAAACCTTCTCTTTAAGTTCTTCTTCTGATAATAAGAATAAAAGATAATAATTAAAAAGTTAATTAAAATCATAAATATATAATAAGTAGAAATGACACACTGATTGTTGTCGTGAAACTGAACTAACTCTGCGACAAGTATTCAAACAAATCTTCTTTTTAATTCTCCGAAGTTATTAGATTCGATGTCATTAATAAGAGCTGCACCCTCAAAATTGTTTTCAAGAATGTCTCTGGCAGTACTCAAAATTCTTTAAATTGAAAACAATTAATACAAATAATAAACATATTGGAATAAGAATTTTGAAAAAAATTGAAAAACTCACTGAAAACTTTATAGGATTTTTCAACCACGAATTATAAACTTGAGTAAGTTGTTTAGGAACAGAGTTTCCTACAGTTGTCGCAATTAAAATTAATTCTCCGTGATACAAAACATTATATAAGCCCTAAATTTTCCAATTCAAAATTAGTAATAGTAATAAATATATATTAATTTTACAATTTTTGTTAAAAGAAATTAACATATTTCTTTGACTGGTTGATCCTGTTGAATTAATTTCAATAATTTTTTTTGGCCCTAATTTTATCCCCATGTCTTCACGGAGCTAACATAGTGAAAATGTCTAATATGTTAATTTTACTCTTTAAAAGGTTAAATAAAATGTTCTTTTAAGGTCATTCATATTAAAAACATGTCCACAAATGCTTAGTGTCATATCAACATTATAATTTATTCAAAAAGTGAGGTTATGTGAATTTTTTTTTGCACTTTAACAAGAGGAGATAATAAAGTAGTATATAGTAGACAGCCCAACCATGCTATCGATACTTTCGGAACGATCGATAGATGATAGATAGATAGATTTCATTTATGCTCATCTGTACCTACCCAGCCCTGGTATTCGCAGCTGTTTGTTGTTTATAGCAAATTGTAAAAAATTGAAAAAGGCAATTATTTTCTTCGTGATAATATTTTTCTAATTGGGGATGTTGATTCTCAAATTGTTGGAAATAAACTACCTAGTAAAAAACAAGTTTTGAAAGTATTATTCTTTAATATGCGTCATTTAAAGCGTAATTTACGAGACAGTGCATCTTTAGTGACAAAGGAAATATTCGTGTTTTGGGAAAAAGCAAAAATACCCGTACAAACGATGCATAAATGTATTGAAAAAGTTGAAAAACTATATTACGATTGGCGATCAATACAAAAAAATGCCAGAAAAAAGAAAAATGAAGTGAATGAATTGATTTTCAAAAGTGATATTAATTTGTTGTTTGACATTGCTGCGTCTCAGACACTTTTACAAACAGTTGAAGAAGCAACGTTAACTTTTTTGAAGGGACAAAGACAACCAGAAAGAATAGGTTTCATTGGCGATGTTCAAACGAAGTATGACGAATATATTACTGATGATAAATTACAATTAATACTTGGTCTACGCAAAGAAGCAAAATGTAAAAGAGAACAAAGCACGATAGGTACAGTTACATTTTTAAAAGTAAAAATAACATTTTTGCAATAGAAATCACTTTTGTTTTTCTTTGCTTTATTTTTTTCTACAATAAAATAAATTATCTAAAATTAACATTTTCAGACGACATTATTGAATTAGTTTGTAGCAGTGAAAGTAGCGTGAATCCTGAAAGTCAGAGTAGCAATTTCTCATTAGAATTTAAGAGTCAAGAAGGACCATCAAAACCAAAGAAATCTCGTGGATCAGTCAACATTATGACTGAAAAATTGGTTGCGACTCTCGATAAGTGCCAAATTTCTGACCGAAATGCAGTGCGAATTATAGCTGCCATAGCTGAGTCATTTCCTTGTGACCTGGAAACTTTGATCATCAACAGAAGTTTAATTCAACGACATCGCGAAATAATCCGTGAAAAACTGGCTGAAAAAATTAAAAATTCATTCTCATCTTTCCAATTTTGTGATCCTGTGATTCATTGGGATGAAAAATTGCTAAGAAATGTTTTTGAAAATAAGAGAGTAGACCGTCTAGCCATAATTGTATCCGAAGGAGATACAGAATAAATTTTAAAGATACCAGAGTTAGAAGATGGATCCGGTTCTACACAGCCAACAGTCATTTTTGAGGTTGATATTATTTTTAGTAAAAGAAAATGTTATAATTTACATAGGTTGGTTTTAGAATAATCCAATAGTTTGCTTGTTTTATAGGTTCTTTGTGATTGGGGACTTGTGAATAAAATCAAAGCTCTTTGTTGTGATACAACAAATGTTAATCTGGGGTCAAAAAATAGTGCTGCAGCAATTTTGGAACAGAAACTTCAACGGGAATTATTATACCTACCTTGTAAGCACCATATATTTGAATTAGTATTGGGAGGAGTGTTCGACGAACTTATGCCCTCTTCTTCAACTGGCCCTATAATTCTTTTATTTAAAAGATTTCAAACTGCTTTGCCAGGAATTAATAAAAAAAATTATCTGGTTGAACTTTTAAGAACACAAATGCAAACACGTGATGATTACCGCGAATTGCTACTTTTGTGTCTGATTTTTTTGGAAAAACTCCTCGCGAAGACGTTCAATTTTATAAGCCAGGTACTTTTCCCGTGCTCGTTGGATGGCAAAAGCGATTTATTGTTTGAAAATATTTTTGTTTCGGGAGGAGTTTCACTTAACGTCACTTGAAAAAAAGCACTGCGTGAAATTTGCACTTTCGTCGTTGTAATTTACATCAAAGCTTGGTACACGGCTACAATAGCAATTGCTTCTCCTCATCACGATTTAAAGTTCTTGAAAGAATTAGAAGTTTACAGTAAAATAAATTTAAAAGTTAGCAAAATTGCATTAAAAAAATTTTTAAACTATCTTTGGTACTTAGCTCTCGAAACTACTGCTCTGACATTTTTTGATGACACCGTTCCTGCTGAAGTAAAAAAAACATGGTAAATAAAATTCGTGAAAAAGAAAATGAAGAAATCGACGATAAACTACCAAAACGGTTTATTGCTCAAAAGGGTATCGCGGATTTAACTGATAAAGATCTCGATTTTTTCGTGAGTTCCGAAACGGTTAATTTTTTTAATCGATTCCAGATTGATTGCTCCTTTCTTGATATTGACGTTTCTGACTGGCCATCGGATGTAAATTATTAATTTAGTTTGGATAAAGTCAGAAACTTAAAAGTAGTAAACGATGTCGCTGAAAGAGGAGTTAAGCTGATATCTAATTATAATGAAATACTTACCCATGATGAGGAACAAAAGCAATTTGTTATCCAAGTAACTGAAAGTTATCAAAAAAAATATCCTAATGCGAACAAAAACACTATTATACAATCTTTCGATTAATAAAACTAACGTAATTGGCATATTACCTGTAATAGAGGCATATTCCAAGTTTGTAAACTTTGTTTGTAAAAATATTTAATAAAAAAATTTGAAAAATTGGGAATTTTACCTTTTATCATGTACTAGAAGAACCTAAAGTTTGAAAATATTTTATTACATTACATTCTTATTACACTACTTGTCTATAGTTGCCTACAATACTTGCGCGATACGGGTAATTTACGTCAAACCTCTTGTTAAAGTGGAAAAAAATTCACATAACCTCACTTTTTGAATAAATTATAATGTTGATTTAACACTAAGCATTTGTGGACATGTTTTGAATATGAATCACCTTAAAAGAACATTTTATTTAACCTTTTAAAGAGTAAAATTAACAAATTAGACATTTTCACTATGTTAGCGACATATTCATAAAGCTCGTAAATGGAGCAAATATTTTCAAAAAAATTTGAAAAAATTGGAAGTTCTACCTCTAATCATGTACTAAAAGATCCCGAAGTTTGAGAATTTAAAAAAATTGTTTGTAAGCTAGAAAAAATGTTGAGTGATTTCCACGAAAAATTACATGTATTTCCCATTTAAAATTTCAATCGACTAGAAGCACGTTTTAATCTTACTCGATTTGCTTCAAACTTTTAGGAAAAAATTTTTTTTATACCTTGATTAATTTTTTGGGGTGAGACCAAAGATTTGGAAACATCGCCAAAATAAGAACCACCCTAGTAAACACTTACTCTTTAAATTTTTGTATTTTCAATGTTGAATAAAGTTTGAATAGATGTGCTTTTACATTTGTCATCTTAAAAATTACGTATAATAGAGATGAAATTTTTCTTTATGGTCCACAAAGCAAACGATATTTACGTTTTTGTACCTTTATAAAATGACGCGACGTAAACTGATAAATTGTTTGTCTGATGTTGCATGTGTCCATGCATCGTATGGACGGTAGAAGGCAAGATGTGAAGTGGGTAAGAAAGTAATTGTCTGTTCATCTACGCATTCAATGGTATATGCCTTAAAGTCGGAATTAAAATGTAATGTATAATAATTAATTACACGTAAATATACAATAGAATTTTGTGTAATAATTATATCGTTAATTTTTCCAAAACTCGGCAAGTTGAACTCACTTTTTGATGGCGCACCATGGCAAACAAAACACCCTGTCGCATATAGAGTTCCATTGACACGTACAGATCTAGTTTTAAAGATAGAATCATTTTCTTAGTACCCTAAGTCTCGCAAATTTTTTTCGCTAAACGTATTTATAATTGATACTGATTTACCACCCTGAACTTTAAAACAGTATAGCTTAACATCACCTACTCCCCACATACTACTCTCTGCACATTGACATATTTTTATCAAAGTTTTTGGTGCGTTTTTGAAATTACAAACGACCTGAGCCCGTTGTTTCATTGATTTGTGCCTCATATGGTGCTTCGTACCTCATGCACCATAATTTTGACAGAGATCCTGAATCATCATTATAATGTTTCATGTGATAAAATTTGTTTATATAGCAGAGGGTCCTAATAAGCCAAAAAGTTCATCTGCCGCCAAAGTATCCCCACAGAAAGCAGCAATGCTGGCTCGAAGTGTAAATGGTTCACCATCTAGATGAATGATTACCCCTTCATCGCTTTCGAGTTTTTCAAGATCCTTTAAAAATGGTTTTAAAATGCGTCGAAATTTGTATTTCTTAATATCAGCTGAAAAACAAAGGCCTAGTATATGTATGCTACCTAAGACAGAAATTAAATTGTCGGGAATGTTTTGAATCCTAAACAAAAGAACTCCTAAGTTACGAACTCCTGTCTTTGAGCCTAGAGGGTTTATAATTTCTAAACCGTTGTAATATAACTAAGCGTAAGGCGTGCGGATATCTTTGGAAAAACTGATTATTTTTAAATTGATTTTAATCGACAAATGAACCGAGAATACCCTCTTCTGATGGTTGTTCTGATAAAATGGCTTTTTTAACCTCCTTGTTAGATAAAACCAAAGAGCATACATCTATAGGTGAAATATATTGGTAAGTTTCTTCGACAAGTTTATATGTTCCTGCCTCAATGTCAAGAACATTATCAATTCTTTGGCCAAGAGAAATTTCCAAAGGTTTAATATACCCATAATGACGTTGAAGTGCATCGATTTGCTTATTTAAAGAGCTTAAACCTTCGAATGGACTATCAAATTCGAATTTTCCAAGCAAATTTTCGGCTTCTGGAACATAAATAATATCTCTTTCTACCAAGAACTGTCTCACATAGTGCTTTAAATATGCTAAAGTGTCAAATAAAAATTCTTCGCATTTATCTAGCACGTCACTGAGAACAGAACCGGTCATTGAACTTTTGGACTGTAACCGATCAATCATTCTAATGACTGATAATTTTAAATTAAAATTTCTGAAAGGGTCATTATTAATATTGTTATTATTATTTTCTTCCTCATTTTCACCATCGTTAAAAGCATCATCTATTAAATTATCGAATTTATCTTTTCGACAGGATTAGGAACATCATTTGCTACTTCTGCCATTTCTACATCTTGAAGAGGAAAATCATTTTCCACACGAGATAAATGCTCATTATTAATGTGCTTTCTGAACGAATTAAAAAGAGAGAATCGTTTTTGGCATGTGCCCTGTCCACATTCGTATCCAGACTTTCCATACCCTCTATTTATCGTAAGCCCATGTATAAATTTTAAATGATATACAAGCCCATTTAAGCCATTTGGTACATTATATTTACAGACAAAACAATTTAATTGCTCCATTTTCTCAAATGTTGATTTATTATTTGTTGGATGAACAGCCTAAAAATTTTAATTTTCAATTTCATATTATAAAAGATCAAAACAGGAGTCTAGTACAAAAAGTATACTCACAATATATTAATTTCGCTAAGTTTTGTTAATTTCAATAATATTCATATTAGCCAAAAATTTTAATAGCGCACAGATTTTTCCTCTATTAACAATGTCATCTTCTATAAAAGGGACATACTTATATTTTTATTTATTAAATAAATAATTATTTAATAAATAATACCTAGAATGACACATGGAATCTTGTATCTAGGAGTAGCTCCTCGTTAGTTACAAGTTTCCTCTGATAGGGTGGGAAATTTCAGTTCTCCGGGCAGAGTAGCACCTCAGACCAGGAATACCGAAATCATCTTCAGCAAGATGAATGAGAGTTCCTCGACTCCATCTTTCTGATGGGAATGAGAACGCTTGCCATGTTTGCCCTCGAGACAGTGGCGGAGGCCCCCAGTCACCATCTCTTACTCTACTCGACTTTCACATGCAGTAGGTCCTGAATAGATCGAAAGTCTTTCGAACCTTAGGCAAACGTAGGCTCGAGTTGCTCCTCGCAGCCCGGCAGCAGGCGAACTTTTCCAATTCGCAAGTGAAGAGTGAATAGGTCACGTGGTAGGGACGCTTATACGATGGCTCTTGTGTGCTTCACTTTAATGGTGTGTGTGTGACTATTAACACTCACATCATTACAACTTTAATAGACACACACTACTTTTTATATAAAAATGAAACTTGTATGTTTGAGATACTTGGAATTTTTTAACTTAGAAATTTGAATTGAGAACTGACTTTACATCCTATTGGGGATGCTGTTTTTAAAGGTTTGTCCCCACTGAATTTTTAGGGAATTTCTTAATTTTGGGAACATATTTTTAGAGAGATTAAAAAAGAGGTGGGAAATTTTTAAGATTGGTTTTCCGTAGGAAAATGGAGAAAATAAAATGGAGAAAGCAAAGAAAACTTGATTCTATCGTTTTGTGATTGGCCCTTCAAGACCTATCTCCCTTACATAGGCTGTGTCTTAAAGGGAGGTACCATAAGTCTATTTTTGTTTCAATGTGGTAGGAGAGTTGTCTTTGAATTTTAAGTTAAGTAGGGATATTATTTCACGTTTTTGGATTTTTACAAAATGATATTATAAATTTGCTTAGTAATAATATTACATTAATGTTTATAGCGTAGTTTAATTGTTTATAATTTTTAAATGTATATACTTTTTTGAATTAAAACTTTATCATAATTCTTAAGGTTAAATTTTTAATTTGTTAATTAATAATAAGTTTTATAATTCTAACCTATACAATTTGTTTATTTAATTAATTTTTATTAATACAATATTATTTATTATTTGTTAATAACAATAATTATTTTTATTTATTGTTTATTTATTTCTATATATTCCTTATTTGTTAATAACGCTTCATTACTTATTTTATTTATAGGTTATGTTGTTTTATTATTGTTTTAATTAAAATTCTATGTTTATTAAAATTATAACCTCTTTTATGTTTGTTTGTTTACATTTACATAATTGTTTTTTATTTATACTGTAGTTGTATATATTAACCTTTTATTTATTTTGATTAGTTGTAAAATGTATTGTTTTTCATTTATAACCAAAAATTAGAGTTACTTATTAACTTTAATAATTTTTATTTAGAACCAATTTCAATTGTATACTACTATAGTATTATGTGATATATATGAGGCATTTCATTTCAAACCGTTAGACCGACAAAAACAATCGCAACGAGATAGATTTTCTAATAATTTTTATTATATAAAACTTTAATTGTTTATAATATATTATACACTAATTCAATAGAGAATTTCATGTACTTTCTATTGCTATTTTTATTATTTTAAATTTCTGACATTTTCTTAGAGAAATTCCTGTTTGAAATGTTAAACTCTTAATACCACAAAACACCCCCGACGATTTTTATCAAAATTATATGAAAATATAGCGTAAATTCCCTAGTTTCTATTCCCATTTGATATATCATGGACATTTGATGGGATTAATAGAAAAAAAATGTTTAAAAAATGTGTTTTTGAAAAATTTGACAAATACTATGAAGTTAAACCTTATCCTATTCAACTTACATTCAATTTCGTACTATTTGTCAAATTTTTCAAAAATACATTTTTTGTTTAAAATTTTTTTCTATTAATCCCATCAAATGTCCATAATTTATCAAATGGAAATAGAAACTAGGGATTTTACGGTTTATTTTCATATTATTTTGATAAAAATCGTCGAGGGGGGGGGGTGTTTTGAGATATTAAGAGTTTAACATTTCAACAGGAATTTCTCTACGAAATTGGCAGAAATTTAAAATAATAAAAATAGCAGTAGAAAGCTCATGAAATTCTCTTTTGCATCAGTGTATAATATATCATAAACAATTAAGGTTTTATATAATAAAAATTATTAGAAAATCTATCTCCTTGCGATTGTTTTTTGTCGGTGGAACGGTTTGAAATGAAATGCCTTATATATACTTCTAATGGTCAATGCATAGATTTCTCTACTTAGGTTTAAATCACACGATTTACGATGCTGTAGTACAAAGGTTATTGTACAAAAATATGTTTTTTGAGTTTTAAAAGATAAAGTTATTTACAATTTCGGTGATATTGCATTTCCGTGAATATATTGCGGGAAGTTTAGAAAAAATATCAAGGTTCAATGAGATAAAGAAAAATAATCTAATTACATTTGTTACGCTGTTAAGTTTATGATTTTAAAAGGAATTTTGATAAAAGTACTTGATATTTTTCCTTTCATAATAATATCTTATCTTTAATTACTTTATATAAATTTACTATTCTTAGGGAAAGTGACATTTCTATTGCTCTCAGCTGTGTCTTGAAGGAGGCTGTTTTTAGTCATCTGGCGCTAAGTTGTTTCACAATTTTATAGTTTCCCATTTGATTTCTTTAAAAGGTTAGAGTTGACTGTTAAGAACCCTCTTCACGGTACAATCTGTGAGCAATAAAATTGTAGACGACCTATTTTTTTCTTTAAAAAAGATATTCAGAGTTCATTTAATCTATTTTACGTAATATTTGTGGGTCATGTATTTTTGTGTGGGAAAAGAAAAAGAAAAGAGAAAAAAATAATAAAATTTCGAAAAATGTACAAGTGCACAATGCACCTTTCACTTCTAACGTTTTGAATAACAAAGTATTTAATAAATTATTTTATTCTTTTTCATTAAAATTTTAATTTAATAACAATTATTATAATGAGGTTAAAATTTCTCTAACAGATCAACTGAAATTAAAAAAATTTAATTTTTAATTTTAAATAACACAGCCACACAAAAAAAAATAAAAGTTCTGATCTGGGGGTCTCACTATGTAGACTTTATGTTTTTTCGGTCGCTGAAACCGAATCCGAGGTCCATTTAACCCCATCAGATCAGGATTTTGACATAACCTCAAAAAACCAATATGGCGGACACGTTTTTAAAAAAGTTCATCGGATTCGCTTGAAATTCGTTACTCGGGAGTTTTTGGGGTCGCTGATTACGGATTTGAAGTCAGATTTCAAAATTTCAAAATGGCGGATCCAATATGGCGAACACGTTTTTTAAAAATTTCATTGGATTCGCTTAAAACTCGTTACTGGGGAGTTTTTGGGGTCGCTGATTACGAAACCGAGGTAAGTTTAATTTTATAAGCAAATGCTTTTGACATAACCCCAAAACCTACAATTTGTGCTATTAAACGCATGTAACAATATAGACGTACCGTCGGCATTAGCGTTACCCGATGTACACCGCGAGGAGGTTGCACGATCGGATTTTGTACATCATATAGCTCTTAAAAGGGCTGGGGGGGTATTGCTATTGAGAAACATATATTATTTTAATTGTTCTCCTTCTTTGAGCTGTATCGAGTTCTTTTTTCTTCGAATGATCTAGGTATAGGATTTCTTTTTCGTTTCGTACCTTGTCATAGCGTTTCTCTTTTTAACATCCAGCAAAAATCTGCAAGCATATTATCATCCCAACGTCCCTGGTAACGAGTTTCAACAACTTTAATACCTTGGTGAAAACGCTCCCCCTGTTCTTCACTAAAGTGTCCCAGGTTTTCCGGGAATTTATCAAGATGCGAGTGCAGAAAATGCAGCTTCAAGTTCATCAAGCCTCCCAGTCTTTTATAGTCCGTGATCATCTGGTTAACTAGTTTTTTGTACTGTGGACTTTTTCTGTTTCCTAGAAAGTTTTGAGCAACTGATCGAAAACTCTGCCAGGCTGCTTTCTCTCGATTATTCATTGTTTCGATGAACTTATTATCCCTGAAGAGTTTCCGAATTGGTGAACCATAAAATACCCCCTCTTTAATTTTAGCATCGGAAAGTTTAGGGAAAACCTTCTGTAAATAATTGAATCATTTACCTGCTTTATCAAGAGCTTTGACAAACTGCTTCATAAGACCTAGCTTTATATGAAGAGGAGGAGACAGGACCTTTGATGGGTATAGGAGCATAGACGTTAGTATTATGCAGTAACACTGCCTTAATACTTCTTTTAGATTCATCAATAAAAAGTCGCCAATCTGTTGCATTGTAGCAATTTTCTTTCATCTCATTCATAAGTCCATTAATGTCGGTGCAATAAGTTAGATCTTCATCCTTAGCAAAATATTTTCGAAAGTCTGACTCTCGATTTCGATACACTGATACCTTCGTACGTGGTGCAAGAAATTTTTGCTGCTTCATAAACGAAGCCAAAAACTCCGCTTGGTCCTTAGCCAAAACTAAGTCGCGTATGAGGTTATTTAATAAGGGTTGTGAAACTAGCTTTGCGACTGAATCTTTAGTGTCTGCAGAATAGACAGTGGGGCTATCGTCATGGTCGCTCTCGTGTTGGTCGCTCTCAGACTCGTATTCATCAACATCCATCAATTCGTCATTTCTAACTGCATTAATGCCCTCGAAATCAGTTTCTTTATTGTGTTTGATGAATAACATTGGAGCCTTTACTGTTGTCACTGTTTTGTACTCTATCGTTTGTTTATTCTTAATAGTAAAATTTTTACTTACCTCATTACAACAAAAAAAGCAAACGTTTTCACTAAGAGGTTCTTTCCATTCTGTTGGACAAGAAAATTTAGTTTCTTTTTTGTCTTTTTTCCAACGATTCAACATTATTCGACATGAATTACAAATTATATTGGGAACCCATGGATGTTCACCAATATTCAAGTCGAAAATTCCTTTGTATGTGACTTTGATGTCATCATCTATTTTCTTCCGCAGTGAACTAATTTCGTACTTAGAGCAAATGTAACAAAACATATCACGATTGCTATCACAATTGTGAGATGGATTGTTATTTTTTCTTGTCGCATTGTACTCTACATTAACCAAGTTTCCCACCAATGAAGAGCTGCAGTTGTTGGATGACGACGCCTGAGAGCCTGCTTTCTCACTCTCAACCGCCGATATTGGGGTTCCGAGTCCCTGCATCGTAGCACGTTTTCTACGTGTGTCTGCCATGACGGTATCAAAGCCATTATCCAGTGACTTAGCCGGATAGCGGAGAAACTCAGTTGCCTACCGTCACCACGTGGAGGTGCCCTGGATGCAGGCACACGTAAGATATAGAGTAATTCCGGGTGAATTGAATCACTAAAGTTCTTAATTCCTTAAAAGAACATATTTAGTAGATGCACCATTTTGAATTTTTGAAATTGACTTCAAATTCTTAATCAGAGACCCAAAAAACCCACGAGTAACGAATTTCAAGCGAATCCGAGAAATTTTTCAAATACGTGTCCGCCATATTGAATCCGCCATTTTGAATTTTTGAAATCTGACTTCAAATTCGTAATCAGCGACCCCAAAAACCCCCGAGTAACGAGTTTTAAGCGAATCCAATGAAATTTTTAAAAACGTGTCCGCCATATTGGATCCGCCATTTTGAATTTTTGAAATCTGACTTCAAATTCGTAATCAGCGACCCCAAAATTCCCCGAGTAACGAATTTCAAGCGAATCGGATGAACTTTTTTAAAAACGTGTCCGCTATATTGGTTTTTTGAGGTTATGTCAAAATCCTGATCTGATGGGGTTAAATGGACCTCGGATTCGAATTCAGCGACCCAAAAAACATAAAGTCTACATAGTCAGATCCCCAGATCAAAACTTTTATTTTTTTTGTGGCTGTGTAATTATTTTTACTCCCCATGAAAATTAGAATAAGTTTCTGAAATTTAAAGACCAACTATTTTCTCTTTAGTTCCAGTTGACCAATTTAAAAACCAAAATAAAAAATTGATAACAAATAATGTTCTGGATGTTCTAAAAAAATATACATTTATTCTACTGCTCAAACGTCTTCATGTATATATTAATATACATATATATGGGGCGTTCCACGCGAAATCGAACAGTATTTGACTTTTGCATCTCAGATTTTTTTCAAATATTTTTTTTCTTTTAGTGCTCATTGAAATAAGCTACCATGATTTTTTTCAAATTTTTTTATCAAGCCGTTTAAGAAATACAGGTTTTTGAAAAATCACGTTTTTTACGAAAATGTTTTTTTGAAATGGTTATAACTCGGTCAAAAATTGACCAAATTTGACGTTCTATATATGAAAATTTTTGTTTTTATACGTAGTTTTTGATAAAATTTTATAAGTTTCTGGCACGTCAGATTACAATCCGCGACCTCAAACACCCTTGAGTAACAATTTTCAAGCGAATCCAAAACAATTTTAGAAGTCCATTAAAGCAACCCAAAAAACACATTTTTGGTAACTTCGACCCCATTTTTTGAAAAAATTTTAATCTTTTTTGGTTTTACGGATATGGGTCTTGTAATGGACAATTCAAGCTTCAATGTAAGTCTATGTAGAAGTTTTTGGCGCGTCAGGTTTATGATAAAAAATTTTGAAAACCCTCAAAAACACGTTTTTTGGGGTGTTTAACCCACTTTTCTCAAAATCCTGACGTGAAGGCCAATTTTGTGACCCGGGATCGTATTCAGCGTCTTTAATGGACACTATGAAATCTCATAAAAAAGTAAGACTTTTTTTGTTTACCTGTGTTATTAATAATTTTGGCTCAAAAGCCCTATTGTTTGCTATATTATATGGTTATAAAAATTAAAAAATTCGAAATAAATAGATCCCATCGTTTGCCCACAATCATACAACGCCTAAAAGATGTTAATTTAGTTCTAGTTTCTTACAAAAAATTTTGAAAAAAATGGATCGATACATACATTTTTAAAAATAATTTTTTTTTTAAATTAAAAAAAAATTTCGTAAATTTAAAAATAATTTTTTTTATATTTTTATCAAAAACTACGTATAAAAACAAAAATTTTCATATATAAAATTTGGTCAATTTTTGACCGAGTTATAACCATTTCAAAAAAATATTTTCGTTAAAACCGTGATTTTTCAAAAACCTGTATCTCTTAAACGGCTTGATAAAAAAATTTGAAAAAAGTCGTGGTAGCTTATTTCAAGAGCACTAAAAGAAAAAAAAATATTTGATAAAAATCTGAGATGCAAAAGTCAAATACTGTCCGATTTCGCGTGGAACGCCCCATATATAACCATTGAAAAATAAATTGTCACTGGATTATAGAAAAAATTGATTTAATTTTGAAAAAATTAATTTTCAAAATTACAAAAATATAGAAAAAAAGTTTATTAATAATAATTATTTATTTGTATTTTATATTTTTTGAAAAATATAAAATGAATAATCAAATTTTTGAAAAATTTTAATATTTTAGTTAAATCTAAAATTAAATAAATTTAATAGATTAAAATGACATTACAGCTTTCTTATAAATACAGTAAGTAAACAATACCTTTCAATGTTTTAATTGTGTCATCGTCGACTTTGTCGCTCAATGCGGCAGCCAATTCCGCTACACTGGAATCTTTATTCATTGTGCTTCATTGATTTTATAGAAACATACGATCTAACAAATTGTAAAACTCTTTAATTATATTGATTAATTTAAACTTTTATTAGATAATAATTATAATTGAAAAAAATGAAAGAAGGTTTGAGGTTAGGAATTTATATACTATTTTTTAATTATTAAAAAAGAGAATTTAATATTATATGTTAATTGTTTATCTACAATATAAGTAATACAATAATTAACGCCTTAAAAAGTTAGTTAATACACATTTTTTTGTACACACGTTTTCATCATTCCAGCATGCAATTATGAAAATACAGGCATCTGACGATATATACAAACAAAAAAGAGAATAAATAGAATGTGTACACACTTACCCTGTCCTAAAAAAAAGAACGACGATTTCTAAATCACTTTAAGCACTTCTTGCTTCTATTTATATTTTCGAATTTGAAAATCTTGAAAAAATAAGACTGAAGCTTGCTCAGAAAACTTTTGGCACTGTACAACAAGTAGCAAATGGCCGTTTAGTATTACCAAAAGAGAACGCTAAGAGCGCTCCTTCGCGTCACGTGACTTCTACTGATTCAAATAGTGAAAACTACTAATCAAAAAAGTAAAAATTCTTACTAATTTGAATTAATTATATATTTTCGTCGACATTCTGCTAATTCATTAGTCACAGTTCATAAAACTACTATTTCATGAGTAAAATATTAAACTACTAATTTAAATAGTAAAAATTCTTCTAATTCAAATTTAGGGAGTAAGGTACTAAATTAAATTTAAATTAAAATGGTCCTGTTTTTTATTATAATTACATCAATGATTTTATTGATGATATTGCAAATATGAAAATAATCTTTTAATAACTATATTTTTGAAGATGTAAATTTATTTCGAGATCAATTGAATTATTCCATATTCATACAGGCGAATGGAGGTATTGATTCTTGAAAATATTCCTGTTTCCTTTACACTTTCCTTAAATATACATATTTTATATACGCAATGAGAGAACGAGAGAGAGAGATCAACTATTCCGTGTGAGTTGCACAATTAAATTATGTAGTTGACATGAACAATAGGATGTACCACATCAAAGTTCAAACGCTCTCATTGGGCTTTGTTACATTCAACTAGATTATAAACGTTTAACTTTGCTAGATTCCAGCTAGATTCAGAATATGTGTATATATACATATATATGCATCATACCATAAATGTGTCATGAAAATTTAATTATTGACTTTTCAGTATGATTGAATTTTCGTACAATGCTTTTGATCTCAGGGAGAAGAAGATTAATAGGCAATATAAATTCAGCTAATTCGAAGAGTATTAAAGTATTCACTAGTTGTATAAAGATAATTTTTCCTTGTTTGGTACAGATGATTTTTCTCAAAATCACACAAAAGAGTATATATATTCTTTTTTATTAATAGGATCTATTTAAATAATAATGTTTAGAGGCCTTTTACTGTTAAAGCTGGTTGTTTATTTCAACAATTGCATAAATTGCACAATTGCAAGTTTTGACTTCATTAAGTCCTCATCAGACAAATAATAACATTCCTTCAATCGTAAGTGTAATGTGACTTCTACAAAAAACTATATAATAATAATATCATATAACAAAGTTTTAAATACATGCTTACTAGTTTTTATCACATTAATTGTGTTTATAAAATACAATGTGAAGATTTTTTATGGATTACATAGGAGAAATTAAAATACATATACTAAATTGAATCAAAGAACGTAAGGGAGACATAACTAATAAATCAAAAAATACTGGTTTGTCCACTCAAGCTTTTATTAATAAACATTCATTTGATTTCAAAAATATTAAAATTTTGGAGATAGAAACTAACGAGTTTAAAAGAAAACATTTAGAAATGCTACATATTAAAAATAACAAAACTAATCTTGTTAATTTTTATACATATATTGATAAACTAAGAAATATTTATTTTTTGCTTATACAATCTTTACATTAAAATATTTTTAAATTAAAATTCAATTCCCGCTTAATATATGATAAAAATAATACCTACCTTATCAACTTTAAACCTAAATCAACTTTTACTTTTAATACGCCTTTACCCATGGATTTCTTTTTTACCATGGACTTTTTTACCATCACGATTTTCAAAAAAAAATTTAATTTAACCTTTAATTAAATAATTATTTGTGTGATCAAACATATATGGTGAGTTTTCTCGTTTCAAATTTTTTTTCAAATTATTTTTTTAAATAATCGAGTCGAAACTTGTAGCAATTTATACAATTATTAAAAAACAATCATTTTTAACCGTAAAAGGCCTCTAAACATTATTATCAATATTATTAAAAAACGGTTCTAAAATACTATTCATAGAACCTATTTTACATTCAAAAGAATCTTCCTTAATGAATTTCTAACAATACCCGTGTAGAAAAATTTCTTGTTGAACTACATGCAAGATATAAACTATTTAGTAAACAACTCGTGAAACTATTGATGCAAATCTATATCGAAACGGTCTAGCTACTGTGCAGTTTCACTTCATTAACTGATTTATATTGTTAAACGTTCTAGGTTCTGTATAGTTTTACTACATTAACTTTTTTACGGTGTTCAACTATAAAAATAGTACTTTATTTTTTCATTTATTTTTTTTGAACAATTTTTGCCATGTGTTGTATTAATAAAATATTAATTTCAAAAGTTGGTTCAATATTGGTAACCAAGAAATAACCATTCATTAATTTAATTTTACAGCGCTGGAAAATAATCCTTATATTTATTTATTTATTTATTGGTTTATACACCTGTCTTCAGCCTTACATGCTTGGCTATACAAGTGTTTCTTACAATTTTATACTTTCACAAATTTTTCTTTTATACACAATTCTTAATACTAAGTTTGCGCCTACAGAACGTCTTTCGAAAATTAGGAGTACTCGTATTAGCCTGGACTACCCGTCTAATGGGTTTTCTCGCCAGAGGAGAGGGAAACTGTAGAAAACCTTCTCCTGAGTACAACCGGTTTATCGACAGTCGAGTTCAAATGGTGTGTACCAGACAATAATCGACAGTGAACATCATTATACCTCGACGTCAAACCTCCCGCTCAGATTATCTCACATGCCGGAAAAATCCAAGCCAAATGGGCGCGAACCAAGTACCCTTGGTCCTAGAACGTCCGCCAAACGAGGCATCTTATCCGACCGAGCTAATCTGTCGGTTAAATAATCCTTATATAAAATCAGCAGATATGCAAATTAGGTAACATTCCTATTTATATTCCTTTAGAGAAAGAAAGAAAGGTAGCCGTTACTATAGCCAGCGATACCTGGGTCCCTCATTTACAAAGGCTGTTGTTCAAGGGTTCGTATTGTTTGTGGTAATCCTTCGTAGGGTCTAATACAGGTATATATGGCCTCAGAATCAATCTACGAGTGCGAAGAGGACACTCACGCTTAGGGCTTACTACCACGTTCTTAAATATAAAGAACGAAAATTTAATTTCAAAATCATATCGTCGATTATTTTCCTTGGGGCACGTTCTACGTGTCTTCAACGAAAAAATTAAGTTTAAAAAAAATTTATAATTCCTGGTGAATTCACTTACTATATGTGAGTGAATATAAAGTTAAATAAATAAGTGAATTATAAGTGTGAATACTTCGTGAATTAGTGAATAGTAAGTATTAATGAATATAATTAGTGATAATAAGTGAATAGTAAATTAATAATAGACTTACATTAACATACTGTTTGTAAATTTTTTTCAATCATTATTTATTTAAATAATTAAATTGAGTTGTGTTTAGTTTTAATAAAGTCAATTTTTATGTTTATTAATAAGTTTATAAAAATTTGTTATAAATTTATAAATCATCTATAATTGGATAAAAGGCAAAATTGGAAATTGGTTATATTGGATAAAAAAGCTAGAAATTGGTTATATTGGATAAAAGGCGAAATTGGAAATTGGTTATATTAGATTAAAGTCGAAATTGGAAATTGGTTATATTAGATAAAAAGCAAAATTGGAAATTGGTTATATTGGATAAAAGGAAAAATTGGAAGTTGGTAATATTGGATAAAAAAATTGGAAGTTGGTAATATTGGATAAAAAAGCTGGAAATTGGTTATATTGGATAAAAGGCAAAATTGAAAATTGGTTATATTCGATAAAAAGCAAAATTGAAAATTATTGGATAAAAAAAAGCTGGAAATTGGTTAAATTGGTTTAAAGGAAAAATAGTAAATTGGTTATATATTGGATAAAAGACAAAATTGGAAATTAGCTTTGGATGAAAAACAAAATTGGAGATTGGTTATATTGGATACAAGGAAAAATTTAAAAGTTTTGAATAAGGAGAGAATTGTAAATTTGTTTTTATTTTCTATAAGTGGCAAAATTTGGTAATAACATTGAATAAAAGGAAATTATAAAATTTATAATTAAATGTATAAAACTTGATCTTAAAATTCTAATGTAATATTACTATTTTAAAATTTTTATATAATTCCTTGATATCAGTAAATTTTATAAAATAAAAGAACAATGTCTAACAAAGGAGAAACTGTTAATTTGACTACTCATGGTTTAAGTATTATTGTCACTGAAGGAGCAATGCTAAATAATGATCATATGTATGAATTTGAAAAGCTATTGGGAAGACAATCAAATTTCTTTTGTAATATGCAAAATACTTTGTGTTTACAAACACTTGATTTGATAGTTCCAGTCGAGAAAAGTAAACAGCACATTCAAATACTTTTTAGTGGATCTTATAAATCTGGTCATTGGATTTGTACTTATTATGATGGAATAAGCCTTTACATTTTGATAGCCTTAATAAAAAATATTTAAATCATGATCAAAGAGATTATTTAATTAGATTATATCCCTTTGTACCACCAGTAGTTTTCACAACTGTTGATCAACAACCAGAATACAGTCTTTCTTGTGGAGTATATGCAATAGCATTCGCAACATCGTTGTTTTTCAATATTATGCCCCACTCTGTCAATTACTATTATTGTAATATGAGAAATTATTTAATGCTAATGTTCGAAAACAATAGTTTATGTAAATTTCCCTCTGTACAACTTTCTAATAGTAGATCTTGCATAGTTGCTAATGACTGGAATTGCCTTTTAAATAAAAATGATATTCAACTTCTGTATGGAGAATCAAACTTTTCTAAAAACTCTATTAAAAAAGAAATTTCTTTCCCGAACATAATAAATGAAATAAATGAAGGAAATTATGCATCAACAACACTTAAACAAAGTAGGGCTAAAATTCAAAAAAGTTATCGTGAGAGGCAAAAATTAAAACGTAAAATTGATAATGCAAATTATTCAGAGAAGGCACACACTTCCATTTCTTTTCCGAGAGAAATAAATAAAATAAATGAAGGAAATATTGCATCAACAACACTTAAAGAAAGTAGGGCTGAAATTCAAAAAAATTATCGTGAGAGCCAAAAATTAAAAGGTAAAATTGACAATGAAAAATATTCAGAGGAAGCATACACATCCATTTCTTTCCCGAGAATAATAAATGAAATAAATAAAGAAAATATAGCATCAAAAACACTTAAAGAAAGTAGGGTTGAAATACAAAAAAATTATCGTGAGAGGCAAAAATTAAAACGTGCAATTGATAACGTAAATTATTTAGGTGAAAAGCACACTTCAACTAAGAAAAAACTTCAAGTCGAATCTAAAATTGAATATATTGAGAACCTTAAATTAAAAAATGAAAATAGTGATACAAGTTCTTTGTTAAAAACAAAGAATACTCTATTAAAGCATCAAATTAAAAATGAGATAAATGTTGAAAATTATCTAGGTCCGATGAATAATTATTGCACACATTGTCAAGCTAAACATTTTAAAGATGAAAAAGTTGCTGGTAAAAAAGTTAGTTTTAATGACTGCTGTAGTCATGGAGGTGTTGTATTAACTTCAATACAATATCCAGATGAATTAAGGCTTTTGTTAGAAGGGTTTCATAAAAAATCAGGTCACTTTAAAAAGAATATAAGACTATATAACAGGCCTGCTCACGTGAGTAGCCAGCGAGTAAGGGGAAACAAGTAGCAGCCCCCACCATGCCACTATATAGGCTTGTGCGACGGTCCGAGGGGCAAAGAGAAAGGCGGAGAGCCTACATGGTAAAGTCCCCCACTCCATTCCCCTTACTCTCTGGCTACTCACGTGAGCAGGCCTGCTATATAATAATTCTTTTTCTTTTGCATCTTTAAATGATAATGTAATTAATTTTAATGGCAGAAGAAGAGGACCATTTTGTTATAAAATTCAAGGTCAAATTTACTATCAAATTAATATTGCTTTATATCCGGATAAAGGTGAGGATCCATGTTTTGGTGAATTATTTATTTTTGACCCTGACGAATCAATCAGATACAGATTAAAAAGTAACGAAAATTTGGACGAAGAACTTTTACAAAATATAGAAAATATTATGAGAACTTCGAACGCATACACAAAATCTTTTATGATGATGTCAGAAGTAATTAAAATAGAAACTGAATAAGCAAGACAAAATAATGAAGATGTTCCAGAGTTACAAATATTGTTCTCGTTGAATAAAGGTTTTGATAAAAAAAGATATAATTTTCAAAGTTACAATGAAGTTGCTGCTATTTTCAATACAAACTCAGAAGGAGAAATACCAGAATCTTATGTAACAGTTTATAATAAGTCTACAAAGGAACTGAAATCAGTTAGTAATTTAGATCCGAATGTTGAACCATGGATCTATCTCATATTTTATCCACTTGGAAATAAAGGTTATAATATTAATATGCTTCGTAGTGATAGTGATTTTAGAAGTAAAAAACATAATATTTCTAGATCTGCCTATTGTAAATACAAAATTGCTATAAGAGATAAGGAATTTAATCAATTTTTATATGGGGGAAGATTGTTTCAACAATGATTAGTTGATAATTATGTAAAAATAGAGAAAGATAGATTGCAATTTTGTGCAAACAATCAAGCTCAATTGAGAAGTGAAACATATAAAGGATTAATTGATTATTAACAAAATAATGAGTAAGAAAATTATGTACATGTTGGAAAAATGCTTATATTGCCATCCACTTTTATAGGATCACCTCGTAATATGATGCAACAATATCAGGATGCCATGGCTATTGTTGGTCGTCATGGTAGACCAGATTTATTTATTACAATGACGTGTAATCCAAGTTGGAAAGAGATACAAGAAAATATATTACCTCATCAAACTGCTTCTGATAGACCTAATATAGTAACTAGAGTTTTTGCATTGAAGGTGAAACAACTTTTAAATGTTATTGTTAAAAACAAATTATTTGGAGAGGTTAAGTCTTATGTTTATGTTATTGAATTTCAAAAGCGAGGATTACCACATATTCATTTGTTAGTTATATTAAAAGAAAATTCTAAAATATTAACAGTTGAAAGTGTTGATCGTTATATTTCTGCAGAAATTCCTGATGAAAATATTAATCCTTCCTTGCATAACATAATAATGCAAAATATCATTCACGGACCTTGTGGAGATTGGTGTTTAATTGATGGTAAATGTTCAAAAAATTTTCCAAAATGTTACCAAGAAGAAACTACAATTGAAGAAAACTGTTTTATTCGTTGTCGTAGAAGAAATAATAATAAAACGTATGAGCGACCAAATGGATTTGTTGTTGACAATTCTAATGTGATTCCATATTGCCCTTCACTTTCGGAAATATTTAATTGTCATATAAATGTGGAAATAGTTTCAAGTATTAAATCTGTTAAATATTTATATAAATATATTTTCAAGGGTCATGATGCTGCATCCATTATTATTACAAATGCAAATGGTGAGGTTACTGTTAATCACAATGAAATTAATCATTATGAAGAAAATAGGTATGTAGGTCCTGTTGAGGCTGTTTGGAGAATTTTAAGTAAACCTTTAGGGGAAAAGAGCCATAGTATAAATCGTTTACCCATACATTTACCAAATGAACAGAATGTTATTATTCGCGAAAGGAAAGATAATAACAATGTTTCTTTTGATTTACAGAAAAATACAAAAATTGCTCGATTTTTTTAAACTTAATGAGCGTGATAGTACTGCTCGTCAATATTATTATACACAAATACCAGAACATTATACGTGGATAAAAAAAACTCTTGAATGACAAAAAAGGAGTCGTAAAGAAAAAGTATTGGGAAGAATGTATTCAGTTAATCTACGCCAATTGGAATTATTTCACCTTAGATTATTGTTACTTACAGTAAAAGGAGTAACTTCTTTCGAAAGTTTAAGAACAGTTAATGGAGTTATTCATGAATCTTTTACATCTGCCTGTTTGGCATTAGGAATTATAGAAGATGATAGTGAGTGGATTAGGACAATGGAAGAAGCTACTTTATGGATGATGCCTCATTCACTTCGACAATTATTTGTACGAATTCTAATTCATTGTCATCCTGTACATCCGGAAAAACTTTGGGAGAAATTTAAAGGTCAAATGTCAGAAGACTATTAAAAAATTGACAATATTGAAGCTGAAAAAATAGCTTATAGAAATATAAAATTAATGTTATTCAATGAAGGATATTGTTTTACTGATTTTCAGGGTTTATTAGATATAGATTAAAATTTTCCTGCGCAGGTTGATGATATAAATATTTTTGAACATATAAAAATAGGAGAGCATAATTATACTAAATTAAATGTTAAACAAAAAAATATAGTTGATTATATACTTGAAGTAATAAAAGATTCTTCTTCTAATAGTTCTAAATGCTTATATATTAATGGTTGTGGAGGATCTGGAAAAACTTTTTTATATACTACCTTATGGCATTTATTAAAAAGTAAAGGAATAAATGTTTGCAACATGGCATTTACAGGCATAGCTGCCACACTGCTTCCTAATGGGAAAATTGTACATAAAGTCTTAGGCTTACCTGTTCCATTGTACAATGATTCATCTTCAAATATTAAAGTTCAGTCAAAAGAAGGACAATTTTTAAAAAATATTGATGTTTATATTTGGGATGAAGCACTAATGGCTCCAAAATATGCCTTAGAAATTATGGATAAGTTATTAAGAGATATAATGAAATCAAATGAAGTTTTTGGTGGAAAAATTGTAATTCTAGGAGGAGATTTTCGACAATTTTTACCGATAAAAGAACGAGGTACTAGATCAGAAATAATAAATTTATTAATAAAAAATAGCCATTTATGGCAACATTTCACAAAATACACATTAACAGAAAATATGAGAGCTTTACCAGAGGAAACAGAATTTGTAGAATTTCTACTTAAAGTTGGTAATGTCGAATTAAATGATATAGATGATAACATCAAATTACCAGAACATATTATTCAACAAGGAAATATAGATATTGCTGAAGAAAAGTACAGACATTGGATACAACAGAAAAAATTTAAAGATTTGTCAATATGTGCAATTTTAGCACCAAGAAATGTTGACGTTGATGATATTAATAAGAGGGTGGTAAATCTCTTGGACAGTAAAGGTGAAAAAATATATAAAAGTATTGATTCTACTGAAAGTTGTGATAATGGAAAGTTTTCTGAAGTTTTATTACCAGAATATTTAAATACTCTCTCTCCACCTTCTTTACCACCACATGAATTACATTTAAGAATTAATTCTGTTGTAATGCTTATTAGAAATCTTAGTATTAATGAAGGATTATGTAACGGAACAAGGTTAATTGTTTTAGATTTATCACATAATGTTTTTAAATGTAAAATATTAACCAGAGATAAGAGAGGAAATATTGTTTTTTTACATCGAGTAACTTTATATTGTGAAAATTTATATCCATTTACTTTTAAAAGACGACAATTTCCTATAAAATTGGCTTTCGCAATGACCATTAATTAATCTCAAGGTCAAACATTTAATAAAATATTCATTGATTTAAGACGAGATGTTTTTAATCATGGTCAGATGTATATTGCATTATCAAGAGTAAAATCATTTGATTCCGTAAAAATATTTTTAGGAGATAATAGAAGTAATATGTGTATAAAAAATTATGTTTATAATGAAATTTTTTAGCCATTTAAATTAAGTTTAGAATAGGAATTTTTTATTTATTAAAGTAAAACTTTTAAAGTTTGAACAAGAAAATGAGAGTGTCAAAAATATATAATGTAAATTTATTTCTTGATTTTTCACATATTTCATGAAAAGAATTAATTGATTTCTGTTTAAAATTTTAAAACTTTTAAAATGTGGTTAAAATTATACTAATTTGAAAATAACAATTTTACTTTAAAATGGCTTAAATGTAATATCTAAGGTTATATATGCTTTCATATCTCAGAACCAGCAAAAGCTAGAGATTTAAATTTGTTTAAATTATAGGTTTCCTGCGTGACCGAAAATAAGAGTATTTTTATCCCGATTTCTAAATATCTTTATAATTTTTTGCATTTGTAATTCTATAATAAACATTCTTTTTGCTTAATTCTTGAGCAGTGTAGTTAAAATAATGATTTCGTGACCCAAATGTGCTAAATTTTTTTTAATACTTGATATAATTATTTTTTTTTTGGGTCGCTGAATCCAAATATTTATTACTATCTCAATTTTTTCTTCAAAAACTGTTGTGTGACTATCAAACTATTAAAATAATGTTATAGAGCACATAAAAATACATTTGTTTGACCAAGGTTTAGTAATTTTCAACTTATTTATGAAAAGTAATTCTTTTATTTAAATCATTATTATTTTTATGGCGAAGAAGCAATGTGTTCATGAAATGAGCAAAAATGTAAAATTCATATAATATTTGTTATCAATAAATTATTTAAAAAATCTTTTAATATTTTCTATCATTAAATTTCTTTAAATATCCAAATTATGTAAAATAAATTATATGAGTTTGAAAAGAGATCTATAAAGCTACAAATTTGACCAAAAAAGAATTTAAATTGACTAAAAATATAAATTTTACAGCAAATTTTAAAAATGATGTAAAATTAACGTTTTAAAACTTGAACTCGCAGAATATTAAGAATATTAATATAATGTTACTAAATTTTACACATTTATTTTAATGTTTAACTGTAATAATGAGTATTTTTTATATCAAAATTTCAGTTTGTTGCACTTTTCTCCAAACTTTTAAAAGAAGACAATTTCCTATAAAATTGGCTTTTGCAATGACTATTAACAAATCTCAAGGGCAAACATTTAACATAATATTTATTGATTTAAGAAGAGATGTATTTAATCACGGTCAGATGTATGTTGCATTATCGAGAGTACGTTCATTTGAATCCGTAAAAATATATTTAGGAGATAATAGAAGTAATAAGTTTTATAGTGAAAATTTTTGAATAATTAAGGAGCCGGATATAACACCTGCCGCTACGCGCCGCCGTAAAGGACCATACCAGTCAGTGAGTAGTGAGCGCTTCTGGGCCTCTCAATGCTACCTGACTGGTATTATTTCTTGTAATAGCGCGTAGCGGCAGTTGATACATCCGGCCCTTCAATTTTAATCAAGTTTAATTTGCTATATTTATGTTTATCGGAATTTTCAATGTGAAATGTTTACAGTACCGGTCAAAATGTAAGTTCATTTATTTTCAAAGAAAAGAAAAAAATTTTGTAACATAAAATTTATGAAAACTAAACTTTTTTCGGTATACATATGTAATATAAAAAAATATGTTTTAATTTTAAAAATTATTTTTTTTAATAAGATTCAACAACCAAATGGATTATATACAAATGTTTAAAAAAGCTGAGAATAATATTTATTAGCATAAATTTATTATAATGCAAATAGAATATGTGAATTTTTGGACTGCTAATCGAAATCACGAAGGGTTATTAGTGAAGAAAATGACCACCATCATTATTTGTTAATTTGTATAACTGTTTGAAACTATCGCTGAATGTAACTAAATACTATTCTTATTGTAGTCCTCTTTTTTTAATAATTCCATTATCTGTTTTCTATATCCTTAAAGTAATAAAAATCTTCTAAAATATATTAAGATTTCCCCTTTTCCCAGTTTTTCTTAAGGGGGGTAAGGTTTTCAAATTTTGTATTGCATTTTCTTAGAATTTTTTTAATGATTGTATAATATCTCTAGAATATTGTATAAAAATTTCAAGTTAATTATAGCAAAATTAACGGAGTTATGAGTGTTTTAGTCGCGTTAGTACAGGCTTCAGGATTAATGTTTTTTATTAAGAGATCTACCCACTTTAAACGCCCTAAAAAAGGTTATTTTTATACATTTTTTCAGGTTTAAATAATAAATATTGGCGTATAAAGTTTTCACGATTTTAGCTTTTTGCAAAACTGACAAAATGGTGGTCATTTTTCGAAAAACATGTATAAAAATTTGTTTTTTATCCCATATGCACAAAAATGGCGCTTTTAGATAGATAGCGACATGGAGTAAAGTCACTCATTTGTTCCACCATATGAAAATAGCGTTTTTTTTCTCCCATGTGCAAACATAACCGCTGTTCACAAGCGTTATTTTTGCCCAAGGGAGAAAACGGCCGCCATTTTCATATAAGTCGAACAAGTGAATGACTTTTACTCCCTGTCGTCTGCTATCTGAAATCGCCATTTTTGTGCATTAGAAATAAAAAATATCGTAAGTAACACGGGAATAAAGGCAGCCAATTTGTTTACGATGATTTTATTTATTAAAGTACTAAGTTTTAAAGTTTGAACAAGAAGGTGAGAGTGTCAAAAATTATTAAACATAAATTTATTTCTTGGTTTTTTCTCATATTTCATTAAAAGAATTGAACAATTTTAAATTTACTATTTGAAATTTTTAACATGTTAAAATGTAATCGAAATTATACTGATTTGAAATTAACAATTTTACTTAAAACGGAATAAATGTAATATCTAACGTTGCTTCCATATCTCAGAACCAGAAAAAGCTACAGTTAATTTTTATTAGAAATTATTCAAATATTATTGGCACTAATAAACATACCCTTACTAATATTTCAGGTCCAACTTTTAACGCCAAAATTACCCCTATTTCGATTTAATTAACAAAAATACTAATAAAACTAATAAATATTTAACTTTTTTTAAATTAATCGTTGAATAATTATAATATCATTTTGCAGACTACCAGTTTTAATTTTTCACCTCAACCCTTATCTCAAAACTAACCCCTTAGCTAAACATACTAATCATACAGCCTTATGATATTGGAATTTTATAAAATAACAAATCTAAAGTCAGTTTTTAGTTTTTTTTGTTAAAAGATAAAATGGACGGATTTCTTTTGCATGATTAACTTTTATTTGATTCAATTAAATTATTTTTAGTGTAGAAATTATGCAAATTATTGCCTGAAAGAAAAGAATGAGTTGGTGAACAATATTGTTAATGAGAAATAAAAATTATGCAATTCAAGTGCAATTTAGGAATACAAAATTTAAAACAAAATTTAATGCTTTAAGATAAGATTTTTTTAGTAAATATGTGTTCATCTTTAGAATAATGTTAGAAACTTTTTCAATGTTAAAATATTTTCATATTGAATAGCAGAAAAAAAGGGGGCGCGCGTAGCGCGCAATTAAAAGTGACTAGTTGGTTATTAATATTGGTCCAATATTTGTTGTCAATGAACAACCAGTGCTTGGAAATTCCGGCATTTGCCTCGGATGTACATAAATTGTTCTAGATCCACAATTTAGTTTTAATACAGATTCACAGGATTGTTCTCGTATAGTAAAATTATCTAGAAACTTGATGATCGTTACGTTACATTTCTAGACAGTTTCTATAATGTTTCACAATACCGGAACTATACAGCAAATAGTAAAACTATATCGTTACGTTGCAGTTACGTGAAAAATTTCAACACGGAAACAAGATTAGCGAGTTAAAATTAAGAAGTTCTCTCATTTTCACGTATACAGAAAAACATTGTACTATAACCCTTTCACTCCCATAATTAGGGCGATTGAAAAATATCTACAATAGGTATAGTACCTATCGTTTTCGGGGTCGCTGATTACGAATCTAAAATCAGATTTTCAAAATTTTGAAAATTCAAAATGGCGGAGCCAACATGGCGGACTATGAAATTAAAAAAATTTTAATTTTACTTGAAAGTTGTCACTCGGGGGTTTTTGGGGTCGCTGATTAATTTTTAATTTTTGTCCGCATATTGGATCCACCATTTTGAATTTTTAAAAACTAACTTTAGATTCGTAATCAGCAACCCCAAAAACCCCCGAGAGTCCATTTTCAAGCAAATTTGTTTAATTTTTAATTTTTGACGGCATATTGGATCCACCATTTTGAATTTTCGAAAACTAATATCAGATTCGTATTCAGCGACCCCATAAACCCCCGAGTACGGATTTGTAAGAAATTTCAACCAATTTTTGAAATTTCATCCGCCATATTGGATCCGCCATTTTGAATTTTGGAAAACTAATATCAGATTTGTAATCAGCGACCCCGAAAACCTCCGAGTAAACATTTTCAAGCCACAGTTTAAAAAAATGTTTATCGAGCATCAAATTTCAAATTTTCAAAAAAAACATTAGTTTTCAGGCGCCATTTTGAAAAATGAAATGTTTAAATTTAAAAAGTCAATATATTTTTTGAAAGTATAACAATCGAGTGCACGATTTATGGTAATATTAGATGTCAAAAAAATTTTTTGACTTAAAAATTTAAGAATTTGTAATAAAAAACCTTTAAAAAATCATGCAATTTTTTAATTATATGCAAAAAAGTATTGTTAAACAATTTTTTATTAATTTTCTAATATCATATTCAGATAGAGGACACTTTAATGCAAAAAAAATTATTTATCGAAGAGAAAATAATATGTTTATTAGAAAATACTTAAGATTGAAGTCAGACTAAAAATGCAGTGCATTCAGGCGTTAATGGGTTAAAAGAACAGTAAGAAAATCGACGAAAAAAGGAACTAATTGTTTTTTACTTCCACTCTTGTCAATTCTAAATATTTACATAATATTTTAAAAATAAAATGTGTAACTATTTTTATCTTCAAAATTCATTGCATCTATAAAAATAAGAGTGTTATGAAATAAAAAATGTTTCTTTAATATTTTTTACTTTTAAATCACAATTTATTTTAAATATTGTTAAATATAAGTAAATAAGGATACAAATATTATCATACACTGAGTAAAGTTTTGGTTAGGATATATTTAACAAAATATTCTAGTTAAAACAAACAGAATTCTGGTTATATTAACTAGAATTGTGCGGTTAACTTACAGGTATCCAGAAAAGTTCTGGTTAGGGCTTATTTAACATGAATTATAGTTAAAACCATCAATTCTGGTAATTCCTTATGCCTAAATAATAGGTGATACACTTTGGATATGAGATTTTGACATTCTAAACTTTTTCTGAAGCGTTTTTTAATCGACAGTGTAGTTTTAATGAATGTAAATACGAAAAATTTTAGTTTTTTCCTTAAAACGATCATATAACTTTATATCCATCATAAATTAAACTTCCTTTTAGATTCAGAAAGAGCACTTAACTCGTACACCAAAATGAAACTCCTTTTTATACAAAAATATATGTAGAAAAAAAATAATTTATTAGAAGTAATAAATACGAATAAGGAGAGTAAAAATAAGTATGCGTACCAAATTTTAGTTCATTACGTTGAGAAATTTTAAAATTAAACTAAAACGTGGGGGAATCACTGACATTTTTTTAATTTTTTAAAAAAATTTAATTTCTTTCCTTTTTATTTTTTAAATATGTCAGCTATATTCCATATATTTTTCCTATAATCTGCACGTAAAGATGAGTATGTGTATTTATTTTCATAAACAATAAAACTCGTTACAGAATATAAATTATTTTGAATTAAATTAAAAATATTATTGAATAAACTGGTTCCATCCCAAATAGGTAAATCCTAAATTATTCACTGTAAAAATTGTCATTAATTTAATAGCGTATAATATTAGAATAGATTTCCTAAAATTAATCGAAACATCCAAAATATAAATATCTCTCTCAGAAATTTCACCTATATATTGTCACCAACCTTTTGCCTACATGGAGAGAGACTATATATTAAATTTTGGAAAAATATTTTAAAATTGGGGAAAAAGTGCAACAAAGCAAAATTATGATATAGAAAATACTAAACTTTAAAAAAAGTTTTGTGAAATTTATTAAAGTTATATTGGAATTTAATTAATATTCTTGATATTTGATATAATTATACTAAATTTCACATAAGATTTTTTAAAGTTTTTTATTTTCTAATCTAAATTTCGCTTTGTCGCACTTTTTAATTTAATTTCATAATTTCTTTATTTTGTCCCAGGCAAGCCATAAGAACAACAATTCAAATACAATATATAACAAGATATACATATACATATAATATACTAGAGAAAAACATACACAAAATAATAATTACAAAACATCTTCAACAGTTACAAAATAATCCTCAATATTACATACAATCATAAAAAATTTATCAATGGCAAGAGCTATAATAGCAAGATTTTACTCTTCCAATAAAAATAAATATTTATATAATTTGAGGTTAAAAGATTTTGGATTTTCAATAGTAGTATTAGAGCTTGGAAGAGAATTCCACAAATTAGTTGCAGTTATCATAAAAGAATTACTATATCGACGCCTCCCGTTCATATAATGCTTATTGAAAAACGAATGCAAGATGATTCTTATTCACTTTTTGGTGCAAGACAATGCTTATTCGATTTTCCGTGCAATAAAATGCTTATTCAAAATTGTGTGCAAAACAATTGCCACTGACAGAACAATAAATGTAACCCTAAATCTTCCTATTAATATTAAATTGCAATTAAATATCTGAGAATTTCAGTACGTGTCTATTGTTATAAGAAACTTTAAACACGGATCCTATCACACGTATTAAGAAATATTTTTTAAGCAATTGCAATTATAAATTATACTGAATTGAAAATTTTATAAAATTCATAGAATAAGCTAATTTCAGAATGTACATTTTCGCATAGAATTTTCAATAAGCATTTTATTGCACGAAAAATCGAATAAGCATTGTTTTGCACGAAAAAGTGAATAAGATTCATCTTGCATTCATTTTTCAATAAGCATTATATGAACGGGAGGCGTCGATATCGTTCAGTTTTATGTGATGGTATCCTAAATAAATAAGGACACCTTACATTTCTTGAAGTTACATCATTTCTAAAAATAAATTTTGCATAAAAATATGAAGGTTTCTTATTATTTAAGGCAACTTGTGTAAAACAACTAACAAACCAAAGTCTTCTTTTCTTAACACTAAGCCATCCAAGTTTTAACCTATATGGAGTTATATGTTCATCGTTTTTTAAGTTGAAAATGAATCTTATACATGTATTAAGCAGCTTCTTGAGTTTTTGATTTAATTCATCAGTTAAATCATTGTAAACAACGCAGCAGTAATCGAAATGAGGAAAAATCAAAGACATAACAAGTTTTATTCGGATTTCAACAGTAAGGGCTCCTTTATTCCCTTTAAATTGTGATAAGGTTGCATAAACACTCTTGCAAATTTTACCAACTTGCTTGTCCCAACTGAAAGTCGGTCTAAACATAACACCCAAATTCTTAACTGAATCAACAAAAGGTATAGTAGTATCATTAATCCTAAATAACAAGTTATAATCTAATTTTATATTATTTGTGTACCAAGTTGATCCAATTATCATAGAATGAGTCTTATCCATATTTGCTTTAAGAAAATTTGTAGATGCCCAATTCAGTATTGATTCCACATCTTCATCTATTAATGCAAGATTTTCCCATAAATCATCTAGACTATAATGAACATAAATTTGTAAATCATCCATGAAGTACATATGTTTAGAATATTTTAAGATGTCTCTCAAATCATTCGTAAAAAGGTTAAATAATGAGGGACCAAGCACTGATCCCTGTGGGACTCCCGTTCCAATATTTCCCCAATAAGAAAATTCTCCATTCTGTCTTACAATAGCCAGCATTCTCTCAGACAGATATGAAGCAAACCATCTTAAGACCAAATTTAACAAACCAAAAGATTTAAGTTTTAAGAGCAAAAGAGTATTAGATACTATGTCAAAAGCCTTACTGAAGTCAAAGAAAACAATAATTGTGACCATCTTTTGATCAATTGCTTTACATACATCATCTGTTAAACCAACCAAAAGAGTCTGCGTGCTGAAACCTTTCCTGCAGCCAGACTGAAAAGGACTTAAAGCATCACTAGACTCAATATAATCAGTCAACTGATAATGTACCATCTTCTCAAGAACCTTAGACAAAGAACACAGTATAGCAACCGGTCTGTGATCCCCAGGCTGCTGCGGAACCTTTACTTTAGGCACTGGTTTAATTATAACCTTTTTCCAGACATCAGGAAAAATAGATGTCTGCAAGGATAAATTAAAGAGATCAAGCACATGAGAAAACAACACCGGCATTTCCTTCATAATTTCACTTATTGATAGTCCATCAACCCCTTGCGCTTCAGTTTTAATACTGTTAAAAACCTCAAGCAACTTAGAAGGACATATATCTTTAAAATAAAAAAGAGTGTCATCGAACTTATCATCATTAACTACATTCGAAAGAAAAGAAGGTGTAATATTGAAAGGCAAATTTCAGTTGAAAAAAGTTGTTTTTTGTTCTTCATGGAGAAAATGAAGTCATTTTTAAAGCTACCAGAAAAAACGGACTAATATACTCCGATGTCTCCCACTCAGACCATCATTGGAAACATTAGAACTATTTGATGACATCCTATTCGCCATAATAATTTCAGTAGTATTTAATTTAACTTTTAATACTGAAGCTGTAGTGCCGATAAGTTGCTTTAGGTTTTCCCCATCAGTTTCCGGTAAACCAGTAATAATCATCAAATCTTCACACTGCTTTATTTCTGCCCTTATTAATCGTTTGTAAATTTTAGTTTGTTCACCCTTAATAGTCCTTACATGATCACAAAGAGCAATATTCTCATCACCAATTTGAGTAACTCTCAAGTCCAAATCCTGAGTACGTCGAGATATGTCATTTAGCTTTTCTGAATTTTCATTTATCATTTTTTGAATGTTAGGAAGACACTCAACCTTCAATTTAGTTTCCGTCAATTCAGCGTTCAACACATTTTTCTTTGACCTCAGAGATTTAACTTCATTAGTACACTGCACAATAGCCGACATGAGCTGATCAAACTGAGTAGTTTCGACATCCATTCCAGAGACATTATCACTACTACCGCTGGCAGAAACATCAGAACCCAACTTACTAACTTGTGAGGATAAGTCCTTTAAATCAATCCTAACAGTAGTTTCCTTACACGAAACAAGTTCATTATTTTCATTATAAATCTTATGAGTATAGTAACCTACATTGTTTTGTCATTTTGATTTAGAAAAAATGAAACTATGTCTGTCAAAAGAAAAAGTCAATATTATTAGCACCATATCACTCCTAAATAGTATGCAACCACATGTACATCCAAGGCATTCAGTAAGCCCCTTGGAATAGGCAACCAAAGTGATCCACTAGAATCCTATTAATTGCACTGATACCGATACCGATGGTAATCAAGATAACAAAGTCAATTAGTAATAAGTAAACTGGGCAACAAATGGCATATACCCGTTAGCCAAAGGTTTATGACGTCACAAACAAAGTCACAAATTAAAAAAAAGTTAATAAAAACACACTTTAAAAGCCAGATTGCAAATTAATTATACACAAAATTAAAAGACACAATATATGTATGAATCCCATTGCACAAAACAACTCCTCGCAATTCTATGTATGCAAACAAATAACCATTCCGCAGAAGTACAGTCAACTGTCAAGTAAATAACAATAATAATAATAATAAACAGCAAATAATAAAGCTGCATTGTTAATTCGCTTCACAATTACTAAGTCCCAGGTGTTCTTTTCTCAGACACAACAGATCACAAAAATAAAATATATGTTATAAGTAAAATATAATAAAAGTTTCGAGGAGCACTTATAAACATATCATGTTTATAAGTGTGTGTACTCTGCCCCAATCTTCTGCCCAGCTTCCGCCAATTTTGTGGCAAAAAAAGACAATTTACTTCAAATCTTCAGAATCTACCTCAAATTTACCAATTCAGAACAACTACCAATCAATTGCCAACCAAGCGCTTACCAATTGCCGATCAATTTTCAGTTGTCTAGTTTCTGAGAAGAGTTCAAATTTATTCAAGGAATTACATTTTGGTAAATAAAACCATTTTATATTCTCTAAAAGATTTCCAACATTGGTATAATAAGGTATAATTCTGCTGTCAGGGGACTTATACCGAGTTGTTTGGACAACTACTCACCTGCCAATTTCTTCAATAAACCTGTGTATTGTGTGATAAATAAAGGACAAATTATCTTTATCTAAAGAAACGCTTTAGATAAGCGCTTTTAACGTTTTTTACGTTTGTTTTCTTAGCCTGGTCCCTCAGTTCAAATCCTTCCGCTTTATAAATAAATTAAAATTTTATTTTCATAAGCAATATCGGTGAAAAAATATATTTGAAGATGCATGCAAACAAATTTATTAATTTTTTGTTATTTCACCACTTCACTGTCAGAGCGTTCCAAATGGCGTTTCACGCGCCGAGGCACAGACTGACAAAAACAACAAAATCTACCATTAACTCAACAACCCTTAATCAGAAACTACCTTCAGTGGTTGGACCTGATAACTCTGATCTTCATTGACTGGGCAACGATGTATCTTACTTCAGTGGTTGGACCTGATTACCCTGATCTTCATTGATTGGTAAACGATGTATCTTACCTTCAGTGGTTGGACCTGATAACTCTGATCTTCATTGACTGGGCAACGATGTATCTTACTTCAGTTGTTGGACCTGATCACCCTGATCTTCATTGATTGGGCAACGATGTATCTTACCTTCAGTGGTTTGATCTGATAAACCTAATAAAGATTTGGTTGTTTAGGGGTGGTTTTTTAACATATTTAGGGGTGGCCGATATTTAAACAGTAGTAGTAAACGTTGTTTATTTTTAAAGGAATAATTATTGCGTTGTTATGTATCAATATTTCCATGTGTTATAACTTTTTGGGGTTTTGGCATAAGGGTTGATGTATGAGAGGGTAGTTTTTTAAACTGCAAGGGTCGTAATCTTAATTTAAATTCTGCGGTTGTTATTACTGTTACATTCTTTTATTAAATTATAGTGTAAACATTTCTTATTTACATAATTTTATCATATTTTACTGTTTTTTTATTGAAGGCGGTATCTCTAAGTTAAGGGTGGTTTTTCAACCCTTTCCCCAAGGTTTAAGACTTTTTAAGCGTGATTTTCGGATTCAGTAGGTCAAAATCTATAAAAACATATACTTCTTTTACAATCCCCTTCGGGGACAAATTTTGATCATTTTTCAGCATCGTTCTTTAATACCCTTCGAATTTTTTGAAAAATTTTGATTTTTCTCAAAAAAATTTAATTTTTTGACATTTAGACTAACGCAGAGACTAAACTTCTAAACGGTTATGTCATATCTTCTAGAATATTATTTTTTGGGTTAAAATATCGCTATATATTTCTGGAAAATTTTAATGCACTCTGTATTTTTTGAAAAATTTTGATTTTTCTCGAAAAAATTGAATCTTTTGACATTTAGACAAACGCAGGGACTAAACTTCTAAACGGTTATATGAGATCTTCTAGAATATTATTCATTGGGTTAAAATCTCGATATATATTCCTGGAAATTGTGGATCAACTTTCAAGATTAAATGTAGGAGTTACGAGTTTAGTTCATGAAAATAATAACAGAAAAGATGAGATAGTAAAATTAGGCAGATAATTAGGGTTAAATCCCATGGAAGAAATGGATAACGAATCAGAAAATGTATCCCATAACGAAAGTCATTTCGGTGATAACGAATCGCAATCTGATGTTCAACAACAAACAAATAGAATAAATAACCAAAACACGTTACAAAATCAAAAGTTAGGAAAAAATGCAGTAAAAGATATGGGCATATCTCTAGAACTTTTAAACTTTATGTTTCCGTTTATTATTTATTTTAAAAATTATAAAAATAATTTTGTAGTACCATAATTTGATAAATTATTGTGCTCTTTAAATATACCTTGTGTATAATAATCATTTTAATTAGGTAGAAAACGACAAAAGTGAGTAAAAGTGTCAAAAACGCCAGTTTCTCGTGTGTGACATTGAACGTTTTTTTTCAGTTTATATGGTATACCTTTTTAACGAGTCATTATATATTTTGTGACTTATAGTAGATGTAGTGGGGAGTATAAGGAACCACAAAATCATTGAGACAATTATGTGCCTCAATTAAGATAAAAACGGTGTACCTTCAAACTTGCGAGACAACTTTTCTTAAATTTTGACAATTTCGCAATTAACTTGATATAACTTTTTTAACGAAGATTTTTAAGTAACCATAAAACGTGGTTACATTGTCTACATAATAAAAAGTAATTTGAACCCTTACAGGAATGTGTGCCACTTATACATTAGGAATGCAGTGACTTTAAAAGGTAAGTTTAAAAACGAAACTCAAAATAAAAACCTACATTTTTGAAGGGCACATGTTTAATTTGACTTCTAATCACTTTTAACTCATTGTAATCTCTTCTCGTGTATTATAAAAGTATACAAAGAATCGTTAACCATTACACTATTCCTAAAAAGAATTTATCTAAGAACGAATATGAGCTTCTACGGTCATAATCATTGCTTCATGGAAAAAGAAAGCATTAAACTCGTAAGTTTGCCTAAAATTTATTATTTATAGGTTTCTGGGGTCCTCTGATTACAAAACTGAGGTTAGTTAAAAAAAATTTGAATGGCAAATCGAAAATGGCGGACGAAATTTTAGAAAAATTATCAGATTTTAATATCTTTTGACATTTAAGAGCTTCCTGTTTTGCTGATTACGAATTTGAAATAATTTTTAAAAAATTTAAAATAGAGATTCCAACATGGTGGATACATTTCTGAAAAATCCATAAATTACGTCACACTTTTTAGGGGGAGAGGGAGTATATGAAAATGTGACTAATGACAAAAAGGGGGTGGGGACCTTTTCATTTGTTATGTCACACTTTGAACTGAATACACATGTCGAAAAGTTGGGTTTACTTTTTTCCATCAATAGACTTTTGGACCTTTAGCCACCTAAGGCTGTTATTAAAACGTTTGAAATTTTAACTTACAACAGATATTACAAAATTAGTTACACATTATAATAAGAAAATTGTATAAATAAAAATATCAAATATTTTTCTTGTTTTTAAAATATTAAAAAATGTACTAATTATATAAGTAACTTTATTTATATAAAATTAGATATTGACATCGCCTAGGTAGAGTATACGTGCAGCACCTCCCAATACTGGTATAACTACACGGCTAGCATACGAGCGTAACTGGGAGAGATCACGCTCTCCAACGCCGATGGCCATCAAGTGACCATATTCCAATCCCCGCAAAGTTGGTAAGAACATTTGCGGCCCTTCAATGGAACGGCGGAACCTTTCCAATCCCTGGTTACTCTGCAGGTAACTACCCGAGTTGGCACCACAATTAGGTCCGTTGCCGAAGCGTCGGTACGTTCATAGCGCCCTTAGCCTCAAGCGATGTAGACTGTAACCAACTGCCCCCACGAGGCCAACCCAATGACCGGAAGGAAACAAGCCTTTCGGCAAGTCCCCCGGGCTCGGACCGGTGCCCATGGTACCGTATAGTACTCTGGTAGAAGTACCGATTAAGAGTCTTACCTCCCTTGCTTCGGCAAGTTAGGTCGACGATTTTATAACACTTTGAAACTACTTTAAAAATTTTTTAAAAACTAAATTCAGATCCATAATAATTAGCGACCCCAAAAACCCCTTCATACCCACTTTTGTAAAAATTAATTATTTTTTAAATTTTCATCCGACATATTGGATCCGCCATTTTGAATTTTTAAAAATTCACATTATATTCATAATCAGCTACCCTAAAAACCCTAAGATACCGATTGATGTGAAAATCCAACTTTATGAAAAATCAATGCATTTAGAAACATTTTCTTGGGGTTAAATTTATACACAGGGGGGTTAACAATGTGTAGAAATGAGTATCGCAAGGTTTTTTCTACTTTTCGATCAAAGCATAAAACAATAAAATTTATTTCAAGATTGTGCCTTGAAAAGAAAAATTAAGTTTTCTAATACCTGAAAGTTTAAACGTTCTAGAAATATGCCCATATAATCAGAACTATCAAAACTTTAACGCGACAAGACGATTATGGAGTTGAAGATTTTATTAAAAACGTTAAAAGAGCAAAAGGACAATGCTCCCAACCAGTCCTATTATTAGATTTTATAATTTCTGAAAAAATTACTGGAAACGCAGAAAGAGCAATAAGATATATAGATTTAGACAGCTATGCAAAACTTTTCAATGCTTTACGTGCAAATTTAACGCAAATCGGTTCAATTATTAAATTGCAAGCAAAATGTTACTGAAGATATTCAAAGAGAAAAATTTGTAGAAAAATTTGTCACGAATTAAAGTAGGCTATTCAATCAGAATGCACAAAGCCTATTACACGAAATGTTGCAATCGAAAACGAAGAAAAATAAATTTTAAAAAGATACATGATGAACATTCGTCGAGATATACGATTACAGATAAAGGCTCAACGACCGCTAAACTTGAATGAAGCTCGAATGCAAGCCATGGAATTAGAATTATGGTTTCAAGAAAGTGAAATACCAAAAACAGAATCAAAGTGTCAAGTAATATTTTGCCACGATTTCCAATCACACCTACATTTAGAGGAATTCTTAAACCTTTCCAAAATTATCAGAATTTGTCAAATAATGTAAATGCACCTGTAGTGCAAGTTCCATCACAGATAAAGCAGGTATCATGTTACAAGTGTAGAAAGATGGGACATATGACAAAACAATGTACTAAATCAGCAAATTCTTGCGACGGCTGGTTGCCGAAGAAACCACCGGAATTAATCAGAATTTCACGCGAAGACCAAGAATTTTCAGACTTTCAGTCAATGACCGAGAATGAAATACAACACCACGACCAATACGAAGAGAAGGTCGAATATCAACCTTGTGTGGACGATTACAATCCGTATACGGAAGAGCTGATAACAGAGAACAATACAGATTATTAATAGACTCAGCAGCATCAGTTAACATAATTAAGGAAAATAAAATAACTAAAAACAATTACACGACTTTTAAAGTGAAAAAGAATTTTTGTATGGGTAAAGATAAATATCAATCCGAATACGCAGTCCATTTAAATTATTTTGGAAAAAAACAGTTGTTCCATATTGTCGACGAAAGCTTCCCATTACCTGAGGGTGGAATACGCTATTACTCAAAAATTCCTTATCATAGAAAAATGGAAGATACCCTTACACAAAGATGGATATTTTGTAGAACAAAATAAAATGCGGATATGCAACATCATAATGAATAAAGAAGATGGTCATATTTTAATAGAAGACAACCAAATATTCCCACCAGACTTTATAAAATACAGAACGGGATTATGAAAGCACATGTTTATAATTATTCTAATCAACCTTTAAAAGTATTAAACAAAACTGAAGAAATACATATAGAGAAAATTGATTACAACATCACAAACGATAAAACGTTCAAAAATAAAACAAAATTAAAAGCTGAAGAACGATCTGAACGATTAATTGATTTAAAAAATAAAACAAGATCATCTCATTTGGATAAAAATACAAAAGAAGATCTTTGGAGAATAATCGAAAAATATCACAGTAATTTTATCCTAGACGATAACGAAATTCCCTGAACAAATTCAACTAGTAACAAAATTGTATTAAAAACTGGAAAAATAATCAATGACTTTCGAAAATTATATGAGAACACAGATCGAGAATTATTTTCCTTACCAGTGATTGAAGACGTTCTTTCACTGTTGGGAAAAGCAAAATTCTTTTCAGCATTTCACCTGTCATCAGGATTTCTTCAAATACCAATGAAAAAAGAAAGTCGAAAATATACAGGATTCCGTACAACTAGAGGACATTATCAATTTATCCAAATGCCTGTTGGTTTAAACAATGCACCTGCCACATTTCAAAGAATGATGGACCACGCTTTTACTTAAATGACATTGTTGTTTTTGGATCTACATTAGAAGAACATAATAAAAATTTAACAAAATTCATGAAACGAGTAAAAACATTGGGATTAAAATTGAATCCGGATAAATGTGAATACCTTCGACCAGAATTAGAATATTAAGGACATGTTATCACGGACAAAGGAATAAAACCAAATCCTTTAAAAATACAAACTGTTTAAAATTTTAAAGAACCAAAAAACGCGACAGAAATACAGTCATTTTTAGGATTAGTTGGATATTACAGAAAGTTTATTAAAAATTTTGCACACCTTTCTAAACCATTATGAAGATTAACATCAAAAGGAACTATTTTCGATTGGACAAAAGAATGTAGTACAATATTCAAACTATTAAAAGATTTATTGTGTAAATCACCAGTTTTAAAATATCCAGATTTTAATAAAAGATTTGTTTTGACAACACACATCATTAATGTAGGAATAGGAGACGTTCTTTTTCAAGATGGACATCCTTGTTGCTATATTTCAAGATTATTAAATAAAGCAGAACAAAATTACAATACAGCAGAAAAAGAACTATCAGCAATCGTGTGCGCTACAAAACGACTAAGGCAATATCTATTGGGACGGACTTTTACTATTTAGACAGATCATAAAACACTAATTTGGTTACATAATGTAAAAGATCCTAGTTCAAAATTATTAAGGTGGAGATTACGCTTAGAAGAGCATCAAGGCTATTTCCAATACCAGACGAGGATAGTAAAAAAGCCACACCAGCAGAAAATTCAGAAGACAACGAACTTAGTTCAACAAAAGAAGAAGAATACATGTCACCCGATATACAGAGATATGATGACATTCCACAGCCGAGAAATAATGAAAATTATATTAAAACCAAACAATACGATAAAACAGATGTTCTAACACAAAATTTTGTAGAATGGAAAAAGAATAAAGAAACTGTACATCTCACAATAAAACCTAACACTCAAGGAAAATTATGCAAAACAAGGCTAACAAAAGATTTACCCCAATTCAAAAAAGAAAACTGGTTAAAATATTTTGAAAATCGAGTTAAAGAAGTTATAGATAAGAAACTGATTTCACCAATTCTGAAGTACCCAAAATTAATCTATCAATGAAAAGAAGAGCATGAAAAATGGTTAACTAAAGCTACAGACAAATAATACAAGACAGTATTTACGAAGACAAATAATACTATTACATCATACATACTAGGTAAACACAAGATTTTAAATGCAATACACTGTTAGAAAAAAACCAAAATTGTATCTCTCAACTGTACTCCTAAACTAGATAGAATGAAGACAAAATGTAAGCTACGATTTACTACTCGACATAAATGGAAGTGACAGTCATACTTTTAAATTAATTGTTTAAAACAATATGTAAATCTTTGAGTTGAAAAATTAGGTCTAATATGTGTAACAATAATTGACAAAAACCCAAAACTTTCTTTTTTTGATAACTTTTTTCGAAACTCAATACTTTCAAAGTTATAAGCCATTGAAAATAGGTCTGCTTTTAAAAATCCAAAATTTCAAAAATTCATATCTCGAAAATTTTGGCAATTATGGAAAAATAAAAAAAATGTATTTAATATTTTTCTATAAGGAACGAGAAAAAAATATGTTTAACCGATTCTAAAATGTCGTAGAAAAATTTCACGTGGAATTGCCCATATATATTATATATATCTACTAAGTGTTTGTGGGTGTAAATTTCGGATAATCTAAAAAGGGTCAACCAGTTTAGAATATTGACAAGCAGAGATTTCTATTAAAAAACTCATTAAGAATAAAAATAAATCTTTAAATATCGATTGATAGCATTCGTCATTGAAAAACACTACTTCTTGTACCCAAATTTCCTGACATTCAAACTTTTACGTGAATTTTTGAACTTTAATGAACAATGGTGTTAATAATTAATTTATGAATTGTTAAATTAACAGTGAAATTTTAAAAAATTTTATAAAATAATTATTAACCCATTAACGCCTGAATGCACTGAATTTTTAGTCTGACTTCAATCTTAAATATTTTCTAATAAACATATTATTTTCTACAAAACATGCAAGAAAAACGAGTGTCAACAAGTGTTTAAGAACGAGGAATGATTTATTGGGATAGCTGTTTCGCCTGTCAGAAATGAGACATTGTGGTACAGACTAGTGTACCGATATACATTGAAACGTACTCAGCTGTTTGATCGCGCGGGGAAGTTCGGGGGGTCTCCCCCGACAGGGTCCAGGGGCAGAGTTCCGGCCAGAGGGTTCGGGGGGCGGAGCCTCCCGACTTCAAAAAAACCAACTTAGAATAATTTTTAATGATAATTGTTAGGTTAGTTGGCTACACATTCCAGTGTTGTCATCACGAAGTTATCAATTTGACTATTTTTCAATGTTGCCAACTTTGAAAATATCGTGCAAATATAGGGATTTATAGTAATATTTCGAATATAAGAGTTGGTACCTCTGAATCGTGAAAGAATATTTCTGAAAACATTGTACACTTCACACGAGCGACTTGAGCCAATGAAATTGAAGATTAAGAGTTTTTTTCCCTGCGCGTTTGTTTTTTCCCTGCACAAAAGTTTTTTTCCCGGCTGAAAGAGTTTTTTTCCCGCTGCGAGTTACTAGTCTAGAAAAGTCTGTTTCTTGCCATGTTAACAGGGAAAAAACACGAGTTTTTTCGTGCATGTGTTGTAGAAATAAATTTTTTTGCATTAAAATGTCCTCTATCCGAATATGATATTAGAAAATTAATAAAAACATTTGTAACAATATTTTTTTGCATATAATTAAAAAATTCCATGATTTTTTAAAGGTTTTTTATTACAAATTCTTAAATTTTTAAGTCAAAAATTTTTTTTTGATATCTATTGTTACTATAAATCGTGCACTCGATTGTTATACTTTCAAAAACTATATCGACTTTTTAAATTTAAACATTTGATTTTTCAAAATGGCGCCTAAAAACTAATTTTTTTTGAAAATTTGAAATTTGATGGTCGATATACATTTTTTAAACTTTGGCTTGAAAATATTTACTCATGGGTTTTCGGGGTCGCTGATTACGAATTTGATATTAGTTTTTTAAAATTCAAAATGGTGGATCCAATATGGCGGACAAAAATTTTAAAATTTGGTTCGATTCTTTTACAAATCTGTATTCGGGGGTTTTTGGGGTCGCTCATTACGAATTTGATATTAGCTTTTTAAAAATCAAAATGGCGGATCGAATATTAGGAAAAAAAGAAAATTTCACTTACCTTTGAAATACATCTGTACCACCCGGCGGAAGAAAAGAGAATTATAACGAAAAATGTGCAAATTTTTCAAAATGATGAAAACTTTACATGTAAAAGAGTGCAGAAAAAATTTACTTAATATCAAATAATTAATTTGTCGTCATTAACATTAAAAATTCTTGTTAGTAATAAATAGTTATTAATTTTTATTGTCATATTCACTTTTATAATTTTTTCATTATTTTTTTATAATTCAAATATTTTATTAAATAAATATAATAAAATGTAATAATTTAAGCATAAAAATTGCATAATATTAGATCCGCCATTTTGAATTTTCGAAAACTAAAATCCTTTTTATAATTAATCAGCGACGCCGAAAAATCCCTAAGTAAGGATTTAAAAAAAATCCCACAGAATTTTCAAAATTTTGTCCACCATATTACATCCGCTATTTTTGCATTTTGGAAAAATAATATCAGATTCACGACAAGCGACCCTAAAAACCTCCGAATACTGATTTATAAAAGAATCCAACCAAAATTTTGAAATTTTTGTTTGCCATATTGAATCCGCCATTTTGAATTTTCGAAAACTAATATCAGATTCGTATTCAGGGACCCCATAAACCCCCGAGTACAGATTTGGAAGAAATTTCAACCCATTTTTGAAATTTCATTCGCCATATTGGATCCGCCATTTTGAATTTTGGAAAACTAATATCAGATTAAACATTTTCAAGCCACAGTCATGCAATTTTTTAATTATATGCAAAAAAATGTTGTTAAACAATTTTTTATTAATTTTCTAATATCTATTCGGATAGAGGACACTTTAATGCAAGAAAAATTATTTATCGAAGAGAAAATAATATGTTTATTAGAAAATATTTAAGATTGAAGTCATACTAAAAATTTAGTGCATTCAGGCGTTAATGGGTTAACAAATTAAATAAACTATAAACAGTGTAAATATGAAAATTTTGTGTACAATGAACATTTCGAGAATTTGTTGAGACTGATAAATTAATTAGTGAAATAAATAAAATGGAGTATCCTGTTTTACTAATTTTCTTATTTCTAAAGAGTTGCTGATAACGGATTGTTCCAGAAATTGGATTTTTAATATTTTCGAGCGGACTCCTGCAAGGTCAACTAACAAGAAGAAAAATTGTTTCCAAGAATAAGAAGAATATGGTGAAAAAGTGTGTGTGCGAGTGAAATTTCAATTTTGAAATTAGAGTCTTTTCGTTCTAAATTGTTAATTTCAATGCTTTCAGGAAGTGAAAATAAAGGTATGATTAGCGTATAATTATAAAAGTATGAATTGTTATTCGTCTTTTCTGCAATTTGAAGTTTTACAGTATTTAAAGGTATAGTTAAGAAGTTTTGAAAAAGTTTTAAATTTCCGTCTGAAATAATTCGTTCTCTTATTTTTACTATTTAATACTTTATATATATATATATATATATATATATATATATATATATATATATATATATATATATATATATATATATATATATATATATATATATATATATATATATATATATAAACGCACAGTATTTCGCGAGTTTAAACGTGCAGGCGTGAATTTAGTGAGGTTATGTATTGTGAAAAATTGTTGCAGTCTGATTTTGAGGATAAAAATATTAAATTTTTAAGTATTACATGAACAAAACTATACTATATGTACAATTGCAATATAAAAAGTAGTATCTTTCGCATTGTCTAGCCTCGAGCAGGTCTCTTCTTATCAGTTATAAGAGATCAGCATGGAACTAGACTGTTCGGTTGTGTAAGCTAAGGGAACAGAAAGACAATTCAAAATCAAATGTGAGTTTGTGGTTTAATAAATATGAAATAGTGAAATATGTCATAAATATGTTCACGTTTTGTTTCGCGAGGCGAATTCCTTTTTTTATTGCCTCTGAATAAAAATTCCATCTATTATATTACAAACTTCCTTTGAAGACTCAACCTTTACTAGAAGCCATCATAATAATGAAATTATAAATTTTCTCTACTTATGATAAGCAACGCATGTTAAAGTTCTATTTTCCTTCGTTTCAAAAATATTTTTCTGTTTAAAATTCGTTGTAGAGGTTTGAAAGTTTTGATTGTCTCGCTTATGTATGGATTGTAAACAAGTGTTTAGTTTTTCTAAATTTCTAATTGGATTTTGAATTTTATTTTCATTGAGACATGAGCAATTCTTTACTTCCTGGCAACATTAATTTCTTGGGAACTATCAATGATCCACTGATTTAGGTATAATTTTTTTGGCACGTGTTTCACATTTTATTATACTACAGTGTAATGATCTTAGTTTTTAAGGCCATAAGATTTACTCGCCGGATGGAGTCCGGGTTTAAATAAAAATTATCCTTTACTAACTCAATTAGTAAAATGGTGTAAAGCGTCATTACAAAATTTAAGCAAGCTAGTTAGTGAAATTAGTGATATCGATAGGAAGGGTAAAGTCAGTAACAAAGCATAGTTTTAAACCTTCGTAAGAAAATATATTCAAAATAATAAACAAATAATACAAAAATAATATAAAAGAAATCAAACAAAACCTAAATTAGCTGACTACAATGTAAATAAAACTAATCTAACTAAACTAAACTTAAAAGAAATAAAGAATAAAAGAATAAGAAAAGTAAAATTTAAGAAATAAAAGTAGAATAAAATATATAAAAATTTAATAATACTCGATATAAAACAAATGATAAAATAATTAAATTTCCTAACTAACTAATAACAATATTTCCTTAAGAAAACTAATCTAACTAGAAGAAAGAATAAACTAAAGCATAAGGAAATTAGAAAGATAAAATGAGCAAGCAGTAAGAGACAGAAAAAAAAATAAGAAAGAAAGTACAGAATGTGTGAGAGAGTAAGAGAAAGGAAGAATGAGAAGGAAAACGTAGCGACTCTGACCTGGCGGAGTTAAGGTTTGGCTGGTTGACCGTTCGCTAAGCTGTGAAAGTACGCAATTATTAATGTTTGCCATATTTAAATTTAATACTGTCCTTTCGACGCTCATTTTACGCACAACGGTAAATTCTAGAAATTACCCCTAAATTACGTTCCGGACGATTACTAGGGTCGTGCACGCTAGATCGACTACGAGAAATCGAAAAGAAACTAGATATCGAAATTGGTACGCGGTATTCTTGACCGACACGAATTTAGAGCGAGTAAAAGAGAAAACGGGGCAAATAACAGGTTTCATCTTTCCTTAAGATGCACCTTGAGTCAAAGAATCTACCTGGTGCATCAACTTCGGGGAGGTCGAGATGCACCTCTTCTCCACGGAGCTGGTTCACAAAAGGCGTGGCTAGAAACTGTACACTAGGTCATCCACGGATGCACCCCTGGTCTGACCCTGTGGACAGAAGGTGAGAAAAGAGCGACGAAAGAAGCAAATGGTGTTACTACCGCTCAGTTGCACTTGAGTCTCGAGTACAACTCCTTCTGAGAGAAATTGCTAGACAGCAGCCCCAGTTGCACCTGATATGCCGCCTGCCTGCACTAGAAAGATAGAGAGAAGAAAAGAGAGCTGAGTTGCTGTCGCTTGTCCTTTAAGCAAGCCTCGAGTCCGTTCGACGGCGAACTGGTGAAATTCTGGGTGCAGCGAAGTCATATAGTTCGCTGGGCCTTTGACAGGTATAGCGCGGAGAGACAGATACCACGTCCTTGCGCAGCAAAGAGTGCGCCATCGGTACTCTCCTCTCAGCAGTTTATATATTTATTTTCTCCTCAATTAAAGTTTCTTTAATTCTTTTAATCTTCTTAATTTTACTTTCTTTATTTGGGAATATTTTTTACAACTCTCTATTTTGTATAACTTTGCTTGATTAAGATATTTCTTAAATAAAACATGTCTGTATTTACTATTATTTTGTGCAAGCATAATTTTCTTCAATGTAAGTTCTTAATATTTTTTAATTTGTAATTTGCAGAATCAAAATTTTTCTTTATTTCATTAAAATAATTAGTGAATTTTAGATTTTAAAAAACTTTAATATTTTTATTATCTCTTAACGGATTAATTGTCATTTACTGATAAGAAACATTTTAATTCAATTTGTGTAAATATTATTTTTTTAGATTGACCCGGTAGAACTGTCTGGATTAGAATATAACAATACACAGAGCAACACATATATGCCACTAGTTGATATTGTAGTAAATACATTGTCATTTCCCCAGCAGAGTGAAACTGTTTACGAAAAATTGACATCTCCTGAAGGATCCGTTTCAAATGAGCCATCTGCTCATGACTCTTTAACGACAAATACCAGTTCCGAAAACAACCAAAAGAGTTATGATTTAAATAATCTTGAGACTGTAAAGTTTAACTTTCATATATTTTTACTTTTTCAAAAATAAGATTATTTATTTATATTCAAATGCTTTTTTTGTTAAGAATTTTAAAAAGTTTTAACTTTCCTGCACCAAGATCCAACAGCGAAGTTAGTCTTCGCTCATTACTGTCAACACAAGTCATTAGACAAATCAACTCGCGCTTTGTTAACTCGTTGTATTATTTTTAGATTTCGAGACGAGGCTATAAAAGGTTTGAAGGAAGGTGAACCACTTGAAAAATTTTAGTAAGTTGAAAGTATTGAAAAAATAAAATTTTTATGCACATAATAATAATTATTATTATAGCAATAATAATAATTTACAAAACGTCACAAATATATACTACAGAATATAATTGTTGAGAAGTTAATATTTAAAAAAAAATTAACATCAAAATAATTTTTTAGTATCCCTCGAACGACTCTTATTGCTTTATCGGAACTGATACCTAAAATTTTCTCGCAAGAAGCTGCGGCCACCTATTACAGCCCTTATAGAAATGAAAACGGTACTGTGGTTCAAACTACAGGCACACTGTCGTCGAATTATAATTATGTCCTTGATGTGCTAAGAAAGACCGGACTATTAAAACCACCGTCTCATTCTCTGAAACACAAACCTGAAGTTGCAAAATCTACAGAAGGTAAAGAATTATTTGTATGATTGAAATATAATGTTAATTATTTATTTTTAATCAATTTTTTACTGAATATTATATTTATTTTAAATCATTTTGTTAATAAAGTTATCATTTCTTCACTATTACAGATAAGCTTGCCATACAAATTGCGTTAAGCAACATAAGCAATTCTATAAATCCGGCAACCCTGATTAGTGATTGAAGGATAACATTCAATTATAGAAATATTGAATTGAATTCCGGCAAAATTTCAATTACGGATTATATGAATAAAGTATCCTGATTTAAAAACGGAAGATGCAAAGCAGTTGGTACGTATATTTAATTTTTTTAAATCTGTTAAATAGTCGGTGAATTAATTCATGCATGAAAACAATTTCTGGGATTTATTTTTTTTCATAGTTTGAACTGGATTTCGATCTTCATCGCTCAGAAAAAAGAGATTTTTTGAAAATCAGATGGCCAAGTATTAAGAGTGTCATTATTTCACAATTAATTCAATTAGAGACAAAAGCTGCTACTAGTCGTTCGAAACTTTTAACAGCAGATGTCATTTTAATAAAAGGATTGGGAAAATTAAAAGAGGGTGAGAAAGACCAAAAAATATTTTTAATTGCTCAATTTTCTTTAGTTAATAAAAAAATTACAACAATAATAAAAGAAGATGATATCAATCGAATTGCAGAATATTTATAGATTTATAGAGATTTATAGATCGAATTAAGAATATTTACAATATTTCAAGTCAAATTTATTTAAACAGTCAGGGTGTCTGACGACCCGGGAAATCGGAAAGAAACCTGGAAAAGCCTGGGAATTTTTTTTCAAATTCGGGAATTTCTCATTTTTAAGGCATTTTTGGTAATATTTTTAAAAATATAATTTTTTTAACTCGGTGTCTTTTTTTAATAAAAAATATTTTTGATCTGTTTACAAAAGCATTATTTTTTGAAAATTTGTTTTTTATCAAAGTTTTAGTTACAAATATATTTTAACCCTCATAGCAAAATAAATTTTCCAAAATAATGCTAAATGTTTTTAAGGAAAGGGAATAATTTTTTTCCTAAAAAATTTTTAAACACGACCCAAAAGAATAAGCAAAAACTTTTCAAAATCTTTTTTAAAATTTTTTTTGGAGAAAATTACATTTTATTAAACTTTACTAATTTGTTTTAAACTTGTCAGAGAAAATAACTTAAAAACCGGGATTTTGAAACTGTCAAATTGCTGGCCACCCTGAGAGTATATATTTATTTTAAAATTTTTTAAATCCAGGCATGAAATAATAATGAATAATATTAATAATTCATTTTGCCCTTTTTGATTTTCGTTTAACTGAAACTCCTCGTTTTCGACTCTGACAGTATTAAATGCGACTTATTTAAAATTGTATTGCATAAATTTTTACTTACAAATTTATGTATTTAATCTATAGGATAAACTAAAATTTAAAAAAAAACAAATTTTTTTTGGAAAATCTCTAATAATTTGGTTTCAAAATTTACATATTTTTAAGGGGAAAAACCGGTGAAATTTTAACACATCGAAATTAATGCTGTTTATGGTTGTCAGCTCTTTTTTGCCAATATTGAGTATTTAAAATTATAATACATAATTAAAAGTAGATAAACTATAAATTTATTAATACTTTTTTTTTAAATTCAAAATTCTCGAAAAATTTTAAATTAAAATTTTCTCGTAATTTGAATAATTTTTCATTTTCTTTTTTAAAAATGTTTTTTCATGATTCTGGGCATTTAAGTGATAAACTAAATTTTTTAATAAATCTAATTTTTTTATGAAAAATATATTTTTAATTAAATCAAAGTTTTTAATCGAAACAAAATTTTTAAATAGAACTAAATTTTTAATTAAAACAAAATTTCTAAAAAACTAAATTTTTATTAAAACTCAAAAAATATATTATTGCAAAACTTAAAAGTTTTAAAACTTTAAATGATTTAAAAAATGTAGTTTTATCACGTTAATAAAATGTTAAACGGGAATCATAATAACAAAACATTGGTTTTAATATTAAAATTTTTTACTTATTAACCATAGTATAATATATTGTCTGTAATTTGTGATAATTTGTAGTATTGCTATGTAAAAAATTCAACGACTGCTGTTCTTTTAAATTTGTAAAAAAAATAAAACAAATATGCGTTAAAAACCAAAATGTATGTTTTTCTAAATATTTATAAGAGCGTAAAAAATATGTCATAAAAATTATAAGTGCAAATTAAAAATGTAATTCAAACTAAATTAAAATTTGTTTATATCTTTTGAAATAAATTAATATGGCTTATATACTTCTTATTTCACACAAATTTTTACTAATGTAATATTAACATAAAATAATTTTAATTTATCTGATCTTTTAAATATTTTGTTGTTTTATATAAAACAGCTTTTTTATATTTTTTGTTATTTTTATTTATTTTTTTACTTACAATTTTTTAATTATAATTCCTTTTTCAAGTGTAACATTTTTCCTTACAGTGACAAAAAGAAAATAAAGATATATAAGAACATTTTTAAATTAAATTGTTTAATTAATTTAAAATAATAGTACAATTAACTAATTAATAAAATTAAAGAAAAAATAAATTTAACTACAGATAATACAAAAAATATATTTAATAAATTATAAATATACCAAGGATTTTTAATAATTTCAAATAATATTTTAAGAAAGTTTTATTAAAACTTACAACTAATTTCGACTGCAAAAATACAAAATAAAAATAATTTAAAATAATATTTACTAAAAAAAAGGTTTATTTTATTATTTGTATTTTTAAAATAATTTTTACTGATTCATTATTTTATTATTATTATTATTATTATATGAATAACTAATTTAAATAATTTTTTAAACCATCTATTCAAATTTTGATTGCAGTTATAAAATATATGTTATTTTCATGTGTATCAGACAAGCATCTTCTTGTCTCTATTTACATACAGGCCTAAACTTTATTTATGTAACGTTTAAATATTACTGCTACAATTTAAAAAAATAATTTTATTACATGATTAAATAAAATTCTTTAATACTATTATTTCCATTTTTTGTGTAATTATAAAATGTTATTTGGAACTACATTAGACAAGCCCCTTTTTACAATTATCTTGATACGGACCTGAATTACATGTAAAAAATAAAATTCCAAGTTTTTACGTTAAATTATAGTAAATAAAAATTGTTCTTTATAAAATAATAAAATGTTTAATTATTTTTAAATGTATATTCATTTTATTTCTATTTTTAGACATGTTTTGATATAATTTCACCTTTCTCAAAAGCGCAGAAAAATTTGTTCAGTTAGTATATAAGGATGATCACAACAGTTTCTCATATCAGCGTGTATTTATATGCGAAGCGTTATTCAGCGTTTATGTATGCTTATTGCGTTAATGTAGGGTAAGAATAGAATTAAGCGAATCGATGTAAAATATTTCGTTGTGTGTGTGTGTGTGTGTTGGGGGTTTAAAATTCCCTGTTTGTCTGTCCTTGAGTAAAGAATGCGATGACTTGAGCCTCAAATCTATTGGTGTTTCTATCGTCTTTTGTTACGACTGAACCACTTCGGATTTTTCGTAAAAGTTTGTCGAATTTCGAAATACTCTTTCTAAATGTTCACAAAAATTTAGCAAATAACGCGATGCGCCTCTGTTCAAATGACTTCTGATTTTTCGTAAAAAAATATCTATTTTCGGAAATTCTAAATTTAGTTTACCGAATATTAATTTTAAATTCTAAAATTGATTCACAAAAAAGACTATTAATACAAATATACTAATTTTCGCTATCAACCCCGAATGTTCTGCGTTTGAAAAACAGAATACTAAAATTTCTTAACATAATTATCGAATATTGCTACAAACTTTCTTTCCGTGTGGAAATAATTCGGGTTTTAAAAAGTTAAGAATATTTGATTGTAAAAAACCAAAAAGAATCACATATTTAAATTTTCCAGTTTTATTTTAGATCTGTAATCTACATTTTGAACGCTATTTTGAATTTAAAAAAACTGACATCGGATTCATGATCAGCGACCCCAAAAACCTCCGAGTAACAAGTTTTAAGCGAATCCGATCAATTTTTAGGGTTCCGTTCTCCTACGGTGTACCGACGGACCCCTATTGGTGAGACTCTATTCTACATGGAGGGCTAACATTTCGCATACTGGTGTATTTGCAGTGCATTGTAATGCAGTGCAAGTACAACTCGCAATTGTCCAATTTTTTTATTTTGACAGTCGCCATATTCGACCTATCATTTTGAATTTTAAAAAACTGACATCAGACTCATGATTAATTTATTTTAGTTATTACTCTCGGAAAAGAAAGGACAGTGTGTACTTCCTCTGAATAATTTGCATTATCAACTTTACGCTTCAATTTTTGCCTTTCGCGATAATTTCTTTGAATTTCAGCCTTACTCTGTTTAGGTATGATTCAAAACAGAGTAAACTCAATCACAGTCAGATAAACTCTGTTGTTGATGATTCAACATTTCCTTCATTTATTTTATTTATTGCTCTCGGAAAAGAAAGGGAAGTGTTTGCTTCCTCTGAATAATTTGCATTGTCAACTTTACGCTTCAATTTTTGCCTTTCGCGATAATTTCTTTGAATTTCAGCCTTACTCTGTTTAGGTGTTGTTCATGATTCAACATTTCCTTCATTTATTTTATTTATTGCTCTCGGAAAAGAAAGAGAAGTGTTTTCTTTTTTCTGAATAATTTGCATTAACAACTTTACGCTTCAATTTTTGCCTTTCGCGATAATTTCTTTGAATTTCAGCCTTACTCTGTTTAGGTGTTGTTCATGATTCAACATTTCCTTCATTTATTTTATTTATTGCTCTCGGAAAAGAAAGGGAAGTGTTTTCTTTTTTCTGAATAATTTGCATTAACAACTTTACGCTTCAATTTTTGCCTTTCGCGATAATTTCTTTGAATTTCAGCCTTACTCTGTTTAGGTATTGTTCATGATTCAACATTTCCTTCATTTATTTTATTTATTGCTCTCGGAAAAGAAAGGGAAGTGTTTGCTTCCTCTGAATAATTTGCATTATCAACTTTACGCTTTAATTTTTGCCTTTCGCGATAATTTCTTTGAATTTCAGCCCAACTTTGTTTAACTGTTGTTGATGCAATACTCCCTTTATTTATTTTATTTATTATTCTCGGGAAAGAAATTTCTTTCTTCATAGAGTTTTTAGAAAAGTTTGATTCTCCATACTTAAGTTGAATATCTTTTTCATTTAAAAGGCAATTCCAGTCATTCACAACTATGCAAGATCTACTATTAGAAAGTTGTTGAGAGGGAAATTCACTTAAACTATTGCTTTTAAACATTAACATTAAATGATTTCTCATATTACAATAATAGTAATGGACAGAGTAGGGCACAATATTAAAAAATAACGATGTTGCGAAAGCAATTGCATATACTCCACAAGAAAGACTGAATTCTCGTTGCTGATCAACAGTGGTGAAAACTACTGGTGGTTCAAAAGGATATAATCTAATTAAATAATTTCTTTGATCATGATTAAAAAATTTTTTATTAAGACTATCAAAAATGTAAAGACATCTTCCATCATAATAAGTACAAATCCAATGACCAGAATTATAAGATCCACTAAAAAGTATTTGAATGTGCTGCTTACTTTTCTCGATTGGAACTATTAAATCAAGTGTTTGTAAACACAAAGTATTTTGCATTTTATAAAAAAAATTTGATTGTCTTCCCAATAGCTTTTGAAATCCATACCTATGATCATTATTTATCATTGCTCCTTTAGTGACAACTATACTTAAATCATGAGTAGTCAAATTAACAGTTTCTCCTTTGTTAGACATTGTTCTTTCTATTTTAGAAAAATATTTACACATATTTCGTTATCCAATATAACCAATTTCCAAATTTTCCTTTTATCCAATTTAACCAATTTCCAATTTTTTCCTTTTATCCAATTTAACCAATTTTCAAATTTGCCTTTTATACAATTTAACTAATTTCTAAATTTTCCTTTTATCCAATATAATCAATTTCCAAATTTGCCTTTTAACCAATTTCCAATTGTGCCTTTTATCAAATATAACCAATTTCCAAATTTTCCTTTTATCCAATTTAACCAATTTCCAATTTTTTCCTTTTATCCAATTTAACCAATTTTCAAATTTGCCTTTTATACAATTTAACTAATTTCTAAATTTTCTTTTATCCAATATAACCAATTTCCAATTGTTTTTATTCCAATTTAACCAATTTATAAATTTTCCTTTTATCCAATGTAACCAATTTCCAAGTATGCCTTTTATCCGATATAATCACTTTAAACATTTGCTTTTTATCTAATTTAACCAATTTCCAAATTATCCTTTTATGCAATAAATCCAATTTTATCTAATATAACCAATTTCCAAATTATCCTTTTATCCAATAATAACCAAATTCTAAATTTTTCTTTTACGTAATATAACCAATTTAAAATTTTATCTCTTATCCCAAATTTCAAATTACACAAAATTTTTAACTTAATTAATTAACACTATACTTATATTCACAAAATTTTTCACTAACACTTACTATTCACTAAATCACAATTCACTTATTTACTTATTACATTTTATATTCACTCACGTATAGTGAGTGAATTTAACAGTGATAAAAAAAATTTTAATTCAATATTATACGTAACGTATAAGAAACGTGTCACATACACTTAGAAAATATTCTACAATATTATCACTTTCGATAAACTGAAAATTTCTTCCTTATTTGGGGGTAAGCGCGAAGTGTGAGTGCGAGTGAGCGTCCCTTTAAAGACGCATAAGAGTGTCTTTTTCGCACTTATATATATATATATATATATATATATATATATATTATATAATTATATATTATATGTTATATATTATATTACTAGCAATCTAACGCGCGCTAAAGCGCGCGTCTAATACTTCGTTTTGTGATTTAGGCAATTTGAAATAAATATTTAAGTATTTCTTATAACGATCACCTAAATAAATAAAAAAATTTAATAATTTTCCTTCGTCATAAGAAAGTATTATTATAGTAATATTTTTAAATCTCTATTTGTTAATGTTTTTATGACCCTTACAAAAAAATATTTTCGTTTTACTACTAATTAGCATTTTTGATAATAAAAACTTCAAAACAATTTGACATTCCTAATCTATTGTTTTATTTGCGACGTCGAGAAAAAACGCCATATAAATATTAATATAACTAACGTAACTAAACTAAGGGTATAACTTACGTAGTTTACGCAACGTACGCAATTTACGTAAGTAACCTAACATATCCAAAAACGTAAGTTAGTTTACTATTTTAATTAATTTACATTTTTTAGTTTACGTATGTTAGTTTACTTTATTGTTCTTACGTAAGTTATGTTAGTTAGTTAAGAAAATTTATTAGTAAATAATTAATTTATTAGTAAATACTAAAAATGTTAAACTTTTTTTAACCACCTGAACCGACAAATGGAGAAAACATTATACCCCCTTCTAAACCAAAAAGTGGGCATTACTTTCTTAACTATTCGTCTCTCTTTCACCCCCACTCTAAACTAAAAGGAAAGACAATACCTCCCTCCCTCTCTTTCTCTCTCACTGTGAACAGAATATATAAGGAAAGACTAACTTAATATATATATAAGCAATTCCACGGGAAATTTTTCTACGACATTTCAGAATCGGTCAAACATTTTTTTTAGTTCTTGTTAGAAAAATATGAAATACGTATTTTTTATTTTTCCATATTTTCCAAAATTTTCGAGTTATGAATTTTCGAAATTTTGGATATTTAAAAGTGGACCTTTTTTCAATAGCGTATAACTTTTAAAGTATTGAGTTTGGAAAAAAGTTGTCAAAGAAAGAAAGTTTTAGTTTTTCGTCAACTTTTAAAACATTAAAAAAAATTTTTTTTATGAACAATATGTTATAGTCAGCAAATATATATATCCCCATCTGTACTGTACTTATATTCGACAAGAGCTGCAAACCATTTTTGCAACTCAGTCTTATTTCTGCCTTTGAAGTGTATTATTAATTTCATTAATAAATTGTCACTCTCTGAAGTGAATAAAAGTAAATTGTGTCTATTTAATAAATTAGACCGTAACATTTTGGCGATCCTGCCAGGATAGCAACAAACGACGTAAAAATTATTCGTCAAACTGTGCTATCTTCGAGTGTGAACCTGTTTTTCTACGGAAAATATTCGAATTCAATCAAAGGAGAAAAGGCTCCGTGGGTTTTCTACGGATACCTTCGAGAAATTTAAAAGTGATATTAATTGAACTACTTGAGCTTGTCGACCTAGACAATAAGACTCAGAAGAAGACGACTTCTGGAGGAATTTCATCCATTTGGAGATCCAGGCAGATACGTCAGCCGCTTACTTGGGGGTGCTTTGCAGCAGTGACTACGGCCACTCTTAACACATCACCAGGGTCCAGAAGAAGCAGAAATACGTAAGATTTATTCAACGAATAAACTACATTTGACATGTTTGATTAATTAAATGGTAACTAGGCTACGCGTGTTAGCAAGTCTTAGTTTCCTCAATAAAATAAACTATTTCTCTGAATAACCTTGTTGTAAGTGTGTAGACACTTGAAAAAGTGAAGAGAACTAAAAACACATATAATTTTGTTACGCGAAATATTCATTTACACCCGACACAAATAATTTTTATACTCTGGCATATCACACATATAGGGATTTAAAACACACAAACTCTACATCTGACACAGACTCTGACTCGACTGACGTTAGTTTAAAAATGGAGAATGATTTTAAAAATACCCTTAACCCATCTGGAACGTCAACACCGCCAAGTACGGAACAGGTTCTTCAATCTATAGTAGAACAACTCTCACGATTGAATGTAGGAGTTACGAGATTAGTTCGCGAAAATGATAACAGGAAGGAGGAAATAGGAACATTAGGAAGAAAATTAGGGTTGGATCCTACTGAAGAAACAGACGATGAATTTGCAAATGCATCCGATAACGAAAGTCATTTTGATGATATAGAAACACAAAATAATGTTCAACCCCACATAAATACAATGAACGATGGAGAAAAAAACGTTACAAAATCAAAATTTAGGAAAAATCGCAGCAAAAGATATAATTAGAACTATCAAAACTTTAACGGGACAAGACGATTGTGGAGTTGAAGATTTTATTAAAAACGTTAAAAGAGCAAAAGGACAATGTTACCAACCAGACCTATTATTAGATTTCATTATTTCTGAAAAAATAACTGGAAACGCAGAAAGAGCAATACGATACCTCGATTTAACCAGCTATGCAAAACTTTTCGAGGCACTACGTGCAAATTTAACACAAATCGGTTCGGTGTCAATGCTTCGATCAAAATTATTAAATTGCAAGCAAAATTCTACTGAAGATATTCAAAGTTTCAACAACAGATATAGAAAAATCTGTCACGAATTAAAGTATGCAATTCAATCAGAATACACAAAGCCTATTACACGAAAAGTTGCAATCGAAAACGAAGAAAACGAAATTTTAAAAAGATACATGATGAACATTCGTCGAGATATAGGATTACAGATAAAGGCTCAACGACCGCTAAACTTGAATGAAGCTCAAATGCAAGCCATGGAATTAGAATTATGGTTTAAGGAAAGTAACGTGCATAAAACACAATTAACAAATAAAATTTTACCAAGATTTCCAATTAGGCCTAATACACTAAATTTAACATCTAAACCTTTAACAAATTATAGACAATTGACAAATAAAATAAATACACCTGCAACACAAGAATCAACGACCAGGCCGGTGTCGTGTTACAAGTGTGGAAAGACCGGACACATGACTAAAGAATGTACAACATCAGCAAATTTTCGCGACGGCTGGTTGCCAAAGAGACCTCCGCAAGCAATCAGAATGACACGCGAAGACCAAGAATTTTTAGACTCTCAGACAATGACCGAAGAAGAAATTCAACACCACGAGGATTACGAAAAGAATGCCGAGTATCAACCTTGTGTGGACGACTACAATCTGTTTACGGAAGAACAGATAACGGAGGACAATACAGATTATTAATAGATTCAGGAGCATCAGTTAACATAATTAAAGAAAATAAAATACCCAGAAATAATTACACTACTCTTAAAGTTAAAAAGAATTTTTGTATGGGTAAAGATAAATATCAATCCGAATACGCTGTCCATTTAAATTATTTCGAAAAAAAACAGTTGTTCCATATTGTCGATGAAAACTTCCCATTACCCGAGGATGGAATAATTGGATTGCCGTTTTTACAGCAATATGAAAAATACGCGATTACTCCAAAATTCCTTATCATAAAAAAATGGAAGACACCCTTACATGAAGAAGGATATTTTGTAGAACAAAATAAAATGCGGATATGCAACATAATAATGAATAAAGAAGATGGTGATATTTTAATAGAAGACCACCCAAATATTCCCACCGGACTTTACAAAATACAGAACGGAATTATGAAAGCACCTGTTTTTAATTATACTAATCAACCTTTGGAAGTACCAAACAAAATTGAAGGTTTACCTATAGAAAAAATCGATTATATGACAATTCATAAAATTTTAGACAATGAAAACAAAAATACGACAAAATTAAAAAACGAAGAACTACCTAACCGATTAATAGAATTAAAAAATAAAACGAGATTAGATCATTTGGACAAAAGTACAAAAGAAGATATTTGGAGAATAATTGGAAACTACCACAGTAATTTTACCTTAGAGGACGACGAAATTCCCTGCACTAATTTGACTAGTCACAAGATTATATTAAAAAGTGGAAAAATAATCAATGTAAAATCCTACAGACCTCCTGAATTTCACAGAGAAGAAACCGACAAACAGATAGCCGATTTATTAAGAAAAAACATTATTGAACCATCTGATACCCCATTTAATTCTCCTATATGGATTGTTCCAAAGAAAAAAGATGCTAGTGGTATACAAAAATGGCGAATGGTTATTGATTTTAGGAAATTAAATGATGATACAGATCAAGATGCATATCCTTTGCCAGTGATTGAAGACGTGCTTTCTCAGTTAGGAAAAGCAAAATTCTTTTCAGCTTTCGATTTATCTTCAGGATTTCACCAAATTCCGATGGAAAAGGAAAGTAGAAAATATACCGGATTCAGCACAACAAGAGGACACTATCAATTTATCCGAATGACATTTGGTTTAAAAAATGCACCAGCCACATTTCAAAGAATGATGGATCGCGCTTTTCAAGGATTAATTGGTGATGTATGCTTTGTGTACTTAGATGACATTGTTATTTTTGGATCTACATTAGAAGAACATAATAAAAATTTAATTAAATTCATGGAAAGAGTGAAAATATTGGGATTAAAATTACAACCGGATAAGTGTGAATATCTTCGGCCAGAATTGGAATACTTAGGACATGTTATCACAGATAAAGGAGTAAAACCAAATCGTTTAAAAATAGAAGCAGTTCAAAATTTTAAAGAACCAAAAAACGTCACTAAAATACAATCATTTTTAGGATTAGTTGGATATTACAGAAAGTTTATTAAAAATTTTGCACATATAGCTAAACCATTATCAAGATTAACAGCAAAGGAGACTATTTTTGATTGGACAAAAGAGTGTAGTACAAGCTTTGAATTATTAAAAGATTTGCTGTGTCAATCACCTGTATTAAAATATCCAGATTTTAATAAAAGATTTGTTTTGACAACCGACGCCAGCAATGTAGGAGTCGGAGCTGTTCTTTCACAAGATGGACATCCTTGTTGTTATATTTCAAGGGTATTGAATAAAGCAGAACAAAATTACAATACTGCAGAAAAAGAATTATTGGCAATCGTGTGGGCTACAAAAAGGCTAAGACAATATCTATTAGGACGTAAATTTACGATTCAGACGGATCACAAAGCATTAATTTGGTTACATAATGTAAAAGATCCTAGTTCCAGATTATTAAGATGGAGATTACGTTTAGAAGAGTTCCAATATGATATAGAATATGTAAAAGGAAAAGAAAATAAAGCAGCTGATTGTCTCTCAAGATTATTTCCTATTCAAGATGAGGATAAAAAGGAAAAAGATGAGGAAAAGGATGCATCAACAAAAAGTTCAGAAAGCAATGAACTTAGTTCAACAAAAGAAGATATGTCACCCAACACTCAGAGGTTTGATGACACTGCACAAACCAGCGGTAATAAAAACGACATTATACCCGAACATCATGAGGAAACAGATATTTTAACACAATATTTCGAAGACTGGAAAAAGAATAAAGAAATTGGAAACGTTGTAATCAAACCTAACGCACAAGGAAAATTATGGAAAACAATACAAAAAAAAGATTTACCCTCATTCAATAAAGAAAACTGGTTAAAATATTTTGAAAATCGAGTTAAAGAATTTATAGATAGGAAAATGGTAATAGTTCGATTACAATTGGGAGATCCTTTAATCTCACCTATCGAGAAAGCTTTTATAAACGAAGTTATAGAATTTTTTAGCAACAAATACGAAGACCGATCTTTTCACTTATGTTTTAGTCAACTGAGAGAACTTACAAAAGAAGAGAAAAAATCAATATTAAAAGAAGCCCATGGATCTGTTGTAGGACAACATTATGGAGAAAATAAAACTATTCAAAAAGCAAAACGATTAGGTGAATGGAAAGGTATGGACGAAGAGATAATAGAATTTGTTAAAAAATGTGCAGTTTGACAATTACAGAAAAGTACACGTATTAAAAGACAATCGGAAGGCATTATCCCTGACATTCCATTAAAACCAAACGATAAAATAGCTATGGACATTTTTGGCCCTTTACCTAAAACGAAACAAGGAAACGAATTTATATTAAGTATCCAAGATCAATTAACAAGATATATCATGCTTATTCCACTAAAATCAGCAACAAGTGAAAATATATTAGAGAGTTTATTAGAACAATACATTTACATATTTGGTGCACCCAAAAGTGTTCTCACTGATCAGGGGAGAAATTTCGTTTCGGAATTAGTTGAAAATTTTGAAAACCTTTTTCGAATTAAACCAATAAGGACAACTACATACCATCCACAAAGTAATGGACGAATAGAAAGAATGCATTCTACACTAAAAAATCTTTTAAAAACAGCAATGGAAGATAGTCAGAATGAATGGGACGAGAATTTAAAAATTATTAGTCTTGCACATAATTCAACTACAAATGAAACAACAGGATTTACACCTTTTGAACTCACATTTGGAAGAGAGATAAACCTCCCGTCTACTCTTGAAAGTTCACCAATTCTTAAATACCCAGAACTAATTCAGCAATGGAAAGAAAAGCATGAAAAATGGTTAACTAAAGCTAGAGAGAAAATTAGAATTCAATAGGAAAAATCTAAAAGAAGATTAGACGAACAAATAGTTTTACCACAACCAATATATGAAATAGGGAACCTCGTAAAATTAATTAATAATCATCCAACTAATAAATTATCTCCAAGTTGGTTAGGACCAGGAACTATTACACAAATTTTTGATAACAATAATTATGAAGTATTATTTAAAAACAAAAGAAGTAGATTTCATGCCAACCAGCTAATGCCATATTACGTCTTTTCAGATGATGAAAATGATGATCAACATAATTCTAGTGATAATTCTGAAAATTAGTCTAACATACGGAAATATCAATATAACAGAATTAAAAAGAAATCTGTGTATAGAAGACATAGGACCTGTTCACCAATATCACGAAGAATGGAAATTAATAATTGGAATAAACGTCACTAATGTAAATAGTAGATTTGACATGATCGAAAAAACAATTCAAATAAGTGAAGCAGCATGCTCCGTTTATTGCAGCTCTGAGAATGAAATTCATTTAATACGGGGACGATTTGACAGATTAAAAAGTAAATATGATTTATTAAATAAATTGTTAGGAGGACGTCGAATAAAAAGAGGTTTGGCAAATTTTGTGGGAGATATAGCAAAGCCCTTATTTGGAATTATGAATGATGCAGACTTAGTAGCTATTAAAAATCAATTTGATGAAGTTCGTGACGATCAAAATCAATTAGCAAATATATTGACTAATCACACGAAAATTATAAAACTGATTCTCGATTCTTCATCATTAGATCACGAACTACTTCAAACACAAACTAATCGAGAACTAGAATTAACTATGAATCTACGAACGACAATAAACGAAACTATAAAAGAAAATTTTATCAATTCAAAATTAGTAATAGTAACACTTCTGATTGATGAATTAAACGAAGACATTAATATTGCAATTGACGCTATTAACGACGGAAAACATGGAATAGTCCATCCCCAACTACTGACACCAAAAATATTAAAAAATACTATAGAAGAATTTGAACAAGTTCATAGAACAAGATATCATTTTGAAAATACTGAAGAAACCTATCAATATATTATTGACTTAAGTGAAGTTGAAGTTGCAATAGTAAAAGGGTTATTGACTTACATTTTAAGAATACCAGTAATCGAGAAAGAAGAAGGAAATTTGATTCGACTAATACCAATCCCAGAGAAAATAAAGGATACTTATTTAGGATATGCACCTGAACATGAATATTTCATAAAATATAAAGGATCATACACTCCATTAAAAAATGATTATCAAACCAATTGTAAAAACATAGTAGAATATAAAATTTGTAAAAGAAAACAACCAAATTATTTATTAGGTAAATTTAACGGATGTGATGCTACTTTGTTAAGAAGAGACCCATTAGCAAATTGTATACTTTCCCCATATTTATTACATCAAGAAACATACATCCCTGTTACCAATGGGTATATATTACTCCCACTCCGACAAATAACTATCGACATTAATTGTGACGACGGACTTGAAACTATTACAATTCATCATGCTAGTTTAATACAAGGTTCAAGATGTAAAGTATTTCTAGAAAACACAGAATTGTATCTTCCAACTACACAAACATTAAACAAAATTATAAACATTAATGTAAGCTACGAATTACCGTTTGACAAAAATGAAATAGAGAACCTTAGAGACAGATTAATTCCGTTACCACAAAAATTAGATCAACAAACACTAGCAAATGCTAAATTAGGATTAGATAACACATTAGACTTATTAGAGCAAATAAAATCACGTACTCGAATCAATAATTGGAAAGAAAAGACTGTCGACGTATTACACATCGCAGGTTATACTAGTTTAACTATTATAGGAATTTATGTAATGTACAAATGTGGATTGTTTAAAATAATACGAAAATGTTTACCTAAAAAGTTATGTTTATTCTGTATTAAAAACCAAATTACTAATGAACCCGTCGTTGTAACCTACGAAAGACAACCACGTAGAGAGTCAGAAGTAGATATTAAACCTTATTTAAATAAGAATGTAAAACTTAGGCTTTAGGGACTAAATCATATCTAGCGAGAGGGATGTTATAGTCAGCAAATATATATATCCCCACCTGTACTGTACTTATATTCGACAAGAGCTGCAAACCATTTTTGCAACTCAGTCTTATTTCTGCCTTTGAAGTGTATTATTAATTTCATTAATAAATTGTCACTCTCTGAAGTGAATAAAAGTAAATTGTGTCTATTTAATAAATTAGACCGTAACAAATATAATTTTTTTAAAATTTGGGCGCAATTATTTTTTTTATTTTTTTATTTATTTATACCTACCCATGTATAGAAAATTTTCCAAAAAGATTCGAGATGGGCCGACTCGTAGTTTTCGTTCTATAAATTTTTTATAGAACGAAAACTATGAATTATAAACCTAATAGCTTATAACTTTGAAAGTTTTAAGTTTAGAAAAAACTTGTCAAAGGAAGAAAATCTTGATTTTTCTTCAGCTTTTAAGTAATTAAAAAAAATTTTTTTTGATAAACAAATTAATTAAAAAATTTATAGAACGAAAATTATGGGTCGACCCATCTCGAATCTTTTTGGAAAATTTTCTGTATATGGGTAGGTATAAATAAATAAAAAAATAATAAAAAATTATCGCGCCCAAAGTTTAAAAAAATTAATTTGCTTATAAAAAAATTTTTTTTATTAAAAATTGAAAAAAAATTTTTTTAATCTTTTAAAGGTTGATGAAAAACTAAAACTTTCTTTCTTTAACAACTTTTTTCTAAACTCAATACTTTCAAAACTTTTGCACACATACAGTTTCACGAGTTTTACACACAGAAGTTGTCAATGTATAATCATAACCTTATTCTTTGAAAACGATAATGGCAATTTTTATCAATCGGAATAACAAAAATAAAAAAATTCTAAAATTTAACTTTTTTTCATCTTTATCAATCTAAAATAACTAACATAATAATGTAATATTTTGACTGAACCATATTATTAAAGTATTTCATGATAAACAATATTTTTAATGTATAATTTTTGTGGATATTTTAAGTTCTTGAATACAGCTTTATCTAGGGCATAAATTTTTTAATTTTTTTTAGATTTGACTCTAGAACAACCAACATAAATTTGACCATGACCAAATGCAGAAATGGGTAGAAATATTCCTACATTATCAAAAGACTGCCCTTGAGATTTAGTGATAGTCATTGCATAAGCAAGTCTGATTGGAAATTGTCTTCTTACCATTTTAAAAGGAAATGTATCTTCTGAAGGAGATAAATCAATACGAGGAATAAAAACTATTTCACCTTTCAATCTTCCAGTAATTATTTCTGCAGCAATAACGTATTTCAATAAACATTTTACAACTAATCGAGTCCCATTACATAATCCTTGAAACAAATTCATATTTCTTAAAAGCATAATTACACACCCTATTTTTAATGATAATTTATGGGGAGGCATACCATCTAGTGTTAAACTATTTAAAAATTCTACTGGAACAATATTATTTATATTTTTTGCATCATCATCAGCTATATGTGAATCAACACTGTAATAAATTACTTCTTCTCCTTCTAGTATTGACAAAATACGATCATTCATATCTAATACTTCTGAATTAGTCAATTAAAGAATACAAGAAGAATAAACATTCACATCATTTGGATTTATCGATGACCCATATATTTCATAAATTAAATTCCCATTCGATATCAAATCTTGTGGAATTTCTAATACATCATTTTCTTTTTCAAACGTACTTTGAGGTTTGCCATCACCAACATTCAATAACCAATTTGAAAACTCTACTGGATTATCATGTAATCTAACGTTAACATTTAAAGATCTAGGTTCAAAGTATTGCCACAATTTACTATTTTTTACACAAACCTCAACAATATGAGTGCGACTACCATGCGGAACAATTGGCAAAGTTTGCCTAAAATCACCTGAAAGCAAAATAACTTTACCTCCAAACGGTTTATTACATTTTGTAATATCTCTTAACATGGATTCCATTGCTTGTAAAGCATATTTTGGGGCCATTGAAATTTCATCCCAAATAATAATTTTTGCACTCCTTAAAAGTTCAGCATGTTTCGACATTCCACTTATATTACATGTTGAATCTTCATTTATTGGTATAGGGAATTTAAACATAGAATGTGACGTTCGTCCTCCTTTTACAAGATTAGCCGCTATACCAGTCCAAGCAACTGATAAAACTACTATTTCCTCACTTTCGACTGTAGTAATAATTTTATTATGTAAATAGCTTTTACCACATCCTCCAGGCCCATCAAGAAAAAAGTATCTACTATTATATTCATCATTATATACTGCTAACATAACATCATTAAAAACTTGCCGTTGTTCATCATTCAAACTTTCAATAAGATTATTAGCTTCTTCTTTTAGCTATTGTAATGTTAATGCATTATCTTCCTTATCAGCAGAACTATAATCTTTAAGAATTTTTAGAACGATGTTTGGTAAACCAAATTGATGTAAATCCATGAAAATTAAATACTTCATTAATTAAAAGTAATGATTTTTGAAGCGATATTTCCACAGGTAAATTATTATCAAAAATCATGTGTTCTTTAAACTTATTCCATAAATCAACAGCATTCACATGTAAACCAAATACACATATATATGCAAATAAACGACATAGTTCTTTAGGAAATTTTATACTCACGGCTTCAGTCAAACAATTATCCCACTCGTTATCGTCTACCATCAAATTTCTTGCACGTGCTGCTTCTGTATAAGCATTATATGTAATACCTTCATATGTTCTCACATCTCCAAACGATTTAGCACCACGTACATAAAGTAGTAAAATTCCCAAAAAATATCTTTCAATGTCTTTTGGACTAACAAAATACATTCGGCAAATTATAGGTTTTGTAATTCGTTCTCGTTTTTTCCAAGTTTTAGATGACTCAACAAAAACATACTTATGTGGTATTTCAGAGTACAAATATTTGCGTGCTTCAGGATCTTGTCTATTTAACTGAAACCATGCTGTCAACATTGTATTTTTAAATTTCTCAATTACAGTTTGTTCCATTCCTTTTTGAAAACATATTGATTGTTGATTAGGCAAATGTACAACTAGTCTGTATGTTGCATGTGATTGCTCGTGCATATTGAATTCATAAAGTCTATGTATTGCTTCTGGTGGACACACATACCGTGTATTTAAATAATTTTGAATTTCATCATAATGCATTACTTGATTATCATCTTTATAACCAACTATTGCATAATCATGTCCCTTATAACAATATTTAAATAAATATTTAATACCACCTGTACTACCACATGCTACTGAGTTAATATGACATGCAAATTTTTTACTTAAATACGGATTATATGATACAATCATCGAATTGTCAGCAGTGCATTTAATTGACCCGTCTCTATTATAAAAAATCATTTTTTTGCCATCATTTCTCCGTCTATACTCCGGATAATTTTTTGATTCATAATTTGTTTTTGGAGAAAAAGGTTTAGGATAATTTTTCGTGCATGATTTTGTTTCAAGATGCATACAAGGAGAATGTACATTTTGCTTTCCACAAGGTCCATGAACTTGAAACTGCTTCACAATTTTATAAAGTTCTGGATTCTTCATTTCATCAGGAATTTCTGCACATATTATTTTGTCTACAGTTTCTGCATCACGAATAGCAAACTTTTTATCTAAAAAAATTATTGAATGTACATGAGGCAATCCACGCTTTTGAAATTCTATTACATATACGTAAGCAAAGACTCGACCAAAAATTTGTTTATCTTTTATTTCATACATTAATTTTTTTACTTTCTTTTGAAAAACTCGGGAAACAATATCTGGTCGGTCAGATGCAGTTTCCGAATCCAACAAATTTTCCATAATCTCAGGCCATTTTGGATTACATGTCATTGTAATAAATAAATCTGGTTTTCCAAATTCTTGTACTAATCGCATAGCGTCCATAAAACATTGTTGATAAGCACGCGGTCCTCCAGTAAATGTAGAAGGTAAAATAATCATTTTTCCTGGTCGAATATTTTCTTCTGTTGCTTTATTATTGATATAATCCATTAATCCACAGTACATTTATGCTCGAAGTTTTTTCTGTTCATAACGAATATATTTTAAACGCTCACCTTCTACTTTTGACCAACTATCAACAATAAATTGTTGAGTTAATTTACCCATTTGTAAACATGGATTAAATGATCCTCTATAAGACAAGCGATACATATAAAATTGTAAAGGAGTAATATTACGAACACCGTCAGTATGTTTCATATTTACAGTCCATCCTGGATCACCTGACGGAAACATTAAAGGATATGTCATAGGATCAGCATGTGTGCTAAGACTACTAATTGGAATACTTTTAGAACCCCTTGGATGAATACATATATCACGTTCAATTGGAGGTTCACCATCTTCGCTAACAAATATGACTGCTACTTCATTGCAAGATGGAACATTATATTTGCTTTGAGAAAATTTTCTATCACGTTTAAACCACATTTGAATGCTTCTCGGACACTCATTCATTAATTTTGCCCTTGCTTCTTCTTCCAATTCCAATTCTTTCATCATTTTAAATGACTTTGCATAAATATTAATATCTCTTAGTAAAACATCTATTTCAGTCATTAGTAATTGCAAACACTTTTTATTACATTCATTATTCAATCGTTCCATCACCGCTTCGTCAGTATCAAGAATATACAGTTGACCATATTTTCGGTTATCTCCATCATCAGGATGAAGAGTGTATGTATTATGATACACTTGTCCATGTATACGAAAAACATAAGGACCATATCCTTTTGGAACTTCTAATTTAGCTCCCATGCTAGTAAATGCACACGAACTATTATAAGAACGAATATTTTCCTTATAATTCTTATTTTCTAAGTTATTATCAAATAATAAATTTTTCAAATACAAAGGATAAGGATTTAAATCATACAATTTTACTTTTCCTTTATGACAACAACTACTAAATTTTTTATCCGTTGGCCTTTCACACAAAAAATGTAACGCGTCACAAAATATACATTTGACATTTATCAAACCTAAATAATTTTGAGAAACTCTATTTTCATCAAAATCTTCAAACAAGATCATTCCAACTCCTAAAGTTTCCATCATTTTTCCATTTTTTTTATCAATTTTACTCGTTAAATCCTTTTTTTGGCGCTGCTCTTTTTCTAATTTTGTTTCTAATAACAATTTCTTTTTTTTACTTTCTAAATTATTATTTTGTCGTTTTTTTATCATCGTCCGTTTCCAAAGATAATTCTTTTCTTTTATAATTTCAATTGTTTTGTTTTATTATATGTTTTTCATCTACATTTTTCGCTTTTCTGTAATTATGTTTTCTCAATCTATCATTCTCTAGTCTTATTTTTTTCTGTTCATCTGTTTCTTTAAACCTTGCTTCCTTTTCCTTGTCCTTTTCTGCTTCTTTTCTCAGCAATTTTTCAAACTCAGTAATATGATTGTCATTTAACTTTTTTCCTTCAGTATTTAAAAGTTTATAATCTTCATCACTTAAATTTTGTCGATCCTTTGTTTCATTTTCTATTTCTAGAGCTACTTTATTTTTTTTACTTTTTAAATTGTTTTGCTTCATTACTTTCTCTTTATCTATATTTCTAGTTCTTTGATAATTACGTTTTCTCAGTCTATCATTTTCTAGTCTGATTATTTTCTGTTCATCTGTTTCTTTGAGCCTTTCCTCCCTTTTCTTCTCCTTATCTTTTACTGCTTTATATCTCTTTTTCTCATAGTTTTCATTTTTATTAAGCTTATCCTCTAAATATTCTGTAGATATACCTCTATTCTTATTATTATTACTAATACTGAAACTAGTTTCACAAATGGAAGACGAGTTTGGTATTTCTATGAGTTTTGTAGCTCCATCCGTTAAAAGACGTTTCCAATCATACTAAACAAAAAAAGGTCTAATAACGTTTGTCAATTCCACGGAAGGAAATGAAATTAAACGATTATTTTCAAACATAAAAATTAGATGTCGTCTCATTTCACTATGAATATAATTAACAGTATTTGGCAATTCATTGTAATATAAAGATGTTGCAAACGCTATTGCATATATGCCACAGTAAATTCCATTCGGTTGTAGATTAACAGTTGAAAAAACTACCGGTGGTTTGAATGGATATAATCTAAGTAAATATTTTTTTTATCTTCATTTAAGTATTCCTTATTAAGACTGTTATAAATATATAGCCTTAATCCATCATAATAAGTACAAATCCAATGACCATGTTTGCAAGCACCACTAAAAAGTATTTGAATGTGCTTCTGATTTTTATCAATCGGTATAATGAATTCAGGCGTAATTAAATATAAAGTACTTTGCATGTTAAATGCTAAATTTGATTCTCTTCTCAACAACTTTTCAAATTCAGTAATATGATTGTCATTTAACATCTCTCCTTCAGTATGTAGAACTCTATGACATGATTTTTTAATAAAATGAACAAATAATAGAATATTTTTCAAAAACTTATTTTTAGAAAGCAGGTTTAAACTTAAAACTTCTAAATCATAACTAATTAAATGAAAATAATGAATGAATATAAATGAACTTTATAATTTATTTTATATTTTATTTTTTATATAAACACTTTTTTGGATTTAAATTTATTTTATTTATTATATATTTTAATAATAAATAGTCATCTAACTTCTTATAAATCTCTTATTTATCTCATTAATCACAAATTCGCATAAATAACATAAGTCACATAAATAACATAAGTCACATAAATCTCATTTTTGTCCCATATAAATCAAATAATTCTCATAATTACTGTAAAAAGAATGGTACTAATTTAGTACAAATTTTGGTACTGAATCTTCCTTTGGTTCTATTTTAATACCAAAAATCAGCTCTAATTTAGAACCATTTATTTACAGTGAAGTCACATAAGCACATATAACTCATGAATCTTAAATAAATCATAAACACATATAATTCATAAAGCTGATATAATAATATAAATCATAAGCACATAATCTCATATAAATCATAGGCACATAAATACAAATAAATATATTAAAAATTGCAATATCTTACCTATTGTAATTCCAAAACATTTTAATCAAAACTTATGCAAAACAAAATTAACAAAAATAAATAAATGTATTTACTCAATAACAAAATTATTGAATTCAAAATTTTTTTTTTAAGTACAGTTATTTCCAAAACCATATACCTCGTTCTCAATCGCCCTATTTTTCACTCATTAATCTATCTGTGAGTGAATAGAAAAATAATTAGCCAATAAGGAAATAAGACGCCCCTGTCGTATTTTGGCTTGAAAGTGAAATTCTCTACTTTTCCTTCCTGCATCAAATTCTGTTCCTCTCTTTCTACCTGACCCGAAAAATGGAGAAAACATGATATCCCCTTCTAAACCCAAAAAGTGGGCATTACTTTCTTAACAATTCGTCTCTCTTTCGCTCCCACTCTAAACTAAAAGGAGAGGCAATATCTCCCTCCCTCCCTCTCTTTTAGCTTGAAAGTAAAATTCCCCACTTTTCCTTCCTCCATCAAATTCTGTTCCTCTCTTTTTACCTGACCCGAAAAATGGAGAAAACATGATATCCCCTTCTAAACCCAAAAAGTGGGCATTACTTTCTTAACTATTCGTCTCTCTTTCGCTCCCACTCTAAATTAAAAGGAGAGAAAATACCTCCCTACCTCTCTTTCTCTCTCACTGTGAACAGAATATATAAGGAAAGACTAACTTAATATATATAGATATAATAATAATATTCGCCTCTCTTTCGTTCCTACTCTAAACTAAAAGGACAGGCGATACTTCCCTCTCTTTCTCTCTATCAACCTTTCTCTCTCACTGTGGACAGAATGTACACGATCCGGACAGACTGAATGAAAGAATACGAAGATTATTATAGTTAATATATATTATATTATATAATATAATATATAATTAATATATATAATATATATATATATATATAATATATATATATATAATATATATATATATATATATATATATATATATATATATATATATATATATATATATATATATATATATATATATATATATATATATATATATATATATATATATATATATATATATATATATATATATATATATATATATATATATAGTAATAGAAACTTCAAAGATAACGGTCTCGATAACGTCTGGATAACGGCGCCGGTAACGCTTTCTCTTGAAACGGCTACCTTTCTTTCTTTCTCTAAAGGCAATGTCAATAAGAATGTCTGTCTTTACCTAATTTGCATATTACTCGTTTCATTTTAAGGATTTTTCAAATATTACTTGTCACTTTTTATTTAAAGGTTATTTTCACCTTTAGAAGCCACAAACGACTTTATCCACAAAAACGGCCAGCCAATGGTATTTTTTGGTCCTAATTTCCGAAAATGTTTGATTTCGAAAATCGTGTCGGACGGTGAAATCATACAAATAAGTTTAACTGTAAACCGAGTCCTTTCATACAATATGAATGTTTTGGTAATAGTAACTACTTTGTTAAGACATCGGCTATCATGAAATCGGTGCTGAAATAAGCGAGTTTAATCGGGTGATTATTTAACGTTTCACGAATAAAGCGATGCTTAATGTCAATATGTTTTGACTTTGAATGAAAAACTGGATTAACGGCTAATTTACCCGCACTTTGATTATCAATAAAAAGTTCGACACTGGCGAATTTTGAAAGTCTCAGTGGATTTAAAAATGAAATTAAATGTGTGGGTTCCTTTGATGCGTCTGTTAATGCCGTGTATTCCGCCCGAGTGGAAGTTAAATCTACCGTTTGTTGTTTCATGGATTCCCAAGAAATGGCGTCTCCTTCCATGATGAAGAGTAATCCAGTAAATGACTTTATGTCAATGGTACAGTTGTCCCAGCCAGAGTCAACATGTCCTTTTAGGTGCTTTTTTAGGTCCTTTTCAAGAAGGACGCTTCTTGTAAGTCAATTTCAGGTCTATACCCTCTGGGCACGGAAACGTGTTTGTTCTAGAAACGTTCCTAAAACGTTTTTAAAACGTTTCATGTCCTCTACATAATGTCTTTAAAACGTTTTATGTTCTAAAAACGTTTTTAGAACATTGGACGTTCTTAAGCCGTTATGTAGTAGACATGAAACGTTCTAAAAACGTTTTAGGAACGTTCCTAGAATAAAGACGTTTCCGTGCCCAGAGGGTAGTACCTTTAAGATACTTTAAACTCTTTGATTGCCGATGGCAAAGATCTTTGCCATTTCGGACTTTGCTCTGACTGTCGGAAAACTGACAACCTTTGCCATGATAAAAAATGGTGTTAAAAGTAAAAAATGGCTAATATTAAAAAATAAAATGATTTCTAAAATGCCAACGCTATGCCAAATCTGACGCACGTTTCTGTTTTTAAATTTAATTAATTATAAAAATGTTTAAAAATTTTAAAAACAATACTTTCATCAAATTTTTAAAAATCTTTCCCATGGACAACACAATGTATTTTTATTTTAAAAATGTCTTAAATCGCCTGAAATATATTACTCGGTAGTTTTTGGGGTCGCTGATTACGAATATGATGTCGGTTTTTTAAAATCCAAATTGCGGATCCAATATGGCAGACGACTACCCAGATAACAAACGTGCCAGGCACGTAACAGTCACGACGGGTGCCGGACCGTGTGCTGGCAATTACGCACCTTTTGTGCCGCCTAATGTTTCTTACGGGAAATCCACACTTCGAACTAAGATGTATATAAGCGGGACGCTTTCCGTGATTTTCTATGTATATAGATATAGTAAATCATAGGAAGCGCCACGAAAAAATGCCCGACTTAGCATCTTAGATCGAAGTGTGGATTCGCCATTAAGACCAAGCATGCCTGCAGTATGCCGGACTGTTGACATCACTATATATTTTAGATATTTATTTATAATTTTTTATTTATTTATTATCAACAAATTGAAATATATCGGTATTTATTTCATTACAATTCTATGAACCTTAATAAGAATTATTAACAAAGATAAATTATTTATGTAACACTGTATTAAAAATATAATCATATTATATATTTATTTGTTATTATTCATTTTTATAAAAAATTTTCTGTCACATATAACATTAATATTTTTTATTACTTTTCATTATTGTAAAATGTGATAAATTTAATTTCAAATTTCGCGGGTGTGCAAAAGTTGGGTACGGTGAATCATTTCCTTTACCGCCTTTACACAAGTCATTTTGGTCATAACCTAAAATTTATACGACCTGACCACGTTTTCGATAGCCGCGTCAATATTATTGTCTTTCCGATGTAAAAGTTTTAGTAACAATTTTAATTAATTGTCTTTATGTTATAATCACGGATATTTTAATTAATATAATAAGAAATACACGTTAATATGTAAGTATTAAAATTCCATTAATATTTTTGTCTTTACACGAAATATTTGATTTCAGCATATCGGCAAGTGGAATTTGTTTCCATTTATATTATTTAACTTATTTCGCTTCAAAAATTTAAAGTTAGAATTTTTATTTCAAGTCTGATAGTGTCTCTCAATGTAGTGATTAGTTACATTTTCTGACCTTTTTAAATTTATCCTTTTAAAAGCATGATAATATATTATTTTACTTTTTCGTTTTGTGATTTACAATTTTTAGGAGGTAATTTGTTTCTTGGCAATTAATTACTAAACTATAAACTACAGTCGGGTCCCCGTACTCTTACTTTTTTAGAAATTTCACACTCCTCCAGACTCATCACTGTTATGTATTATGATAAAATATATAAATTTTGTTATTGTTTGAAATCTTTGTTACTAGTATTTTTTTATTAAGGGACATTTTTATTTTCTAATTAACTAAACGTAAGTGATTTCTAAACATTACACTTTAGTTAAATAATTGATAATAAGTAATAATAATAAATCTACGATTTGATTTTTGATTAATTAAATTTTACATATAATATTCTTTTGCTATTTTATGACTATTTGAAAAAAGTTATAAAATGGTAAAAAGAGTTGCAATTGAAAATAATAAAATAATATGAGATATCAATGGTATTTTAACCTATTTTTCTAAAATCAAGAGGTATCGGATTTGTTTGACTGTCTTTTAAAATTAAAGTTCCTATTTGTTTAAAATCTATAAGGATTATGCATTTAATGTCGCAATACTAACAATAGATATTCAATTTTAATATTTATTTAATTTCTACCTTTTTAAAAATTTTTTTTGATGTTTGTTATCAAAAATAGTTTTTTGATACATTTTCAAATATATTAGAATGAATGACCATGATGAAGTTTATTTCTGATGTATTCTTTATTTACTGCAAAATTGCAGAATAAAAGTTAATTTCAATAATTAAAAGAACAAAATTTGCTGTTTAAGGTAGAAACAACAAAATTGTTCATTTGACGCGAGTAAAGAAAAAGTATATTTCGTCTTTTATATCATAAAAATAATTTTATTTGTCTTTTAGATGGTAAATAATTTTTTTTATGATAAAGAAATCAAAGATTTGGTTACTTTTTTCAGATTTCAACAACTAAAAGATACTATTTCAGTTTTTTTAGAATTTCCAGTATATATTTATTGGTTTATACACCTGTCTTCAGCCTTACATACTTGGCTTTACAAGTGTTTCTTACAATTTCATGCTTCACAAATGTTTCTTATATACAATTCTTAATACTAAGTTTGCTCCTACAGAACGTCTTTTCGAAAATTAGGAGTACTCGCATTAGCCTGGACTACCCGTCTAATGGGTTTTCTCGCCAGAGGAGAGGGAAACTGTAGAAAACCTTCTCCTGAGTACAACCGGTTTATCGACAGTCGAATTCTAATGTTGTGTACCGGACAATAATCAATGGTGTACATCATTATACTTCGACGTCAAGCCTCCCGCTCAGATTATCTCACATGCCGGAAAAATCCAAGCCAAATGGGCGCGAACCAAGTACCCTTGGTCCTAGAACGTCGCCAAGCGAGGCATTTATCCGACCGAGCTAATCTGTCGGTCTAGAATTTCCAGTACTTTAAATCCGCTTTTCGACAGATTTTTTTAAAATTTTTTATACTTATTCCTGAAATATTTATCTACAGAATGAGACCAATTTTATTAATTTTGACCGTTTCAAAGTTTCAAAAAATTAATTCAAAGTTCATACATTTTGCATGGAGGGAGCACCCAATTCATGTATTGAATTTGTTTAATAATTATTTATATGATAACTAATCGTCAGATTTTGAAATAAAATTACCAAAGTAATCAACTAGATGAAACAAATGATTACAAAAAACATGACATTTTTTGATAGCACCAAACTATAAATATATTGACAGAAAGTTAAAAAATAACTAAATTATATGAATTTTCATACGAACAAATAATGTGGGTAGTTAAACTATCTCTTTCACTCCCACTGCCCCACTCTAGTAAGCAGCCCGGTAAACTTTTGACCAGAGCCAGCAGCGAGACTAATAGCTTAACGTAAATAACATTCTTTCAAGTAATACTATCTTTTGTATATAATTTTTTCAGTATAATCATTTAAAACAGCTAGGCGGCTCTAAACTAAAAGAATTCCTAAATTGTGCTCTAAAGGAAGTAATGGAAAATCAGTTAGTTGCTAAATTTACGTGGCATAAACAAAAGAACTCAGAGAAATTCGGAGATACTAAAGTTTCCAATATATATTTTCGTAAAAAATCAAAATCAGTAATTGGAACTTATTAAAGAAAAAAAATACAATTATGTAATTTATCTTTTCTTCGATACTTTATTAAAGACAAAAACGATTTATATGTTTTATAGGTGCTGCTGCAAATTGCCCCTTGTTTGATGGTCCTGCTAACAAGGAAACTTTTAAACAGGCTATGTTGGAAGTGCTTGAGAGCACGAAGCAAAGATATAAAAAAACAAAGTAAAAAATATCCGTCAACCAAATGCAAACCAAGAAGAAATTAAAAAACGCGTTCAAGAATATGATGGATTAACTGATAATGAATACAGCGGTAGCGAAGTCAATGGAAATTATAGGGACGAAGATCTTTCTAATGATGCCGGTGACGAGGATGAAGATTTTGATTAAAAAATTAATATATGATCTTATTTAAAAAGACTGTTAAGTATATATATTTTGTTTATAGACCATATATATATATATAGATTATTAAATAAGTTTCTTCATAATTTTAAAAATGTTTTTGAAACGACTAACTTATAAACACATAAAATAATGTTTTGTAAAATTAATATAAAATATAATAAAAATATAATATATGGGAGAGTGGGGCAAACCGGACCCCCTAACGGTTTTTTGACTCTTGTGACTAAACGAATCAACCGATTTTATTTTTTGAGGGCTTGTTTGAAAGACCATTTAATTGCGCAACTTTTTCCTAGAGAAAATATACTTCATCTTTTATTGTTTCGTTGCTGTGTTAACTTTAAAAAATTTTGCAAACGGTCCGGTTTGCCCCACCCCCTGGGGTAAACCGGACAATTAAAGGGTCCAATTCTCATTGGAAGACAATCATTGTTCATTGTAAGTAAATATTTTAATGAAAAAAACATTTTATTTAAAAATAACTTTTATAAAACTTTAATTCAATGGAAATATCCTATGGCCGGTTTGCCCCACAGGCTCATTTTGAGAATAAATGTTTGTCAAAAAGAAACGCTTTGCAAATTCATCAAAGTTATTGGTGGAAAATATTTCTGAGGTGTGTCCCTTCAAAACCCAAGACCATATATTTGGAAATATTACACGATTCCCTCAGAATTTCCTTAAGAAAAAATTCGTAAAAGTGTAGAATAAAAGTAAAAAAAAAACTTTTGCTACTAGCGTTGTACAAACAAAAGTAAAAAATGGCAAATTAAAAAAAAGGTATACTACACATGGTTGTTTTAAATTTCTAAATAGCACTTTTGACAATTTCGCCATTTCGGAAATATTGAGGGGGGTCCGGTTTACCCAACGGTCCGGTTTGCCCCACTCTCCCCTATTTTATTTTTAATATTGCCAGCAATGGCGCGCACATTCAGCTACTCATGTGCCGGAACTTCGGTTTTTTTCGATCGGCACACGGTCAGCGCCTATGTAGAGTATACGTGCAGCACCTCCCAATATCACGCTCCCCAACGCCGATGGTCAACAAGTGACCATCTTCCGATCTCCGCAAAGTTGGTAAGAACATTTGCGACCCTTCGGTGAAGGGCGAGACCTTTCCAATCTCTGGTTACTCTGCAGGTAACCACCCAAGTTGACACCACAACTCACATGTCGAAGCGCTAGTTACTAGTTCCGTTACTCCGTTATTGCGAAGCTCCGGTCCGTTCATAGCGCCCCTAGCCTTAAGCGATGTAGGCTATAACCACTGCCCCCACGAGGCCAACCCAATGACCGGAAGGAAACAAGCCTTTCGGCAAGTCCCCCGGGCTCGGACCGGTCCCCATGGTACCGTTTAGTACTCTGGTATGAGTACCGATTAAGAGTCTTACCACCCTTGCTTCGGCAAGTGAGGTCAACGGTCTATAATTAGACTTGCCGGGCCGTTACGGCACTGCCCATCATCATCGTATGCCACTGCTCTATAAGAAAACCTGGGACGAACCGAGTACTAACCGCAAGCAGTGGCGCCACTCCGAGCCTCATATGATCGCCTTTTACGACCTGTAGCCGGTCTCAGGGGGCCTATTCTGCACCCGGGCACCCCACGGGAATCGGCACACGGTCAGGCATATATTCACCTTACGGGCGGCAATTTTGTTATTTGGTGCTTAATTTAAAAATTGATCCAAATTACCTGAAATTTGTTACTCGTGGGTTTTTGTGCTCGCTGATTACGAATCTGATACCTGAAGTCTGATTGTAAATTCATATAGTGTGGGGTGGTAGTATGAATATGTGTATGTTTCTCACTCGAGACTTTATAAGCTGCGCGTTATAAACAATTTTGAAGGTTCCGAAAAACAGCTTTTTGATGGCCGCTTTTTCCCATCAAATTATAGGGAGAAAAATTGTAAATAAAAGTTATAGAACTCGGAAATACCTTTAAAATGATGGGTCATAGTTTAAAATTGGTTCATATGTTTACTTGCAAATGAATTTAAACCACTAAATATTGCACTTTCTTATTTGATTAATAACTTGAACAAAAGTTAACAAATTCTTTCGATATTTTTTAAAAATATACCTCTTAGGACCTTAAAGATGTGTGTCAAATCTGAATCCGATTCGATAAATAGTTTATGAGAAATTCCATTTGTTAACTAAAAACATGATTTTTTAATACGGAATCACAATTTGTAATAAATTGAATTTTTATAAAAAAACTGGTTTGACATTCTTTATAAATTTTTCAAAAAACAAATCGGAAATTCAAATTCTTGAGAAAAATTTAGCCCAGTTTAAAAAAATCATCAAAATTTATCAATTCTTTTCAATGTTGGGACAACTTTTACAAATTTGAAAGTTTGAATTCAACTTTGGCGCGAGCGAGTGATGAATTCCCCCACTATGCTGCCTAGAGCAGCTTCAAAAGTTGCATACTTTTTACGAATTTCTTTACGAACAAGAAGTGTATAGATGTTTAGATTAATTTTTTATAATTAGTATGACTAATCAACTAAAAATATAATCAAAAAATTAAAAATTTTAATAATTTAAGGCTCAGGAATTTTTTGAAAAAATAAATTATCTCTCGCATCCTTTTGACCTAGATAGAAATTTTTTTAAAAAAATTTGCAGGAAAGTATAAGTAATAAAATGGCGTCTGAGAGAATATCGAAAGAATTTGTTAACTTTTGTTAAAGTTATTAATCAAATAAGAAAGTGCATTTTTAATGGTTTAAATTCATTTGCAAGTAAACATATGAACCAATTTTAAACTATGATCCATCATTTTAAAGATATTTCCGAGCTCTATAACTTTTATTCACAACTTTTCTCCCTATAATTTGGTGGGAAAGAACGGTCATTAAAAAAACTGTTTTTCGGAACCTTCAAAATTGTTTATAACGCGCAGCTTATAAAATCTTGAGTGGGAAACATATACAAATTCATACTACCACCCCACATTATATGAATCCTCAATCAGACTTTAGGTATCAATTTTGGAACGAATAAACACAGGGCGACTGGACTAAGGTGATTTTTAAGTTTCTCAGTTTTTTTTAACATTTTATATCTTTTGTTATCAGCTAGTATATTTTTAACTAATATAAGTTCTCAGGATTCACCTTCCAATCTGCTGTCTGTTTGGATTCGAGGAGGTTGACAGTAGAATTTATCAGCACACTTTTTTGTAATTTTTTTTAGTATCTTAAAACATATGTCCGCTTTTCATTTACTAAAACATGAGAAACAGTTTAACACTATATGTTCTTTCTTGTTGATTACACAATGCCAATCTGACATCAGTTTGGGGGGTGAATCCTAGGGACGTATGTTATTTGTAAATATTCTAGTTGATGACAAATGTAATAAGATATTCCTAAAAAAGTTAAACTGAGAAATTTAAAAATCACCTGTACATTTATACATTTCAAATATCACTATTTTCAATATTATGTTATCTTGTAAAAATATTAACTATTATTAAATTCTATTAATTTATTTTTTAAAAAACTAACATCAGATTCATAGTCAGCGACCCCGAAAATCCACGAGTAACAAAATTCAAGTAATTTGGATTAATTTTTAAAAAACCGACATCAGATTCGTAATCAGCAACCTCGAAAACCTCGGAGTAACAAATTTTAGACAGATTGGACGATTTTTTATTTTTGGTATTCTGGGTACATTTAGTGTTTTTCAGCCGTCAGTTAAGAGGTTAAAACACATTTGGCGGGTATCCAGTGAAGTCGTTTGTAGGAATTGTTATATTGGCTCAACATGTTAACTGAGTGAACAATGTCAGGACGTGTTCCTATGGTGATGTACACTAACGTCCCAATAAGTTCTCGAAAAGGAAAATTGGACTAACTTTCCTCGTCATTAACAGATATGATTGATAGTTTGTTTCCTAATCATGTAAGGAATTGCATCAAGTTTGATGAGTTTTACAACTAAAGATTCTGATGAAGATGTAATTTGCAACGTTTTTAAAAGCGAAAAAATAATGTGACGAGGATTTATCTTATTTTTCATTTAAATTTATACTATTTTTTAGTACTTGTCTTTTTAGTAAAAATTTCTTAAAAACACACGACGTGAAAATTAGAGATGAATTTTAGTTGGAAAAATTTTTTTTATACATTTCGTTTTTAAAAACGTTGCTGGGAGTTTAGACTCATAGAGTCAAAATGTACAAATCAGAGGTTTATGCAGCCAAAAATGCAAATCAAATTGTCATTTCTCTTGAATTTTGTATATTTTAGGTAGATACGTTTTCCTGTGGATATAATTCTTTACCAACTGTTTTTATTAAAGATAGTTTACGTTTTGTATTTTTGATTTCAAGATAACTTGACAGTGTTGAAGAAGAGAAGTATGCTGGAACGAAGTAGATAATCATATTTCATAAAATCAAATGATGATCTTTATTTTTTTTATAGTAGAAGATCAGAGAGGAGTTAAATATCCTATTGCCAATTCTATGCAAGCGTGCACTAGTTAGGTTCGTGTCTTGTGTACTTTTCCTGTGTAAATCTAACCGAGAAACGAGTCTCTGAAATCTCGGATCTCTCTAAGGATCATGTTCAGTGCATGCTCTTTTTAGACAACTGCCTCTCTCTTCCTCATTTATCTCTGGCGAGTTAGTATAAATGTCTGTGTGTTTGTCTGTCTGAATAATTGTCGCGGCTGCAAAATTACCTATGTCAATGTGAGAAGAAATAGGAAAAGAATGAAAAAGTCTCGACTCATCTGCAATTAACTTTCGTTGAATGTACCTGAAAAATCCACATTAGTAAAACATTTTCGTTTGTCACAAAAAAAGTTTTTCTTTTTTTGTACAATAAATATCCTTATTAATAAAATCAGACGACTGTCTGTACATTGCTTAAAACTTCAAAATTTTAGCATAAATAGTTGTTATTGACATTAAAGATTCCAGAAATAATCTTAAAAATTTTAATGTATGTATGTCTGTCACAAAATTTTTGTACCTTGGGCCAAGTAAGGTTTATAAATTTACAGATTTAAAAAATTTAATTAGAACTGGAGATGTTCAATTTTTCCAAAAAATAAAAAATTTTCAAATTTTACATTTTTTTAAACAATGCTATTAAACTTTCTATAAATGAGTATAACATGTTATTTAGTCATATTTCAGAATAATTTTTGCCAAAAATAATGTCTTATAACCAAGATGTAAGTATAAAAATGTTTTCAAAAAATTTTAAAAATCGAAACTTTTAAAATTTTATCTTTTTAATGAATTGTTTTTAAATTATCTATCATTGATTATTACATGTTATTTGGTCAAATTTTAGCATAATTTGTCAAACAAATGTGCCGTATAACTTAAATGTAATTATAAAAATGTTTTCAAAAATCGAAATTTTTAAATATTTTACATTTTTTCATGGATTGCTATACTTGAGCAACTTTCTATACTTGAGTATTATATGTTATTTAGGCACATTTTAGCATAATTTTGCAAAAAGTTTTGCAAAAAATTCTGTCCTATAACTATAAAATATTTTTAAATATTTTACATTCTTTCATGGATTGCTATACTTGAGCAACTTTCTATACTTGAGTATTATATGTTATTTAGGCATATTTTAGCATAATTTTGCAAAAAGTTTTGCAAAAAATTCTGTCCTATAACTAAAATGTAAATATTAAAATATTTTTAAAAAATCGAAAATTTCACATTTTTTAATGGAAAGCTTTAAAAAATCTGTAAAAATGGTTTTAATGTCAGAAATCGAGAAAATTATAATTTCTACTAATTACTATTAAACTTAAGTCAGTAGTATTTTTGAGATCTATGATTAAGATTTTAACGCCAAATTAATACAGTTCAGAATTATTTATTCATGCAAATTATCCAACCCCAATGATAAAAAAACCATTGGTGCATTAATGGCTCATTAATGATAGCCACCATTTCATTATTGTCCCATTATTGGCACCCAATAGTAAACCACTAATGGTAAAATCGTGCGATGTCCACTCCGATGCCATTAATTGGCAACCATTATTGGTTTATTAATGGCTGCCATTAAAAAACCAATAAAAATTTTTTTTTTTAATAATAATTTTAAATAAATAATAAAATTATGTTTTTAATAATTGTTTTAAAAAATAATTATTTATTTTGCAAAAATATTAATATTTTTTTAATAATTATTATTTTCACAAAATGGCTTTTTTCACATCAGAGTGTGAATAACTCTTTCGTTCAAAGTACAAAAATTTATTTACCTCACATCCAGTGCAAAAATTGGACATGTAATGGGCAGAATTGTATTCTGCGAGTTAACGTGATGTGAGGTAAATAAATTTTTGAACTTTGAACGAAAGGGTTACTTACACTCTGATGTGAAAAAAGCCATTTTGTGAAAATAATTATAATTAAAAAAATTTTAATTTTTTTGAAAAATAAAAAATTATTTAAAACATAATTTTATTATTTATTTAAAATTATTACTAAAATTTTTTTTATTATTGGTTTTTTAATGGCAGTTATTAATGAACCAATAATGGTTGCCAATTAATGGCATCGGCGTGGACTTCTAACGATTTTACCATTAGTGGTCCACTATTGGGTGCCAATAATGGGATAATAATGGAATGGCGGCTCCCATTATTGGGTCATTAATGTACCAATGTCTTTTTTCCCATTGGGATGTGTTATGACCTAAAGTAGTTTTCTAAGCGAATACAAAAGTGATTAAACACCTGCGCTTTTTACTATATAATATATATATAAATATATATATATATATATATATATATATATATATATATATATAAGTAATTCCTTACAACATTTAATAGTTTTTTATGAATTTTAAGAGTTTCGTGGTCCAGCATGGAAATTAAGATAATGAGACTTTGATGTTCGTACGTCGTTCGCAGTAATAGTAATGGTAGTAACTGGGCAGTTCAGGTTCAATGTGAGAAATCTTATATGCCCTTACATGGGGAGGAGGTATTGTCAAAATTAGAAAAAATTATCTTTATGTAGTTAATTAATTGTTACTCAATTAATTTATTTGCATTTTAAATAAATTTTTCAAAAGTGCGTCTACAACCGAACCATAATTTTCTTTGTTAGAAAAATGAACACTTTTAAGTTTTTCATAAAAATTTTCTAAGCAACGGATTCAATTTATTTTCTTCACGAGTAGTTAGCTAAGGACCCTAGCTTGAAATACATATACATATGTTTGCTTAATATCTACAAGAATACAAATTATGAGTCAAAAACTCACAACCACTTATATACCCATAACCGAACCTATTCCCCTAAAGATTGTTACATCCCAGATACATTTTTGTTTTTGATAAGATTGTAAGGAATATGTTTTGTGTATCTGCAATGAAACAAAAAGCTGAAGGAATGCAATTATTTTATTTTGACATATAATACGCGTGTTAAAAAGATTTGAAAATCCGAAATTGAGATATAAGTAAAATGGAAACATTATACTCTCTGTATTGTCTCAATTTTAAAATAGAGAAAAACAAAGCAAGAGGTAAATATTGATAAAAATAGAGAGGAATGCGTTACATCGACATTGCGTCATGTAAGTTCGAAATCGCTCGTTATGACCTAATTGCGCAATCCGAGTTCCAGGAATCATGGCATGTAACTCGAGCTTTACTCTTTCCATATAAATGGTAAAACTTGACCAAAATAAGAAGGAATGCGTTGCATCGACATTGCGTCATGTAAGCTCGAACTCGCATGCTGTGACCTACTTGCGCAACCCAAGTTCTAGGAATCACTGCCTGTAACTCGAGCTTCACTTTTCCATATATGGGGTAAAAGTACTGACCCATTGTCGATGGATGTGATTCTTTCTTCGAAGCTTGATTATAAATAGATTTATAAGGAATAAGCATTATTCTTAGGAATTGACACCTTTTACCCCCATAATTGTCTACAAATTCTCTCACTTTTTAATAATTCATTAGTATATAAGCCAAAGCCTTTTCAACAAAAATTGTCAAAAGTTCCAGTGCGATTTTATAGATCAGTAGTCATTGTCGAGCGACCCTTCAGTTTTTATTCGATTTTATTATTCTTTCTTTAATTGGCAATTGCGGTTTAGAATTTTACTCGGTTATTGTGCAAGTTGCTTTTCTCACACTTAGAAACAAGTTTCTTTCCATAATAGGTGCAAGTGCCGAAAAGTAACACTTAGAAGCGGTATTAACTCTTGATACAAACGCAAAAATCTCAAAGTTGTGAAAGTTACACAAGTGTAATATAACAAACTTTCTAAGTTTCTTTCAATTGAAACAATATCTTGAAAACCAAACTTATACCGATCAGCGCTATAGCCTTAAATCTACGACTACTCTGTAACTAAAAGTAAGTAACATTTATGTAACTATTTGTAATATAATTATTGAATCATTAAATAAATGTATTAAAAAGGAATATTTATGTGTTGTTAACGCAAAACCCATAGTTTTGACAAGTACAAACGATCCTACTTAAAAATAAACGTCAAGCTTTACCAACTTGACCATAATCAGCCTACCATTCCTCCAAAAAGTTATTAACCTAACCAATACCCTCGCCTTCCGCTCGGGATGTAACAAGATATTGATTTCTTCGTGAGTTACCAAATGAATAATTTTTTATTCGATTCCAGATTAATTGCTCCTTTTTAGATCTTAACGTTTCTAAATATTTATTTGATATAAACTATCAACTTGGTTTCGCTAAAGCAAGAAACCTAATAGTAGTGTAGGATGTTAAATACAATAAAACACGAGCAAAGTACAGACAAAAAATATATAATTTATTATAGTAAAATCAATCAAACTTAAAGTTACAGACAGTTAAAACCATGTTATAACGAGAGCGGCAAGCTATCAACTGATTTTATTCATTCAACATTCTACGATCGTTTTCTTATCTCCAAACCTTCGTCACACGCCGAAGTCAGCCGAAGTGAAAAGGGCATTCCCATTACCTCCCACTACACTCGGCCGTCCTGACAATATCGTCTGCCTCCAGACGATCTTATTATCTTCTTGTACTAACCCATGCCTTCATATTATCCGCTGAAGTCGACGTTGCCCGTGGACCCTCTCCTTGTCCAATTTTCTCCACCAAGTACCGGTCATTTCTTAAGACCTGAGTGATTCTATATGGTCCAAAAGAATTTTGTACAAAATTTTAATCTCGGTCCCTGCTGTGTTCGTCGAATTGCTACTCAATCATTTTTTTCATAGCGACTCGCTTGTATACGTTTCTTGTATGCTTTTTTGCTCTCCAACTGCACTTTCGCAATTTTCTCCCGCGCATTTATTCTTAAAGAATCTCTCTTTTCGAGGAAAAAAATTGCTTGCTCTTCGTCGATTATCTCCCGTATTTGCGGATCATCTTTCAGCCTCATTCTCGTTCCAATTAACAAGGTAAAAGGTGAAACTCCTGTAGATCTCGACGTCACATGGTTAATATACTGCTGAGCCTTGTCGACAAATCGATGCCAATCTCCTGGAGTAGGCGTGGCCAACTTAGTCAAAATTGGAATCAACGTACACCCGTTACTATAGTTGAATGACTGATCCCTTCATCGCTGCAGCACTCGGAAAACTCCGTCGAAATAAAGGCTGTTCCTCTGTCGGTGATAATTCGTCTTGGATTTCCAAACACAGCTGACTGTCTCAGCAGTTTGTCAATCACTTCTTTTGTTTTCGTTGTTTTCGTCGGATATAGCCACACGAACTTCGTGAAGCCGTCAATTACAGCCAAAATGCGGTTATAATTTTTTTTGTCGATGGTAACGGTCCCAAGGGATCTAAATGGTAAGTATCTATTGGACCTTTTCCCTTGTCTAAGGAGTGCAGAAATCCTTCCGGCTTTCCGTGCTTACGCTCTGCCAAAATGCACTCGATGCAGTTTTGAGTGTAATTTTTCACTTTGTCTGCCATGCCGTCAAACCAGTAATCTCGTCTAATTAGCTGTTCCGTTTTCGAGCGTCCAAAATGAGCTTGTTCATGACATCTCCTGATTACAGCCAACTGCATATCTTCCGGAACGACCATCAGCAACTCTCGATCAACTTCTTTGTACACACAGTTCGTCCTTCACAGCATACCCTTTCGCCTGCATCGTCGCGTCTTCTTTTATCTACTTGGAAAGCTTCTCATCCTTCAACTGATTTCTCTTTATTTGCTCAACTATTACGCTATAATCATTATCGATCCTGAGAACTTCTAGAACAGGATAGCGACTGAGTGCATCTGCATGTTGCATCTTGATGCCGGCTCTGTGTACAATTGTATATTTAAACTCCTCTAATAACAGGGCCCACCTTGAGATCTGCGGCGGAATGTACTTCTTCTTCATTGTCTGCGTGAAAGCCTGACAATCTGTGATGATCTTGAAAGCTATTGGTTGCAAATAAATTCGAAATTTTTTTAATGCCTTTACTATCGCCAAGACCTCTAACCTGTAGCTCTCGTACTTCGCCTCGTCTTTGCTCGTCTTCCAGCTAGCGTAGTGGACTGGATAAAGCTGTCTGTCCTCGTCGTTCCTCTGTAACAGAATTGCCCCTAAACCCCATGGCCGAAGCGTCGGTGTGCAACTCAATCTCAGCGTAAGGCGAATACAATGCTAACACCGGTTTTTGACATAACAATGTTTTTAATTTTTTAAACGCGTCGCTCTCACTCTCTCCAAACTGAAAAGGTACATCTTTCGCAGTTAAATTAGACAATGACCTGGCTATCGTCGCATAACCCTCTTCCGAAAAAACCTGTAAGGTCTAAAAAAACTTTGAATCGACTTGACATTTTTCGGCTAAGGAAAATTTTCAACTGCACTTGTTTTTTCACTGGACGGTCTAATTGTTCCGTTTTCGTCAATATATCCTAAATACGTAACTCGGGTTTGCAAAAAATAACATTTTTTCCTATTAAAAATCAACCCATATTCACTTGCAATTTCATCGTCGATCTATTTTTTATAACTTTTCGATTTAACGCACGGTAATCTATACAAATTCGAATTGTTCCATCTTTCTTTATTACTAAAACAATCGGACTCGCGTAGTCAGAATTGGATGGTCTAATAATTTTTAATTTTAACCACAAAGCAAGTTGATCATTTACCGCCTTTCTTTCTTAAATTGAATCTTGAATTTTGAAAAACTAACATCAGATTCGTAATCAGCGACCCCAAAAACCACCGAGTACCAAGTTTCAAGCAAATCGCTTTAGATTTTAAAAAAGTCGTCCGCCATATTGGATCCGCCATCTTGAATTTTGAAAAACTAACAACAGATTCGTAATCAGCGACCCCAAAAACCCCCGAGTACCAAGTTTCAAGCAAATCGCTTTAGATTTTAAAAAAGTCGTCCGCCATATTGGATCCGCCATCTTGAATTTTGAGAAACTACATGCAATTTAACTGAAAAAGAATCGTTATCTATTTGCATATAAGCATTTGTCGTTCCCAAGGTTGACAATGGAAAACGCTCTGAACCGATTCCCCCGAATCTTGTCACATCACCTTTAGAATAATACAATACCAACTTTTCTAGACTGTCAATTCGCAAAAGACTCAAATCACTCGCCGTATCTATAAGAGCCTTAAATTCTATATTATTAATCAAAACTTTTTTATACCGCTACGTAAAATTTGTTCTAAGGACACTACACGTGGAATCTTTATTTTTTCGAGTGTTTATCGACGATTTACATTCTCGCGCTCTATGCCCGTAATCATTACATTTAAAACAATTAGGGCCTTTATCTCGCATTGGACACTCCTTGCTTCTATGCCCTTTATCACCACAATTAAAACAATTATTCCCTTTATCTACCTCACTATCAGATTTCTTAAACAACTCTTTTTTATTATTATTCGCTTTACATTTACCTCTTGTTTTTTCATAAATTATCAACTTCGACTTTAATTCCCCCACATAGCACAACATATTCCAGGAACCTTCCAGGAATATTCCATTGGAATATTTGGAATATTCCGCTGGAAGATGATTGGAAGGTCTCGGGAATATAGAAAATGTCCACATACCATTGAATGTTCCAAGGCAAGATTCTTGGAATATTCCTCAAGAAGTTGATGGGAAGACGTAATTATAATATTCCAGGAATATTTCAAAGTATTCTCTATGGAAGATTCAATAAACACATTTCAGGAATATTTAAAAGTACTCTCCTCTAAATATTTAATAGGCACATTCCAGGAATATTTAAAAGCTTTCTCCTTGGAATTTTTAACTTTTACTTGTATTGCTTTTTGGAAACCTTTGTATACGATACAATATCTTTTTGAAATACTTGTATTAAACGTTCATATTGATTGAATTTAAAATGCAAATAACGATTCCACGTTTTTTAAAGATAGAAGTGAATAAAATGATTCTATTAGTTTTATTGTTAAAAAATTTTCATTTGTACTAAATAGTGAACCTGAAAATTCACTTTCCAGGAATAATTACAATTTACCCTAGTTTAAGGTAAGTATTCGTCAGAAAATGTAAATCTAATAATTTGATACAATAATACAACAAATGTAGCATAAATGAATGTTTTTTTATTGAATAAATAACAGTCGAGAAAATAAAAAAATTGATACATCTTCCTAAAATTAGATGCAGCGTTAACGACGGCGTACATTAAAATTCTTACATAATCTGAGGTAAGTAAAGTTGCATAAAAAACCAATCATTTTTTTATTTAACATGCACCGATAGATGCGGCGTATATAAAAAATATCTGAAAACAATGTGTGATGTCTAGGAATCATAAAACTAAAAAGCTTTCTATTTTTCAGGCGAAGAAGTACATTGAAATATTCTAATAAAAAATTTTTAATTAACATTAAAACACCTCAAATATAAATGAATTCACTCAATGACTATACTATTTAGTTAAGACTAATAGAAGGAATGTGCTAGAGGGATTTGAATTCGACCTTTTTCGCACGGTATTGACCACACTTTAGCAGCTACATCCTCATAAGGAAAAGAATATCGGTTCGTATCAGAACATTTCATGATATGAATATTGAATTCTCTTGAATCTGGTTCATCATACAAGCATTCTTCTGGCAAAAGTTTTTTACCAATCAAACGAATTTTGTTGTTATTTAATTGCACAATGTTTTCAACCGATACAAAAGTATTATCTTTTAATAATACGTACGAATCTTTGCTGTTATTGCAGTCAATAACAAATGAGTCCGACTTTATTACCTTGTATTGATGTTTTACACCTGAACAGTCATTTGATAATGGTCCACTATTATGTGACACCGTAAATATTCTTTTCGGGAGAATTGGTCAATCATCGCTTATTTCAGCTGCTTCCTTTTCAGCATATCTTCGAGCTATTTGCTCTAATGGTTTATCTCCTTTTCTTATCATATTTTTAATAGACATCATATAATTTTCGAATCGAAATGCACTGTATCTGTCGAAACATCCATATTTTTTTACGTCTAAAGCCACATGAAGTAAATTGTGAACATTATGGGATATGTGTTGCTTTCCATATATTTTTTCGAAACCTTGAACAAAATGCTGAAGCATTTCATGCGCACAGTCAATGTTACGGTTAACTTTCAGATGAGTGTCACTTACCATAATAGTAGCCGCTGAATGTAGTAATATAAAATTATCATACATGTCTTTTCTCAGTACGTTTTTCAATACAACAGGTCCTGCATACAGCAAGAAAGTACGAAATTCTGTCGCCTTCTAGTATTTATATTCTAACAATGTTCTTGGTTTTCTGGCAAATTCTTTGGGCAAACTTTTACGAAGAGCCAGTAGCCTCTTACTTATTCTGATCATTCGAAATGCACGTAATCGACCTTTTGAGGGACCTTTCAACCACAAACTAATAAGCTTTTTAACAACTCCTAATAGAAGGAGGTGCATATAGTCTAGAGGTATCGAAGTTATACCCCCGAATTTAGGGATTTCATTCAAAATAGATTTTTCATTTAAATCGTTGTATAGGTTACGAGCGAATTTTTTATCATTTTTCAAAAGAAAAGGCCCTATTCCCGGAAAACACACTCTTCCGCTTCGTTTACTGTTTTTTCTTTTATTTTGATTTTGAACATACACTCCTTTAATTTCACATTTAGGGCAGCTATAGTAACCAGTATGACCTTTTAAAAACAGTACAAACGACTTTGCAGGGGCATCACAAATTAATCCTTCGAAACTAAACTTAACATTGCTTTCTGGAAAACCATTTTTGCTGAGTTCTATTGCTTCTTCCACGAAAAATTTTAGAAATTCATTTGCGTTTGCAGGTTTGCTAGTTCCATAAAAAGCACCGATAGGATAAACATTTTTCCCATTTAAATCGGAACATAATATGAGCCAAAATCCTTTGCCTGTCGATTTGAATATTGGTAATCCGTCAATATTTAGAAGTAATTTAATGTGATCTATTTTTTCAGATTTACGTTTAAATTCCCTGAGAATCCCTTTTAATGCCCTTTTCAGTCCAAAATGATAGTACTAACCGCCCTCCATTTCAGTGATAGTAGTGTTTCTCGGTGTACCCATCAAAGTTCTCGCATCTAGTGGTAACTCTTCATTCGTGAAACATTTTAGAATTAAAAGTAACGCTGTCAACGCAACCAAGCTAATTCGAAATTTAATTGCCCAAAACTGTAATGCACTTTTTAATCTACTTTTACAACTTTCAGTATTAATTCCGTGGTCGATAGGATAAATTTCACGATAATTTTCGCTAACGTCATATTCTAAAGTATCATCAGATTTGTCATCCACGTCTGAAAATGAATAGTCCGTGCTCTCTTTTTGATCATCGGTTATCGATCCTTCATTACTTTCATCAGAATAAAAAGATTGCGTATCAGAATATGTGTATTCGTGATTGTTATAACTTTCAAAAGGATCATCGCAAGCCTCATCCGAAGGCATTGTTTCTGGTGTATTATCTATAATTTCAACCATTTCTGCATCTGTATTTGTCTTTGGAATAGTTTCATCGAGTTGCTGAATATCTGGAGAAGAACTAGCAATATTTCTAATCGAAGGTACTTCTTCGTTATGTGAATCGAAAATTGACTTTATATCCTGATTAATTCGCTTTTGTAGTATACGATTAAACTGTTTTTTTGAATAGCCGCATATCGTTGATTTTTTTATTATTTTACCCATTGTCTTCAAAGCAATTTGTGATTTGTTTCCTAAAAAGCGAAAAATAAATAAGAATAAAACAGTTTTAGGAAATTATTAAAATACGTAAAATATGTCCCTACGACATCTCCAGATACCTTTAGGTCATTTTATGAATTTTATACAATTTTCGAGATGTAGTGGATTTTAAAAATATGCAATAAAAAGTAGGTACGGAATTACCAGGACCACTTATTATTTAAAAAAGTAATAATATAAAAAATGTATGAAAATAGTTTCAACTAAAAATGAATTGAATCCATTAAATAGTATTAAAAGAAGTAAAAAATTGATTTTTTGTTTAATGTTAGTATTCATTCATTATTATTTTAGAAAATAATAAAATTTTTTAGCTGATTGCAACAAAAACTAATCCAAAAATTCTATTTTCTAAAGTAACGTGTTTATTATTCATTTAACATTATTTTTCCTTTTCTACAATGACTAGCTTATTTTATTATTATATTAGAAAAAAGCTTTTACTTATATTTTTCACAATACTGAAAGATCCATTATAATTGGTAAACTTTAAATTAATTCAGATAGTATTAAAAATTTTTCTGAAAGTCCTAATAGACTGGATTTTAAACTCACTCCTTTCATTGCTAGTGCATGACTTTGTGTTAATGTTTGATAATTTAATAAAACTCACTTTTTATCATAAATATTTTGACGACATTCCAGGCCTTCACAATTTTATTCTCCCTCAGACAATGATAGGTTCTCCGTCAACATTAGTGTCCATTTTTAATTTTTTATTGAAGTGGAATAGAGGAAGGTAACAATATAATTTTATAATTGTTATATAGTGTTTAATTTAAAAAACTCAGCAACAGGAAAAGTAACAATTTAAATGCTGCAAATATATAAATTTAAATAAGTAATGTATTTAATCAATAAAATTTTATGTTTAAAATATATTCATGTGTTAATATTTTATGCAAATTCGATTAATAGATAAATGTTTAGTTAATCAATTTTGAAATTTATTATACCTTCACATAATCCACATTTTCCTACATTCAAAGGAAACTTGAAAATAATTTTTCATTTTATTAGTTAAAAAAATCTATGTATATGTTTTAATAAAAAACAAAACCTCTCATTATTTATTTATAGATCAGTTTTTTAATATCGTAATATTTTTTAACATAAAAAAAATAATTTATTTTGACATTTATTTCGTCAAATGAAAAAATTTAAACATTTGAAAAAACGTAACCATGAATTGATTTATTAAACAAAAGAGAACTGAAAGAGAAGTCTAATTGTTTCTGTCAACCAAATAACAAACAGACATTTTCCTCTTTTTGCGGAGACTTTTTGAAGTTAACCCTCGGAGAACACATGGGGTCGTTTTGACCCCACGATTTTTTGCGAAAAGCTTTTTATTTATTGTTTAATATTTTTTATAAGGGTTTTAAAGTACACATACTTATTTTACAGAGTTTAAACTATATTTTTAAAAATTTTTAGATTTATCAGATGAACAGTTCAAAATTGGTTGAGCATTGAAGAATAATCTCAAAAAGACATGTGTTCTCCGAAGGTTAAATAAGTTCAGCATTATGGAAAAGTAAGATAACAAAATTGAAACATTAATCATTTACTGTAATTAAAAATTATTAATATTGATTTTTTTATAAAAAATATAGTTTGTTAAGGCTTTATTTTAATAAAAAACTTAAGTATTTACATATTTAAAAAGAATCATAGGGTATAAAAATTAAAAATAAATTAATTACTAAACAACTGATACCAAGTTAATATAAAAGTGATAAATTTTTACTAATATTTGCAGAAATTTAGTGGATCATTTGCCGGCTTTTTCTGTCGTTGAGTTTAGTGAAGGAATAGAAGTAATTAAAACGAATTGGGGAATTTTCAACGAGAAAAATGAAATGACTGCCAGTTATTTTCCTTCATTTCGATATGAAAAGGAATTTTTAAAAATTATTAATAATAATGAAAAACCAACCGATGAGTGGGCGGATAAAAATGGTGAACCCTGGAAAGTCATAAAAGTTTTGCGACAAGCAGGTAAGTTTAATGTCACTTTTTCGCAAAATATTAATAATTCAAAAATTTTTAGATTGATAAAGAATTCTATGTTTCAGACACTTACGACAAAGCAAAAAAGGCAATGTCTCTATTATTGGAATTGTCTGAATTAGGCACCGATGACAATGTCAACATGGAACGATTAAAAAAAGCAGACACGCTCGAAACGTAGAAAAGAAAGCAAACAGAGAAAATAAGGAAAAGACCAGTCTTGAAAAATCGAAATCTGTAAGGAAAATTTCGTTCACCCCATGCACTTCGAATGATGCGACAAACATGCAAAAGTCTACTGGACTTGAGGAACAAGATGAAGGTGAAGATTTAATGGTTCAGGAATCGGATGTCGATTTGGAAGAGACTGAGGAACAACTTACACCACTACAACAAAGAGGTTAAAATGCAAAAGTTTTTCTATTTTCCATTTATCAATCTAGCTGCAATATTTTTCTATTTTTTAAGGTAAAATAATATTTTAACTCAAAATGGAAAGTAGTTATTTTTAAAAAGTAATTCTTCTTTTCTTAATTCTTCGTTTCTTCATTTCATTAATTTAACGTCTTGAAAAAATGATTTTTTTCTGTAAAAAATAAAATAATTTCACTTTAAATAAAACTCATAATAACCCACGAAAAATAATATTCAGTAAATTTCTGATATATTTTCAATTTTTATTAGGTAGTCTTCCGGAAATTTTTGTATAAAATTTGTTATCAATTCTAGAAATTTTCCAGAAATCCGCAAAAGTTTTTCGACGGTTTCTCAGAAAAATTTGGAAATCTGTTACAAATATTTTCTAAAAATCTAAAAATCATAGGAATGTTAAAATAAAATTAAAATTTTCTTTATAGCCTCAAAAAGCAAAGAAAGGACCACTCCTGTACCTGAAACTAAAAATAATGTCAACGGTGTTTTTAGGGATAAAACAGATAGCGAAATGGAAATAGAAGAGATCGAGAGGCAACGTCTACATTTAGAACCAGAAGGTTAATTTTTAAAATTTTCTTCACTTTTCATTCCATTCATGATTTAAATTTTTTTTAAATAATTGTAGAATTGTATTGTAGAAGTTTGTATGTGTTATTTAAAATCTGTCATTTGACTTAATATTTCCAACTTATTTACTATAAATAATAAATAATTATATAAATAACATATTTATATATTTATTAATATAAATAATTAAACATAAATAATTTATTCTCATTAGGTAAGTGAGGTCAAGAATCTAGGAAAACTTAGGACCCTTCAATTGACAGTTTGCAGCATAATGGATTTTCTTCTTACATATTCCGCAGGAAAAGGGTTTTCATTTAAAGGGAAATCTAAAGAAAAAAGCGGATTCCAACAACTTTGTTTATACAAGGTTATAAGTCGTAACTATTAATGCTTTTTTCCTTCAGTACTTTGTTTTATCCAAAATTTATTTTTCAATAGAAGCGAATCTTTAAATATTTTATTTTAAAATATGTTTCATCGTAAAATATTTTAGCTGGATACTTAATGATATTTTTAACTTTATTTTATAGACTGCACAAAAAAATGTTTCCAAGAGCAACAGTAGCTGAAATCGACAAATCCACTGAAGATTGGCTAATAGCTTGTACAAAACGTGAAAAACGTCGTCAGTACTTACGATAATTTTTTTAACATAATGAAATATGACATGTCACTCACACTTCTCCATTATTTTTATCACTTTTCAAATATCATTCTTTCTTTACAATCAATTGAAATTTTTAAAAATTGATCGTTGAAATTTCACCGGTTTTTCACTTTAATTATTACTATTTTGCGCATTTTAACTGATAAGAACACAAATTTTTTAAAAATACATTGTTTATGCTTATTTATTTAATCATTTTTAAAACTTTGCATTTTAAGGGATAATATATATTTTTATTATTGATTGATGAATTCAGAAATTGCTATAAATAATTACAGAAATTATTTGTTTAAAACATTGCGTTTTGCTTCACAACTATAAGCAAAAAATTAATATTTAACCTTCTTATTTTATTATTTGTGTACATAACTAATTAATCTATATTTTAGAGAGAAGGAGAAAAAACAAAAGGAAACTGAATCCGCCATGCAGATTGATTTAGATGACGAAGAAAATAAAAATGATGGTGAACTAGAAGATAATATAGATTCAGATGCCGAGAATAGAAATTAAAAAAGCGAAGATTTGAAACATTTAATTATATTTAGAAATTTAAAATTTTAATAGAAACAGTGCTAATGATATACGGTCATTTTGATAAAAGATATACAGTTCTGATAAACTATAGACTAAGAAATTATTGTTAATTACGTTTAAAACTGTTAAACTTTTTTTGAAAGATATAAGCTTAAATAAAATTATACTTATAACAAAACCAGTTAAAATCTAATTTTTTTACTATTCAACTATATTATTTACATTGAACAAAAATAATGTTTGGAAACGCTTACATGAGAAAAGTGGAACTATTTTAAACTTAGTTTTTCCAAAAAAATAACTGTTTGAAATTGACTGATTATTAAATAAATATAAACCACGCGAAATTAAAAAGTCGAAATTAAAAAAATGTTTTTATATATTATCTTGATACCTTTTTACAACATAAAATCATTTCTTTGAAATCTCTGTTAAAGAATAATTAAAAACAACATTTCGTACAAATTGACTCTGTATAATCCTATGCAATATTCCAAAGAGAGAACTTTTAAATATTTTTGGAATGTGCCCATTAAATATTCCAGGTTAAATAATTTTTGATACTTCTAAAATGAGCTTATTAAATCTTCTAGCGAGAATTTTTCGAAACGATACTGGAATATTCCTAATACTTCTTACAATCAAATTTTTGAGAAATATTCCAGGAACCTTACTTTGGAACCTTAAAACTAAATTTTCGAAAAATATCCCAGAAACCTTACATTGGAACCTTATAATGTAAGTGGACATTTTCTATATTCCCGAGACCTTCCAATCATCTTCCAGCGGAATATTCCAAATATTCCAATGGAATATTCCTGGAAGGTTCCTGGAATATGTAGTGCTATGTGGGCCCGCATATCCCTAGCTTCATACAAATTTGTCTCACCGACCTCATCGCCATCCAAACCTTCCACGATGTACTGCACTACAGAACTCTGCTCCATGTCGATCTGCGAGGCGATTTCCAGCATACGATAGCAGTATTCACGATAGGTTTCATTACTTCTATTCTTCCTCTGTTGCAATCGTCGGTGTACTTCATGACTGTCAATTTTTGGACTGAATTCATGAATCAAGCCTTTTTTCATAGCCATCCAAGAATGTTTGCAATTTTCGAAACTGACAAAAAGTTTTGCGGAACCCTTCAGCAACCTTCTTGCATGTACAGCTCTATGTGAATCACTCCAATCGCAAACCATGGCTATTTCCTCGAATTCATCAATCCATCTTCGCACACTTTTTCCGTCGTCCCCACTAAAGGTGTCTACTGTCCCTTCCACATCTCTGAATGACATTATCGGATGGGAGTTCCTTCTATCAGAAAACACTGAATCACTTCGCTCATCCCTTCCTGAAAGTTTGCTGAAATCATCGTCACTTAGTAGATCTCTCTGCGCATGTTTCGTTTGCAGACGTCTGTTGCAATTTTGTGGGCCTTCGTTAAACTTCGTAGTTTTGTCTTTACTATCATTTTGCAACCGTGCTGTCTTCTCACGTTCATCTTCAATCACTACTTAAGCGTCTTCTTCTTCGCCATCTTTCAAAGCACTTGATAAGCGTTGTTTTAATTCTCCTAGAGAATAGATCCTCCTAGATTTATTTCCTGTCATCTTTAAACCCAACCTCTTCAATCTGAACCTGAGTTCCTTCAATGTCAATGTATTGATGTCGACATCATCGTCTTCTTCATCGTCCTCTTCGTCAGCGTCTTTGTTCCTATCGTCATTTTTGTCGGTAGCTCCGTCTTTAGCATCGTTTACAATCTTTCTTAGCCGCTCTCTTAATACTGCAACACTACCTACTGTTGGCTCTCCTAACTCGACCAATTTTTATCTTAACTTTACTGCACTTAAAGAATGTATTTCCACCATTTGTTCGTTAATCGTTGCCATATTTCACAGCACTGCACTTATCACTTATATATATATATATATATTCCAGTTTGTGTATATATATACTAGCTGTCGTACCCGTCTTCGACGGGTTTTAGTTTCTTCAAATGCATTCAGTAGTGTGTCTACCAGTCTCGAAGGATGGGAAATGGTGGAGAATTGAATTTGACCGAAAAAAATTAAAATTAGCTACCTTTAACTATTTCATTAAAAAAATATTACTATTTTAAATCAGTGATTGACTTTTATCATCAAATAATTTTTTTTAATTAATTAAAATGCAGAAAACAATATTTGTCAATTATTTGTAGAAATTTATTTATAGTATTATAAGTAAATCCAAAATTTCCACTAATGTTTGGATTTGTAGTAAAGTCGAATTCGAATTAGTTGTATCATAAATGCTGAAATTTAAAATAAGACCTATATTGCAAGCTGAATTCACAGTTTTCCCGATTAAATTAACTTCTTGCATATTTACCGTTTTTCCAGTTGGTGGAGCCCCTGGAAAAATTTTGACAAAGCTGAGAAAAACGGGATAGTTTGTTGAACAAAAATAACAATAGTTTAACTTTTGCCTTTACAATGCTTAAAACATCCCTAAAGGTTAAATCTGAAATTAAAATAACAAAACATTTTACTACCAAAGTTTCTTCCTAGTAGCATAATGCAAGTATCGTATTACACAGGTCTCCATTTATAATAATTGAAAAATAATGTTAATGCTGTGAATTTATATTTTTTAATATCATTTACCATTTTTAATATTTTCGAAGTTTTGCAATTAAAATTTTTTTGATTAATTAGATAAACAAATAATTCTAGATTCCATTATTTTCACGTCAAAAGTTTATCAGAGACCCCAAAAATACTACTGAATTAAGCTTGATAGTAATTGGTCTGTCAATTATAATTTTTTAATTTTTTGATATTAAAAGAATATAAAAGTCTGCAAATTTTCTATTTTTTAAATTTTTTGAAAAAATTTAATATCTCCCTTTCTAATTAATATGTTAAAAAACTGTAAATTTATATATATATATATATATATATATACATATTAATTAGAACTGAATTAAGCTTGATAGTAATTGGTCTGTCAATTATAATTTTTTAATTTTTTGATATTAAAAGAATATAAAAGTCTGCAAATTTTCTATTTTCAAATTTTTTGAAAAAATTTAATATCTCCCTTTCTAATTAATATGTTAAAAAACTGTAAATTTATATATATATATATATATATATATATATATATACATATTAATTAGAACGGAAGATATTAAATTTTTTCAAAAAATTTAAAAAATAGAAAATTTGCAGACTTTTATATTCTTTTAATATCAAAAAATTAAAAATTATAATTGACAGACCAATTACTATAAGTTTATTAGAATTTTATGTTTCATTTTAACGAACTATTTTTTGCACTAATAAAATCAATAAAAAATAAAAATCCATTTTTATTAGTGCAAAAAATAGTTCTTTAAAAATGAAACATAAAATCCTAATAAACTTATAGTTAAAAATTTCGTTTAAGCGAGATATTTAAAAAATTAGATTCCATCCTATACACTTAGTATACAATGTTTGTGCACCAGTAAACGGCCATCTTGAATTTTCCCCCACCCAACTTGAATAGCCTTATAAATTAAGAAATTTACCCCAATCTGAAAAAATTGAAAAAAAATTTTTTTTTGAACTTTTTGAAAAAATTCATAACTTTTGTTCAGCTCAATATTTTTTCATCAAATATAGCTAATATTTTAAGTTTGAACAATGCCTAAAAGATTGCCAAATTTTACTTAATTCGGTCAAGATGTTTTCAAGTTATAAGCGAACAAAATTTTGCAGACATACATACAGACAGGAAATTTTCTATTACCATTTTTGGAATCTCCGTTGCTCAAATAGATAAATTATGTTAGAAACAATTATTTTTGTGCAATGTACAGACAAAAGTCTGATTTTATATATATATATATATATATATATATATATATATATATATATATATATATATATATATATATATATATATATATATGACGCTCCACGGTGAAAGGGACCTTAGCTGCAATAGACAAATTTTACAGAAAAGGCATTTAAAGTAGAACCACTCTGATTGGTCAAGGCGTTCCAATGAAATTCAGCCCCACTACTCATTACACATTGATAGTTGTCCGTGTTACACGAAGTGCACGAATTGTACGTGCATGGCCAGTGTAGTAGTATTAGTAAGAAGAGGGGCAGATTTTCTGAATAACCACGTGTAAACATTGAACAAGCTCATTTTTAAACATTAATAACAAAAAAACCTGTAAGTAAAAATTATTTTTTACTTTTGCATATGAAAGAACAACTCAAAAACTATAGAATGACATAAGTAACTCAAAATTAATTTTTTTGCAGGTAAGGTCCCTTTCACCGTGGAGCGTCATATATATATATATATATATATATATATATATATATATATATATATATATATATATATATATATATATATATACACAGATAACCAGCGTACTAGTACTGAACCAGCCATATACCTTCGCACTGTACCAGGTACTGTACTGGTATGTCGTACAGATAATGGCGGAAAAGCATTGTAAATTTATAACCTAAAATCTTAATTAGTTTGGCGTACTGGTATTGTACTTAGTGTTATACTCGTACGGAGTACTTTGGCAATTTCATAATTCTATCCGTATGACATACCGTTATTATACTAGTATCGTACTGGTATGTACATACTTTATTATTTTGTGCTAGTAGAATATGAGTACGACACCAATACGCTGTACTGAAAAATAATAATTAGTACGCTTGGCTATCTGGGTATATATATATATATATATATATATATATAAAATTTATTATAGTAAAATCAATAAAACTTAAGTTTACAGACAGTTAAAACCATGTTATTACGAGAGCGGCGAGCTATCAACTGATTTCATTCATGGGCAGTTCCATACGAAAAGCAAATGTTGGTTCACCGATTTTTCTTAAAGTTCGTAATTTTGTAGTACTTGGGGTACTAAATAACTGTGCCAAACAGTTTTGCAAAAAAAAATTTTTTTCGCAAGATATTTAGATATGAAAAATCGGAAACTGAAAAAAATGATTTTTTTTGAGAATTTTTATTTCGAAAACTATTGATTCTACAAGAAAAAGTCATTTATTCAAAATTGTAGAGAAAATGTCAATTTTTTATAATATTAAAAAAAATTGAAGAAAAATTAATTTTTCAACAATTTGTTTAAACAATAATTTTTTATTGTTAAAAAAAAGTGAAGGACATCATGGAATATTCTAGAAAAATTATTTTCTCAAAATTTGAACCTTCCATAATAAGTGGTTAAATTTTTAAAGAAGTGTTTTTTGGTGTTTTTGAGAAAAAAATTTTTGAAGTTTGCGCTACGAGTTTTTGTGCGTTGCGCTAACTAAGCAGCGCCTATATCAGTGTATTTAAAAAGATGATATGACCTTTACTGCTCGCCCTGAATACATTTATTAAGCATATACCTATAAATTATTATTATAAACAGTTTAACAATATATTTTTAAACATTATTTTTCTTTATTAATGTAAAAAATCTTTTTCTTCACACTTTACCCAGGCTTAGGACTGGCAACATATATTTTATTTTAAATGCTGGCGTGTTTAAAAAATTTGTGTTTAATTATTGCAAAACACTTATGCATTAGAAACAATGTTTGAAAAAAAATTATTAGAAAAATACATATTGCAAATAAATTATATAACTGTGAATACAATACCAAAAGAATTTCAATTAATTACATGATGTTTAATATTTGGGAATGGGTGTCGTCGAAATTAGAAACAAGTTTACATTTTATTTCTGTATTTGAAATTGGAACAAAAGAATGGAAACTTCTTGTACCGGTGATTGTTTTACAAGATTTAAATCGTTCAGATATTTCTAATTTTATATTTTGATGGTCTTCAATGGAACAAAAGTCAAACGTAATAGTGTCAAATTTATTTTCCACTAACTGAAAAAATGCTTTAAGAGATGTAATTGGTTCAGTATCTGGTCTTCTTAAACTTTCACGTCGTACAAATCTCTTCACTGTACCACCAAGTCCATCACAAGCATTTTTTGGTAGTACAGTGAAGAGATTTGTACGACGTGAAAGTTTAAGAAGACCAGATACTGACCCAATTACATCTGCTAAAGCATTTTTTCAGTTAGTGGAAAATAAATTTGACACAATTACGTTTGACTCTTGTTCCATTGAAGACCATTAAAATATAAAATTAGAAATATCTGAACGATTTAAATCTTATAAAACAATCACCGGTACAAGAAGTTTCCATTCTTTTGTTCCAATTTCGAATAAAGAAATAAAATGTAAACTTGTTTCTAATTTCGACGACACCCATTCCCAAATATTAAACATCATGTAATTAATTGAAATTCTTTTGGTATTGTATTCACAGTTATATAATTTATTTGCAATATGTATTTTTCTAATAATTTTTTTTTCAAACATTGTTTCTAATGCATAAGTGTTTTGCAATAATTAAACACAAATTTTTTAAACACGCCAGCATTTAAAAAAAAATATGTTGCCAGTCCTAAGCCTGGGTAAAGTGTGAAGGAAAAGATTTTTTACATTAATAAAGAAAAATAATGTTTAAAAATATATTGTTAAACTGTTTATAATAATAATATATAGGTATATGATTAATAAATGTATTCGGGGCGAGCAGTAAAGGTCATATCATCTTTTTAAATACACTAATATAGGCGCTGCTTAGTTAGCGCAACGCACAAAAACTCGTAGCGCAAACTTCAAAAATTTTTTTCTCAAAAACACCAAAAAACACTTCTTTAAAAATTTAACCACTTATTATGGAAAGTTCAAATTTTGAGAAAATAATTTTTCTAGAATATTCCATGATGTCGTACACTTTTTTTTAACAATAAAAAATTATTGAAAAATTAATTTTTCTTCAATTTTTAGGGTTCCGTACACCGTAGGTGTACTTACGGAACCCTTATGAAATCACTCGTGTGTCCGTCCCAGCCACGCAAAATAGGCTGTCCCCCTCTTAACTTCTACGAATCTCAACCTTGTGAGCTGAAATTCGGTAGGGATCTTCAGTTTTAAGTGCAGATTACAGGAAAAATATAGCGAACCCAATTGGCCTACATATTTGCGAAAGGGAAGGGAATAAAATTAAATTTTGTCAAACTAATTTCTAAAAATGACCATGTCCCCCCCCTTAACTTCTACAAATCTCAACCGGGTGAGCTGAAAGTCGGTGCGGATCGTTAGCTTTAAGTGCAAATTGCAGGAAAAGTATAGCGAACCAGATAGGTCTACATATTTGCAAAATAGAAGGAAAAGAAGTTAAATTTTTTCGAAAAAATTGCAAAAATGACCCTGTCCCCCCCCTTAACTTCTACAAATCTGAACCGGGTGAGCTGAAATTCGGTAAGGATCTTTAGTTTTAAGTGCAGATTACAGGAAAATTATAGCGAACCTGATAGGTCTACATATTTGCAAAATAGAAGGGAAAGAAGTTAAATTATTTCGAAAAAATTGTAAAAAATGACCATGTCCCCCCCCCCCCTTCACTTTTACAAATCTTAACCGGGTGGGCTGAAATTCGGTAGGGATCTTTAGTTTTAAGTGCAGATTACAAGAAAATTATAGCGAACCTGAAAGGTCTACATATTTGCGAAAAATAAGGAAAAGAAGTTAAATTTTTCGAAAAAATTGTAAAAAATGACCTGCCCCCCCCCCTTGGCTTCTACAAATCTCAACCGGGTGGGCTGAAATTCGGTAGGGATCTTTAGTTTTAAATGCAGATTACAGGAAAATTATAGCGAACCTGAAAGGTCTAAATATTTGCGAAATATAAGGGAAGGAAGTTAAATTTTTTCGAAAAAATTGTAAAAAATGACCATGTCCCCCCCCCTTAACTTCTACAAATCTCAACCGGGTGAGCTGAAAGTCGGTGCGGATCTTTAGTTTTGAGTGCAAATTGCAGGAAAAGTATAGCGAACCTGATAGGTCTACATATTTGCAAAATAGAAGGAAAAGAAGTTAAATTTTTTCGAAAAAATTGTAAAAAATGCCCATTCCCCTCCCATAACTTCTACAAATCTTAACCGGGTGGGCTGAAGATTGGTAGGGATCTTTAGTTTTAAGTTCAGATTACAGGAAAATTATAGCGAACCTTAAAGGTCTACATATTAGCGAAATAAAAGGGAAAGAAGTTAAATTTTTTCGAAAAAATTGTAAAAAATGACCATGTCCCCCCCATAACTTCTACAAATCTTAACCGGGTGGGCTGAAATTCGGTAAGGATCTTTAGTTTTAAGTGCAGATTACAGGAAAATTATAGCGAACCTGATAGGTCTACATATTTGCAAAATAGAAGGGAAAGAAGTTAAATTATTTCGAAAAAATTGTAAAAAATGACCATGTCCCCCCCCCTTCACTTTTACAAATCTTAACCGGGTGGGCTGAAATTCGGTAGGGATCTTTAGTTTTAAGTGCAGATTACAGGAAAATTATAGCGAACCTGAAAGGTCTACATATTTGCGAAATATAAGGGAAAGAAGTTAAATTTTTCGAAAAAATTGTAAAAAATGACCATGTCCCCCCCCCTTAACTTCTACAAATCTCAACCGGGTGGGCTGAAATTCAGTAGGGATCTTTAGTTTTAAATGCAGATTACAGGAAAATTATAGCGAACCTGAAAGGTCTAAATATTTGCAAAATAGAAGGGAAAGAAGTTAAATTATTTCGAAAAAATTGTAAAAAATGACCATGTCCCCCCCCCCTTCACTTTTACAAATCTCAACCGGGTGGGCTGAAATTCAGTAAGGATCTTTAGTTTTAAGTGCAGATTGCAGGAAAATTATAGCGAACCTATAGGTCTACATATTTGCAAAATAGAAGGGAAAGAAGTTAAATTATTTCGAAAAAATTGTAAAAAATGACCATGTCCCCCCCCTTAACTTCTACAAATCTCAACCGGGTGAGCTGAAAGTCGGTGCGGATCTTTAGTTTTAAGTGCATATTGCAGGAAAAGTATAGCGAACCTGATAGGTCTACATATTTGCAAAATAGAAGGAAAAGAAGTTAAATTTTTTCGAAAAAATTGTAAAAAATGCCCATTCCCCTCCCATAACTTCTACAAATCTTAACCGGGTGGGCTGAAGATTGGTAGGGATCTTTAGTTTTAAGTTCAGATTACAGGAAAATTATAGCGAACCTTAAAGGTCTACATATTAGCGAAATAAAAGGGAAAGAAGTTAAATTTTTTCGAAAAAATTGTAAAAAATGACCATGTCCCCCCCATAACTTCTACAAATCTTAACCGGGTGGGCTGAAATTCGGTAGGGATCTTTAGTTTTAAGTGCAGATTACAGGACAATTATTGCGAACCTGAAAGGTCTACATATTTGCAAAATAGAAGGGAAAGAAGTTAAATTATTTCGATAAAATTGTAAAAAATGACCATGTCCCCCCCTTAACTTCTACAAGTCTGAACCGGGTGGGCTGAAATTCGGTACGGATCTTTAGTTTTAAGTGCAAATTGCAGGAAAAGTATAGCGCACCTGATAGATCCACATATTTGCAAAATAGAAGGGAAAGAAGTTAAATTTTTTCGAAAAAATTGCAAAAATTACCCTGTCCCCCCCTTAACTTCTACAAATCTGAACCGGGTGAGCTGAAATTCGGTAAGGATTTTTAGTTTTAAGTGCAGATTACAGGAAAATTATAGCGAACCTGATAGGTCTACATATTTGCAAATTAGAAGGGAAAGAAGTTAAATTATTTCGAAAAAATTGTAAAAAAATGACCATGTCCCCCCCCCCTTCACTTTTACAAATCTTAACCGGGTGGGCTGAAATTCGGTAGGGATCTTTAGTTTTAAGTGCAGATTACAGGAAAATTATAGCGAACCTGAAAGGTCTACATATTTGCGAAAAATAAGGGAAAGAAGTTAAATTTTTCGAAAAAATTGTAAAAAATGACCATGTTCCCCCCCCTTAACTTCTACAAATCTCAACCGGGTGGGCTGAAAGTCGGTGCGGATCTTTAGTTTTAAGTGCAAATTGCAGGAAAAGTATAGCGAACCTGAAAGGTCTACATATTTGCGAAATATAAGGGAAAGAAGTTAAATTTTTCGAAAAAATTGTAAAAAATGACCATGTCCCCCCCCTTAACTTCTACAAATCTCAACCGGGTGGGCTGAAATTCGGTAGGGATCTTTAGTTTTAAATGCAGATTACAGGAAAATTATAGCGAACCTAAAAGGTCTAAATATTTGCGAAATATAAGGGAAGGAAGTTAAATTTTTTCGAAAAAATTGTAAAAAATAACCATGTCCCCCCCCTTAACTTCTACAAATCTCAACCGGGTGAGCTGAAAGTCGGTGCGGATCTTTAGTTTTAAGTGCAAATTGCAGGAAAAGTATAGCGAACCTAATATGTCTACATATTTGCAAAATAGAAGGGAAAGAAGTTAAATTATTTCGAAAAAATTGTAAAAAATGACCATGTCCCCCCCCCTTCACTTTTACAAATCTTAACCGGGTGGGCTGAAATTCGGTAGGGATCTTTAGTTTTAAGTGCAGATTACAGGAAAATTATAGCGAACCTGAAAGGTCTACATATTTGCGAAAAATAAAGGAAAGAAGTTTAATTTTTCGAAAAAATTGTAAAAAATGACCATGTCCCCCCCCCTTAACTTCTACAAATCTTAACCGGGTGGGCTGAAATTCGGTAGGGATCTTTAGTTTTAAATGCAGATTACAGGAAAATTATAGCGAACCTGAAAGGTCTAAATATTTGCGAAATATAAGGGAAGGAAGTTAAATTTTTTCGAAAAAATTGCAAAAATGACCCTGTCCCCCCCCCTTAACTTCTACAAATCTGAACCGGGTGAGCTGAAATTCGGTAAGGATCTTTAGTTTTAAGTGCAGATTACAGGAAAATTATAGCGAACCTGATAGGTCTACATATTTGCAAAATAGAAGGGAAAGAAGTTAAATTATTTCGAAAAAATTGTAAAAAATGACCATGTCCCCCCCCCTTCACTTTTACAAATCTTAACCGGGTGGGCTGAAATTCGGTAGGGATCTTTAGTTTTAAGTGCAGATTACAGGAAAATTATAGCGAACCTGAAAGGTCTACATATTTGCGAAAAATAAAGGAAAGAAGTTTAATTTTTCGAAAAAATTGTAAAAAATGACCATGTCCCCCCCCCTTAACTTCTACAAATCTCAACCGGGTGGGCTGAAATTCGGTAGGGATCTTTAGTTTTAAATGCAGATTACAGGAAAATTATAGCGAACCTGAAAGGTCTAAATATTTGCGAAATATAAGGGAAGGAAGTTAAATTTTTTCGAAAAAATTGTAAAAAATGACCATGTCCCCCCCCTTAACTTCTACAAATCTCAACCGGGTGAGCTGAAAGTCGGTGCGGATCTTTAGTTTTAAGTGCAAATTGCAGGAAATGTATAGCGAACCTGATAGGTCTACATATTTGCAAAATAGAAGGAAAAGAAGTTAAATTTATTCGAAAAAATTGTAAAAAATGCCCATTCCCCTCCTATAACTTCTACAAATCTTAACCGGGTGGGCTGAAGATTGGTAGGGATCTTTAGTTTTAAGTTCAGATTACAGGAAAATTATAGCGAACCTTAAAGGTCTACATATTAGCGAAATAAAAGGGAAAGAAGTTAAATTTTTTCGAAAAAATTGTAAAAAATGACCATGTCCCCCCCATAACTTCTACAAATCTTAACCGGGTGGGCTGAAATTCGGTAGGGATCTTTAGTTTTAAGTGCAAATTGCAGGAAAAGTATAGCGCACCTGATAGATCCACATATTTGCAAAATAGAAGGGAAAGAAGTTAAATTATTTCGAAAAAATTGTAAAAAATGACCATGTCCCCCCCCTTAACTTCTACAAGTCAGAACCGGGTGGGCTGAAATTCGGTACGGATCTTTAGTTTTAAGTGCAAATTGCAGAAAAAGTATAGCGCACCTGATAGATCCACATATTTGCAAAATAGAAGGGAAAGAAGTTAAATTTTTTCGAAGAAATTGCAAAAAATGACCCTGTCCCTTCCCTAAACTTCTACAAATCTGAACCGGGTGAGCTGAAATTCGGTAAGGATCTTTAGTTTTAAGTGCAGATTACAGGAAAATTATAGCGAACCTGATAGGTCTACATATTTGCAAAATAGAAGGGAAAGAAGTTAAATAATTTCGAAAAAATTGTAAAAAATGACCATGTCCCCCCCCATAACTTCTACAAGTCTGAACCGGGTGGGCTGAAATTCGGTAGGGATCTTTAGTTTTAAGTGCAAATTACAGGAAAATTATAGCGAACCTGATAGATCCACATATTTGCAAAATAGAAGGGAAAGAAGTTAAATTATTTCGAAAAAATTGTAAAAAATGACCATGTCCCCCCCCCCCTTAACTTCTACAAGTCAGAACCGGGTGGGCTGAAATTCGGTACGGATCTTTAGTTTTAAGTGCAAATTGCAGGAAAAGTATAGCGCACCTGATAGATCCACATATTTGCAAAATAGAAGGGAAAGAAGTTAAATTATTTCGAAAAAATTGTAAAAAATGACCATGTCCCCCCCCCTTAACTTCTACAAGTCAGAACCGGGTGGGCTGAAATTCGGTACGGATCTTTAGTTTTAAGTGCAAATTGCAGGAAAAGTATAGCGCACCTGATAGATCCACATATTTGCAAAATAGAAGGGAAAGAAGTTAAATTTTTTCGAAAAAATTGCAAAAATGACCCTGTCCCCCCCCTTAACTTCTACAAATCTGAACCGGGTGAGCTGAAATTCGGTAAGGATTTTTAGTTTTAAGTGCAGATTACAGGAAAATTATAGCGAACCTGATAGGTCTACATATTTGCAAATTAGAAGGGAAAGAAGTTAAATTATTTCGAAAAAATTGTAAAAAATGACCATGTCCCCCCCCCTCCACTTTTACAAATCTCAACCGGGTGAGCTGAAAGTCGGTGCGGATCTTTAGTTTTAAGTGCAAATTGCAGGAAAAGTATAGCGAACCTGATAGGTCTACATATTTGCAAAATAGAAGGAAAAGAAGTTAAATTTTTTCGAAAAAATTGTAAAAAATGCCCATTCCCCTCCCATAACTTCTACAAATCTTAACCGGGTGGGCTGAAGATTGGTAGGGATCTTTAGTTTTAAGTTCAGATTGCAGGAAAATTATAGCGAACCTGAAAGGTATACATATTTGCAAAATAAAAGGGAAAGAAGTTAAATTTTTTCGAAAAAATTGCAAAAATGACCCTGTCCCCCCCCTTAACTTCTACAAGTCAGAACCGGGTGGGCTGAAATTCGGTACGGATCTTTAGTTTTAAGTGCAAATTGCAGGAAAAGTATAGCGCACCTGATAGATCCACATATTTGCAAAATAGAAGGGAAAGAAGTTAAATTATTTCGAAAAAATTGTAAAAAATGACCATGTCCCCCCCCCCTTAACTTCTACAAGTCAGAACCGGGTGGGCTGAAATTCGGTACGGATCTTTAGTTTTAAGTGCAAATTGCAGGAAAAGTATAGCGCACCTGATAGATCCACATATTTGCAAAATAGAAGGGAAAGAAGTTAAATTTTTTCGAAAAAATTGCAAAAATGACCCTGTCCCCCCCCCTTAACTTCTACAAATCTGAACCGGGTGAGCTGAAATTCGGTAAGGATTTTTAGTTTTAAGTGCAGATTACAGGAAAATTATAGCGAACCTGATAGGTCTACATATTTGCAAATTAGAAGGGAAAGAAGTTAAATTATTTCGAAAAAATTGTAAAAAATGACCATGTCCCCCCCCCTCCACTTTTACAAATCTCAACCGGGTGAGCTGAAAGTCGGTGCGGATCTTTAGTTTTAAGTGCAAATTGCAGGAAAAGTATAGCGAACCTGATAGGTCTACATATTTGCAAAATAGAAGGAAAAGAAGTTAAATTTTTTCGAAAAAATTGTAAAAAATGCCCATTCCCCTCCCTCCATAACTTCTACAACTCTTAACCGGGTGGGCTGAAGATTGGTAGGGATCTTTAGTTTTAAGTTCAGATTGCAGGAAAATTATAGCGAACCTGAAAGGTATACATATTTGCAAAATAAAAGGGAAAGAAGTTAAATTTTTTCGAAAAAATTGCAAAAATGACCCTGTCCCCCCCCTTAACTTCTACAAATCTGAACCGGGTGAGCTGAAATTCGGTAAGGATCTTTAGTTTTAAGTGCAGATTACAGGAAAATTATAGCGAACCTGATAGGTCTACATATTTGCAAAATAGAAGGGAAAGAAGTTAAATTATTTCGAAAAAATTGTAAAAAATGACCATGTCCCCCCCCCTTCACTTTTACAAATCTTAACCGGGTGGGCTGAAATTCGGTAGGGATCTTTAGTTTTAAGTGCAGATTACAGGAAAATTATAGCGAACCTGAAAGGTCTACATATTTGCGAAAAATAAAGGAAAGAAGTTTAATTTTTCGAAAAAATTGTAAAAAATGACCATGTCCCCCCCCCTTAACTTCTACAAATCTCAACCGGGTGGGCTGAAATTCGGTAGGGATCTTTAGTTTTAAATGCAGATTACAGGAAAATTATAGCGAACCTGAAAGGTCTAAATATTTGCGAAATATAAGGGAAGGAAGTTAAATTTTTTCGAAAAAATTGTAAAAAATGACCATGTCCCCCCCCTTAACTTCTACAAATCTCAACCGGGTGAGCTGAAAGTCGGTGCGGATCTTTAGTTTTAAGTGCAAATTGCAGGAAATGTATAGCGAACCTGATAGGTCTACATATTTGCAAAATAGAAGGAAAAGAAGTTAAATTTATTCGAAAAAATTGTAAAAAATGCCCATTCCCCTCCTATAACTTCTACAAATCTTAACCGGGTGGGCTGAAGATTGGTAGGGATCTTTAGTTTTAAGTTCAGATTACAGGAAAATTATAGCGAACCTTAAAGGTCTACATATTAGCGAAATAAAAGGGAAAGAAGTTAAATTTTTTCGAAAAAATTGTAAAAAATGACCATGTCCCCCCCATAGCTTCTACAAATCTTAACCGGGTGGGCTGAAATTCGGTAGGGATCTTTAGTTTTAAGTGCAAATTGCAGGAAAAGTATAGCGCACCTGATAGATCCACATATTTGCAAAATAGAAGGGAAAGAAGTTAAATTATTTCGAAAAAATTGTAAAAAATGACCATGTCCCCCCCCTTAACTTCTACAAGTCAGAACCGGGTGGGCTGAAATTCGGTACGGATCTTTAGTTTTAAGTGCAAATTGCAGAAAAAGTATAGCGCACCTGATAGATCCACATATTTGCAAAATAGAAGGGAAAGAAGTTAAATTTTTTCGAAGAAATTGCAAAAAATGACCCTGTCCCCCCCCTAAACTTCTACAAATCTGAACCGGGTGAGCTGAAATTCGGTAAGGATCTTTAGTTTTAAGTGCAGATTACAGGAAAATTATAGCGAACCTGATAGGTCTACATATTTGCAAAATAGAAGGGAAAGAAGTTAAATAATTTCGAAAAAATTGTAAAAAATGACCATGTCCCCCCCCATAACTTCTACAAGTCTGAACCGGGTGGGCTGAAATTCGGTAGGGATCTTTAGTTTTAAGTGCAAATTACAGGAAAATTATAGCGAACCTGATAGATCCACATATTTGCAAAATAGAAGGGAAAGAAGTTAAATTATTTCGAAAAAATTGTAAAAAATGACCATGTCCCCCCCCCCTTAACTTCTACAAGTCAGAACCGGGTGGGCTGAAATTCGGTACGGATCTTTAGTTTTAAGTGCAAATTGCAGGAAAAGTATAGCGCACCTGATAGATCCACATATTTGCAAAATAGAAGGGAAAGAAGTTAAATTATTTCGAAAAAATTGTAAAAAATGACCATGTCCCCCCCCCTTAACTTCTACAAGTCAGAACCGGGTGGGCTGAAATTCGGTACGGATCTTTAGTTTTAAGTGCAAATTGCAGGAAAAGTATAGCGCACCTGATAGATCCACATATTTGCAAAATAGAAGGGAAAGAAGTTAAATTTTTTCGAAAAAATTGCAAAAATGACCCTGTCCCCCCCCCTTAACTTCTACAAATCTGAACCGGGTGAGCTGAAATTCGGTAAGGATTTTTAGTTTTAAGTGCAGATTACAGGAAAATTATAGCGAACCTGATAGGTCTACATATTTGCAAATTAGAAGGGAAAGAAGTTAAATTATTTCGAAAAAATTGTAAAAAATGACCATGTCCCCCCCCCTCCACTTTTACAAATCTTAACCGGGTGGGCTGAAATTCGGTAGGGATCTTTAGTTTTAAGTGCAGATTACAGGAAAATTATAGCGAACCTGAAAGGTCTAAATATTTGCGAAATATAAGGGAAGGAAGTTAAATTTTTTCGAAAAAATTGTAAAAAATGCCCATTCCCCTCCCATAACTTCTACAAATCTTAACCGGGTGGGCTGAAGATTGGTAGGGATCTTTAGTTTTAAGTGCAGATTACAGGACAATTATAGCGAACCTGAAAGGTCTACATATTTGCAAAATAGAAGGGAAAGAAGTTAAATTATTTCGATAAAATTGTAAAAAATGACCATGTCCCCCCTTAACTTCTACAAGTCTGAACCGCGTGGGCTGAAATTCGGTAGGGATCTTTAGTTTTAAGTGCAAATTACAGGAAAATTATAGCGAACCTGATAGATCCACATATTTGCAAAATAGAAGGGAAAGAAGTTAAATTATTTCGAAAAAATTGTAAAAAATGACCATGTCCCCCCCCTTAACTTCTACAAGTCAGAACCGGGTGGGCTGAAAGTCGGTACGGATCTTTAGTTTTAAGTGCAAATTGCAGGAAAAGTATAGCGCACCTGATAGATCCACATATTTGCAAAATAGAAGGGAAAGAAGTTAAATTTTTTCGAAAAAATTGTAAAAAATGACCATGTCCCCCTCCCTTAACTTCTACAAATCTCAACCGGGTGAGCTGAAAGTCGGTGCGGATCTTTAGTTTTAAGTGCAAATTGCAGGAAAAGTATAGCGAACCTGATAGGTCTACATATTTGCAAAATAGAAGGAAAAGAAGTTAAATTTTTTCGAAAAAATTGTAAAAAATGCCCATTCCCCTCCCATAACTTCTACAAATCTTAACCGGGTGGGCTGAAGATTGGTAGGGATCTTTAGTTTTAAGTTCAGATTGCAGGAAAATTATAGCGAACCTGAAAGGTATACATATTTGCAAAATAAAAGGGAAAGAAGTTAAATTTTTTCGAAAAAATTGCAAAAATGACCCTGTCCCCCCCCTTAACTTCTACAAATCTGAACCGGGTGAGCTGAAATTCGGTAAGGATCTTTAGTTTTAAGTGCAGATTACAGGAAAATTATAGCGAACCTGATAGGTCTACATATTTGCAAAATAGAAGGGAAAGAAGTTAAATTATTTCGAAAAAATTGTAAAAAATGACCATGTCCCCCCCCTTCACTTTTACAAATCTTAACCGGGTGGGCTGAAATTCGGTAGGGATCTTTAGTTTTAAGTGCAGATTACAGGAAAATTATAGCGAACCTGAAAGGTCTACATATTTGCGAAAAATAAAGGAAAGAAGTTACATTTTTCGAAAAAATTGTAAAAAATGACCATGTCCCCCCCCCTAAACTTTTACAAATCTGAACCGGGTGGGCTGAAAGTCGGTACGGATCTTTAGTTTTAAGTGCAAATTGCAGGAAAAGTATAGCGCACCTGATAGATCCACATATTTGCAAAATAGAAGGGAAAGAAGTTAAATTTTTTCGAAAAAATTGCAAAAATGACCCTGTCCCCCCCCTTAACTTCTACAAATCTGAACCGGGTGAGCTGAAATTCGGTAAGGATTTTTAGTTTTAAGTGCAGATTACAGGAAAATTATAGCGAACCTGATAGGTCTACATATTTGCAAATTAGAAGGGAAAGAAGTTAAATTATTTCGAAAAAATTGTAAAAAATGACCATGTCCCCCCCCTCCACTTTTACAAATCTTAACCGGGTGGGCTGAAATTCGGTAGGGATCTTTAGTTTTAAGTGCAGATTACAGGAAAATTATAGCGAACCTGAAAGGTCTAAATATTTGCGAAATATAAGGGAAGGAAGTTAAATTTTTTCGAAAAAATTGTAAAAAATGCCCATTCCCCTCCCATAACTTCTACAAATCTTAACCGGGTGGGCTGAAGATTGGTAGGGATCTTTAGTTTTAAGTTCAGATTACAGGAAAATTATAGCGAACCTTAAAGGTCTACATATTAGCGAAATAAAAGGGAAAGAAGTTAAATTTTTTCGAAAAAATTGTAAAAAATGACCATGTCCCCCCCATAACTTCTACAAATCTTAACCGGGTGGGCTGAAATTCGGTAGGGATCTTTAGTTTTAAGTGCAGATTACAGGACAATTATTGCGAACCTGAAAGGTCTACATATTTGCAAAATAGAAGGGAAAGAAGTTAAATTATTTCGAAAAAATTGTAAAAAATGACCATGTCCCCCCCTTAACTTCTACAAGTCTGAACCGGGTGGGCTGAAATTCGGTACGGATCTTTAGTTTTAAGTGCAAATTGCAGGAAAAGTATAGCGCACCTGATAGATCCACATATTTGCAAAATAGAAGGGAAAGAAGTTAAATTTTTTCGAAAAAATTGCAAAAATGACCCTGTCCCCCCCCTTAACTTCTACAAATCTGAACCGGGTGAGCTGAAATTCGGTAAGGATTTTTAGTTTTAAGTGCAGATTACAGGAAAATTATAGCGAACCTGATAGGTCTACATATTTGCAAATTAGAAGGGAAAGAAGTTAAATTATTTCGAAAAAATTGTAAAAAATGACCATGTCCCCCCCCCCTTCACTTTTACAAATCTTAACCGGGTGGGCTGAAATTCGGTAGGGATCTTTAGTTTTAAGTGCAGATTACAGGAAAATTATAGCGAACCTGAAAGGTCTACATATTTGCGAAAAATAAGGGAAAGAAGTTAAATTATTTCGAAAAAATTGTAAAAAATGACCCTGTCCCCCCCCTTAACTTCTACAAATCTGAACCGGGTGAGCTGAAATTCGGTAAGGATTTTTAGTTTTAAGTGCAGATTACAGGAAAATTATAGCGAACCTGATAGGTCTACATATTTGCAAAATAGAAGGGAAAGAAGTTAAATTATTTCGAAAAAATTGTAAAAAATGACCATGTCCCCCCCCCCTTCACTTTTACAAATCTTAACCGGGTGGGCTGAAATTCGGTAGGGATCTTTAGTTTTAAGTGCAGATTACAGGACAATTATTGCGAACCTGAAAGGTCTACATATTTGCAAAATAGAAGGGAAAGAAGTTAAATTATTTCGAAAAAATTGTAAAAAATGACCATGTCCCCCCCTTAACTTCTACAAATCTGAACCGGGTGAGCTGAAATTCGGTAGGGATCTTTAGTTTTAAGTGCAAATTACAGGAAAATTATAGCGAACCTGATAGATCCACATATTTGCAAAATAGAAGGGAAAGAAGTTAAATTATTTCGAAAAAATTGTAAAAAATGACCATGTCCCCCCCCTTAACTTCTACAAGTCAGAACCGGGTGGGCTGAAAGTCGGTACGGATCTTTAGTTTTAAGTGCAAATTGCAGGAAAAGTATAGCGCACCTGATAGATCCACATATTTGCAACATAGAAGGGAAAGAAGTTAAATTTTTTCGAAAAAATTGTAAAAAATGACCATGTCCCCCTCCCTTAACTTCTACAAATCTCAACCGGGTGAGCTGAAAGTCGGTGCGGATCTTTAGTTTTAAGTGCAAATTGCAGGAAAAGTATAGCGAACCTGATAGGTCTACATATTTGCAAAATAGAAGGAAAAGAAGTTAAATTTTTTCGAAAAAATTGTAAAAAATGCCCATTCCCCTCCCATAACTTCTACAAATCTTAACCGGGTGGGCTGAAGATTGGTAGGGATCTTTAGTTTTAAGTTCAGATTACAGGAAAATTATAGCGAACCTTAAAGGTCTACATATTAGCGAAATAAAAGGGAAAGAAGTTAAATTTTTTCGAAAAAATTGTAAAAAATGACCATGTCCCCCCCATAACTTCTACAAATCTTAACCGGGTGGGCTGAAATTCGGTAGGGATCTTTAGTTTTAAGTGCAGATTACAGGACAATTATTGCGAACCTGAAAGGTCTACATATTTGCAAAATAGAAGGGAAAGAAGTTAAATTATTTCGAAAAAATTGTAAAAAATGACCATGTCCCCCCCTTAACTTCTACAAGTCTGAACCGGGTGGGCTGAAATTCGGTACGGATCTTTAGTTTTAAGTGCAAATTGCAGGAAAAGTATAGCGCACCTGATAGATCCACATATTTGCAAAATAGAAGGGAAAGAAGTTAAATTTTTTCGAAAAAATTGCAAAAATGACCCTGTCCCCCCCCTTAACTTCTACAAATCTGAACCGGGTGAGCTGAAATTCGGTAAGGATTTTTAGTTTTAAGTGCAGATTACAGGAAAATTATAGCGAACCTGATAGGTCTACATATTTGCAAATTAGAAGGGAAAGAAGTTAAATTATTTCGAAAAAATTGTAAAAAATGACCATGTCCCCCCCCCCTTCACTTTTACAAATCTTAACCGGGTGGGCTGAAATTCGGTAGGGATCTTTAGTTTTAAGTGCAGATTACAGGAAAATTATAGCGAACCTGAAAGGTCTACATATTTGCGAAAAATAAGGGAAAGAAGTTAAATTTTTCGAAAAAATTGTAAAAAATGACCATGTTCCCCCCCCTTAACTTCTACAAATCTCAACCGGGTGGGCTGAAAGTCGGTGCGGATCTTTAGTTTTAAGTGCAAATTGCAGGAAAAGTATAGCGAACCTGATAGATCCACATATTTGCAAAATAGAAGGGAAAGAAGTTAAATTATTTCGAAAAAATTGTAAAAAATGCCCATTCCCCTCCCATAACTTCTACAAATCTGAACCGGGTGAGCTGAAATACGGTAAGGATCTTTAGTTTAAGTGCAGATTACAGGAAAATTATAGCGAACCTGATAGGTCTACATATTTGCAAAATAGAAGGGAAAGAAGTTAAATTATTTCGAAAAAATTGTAAAAAATGACCATGTCCCCCCCCCTTCACTTTTACAAATCTTAACCGGGTGGGCTGAAATTCGGTAGGGATCTTTAGTTTTAAGTGCAGATTACAAGAAAATTATAGCGAACCTGAAAGGTCTACATATTTGCGAAATATAAGGGAAAGAAGTTAAATTTTTCGAAAAAATTGTAAAAAATGACCATGTCCCCCCCCCTTAACTTCTACAAATCTCAACCGGGTGGGCTGAAATTCGGTAGGGATCTTTAGTTTTAAATGCAGATTACAGGAAAATTATAGCGAACCTGAAAGGTCTAAATATTTGCGAAATATAAGGGAAGGAAGTTAAATTTTTTCGAAAAAATTGCAAAAATGACCCTGTCCCCCCCCCTTAACTTCTACAAATCTGAACCGGGTGAGCTGAAATTCGGTAAGGATCTTTAGTTTTAAGTGCAGATTACAGGAAAATTATAGCGAACCTGATAGGTCTACATATTTGCAAAATAGAAGGGAAAGAAGTTAAATTATTTCGAAAAAATTGTAAAAAATGACCATGTCCCCCCCCCTTCACTTTTACAAATCTTAACCGGGTGGGCTGAAATTCGGTAGGGATCTTTAGTTTTAAGTGCAGATTACAGGAAAATTATAGCGAACCTGAAAGGTCTACATATTTGCGAAAAATAAAGGAAAGAAGTTTAATTTTTCGAAAAAATTGTAAAAAATGACCATGTCCCCCCCCCTTAACTTCTACAAATCTCAACCGGGTGGGCTGAAATTCGGTAGGGATCTTTAGTTTTAAATGCAGATTACAGGAAAATTATAGCGAACCTGAAAGGTCTAAATATTTGCGAAATATAAGGGAAGGAAGTTAAATTTTTTCGAAAAAATTGTAAAAAATGACCATGTCCCCCCCCTTAACTTCTACAAATCTCAACCGGGTGAGCTGAAAGTCGGTGCGGATCTTTAGTTTTAAGTGCAAATTGCAGGAAATGTATAGCGAACCTGATAGGTCTACATATTTGCAAAATAGAAGGAAAAGAAGTTAAATTTTTTCGAAAAAATTGTAAAAAATGCCCATTCCCCTCCTATAACTTCTACAAATCTTAACCGGGTGGGCTGAAGATTGGTAGGGATCTTTAGTTTTAAGTTCAGATTACAGGAAAATTATAGCGAACCTTAAAGGTCTACATATTAGCGAAATAAAAGGGAAAGAAGTTAAATTTTTTCGAAAAAATTGTAAAAAATGACCATGTCCCCCCCATAACTTCTACAAATCTTAACCGGGTGGGCTGAAATTCGGTAGGGATCTTTAGTTTTAAGTGCAAATTGCAGGAAAAGTATAGCGCACCTGATAGATCCACATATTTGCAAAATAGAAGGGAAAGAAGTTAAATTATTTCGAAAAAATTGTAAAAAATGACCATGTCCCCCCCCTTAACTTCTACAAGTCAGAACCGGGTGGGCTGAAATTCGGTACGGATCTTTAGTTTTAAGTGCAAATTGCAGAAAAAGTATAGCGCACCTGATAGATCCACATATTTGCAAAATAGAAGGGAAAGAAGTTAAATTTTTTCGAAGAAATTGCAAAAAATGACCCTGTCCCCCCCCTAAACTTCTACAAATCTGAACCGGGTGAGCTGAAATTCGGTAAGGATCTTTAGTTTTAAGTGCAGATTACAGGAAAATTATAGCGAACCTGATAGGTCTACATATTTGCAAAATAGAAGGGAAAGAAGTTAAATAATTTCGAAAAAATTGTAAAAAATGACCATGTCCCCCCCCATAACTTCTACAAGTCTGAACCGGGTGGGCTGAAATTCGGTAGGGATCTTTAGTTTTAAGTGCAAATTACAGGAAAATTATAGCGAACCTGATAGATCCACATATTTGCAAAATAGAAGGGAAAGAAGTTAAATTATTTCGAAAAAATTGTAAAAAATGACCATGTCCCCCCCCCCTTAACTTCTACAAGTCAGAACCGGGTGGGCTGAAATTCGGTACGGATCTTTAGTTTTAAGTGCAAATTGCAGGAAAAGTATAGCGCACCTGATAGATCCACATATTTGCAAAATAGAAGGGAAAGAAGTTAAATTATTTCGAAAAAATTGTAAAAAATGACCATGTCCCCCCCCCTTAACTTCTACAAGTCAGAACCGGGTGGGCTGAAATTCGGTACGGATCTTTAGTTTTAAGTGCAAATTGCAGGAAAAGTATAGCGCACCTGATAGATCCACATATTTGCAAAATAGAAGGGAAAGAAGTTAAATTTTTTCGAAAAAATTGCAAAAATGACCCTGTCCCCCCCCTTAACTTCTACAAATCTGAACCGGGTGAGCTGAAATTCGGTAAGGATTTTTAGTTTTAAGTGCAGATTACAGGAAAATTATAGCGAACCTGATAGGTCTACATATTTGCAAATTAGAAGGGAAAGAAGTTAAATTATTTCGAAAAAATTGTAAAAAATGACCATGTCCCCCCCCCTCCACTTTTACAAATCTTAACCGGGTGGGCTGAAATTCGGTAGGGATCTTTAGTTTTAAGTGCAGATTACAGGAAAATTATAGCGAACCTGAAAGGTCTAAATATTTGCGAAATATAAGGGAAGGAAGTTAAATTTTTTCGAAAAAATTGTAAAAAATGCCCATTCCCCTCCCATAACTTCTACAAATCTTAACCGGGTGGGCTGAAGATTGGTAGGGATCTTTAGTTTTAAGTGCAGATTACAGGACAATTATAGCGAACCTGAAAGGTCTACATATTTGCAAAATAGAAGGGAAAGAAGTTAAATTATTTCGATAAAATTGTAAAAAATGACCATGTCCCCCCTTAACTTCTACAAGTCTGAACCGGGTGGGCTGAAATTCGGTAGGGATCTTTAGTTTTAAGTGCAAATTACAGGAAAATTATAGCGAACCTGATAGATCCACATATTTGCAAAATAGAAGGGAAAGAAGTTAAATTATTTCGAAAAAATTGTAAAAAATGACCATGTCCCCCCCCTTAACTTCTACAAGTCAGAACCGGGTGGGCTGAAAGTCGGTACGGATCTTTAGTTTAAGTGCAAATTGCAGGAAAAGTATAGCGCACCTGATAGATCCACATATTTGCAACATAGAAGGGAAAGAAGTTAAATTTTTTCGAAAAAATTGTAAAAAATGACCATGTCCCCCTCCCTTAACTTCTACAAATCTCAACCGGGTGAGCTGAAAGTCGGTGCGGATCTTTAGTTTTAAGTGCAAATTGCAGGAAAAGTATAGCGAACCTGATAGGTCTACATATTTGCAAAATAGAAGGAAAAGAAGTTAAATTTTTTCGAAAAAATTGTAAAAAATGCCCATTCCCCTCCCATAACTTCTACAAATCTTAACCGGGTGGGCTGAAGATTGGTAGGGATTTTTAGTTTTAAGTTCAGATTACAGGAAAATTATAGCGAACCTGAAAGGTCTACATATTTGCGAAATATAAGGGAAAGAAGTTAAATTTTTCGAAAAAATTGTAAAAAATGACCATGTCCCCCCCCCTTAACTTCTACAAATCTCAACCGGGTGGGCTGAAATTCGGTAGGGATCTTTAGTTTTAAATGCAGATTACAGGAAAATTATAGCGAACCTAAAAGGTCTAAATATTTGCGAAATAGAAGGAAAAGAAATTAAATTTTTTTGAAAAAATTGTAAAAAATGTCCATGGCCCCCCCCCCTTAACTTCTACAAATCTCAACCGGGTGAGCTGAAAGTCGGTGCGGATCTTTAGTTTTAAGTGCAAATTGCAGGAAAAGTATAGCGAACCTGATAGATCCACATATTTGCAAAATAGAAGGGAAAGAAGTTAAATTTTTTCGAAAAAATTGCAAAAAATGACCCTGTCTCCCCCCCCTAACTTCTACAAATCTGAACCGGGTGAGCTGAAATTCGGTAAGGATCTTTAGTTTTAAGTGCAGATTACAGGAAAATTATAGCGAACCTGATAGGTCTACATATTTGCAAAATAGAAGGAAAAGATGTTAAATTTTTTCAAAAAAATTGTAAAAAATGCCCATTCCCCTCCCATAACTTCTACAAATCTTAACCGGGTGGGCTGAAGATTGGTAGGGATCTTTAGTTTTAAGTTCAGATTGCAGGAAAATTATAGCGAACCTGAAAGGTCTAAATATTTGCGAAATATAAGGGAAAGAAGTTAAATTTTTTCGAAAAAATTGTAAAAAATGACCATGTCCCCCCCCCTTAACTTCTACAAATCTCAACCGGGTGGGCTGAAATTCGGTAGGGATCTTTAGTTTTAAATGCAGATTACAGGAAAATTATAGCGAACCTAAAAGGTCTAAATATTTGCGAAATATAAGGTAAGGAAGTTAAATTTTTTCGAAAAAATTGTAAAAAATGACCATGTCCCCCCCCCCTTAACTTCTACAAATCTGAACCGGGTGGGCTGAAATTCGGTAGGGATCTTTAGTTATAAGTGCACATTGCAGGAAAATTATAGCGAACCTGATAGGTCTACATATTTGCGAAATATAAGGGAAAGAAGTTAAATTATTTCGAAAAAATTGTAAAAAATGACCATGTCCCCCCCATAACTTCTACAAATCTTAACCGGGTGGGCTGAAATTCGGTAGGGATCTTTAGTTTTAAGTGCAGATTACAGGAAAATTATAGTAAACCTGAAAGGTCTACATATTTGCAAAATAGAAGAGAAAGAAGTTAAATTATTTCGAAAAAATTGTAAAAAATGACCCTATCCCACCCCCCCCTTAACTTCTACAAATCTGAACCGGGTGAGCTGAAATTCGGTAGGGATCTTTAGTTTTAAGTGCAGATTACAGAAAAATTATAGCGAACCTGAAAGGTCTACATATTTGCGAAATATAAGGGAAAGAAGTTAAATTTTTTGTAAAAATTTTAAAAAAATCACCTTTCCCCCCCCTTAACTTCTACAAATCTCAACCGGGTGGGCTGAAATTCGGTAGGGATCTTTAGTTTTAAATGCAGATTACAGGAAAATTATAGCGAACCTGAAAGGTCTAAATATTTGCGAACTATAAGGTAAGGAAGTTAAATTTTTTCGAAAAAATTGTAAAAAATGACCATGTCCCCCCCCCTTAACTTCTACAAATCTCAACCGGGTGAGCTGAAAGTCGGTGCGGATCTTTAGTTTTAAGTGCAAATTGCAGGAAAAGTATAGCGAACCTGATAGATCCACATATTTTCAAAATAGAAGGGAAAGAAGTTAAATTTTTCGAAGAAATTGCAAAAAATGACCCTGTCTCCCCCCCCTAACTTCTACAAATCTGAACCGGGTGAGCTGAAATTCGGTAAGGATCTTTAGTTTTAAGTGCAGATTACAGGAAAATTATAGCGAACCTGATAGGTCTACATATTTGCAAAATAGAAGGAAAAGATGTTAAATTTTTTCGAAAAAATTGTAAAAAATGCCCATTCCCCTCCCATAACTTCTACAAATCTTAACCGGGTGGGCTGAAGATTGGTAGGGATCTTTAGTTTTAAGTTCAGATTGCAGGAAAATTATAGCGAACCTGAAAGGTCTAAATATTTGCGAAATATAAGGGAAAGAAGTTAAATTTTTTCGAAAAAATTGTAAAAAATGACCATGTCCCCCCCCTTAACTTCTACAAATCTGAACCGGGTGAGCTGAAAGTCGGTGCGGATCTTTAGTTTTAAGTGCAAATTGCAGGAAAAGTATAGCGAACCTGATAGGTCTACATATTTGCAAAATAGAAGGAAAAGAAGTTAAATTTTTTCGAAAAAATTGTAAAAAATGCCCATTCCCCTCCCATAACTTCTACAAATCTTAACCGGGTGGGCTGAAGATTGGTAGGGATCTTTAGTTTTAAGTTCAGATTGCAGGAAAATTATAGCGAACCTGAAAGGTATACATATTTGCAAAATAAAAGGGAAAGAAGTTAAATTTTTTCGAAAAAATTGCAAAAATGACCCTGTCCCCCCCCTAAACTTCTACAAATCTGAACCGGGTGAGCTGAAATTCGGTAAGGATCTTTAGTTTTAAGTGCAGATTACAGGAAAATTATAGCGAACCTGATAGGTCTACATATTTGCAAATTAGAAGGGAAAGAAGTTAAATTATTTCGAAAAAATTGTAAAAAATGACCATTCCCCTCCCATAACTTCTACAAATCTTAACCGGGTGGGCTGAAGATTGGTAGGGATCTTTAGTTTTAAGTGCAAATTACAGGAAAATTATAGCGAACCTGATAGATCCACATATTTGCAAAATAGAAGGGAAAGAAGTTAAATTATTTCGAAAAAATTGTAAAAAATGACCATGTCCCCCCCCCTTAACTTCTACAAGTCAGAACCGGGTGGGCTGAAATTCGGTACGGATCTTTAGTTTTAAGTGCAAATTGCAGGAAAAGTATAGCGCACCTGATAGATCCACATATTTGCAAAATAGAAGGGAAAGAAGTTAAATTATTTCGAAAAAATTGTAAAAAATGACCATGTCCCCCCCCTTCACTTCTACAAATCTCAACCGGGTGAGCTGAAAGTCGGTGCGGATCTTTAGTTTTAAGTGCAAATTGCAGGAAATGTATAGCGAACCTGATAGGTCTACATATTTGCAAAATAGAAGGGAAAGAAGTTAAATTATTTCGAAAAAATTGTAAAAAATGACCATGTCCCCCCCTTAACTTCTACAAGTCTGAACCGGGTGGGCTGAAATTCGGTACGGATCTTTAGTTTTAAGTGCAAATTGCAGGAAAAGTATAGTGCACCTGATAGATCCACATATTTGCAAAATAGAAGGGAAAGAAGTTAAATTTTTTCGAAAAAATTGCAAAAATGACCCTGTCCCCCCCCTTAACTTCTACAAATCTGAACCGGGTGAGCTGAAATTCGGTAAGGATTTTTAGTTTTAAGTGCAGATTACAGGAAAATTATAGCGAACCTGATAGGTCTACATATTTGCAAATTAGAAGGGAAAGAAGTTAAATTATTTCGAAAAAATTGTAAAAAATGACCATGTCCCCCCCCCCTTCACTTTTACAAATCTTAACCGGGTGGGCTGAAATTCGGTAGGGATCTTTAGTTTTAAGTGCAGATTACAGGAAAATTATAGCGAACCTGAAAGGTCTACATATTTGCGAAAAATAAGGGAAAGAAGTTAAATTTTTCGAAAAAATTGTAAAAAATGACCATGTTCCCCCCCCCCTTAACTTCTACAAATCTCAACCGGGTGGGCTGAAAGTCGGTGCGGATCTTTAGTTTTAAGTGCAAATTGCAGGAAAAGTATAGCGAACCTGATAGATCCACATATTTGCAAAATAGAAGGGAAAGAAGTTAAATTATTTCGAAAAAATTGTAAAAAATGCCCATTCCCCCCCCCTTCACTTCTACAAATCTCAACCGGGTGAGCTGAAAGTCGGTGCGGATCTTTAGTTTTAAGTGCAAATTGCAGGAAATGTATAGCGAACCTGATAGGTCTACATATTTGCAAAATAGAAGGGAAAGAAGTTAAATTATTTCGAAAAAATTGTAAAAAATGACCATGTCCCCCCCTTAACTTCTACAAGTCTGAACCGGGTGGGCTGAAATTCGGTACGGATCTTTAGTTTTAAGTGCAAATTGCAGGAAAAGTATAGTGCACCTGATAGATCCACATATTTGCAAAATAGAAGGGAAAGAAGTTAAATTTTTTCGAAAAAATTGCAAAAATGACCCTGTCCCCCCCCTTAACTTCTACAAATCTGAACCGGGTGAGCTGAAATTCGGTAAGGATTTTTAGTTTTAAGTGCAGATTACAGGAAAATTATAGCGAACCTGATAGGTCTACATATTTGCAAATTAGAAGGGAAAGAAGTTAAATTATTTCGAAAAAATTGTAAAAAATGACCATGTCCCCCCCCCTTCACTTTTACAAATCTTAACCGGGTGGGCTGAAATTCGGTAGGGATCTTTAGTTTTAAGTGCAGATTACAGGAAAATTATAGCGAACCTGAAAGGTCTACATATTTGCGAAAAATAAGGGAAAGAAGTTAAATTTTTCGAAAAAATTGTAAAAAATGACCATGTTCCCCCCCCCTTAACTTCTACAAATCTCAACCGGGGGAGCTGAAAGTCGGTGCGGATCTTTAGTTTTAAGTGCAAATTGCAGGAAAAGTATAGCGAACCTGATAGATCCACATATTTGCAAAATAGAAGGGAAAGAAGTTAAATTATTTCGAAAAAATTGTAAAAAATGCCCATTCCCCTCCCATAACTTCTACAAATCTGAACCGGGTGAGCTGAAATACGGTAAGGATCTTTAGTTTAAGTGCAGATTACAGGAAAATTATAGCGAACCTGATAGGTCTACATATTTGCAAAATAGAAGGGAAAGAAGTTAAATTATTTCGAAAAAATTGTAAAAAATGACCATGTCCCCCCCCCCTTCACTTTTACAAATCTTAACCGGGTGGGCTGAAATTCGGTAGGGATCTTTAGTTTTAAGTGCAGATTACAAGAAAATTATAGCGAACCTGAAAGGTCTACATATTTGCGAAATATAAGGGAAAGAAGTTAAATTTTTCGAAAAAATTGTAAAAAATGACCATGTCCCCCCCCCTTAACTTCTACAAATCTCAACCGGGTGGGCTGAAATTCGGTAGGGATCTTTAGTTTTAAATGCAGATTACAGGAAAATTATAGCGAACCTAAAAGGTCTAAATATTTGCGAAATATAAGGGAAGGAAGTTAAATTTTTTCGAAAAAATTGTAAAAAATGACCATGTCCCCCCCCCTTAACTTCTACAAATCTCAACCGGGTGAGCTGAAAGTCGGTGCGGATCTTTAGTTTTAAGTGCAAATTGCAGGAAAAGTATAGCGAACCTGAAAGGTCTACATATTTGCGAAATATAAGGGAAAGAAGTTAAATTTTTCGAAAAAATTGTAAAAAATGACCATGTCCCCCCCCTTAACTTCTACAAATCTCAACCGGGTGAGCTGAAAGTCGGTGCGGACCTTTAGTTTTAAGTGCAAATTGCAGGAAAAGTATAGCGAACCTAATAGGTCTACATATTTGCAAAATAGAAGGAAAGGAAGTTAAATTTTTTTGAAAAAATTGTAAAAAATAACCATGTCCCCCCCCTTAACTTCTACAAATCTCAACCGGGTGAGCTGAAAGTCGGTGCGGATCTTTAGTTTTAAGTGCAAATTGCAGGAAAAGTATAGCGAACCTAATAGGTCTACATATTTGCAAAATAGAAGGAAAAGAAGTTAAATTTTTTCGAAAAAATTGTAAAAAATGCCCATTCCCCTCCCATAACTTCTACAAATCTTAACCGGGTGGGCTGAAGATTGGTAGGGATTTTTAGTTTTAAGTTCAGATTACAGGAAAATTATAGCGAACCTGAAAGGTCTACATATTTGCGAAATATAAGGGAAAGAAGTTAAATTTTTCGAAAAAATTGTAAAAAATGACCATGTCCCCCCCCCCTTAACTTCTACAAATCTCAACCGGGTGGGCTGAAATTCGGTAGGGATCTTTAGTTTTAAATGCAGATTACAGGAAAATTATAGCGAACCTAAAAGGTCTAAATATTTGCGAAATATAAGGTAAGGAAGTTAAATTTTTTCGAAAAAATTGTAAAAAATGACCATGTCCCCCCCCCCTTAACTTCTACAAATCTCAACCGGGTGAGCTGAAAGTCGGTGCGGATCTTTAGTTTTAAGTGCAAATTGCAGGAAAAGTATAGCGAACCTGATAGATCCACATATTTGCAAAATAGAAGGGAAAGAAGTTAAATTTTTTCGAAAAAATTGCAAAAAATGACCCTGTCTCCCCCCCCTAACTTCTACAAATCTGAACCGGGTGAGCTGAAATTCGGTAAGGATCTTTAGTTTTAAGTGCAGATTACAGGAAAATTATAGCGAACCTGATAGGTCTACATATTTGCAAAATAGAAGGAAAAGATGTTAAATTTTTTCAAAAAAATTGTAAAAAATGCCCATTCCCCTCCCATAACTTCTACAAATCTTAACCGGGTGGGCTGAAGATTGGTAGGGATCTTTAGTTTTAAGTTCAGATTGCAGGAAAATTATAGCGAACCTGAAAGGTCTAAATATTTGCGAAATATAAGGGAAAGAAGTTAAATTTTTTCGAAAAAATTGTAAAAAATGACCATGTCCCCCCCCTTAACTTCTACAAATCTGAACCGGGTGGGCTGAAATTCGGTAGGGATCTTTAGTTATAAGTGCACATTGCAGGAAAATTATAGCGAACCTGATAGGTCTACATATTTGCGAAATATAAGGGAAAGAAGTTAAATTTTTTCGAAAAAATTGTAAAAAATGACCATATCCCCCCCCCCTAACTTCTACAAATCTTAACCGTGTGGGCTGAAATTCGGTAGGGATCTTTAGTTTTAAGTGCAGATTACAGGAAAATTATAGTAAACCTGAAAGGTCTACATATTTGCAAAATAGAAGGGAAAGAAGTTAAATTTTTTCAAAAAAATTGTAAAAAATGACCATGTCCCCCCCATAACTTCTACAAATCTTAACCGGGTGGGCTGAAATTCGGTAGGGATCTTTAGTTTTAAGTGCAGATTACAGGAAAATTATAGTAAACCTGAAAGGTCTACATATTTGCAAATTAGAAGAGAAAGAAGTTAAATTATTTCGAAAAAATTGTAAAAAATGACCCTATCCCACCCCCCCCTTAACTTCTACAAATCTGAACCGGGTGAGCTGAAATTCGGTAGGGATCTTTAGTTTTAAGTGCAGATTACAGAAAAATTATAGCGAACCTGAAAGGTCTACATATTTGCGAAATATAAGGGAAAGAAGTTAAATTTTTCGAAAAAATTGTAAAAAATGACCATGTCCCCCCCCTTAACTTCTACAAATCTCAACCGGGTGGGCTGAAATTCGGTAGGGATCTTTAGTTTTAAATGCAGATTACAGGAAAATTATAGCGAACCTAAAAGGTCTAAATATTTGCGAAATATAAGGGAAAGAAGTTAAATTTTTTCGAAAAAATTGTAAAAAATGACCATGTCCCCCCCCCCTTTACTTCTACAAATCTCAACCGGGTGAGCTGAAAGTCGGTGCGGATCTTTAGTTTTAAGTGCAAATTGCAGGAAAAGTATAGCGAACCTAATAGGTCTACATATTTGCAAAATAGAAGGAAAAGAAGTTAAATTTTTTCGAAAAAATTGTAAAAAATGCCCATTCCCCTCCCATAACTTCTACAAATCTTAACCGGGTGGGCTGAAGATTGGTAGGGATTTTTAGTTTTAAGTTCAGATTGCAGGAAAATTATAGCGAACCTGAAAGGTCTACATATTTGCAAAATAGAAGGGAAAGAAGTTAAATTATTTCGAAAAAATTGTAAAAAATGACCATGTCCCCCCCCCTTCACTTTTACAAATCTTAACCGGGTGGGCTGAAATTCGGTAGGGATCTTTAGTTTTAAGTGCAGATTACAGGAAAATTATAGCGAACCTGAAAGGTCTACATATTTGCGAAATATAAGGGAAAGAAGTTAAATTTTTCGAAAAAATTGTAAAAAATGACCATGTCCCCCCCCCTTAACTTCTACAAATCTCAACCGGGTGGGCTGAAATTCGGTAGGGATCTTTAGTTTTAAATGCAGATTACAGGAAAATTATAGCGAACCTGAAAGGTCTAAATATTTGCGAACTATAAGGTAAGGAAGTTAAATTTTTTCGAAAAAATTGTAAAAAATGACCATGTCCCCCCCCCTTAACTTCTACAAATCTCAACCGGGTGAGCTGAAAGTCGGTGCGGATCTTTAGTTTTAAGTGCAAATTGCAGGAAAAGTATAGCGAACCTGATAGATCCACATATTTTCAAAATAGAAGGGAAAGAAGTTAAATTTTTTCGAAGAAATTGCAAAAAATGACCCTGTCTCCCCCCCCTAACTTCTACAAATCTGAACCGGGTGAGCTGAAATTCGGTAAGGATCTTTAGTTTTAAAAGCAGATTACAGGAAAATTATAGCGAACCTGATAGGTCTACATATTTGCAAAATAGAAGGAAAAGATGTTAAATTTTTTCGAAAAAATTGTAAAAAATGCCCATTCCCCTCCCATAACTTCTACAAATCTTAACCGGGTGGGCTGAAGATTGGTAGGGATCTTTAGTTTTAAGTTCAGATTGCAGGAAAATTATAGCGAACCTGAAAGGTCTAAATATTTGCGAAATATAAGGGAAAGAAGTTAAATTTTTTCGAAAAAATTGTAAAAAATGACCATGTCCCCCCCCCTTAACTTCTACAAATCTGAACCAGGTGGGCTGAAATTCGGTAGGGATTTTTAGTTATAAGTGCACATTGCAGGAAAATTATAGCGAACCTGATAGGTCTACATATTTGCGAAATATAAGGGAAAGAAGTTAAATTTTTTCGAAAAAATTGTAAAAAATGACCATATCCCCCCCCTAACTTCTACAAATCTTAACCGTGTGGGCTGAAATTCAAAAGGGATCTTTAGTTTTAAGTGCAGATTACAGGAAAATTATAGTAAACCTGAAAGGTCTACATATTTGCAAAATAGAAGGGAAAGAAGTTAAATTTTTTCAAAAAAATTGTAAAAAATGACCATGTCCCCCCCATAACTTCTACAAATCTTAACCGGGTGGGCTGAAATTCGGTAGGGATCTTTAGTTTTAAGTGCAGATTACAGGAAAATTATAGTAAACCTGAAAGGTCTACATATTTGCAAAATAGAAGAGAAAGAAGTTAAATTATTTCGAAAAAATTGTAAAAAATGACCCTATCTCACCCCCCCCCCCTTAACTTCTACAAATCTGAACCGGGTGAGCTGAAATTCGGTAAGGATCTTTAGTTTTAAGTGCAGATTACAGGAAAATTATAGCAAACCTAATAGGTCTACATATTTGCGAAATAGAAGGGAAAGAAGTTAAATTATTTCGAAAAAATTGTAAAAAATGAACATATCCCCCCCCTAACTTCTACAAATGTAGAACCCTTCTACAACCTGATTCTACGATCGTTTTCTTATCACCAAACCTTCGTCACACGCCGAAGTCAGCCGAAGTGAAAAGGGCATTCCCATTAACTCCCACTACAGTAGTAAACGACATCGCCGAAAGAAAAATCAAACTAATATCAGAGAATAATTAAATAATTGCCTTTGATGTATAGCAAAAACAATTTGTAATTTAAGTGATCAAAAAATATTGAAAAAATTTCCCCTTGATTAATTTTGTTAGGTTCAGACCAAAGATTTAAAAACATCTCCAAATAAAAGGCACCCATATTTTTGTCAAAGTTCAAATTGCTAATTTTTATATTATATAAAATAAGGAAAAGTCGATTTTTTGCTCCCAAACTTTTTTTGACAAAGTTGAGAAGTTAAAAAACACTCACAAGCAATGGTTCGCTATATTTTGACAATACTTTAACCCCTTTACAGTGTTTGGCGTCTATAGAGGCAAAAGTAATAATTTGTGCTCCCAGTGTGTATGACCACAATAACAGCATCGAAAAAACAGATATTTAAAAGTTAACAAATCTTGCAAAAATGCCTATTTGGGGGTTTTCGGGGTCGCTTAACCCTTTAACGACGAGATGAGCTGCTTTTCAACATGAATTTCAAACGACTACAATTAGTAGAAAGAAGACATAAAATTGTTCAAAAGTCCATATCCTAATATTTTAGGGGTCGCTCTTTCGAATGTCGTGGTCAAAATTTTCAAAAAATGATACTAAACCCTTTTTTCAAAAATACTTAAAAATGTCAGTTTTTTGAATGCAATTTTTTTAAAAAGAATTTTTTTCTCCGCCATAAAATTTTTTAAATTGAACAAAAAATATCAAAAACGTGTTCCCAATAGTTGTACTTGAAAAATATCCATTTCTAATTTTTATTTATTTCGATTTTAAATTTAAAATGGCGCTTGAAGGACAAAAAATTTCCTAATTTTACGTAAGGTTACAAACTTTTTCAAAATTGCTCAAATCTAATTGAAATTCGTTACTCGGAGGTTTTTGGGGTCGCTGATTACGAATCTGAAGTCAGATTTAAAAAATTTAAAATGGCGGATCCAATATGGCGATCCAAAACTTTTAAAGTTTCCGGATTTAACTAAAAATGATCTCTTGGGGGTTTTTTAAGTCGCTGAATTCAAATATTCAGTAAAAAAATTCAAAATGGCTGCTCCAAAATGGCGAACAAAAAAATTTTAACGTTTACGGATTTGACCAAAAATCTTCACTAGAGGGTTTTTGGGGTCGCTGAATTCGAATCCATTATTGAAAATTTTATATTCAAAATGGCGGCTTCAAAATGGCGACCAAAAATTGTTTAAGTTTACGAATTTAGTTGAAAGTGCTCATTAGGGGGTTTTTGAGGTCTCGAAATCCAAATATTTAGTCAAAAATTCAGAATGGCGGCTTCAAAACTTCGACCAGAAAATTTGAAGTTCTCAAATTAGTTCTTAAAACTGAAAGTATAGGAATTGATATGTTTGAAGATTTAAAACATTGTGAAATATTCAAAGTCCATCTATATTAAAAAATTTAATATTGGTAAAAAATATAATAGTAATTAAATTAAATAATAATACATAAAAATATTAATGAATTATTGATAAATTTAAATATGCAATAAATTAAATAATAGATCATGAAAAAGAAATATAATTAAAAAAATCAATGAACAGAAAAATAAAATTATAAAAAATTAATTAATAACAGTTAAATAATAAATTAAATAATAATTAATAAAAAAATTTATATTATTTTTATTACGTAACATTAAAATAACTTCGTGAAGATTTCGCTATTTTTAAAAACTCGCGCGTCTTATGTTATAGTTCCTCTTTCGTTCACAAGGTGGTGAAGTCATAGCTGAAATAAATTCTCTCGCCACGTCCTCGTTCGTGCTCGTTAGTGACTCTGGATTCGACTCAGAGCGGTGATTTAAATAGTTTCCTAAAAATATAATATATGAGGCATTTTACGTGTAATGTCCCAAGTTGAAATTTCAACTTCTTGAAAAAAATTGAAACTCTGGGAATTTGTTGTTCTATCAAGTAGAAATGTGCCCAAAAAAATATTTTTGACTTTTTCAAAGATTTGAAGAGGGTAGAAGGGCACCGATTTTACCAATTTTTCTAACATCAGCTACTTTGTGAATTTTTTCTGAACATACTTTTAATGGGAAAAATTTTTTAGAATATGTTTCGGAAAGGATTTTTCATCCTCTTTCCAATGGTGAATTTTATTTTTTAATATTTTAAAAATTTACCCTAATTTTTGATAATTAATATTTAATTTTCAATTTCCCAAAAATCAGTCCGTTTTGTTTGAAAATAAATTATTGCAAACGAAATCTGAGGTTTTTTCCTATGCGCATGTAAATTTTCAGAATGCCCTTTTTTCTTGTTTTTGAGTTTGATATTGTTTGACGGTGTCGTCTAGGTCTTACTAATGAGTTGACAATTGTTTCGTGAAAAATTTTGGTATAAAAGTTATATAAAAAAATTGTTCTTGAAAATACAAAAAGTTGTTCTAAAAATAACAACGTTTAATATTAAATTTGACTAAATTATTGAAGGAAATTTTTTAAAGTTCTAAATTAATTTTAGTAATTCTTTTCTGAAAATTACTTTTTCTTTATACACTGTTAAAAATATGCTTCTAACTTTACACTAAAAAGATTGAAATGTTGTTATTTCAATCTCGCACAGTGTGAACGCTTGCATTTCATTGGCTTAAAGGTTTTTAGTAATTCCAATCAAATGAAAGTACTCACACTTTTTGAGATTGAAAGTATGTAATTTTCAATCTTTCGATGTAAAGTTGGTGTTCGATTTTTAACAGTGTACCTCGGTCGAAATTTCGTACTTCACTCTTTGATTTCGCATGAACATTTGTGCTTCGATTGATCTATGCTCTCTTCCTTTTTTTAAAGAGAGAATAAATGAATTATCTGTCGGTAAAATTACTATTGCCCGTAAATAAAAAAATTTCGAGTTCCATGGAAATTTAACAAATAATTTTTATTGGTATATAAAATGAGACTAAATATTAAAAATAAAACTTTATATTCTACTAGCTGTCGTACCCGCCTTCGACGGGTTTTTGTTTTTTTTATTAATATATTTAATAAGTGTGACTTTAATTTAGGAATTCAATTTGACTCTGAAAAACTAAGAATGAGTAAACGTTTATTTTATTTGGAAAATATTACTATTTGAATTAGTAAATGACTCTTTTGCCAAATATTATTTTTAACTAATTCATATTAAGAGAACACTATTTGTCAAATTAATGTATTTTCTGCGTTTGTAGTACTTTAATTATAATTCATTAAAAATTAAACATAAATTTCTACCAGTTTTTAGAGTCATGAAGATTCTAATTCGAACTAATTGTATCACAAGTAGACCCTGCGTTACAACTTCTAAAATCTAAAATATCACTTACATTGCAGGCTGAAAGTAGAGCTTAAATTTTGACTCGGGTCTGTTCATATAAATATTATATCAATAAATATCAAAGTAAAAGTCAATCTTTTTAAAAACGAATTAATATAAAACACTTTTGTTTGGTTTGATAAAAACATTCATGTTTTGGAAAAATTTTACGATTTTTCCTGGTCAAATTTAATTCCCGGCTAATTTTTAGCTTTCCCGCGTGATTGGTATTGTATTAGTAGAAACGAAAAGCAGTCTTCGATTTCCACATCGGAATCTATAACAGAAACCATGTAAAAGCCCTTTTCATATACGAAACCATGTAGATTCCCATGTAAAACCGTATGGGAAATTAAGACTAAGTAAGATTTTCTACAGAATTTTACATCACATATATTTACTATAAGATTTTACATGGGAATTCATATGGCTTCTTTTATAGAAGTGGAATTTTACATGGTTTTCCATATGCAATTCTAGGTGGGTTTCCATTTGGAGATTTTCAATATTAACTTATTCAAAACTCGAGAATCGATTCACCCGTTTTTGCGTAATGTCCGTATAGAATTTTGGAGAGCAACAATATACTCAAACATTTCTTAAATTAAAAAAAAAATTTAAACTGATACCTTAACCTTAAACCTCACGTTCATTGAAAAAAAAAAATTGTATTAGATACTAAATTCATGTCTCTAATCTTGTTAATAAACTAAATATAATAAACATAAGTTAAATTTTAAAAAGACCAACCAATATTTATAATAACTTTATAAAAATATAAACAATATTCAACAAAAATATGATTTTGGCTTAAAAATTCGGATTTATTATTTATATTTCGTTTTTATAGTGAAAATTAGTTGTACTCTAATTAAAAAGTTGCTACAAAAAATGTAACATCAAGTTGACAAAAAAAATGAAAAATTTGCATTTTTAGATTTTTTGAATTTTGTGAAAAAAGTTCTGACTTTTGTTCCTTTTAATATTTTTTAATGAAATATGGCTAAAATTTTAAGTTAGTCTAATACCTAAGAGACTACGAAGTTTCGTTGTAATCGGTCAAACCGTCTTTGAGTTATTAACGGACAAAATATTGAGGACAGACATACATAAATTCATAATGTTTTTTATTGTCATTTTTGGAATTCTTACTATTTGAGTAGATAAACTAAACATGAATTTACAAATTCTAATCAATGTACAGACAAAAGTCTGATTTTATTTATAAAGAAGATTTAGTTTCCAGAATTAAGTAGAGTGCCAGTTTTTCAACATCATCAGAATAAAAGACGAAATGAAAATCAAGAGGAAAAATCATGAGAGAAGTACAGCAAAAAACTATTAGTATAGAATAAACCTTACAATGGTCAGACAATAAATTCAACTGTTTTTAACAAGAGCAATAATTATAGTCTCAACTGATAGAATGAAATATCACGAAATCTTTTCGTATATAAATATAATTATATAGTTGAAAGTGAAACACCTGTTATAGATAAATTCCTTATATGCTATATAATATAGTTATAGGAAGAATAGAGAGAAGAAGAATGAGGGGTTGAATGAGAAAAATCGCCATGGGCTTCGGGGGCAAATAGCAGAATAGTTATAACACGTTACCCCCATTGCTCTATGGTTTTAATCTATTTTAATTTCTAACGTGCCAGACAACGCAACATAACGCAGGGGAGAATTTATGCTTAACAGTAGCTTCACCAACATGGATGCGGTTTACGTACGTGCCTATGAGACTACCACGTGTTTTATGTTCACTAATCTCGTAAAAATTCATGCAGAATAAAGCCCATATTTCATTCTCTCTTTTTCTATACCACACACACACACATATATATATATATATATATATATAAACACAGACAAAAGTCTGTCTGCATTTGCGACAAAGACACTCACTACTCTCTTTTTCTCTCTTCCTTTCCGCAAAGTAAACAGGAAACAACTCCTGCGTGTTACCTGACGGACCGTCACATGTCCGTTAATAATCAAATTTCCCATCTGCATTTCCTCATCTCTTTATATCGCGAAACTGAATTCTTTCCGTTAATTATATATGTATGTGAAATGTAATTCCCTGCTTTACAGTCAACATCCTGTCTTTATCATTGTAAAATCTATCCGGAACATTTTCGCAAAAAAGTACAATATGAATAATATCATTATTAATGTGTGAGATTAGAACGCAAGAAGATTAAAGTAGATATATAATATTCTTTAACCTTTTTGCATTTGTGGAAATTTCATTTTCAAAATTCCTTCACTTTTTACTTCGATTTTGGGATAAAAATTTTCTACAACATAATTTCCCCTGGTGAGGCCACAACTGTCTGTGTGAATTAGCATCTATTAAAAATACGCACAAGAAAAATAATATCAATTTTTTTGTGTCTGACTATCAAATTTTTGCATTGTTTAAACAGAAAAGTGGATTTTTTCTAAAGTTTTTCGGCAATCCTTTCACATGAGATAATAACTATTCTTTAAATTTAAATTTGAAAAAAAATTTAGGTACTAATTTTAATATAACTTTAATAAATTTTACAAAACTTTTTTTAAAGTTTAGTATTTTCTATATCAAAATTTTGCTTTGTCGCACTTTTTCCCCAATTTGAAAATATTTTTACAAAATTTAATATATAGTCTCTCTCCGTGTGTACTTTCAAAATGTTTTACTAAATTACAATTATTTTTAAATTTGTAATTTAAAAATAATTGACTTAGAGGAGAAGTTTAGTTAACACTATGCAATTAAGATTTGATTGTTATTTTTAGAAATAATTAAATTCTATGTTTAAAATTGATATTAAAAAATTTGTCTAACAATTTCTCTGATTATTGTTATTAAAATTATTAGTAAATAATTTGGTAGATATTTGGTTATTTCAATATTTTCCTAAATCAAATTTAAAGAATACGAATTGTTGGAAAATATTGAAAATAAAAAGAGAAAATAAAAATAAAAATTAATTGATTACCTAAGTAATAAAACTTAAAAATTTATCTGACAGCCAATTTTGAATTTGGAAATTCTCTCTCTCTCTCTCTCTCTCTCTACTTTTTCTTTCTTTCTTGAAATCTCTTCAGGGAAATCTTTTAACCCTACAGCTTTCCCTGAGGGTGTGTATACATATACATCTCTTCTTCGTTCATATATATATATATATATATATATATATATATATATATATATATATATATGCATGAAATGTATGCTTTCATAGATTACAGTTGTAGTTACGTCAACCATCTTTACGGTTCGTATTCATAATATCTTTACTGAGTGTATGTAAAGTACTTTTACACATTGTCAAAAAAAAGGTTTCACTCACACGCACTGCAAACACTTCTCACATTTCCAATCGACTTTTTCCTCCCGGGCTTACATAATATATACGCGCGAGAGCTGCTTCTTTTATTATTACATTTTTTAAATTTATTTTTCTCTTCTCGCTTCTTCAAAATTTCAAGAAGTTTTCCATTTCAGTAGTTTTATATACTCGTAAACGTGTCTCGTAGACTTGCTGTGCTAAATTTGGTTATGAACAATCTTTTTCATAACGCGGTGCTAAAAAGGGCACTTTTTTGCACCTTGTTATGAAAAATATCGTTCGTAACTTGTGCGACCAGTTGGTAATGTTTGAATGAGGACTTTTTTTGGAATAAACAGTAGGCGTAGTGAAGCTTTGCAAGCTTTCATTTGTTATTGTTCTTTGTTTTAAACAAATAACTTCAATAATTTTAAACTTAAAAAAAAATTGTCGAAAAAAAAGTTTTTCTAACTACAAATGTTGTTTATCCCACTTGAAACTCATGTAATTTCTTCTTTATATTACTAGCGCCTCCGTCGACCGCTTCGCGGTCGACTACGTTGCTTCCATTTTCCGTTCAACACGTAATTTTCCTATAAACATTTAAACATGTAATTTTGCATATCTACGTTATTCTTCCCCTTGTATAAATTTAATCTTTTCAATTTAATACAAACTAAAAACTAAATTTTCAAGTACATGAATATGTTTTAAATAATAATTTCATCGAGTTGTTTCGCTATTTTCGTTTAACACGTGAATTATCTATGAAAGTTTTTATCGTAAGTAACTACTCCACATTTACTTCTGTAAATTAATTTCTTTTTCTCTCTGAAGATTAAGCAAATAAATCATTAATGAAGCTTTAAAAAGTCAGATTAACTTCAACTTTTATTCAAATTTTATTATATATTCAATGTCGATATATGAAGAAGATCAGGGTGGCCACTTTTTTTTAGAAAAATGAATTCCCGGTTTTTTCCCAGTTTTCCCGGCCAAATTTTATTTATTTTTTGGTCATTATAAATAGATTGAAACAATATCTATTTAACACAAAAATTTATTTTCTTTTAAAACCAGTCCTTTAATAATATTTAATAAATTAGTTTTATAATAAAAGGAAACTTTTCAGTTTCAAAACGTTTTACATTTATAGACAAAACGAAAAGTTTAAATAAATAACAAAAGATTTCTTTTATTTTTCAAAGAAAATCCTTTTATTTAGCAAGACAATTTGTTTTATCCAACAAATTATAAAAAAATTTAAAATATTAATAACAAACGAAACAAATAATCTTAAATTATTCTGTATTATACATATTACAAATTTAAACTTATCAATATTGAGCTCGTTTAGAGATAACTTTTTTTTTGACATTTTTCCGAACCGATAATAATATGAAAGTTGTAAAAGAATAAGAAATTTTTACTATTTTACGAATTTCTTTTTTTTTAAATGAACTAAAATTTTTCATAATGAACTTTAAGATTGATTCTTTAAAACTGAAATAAGCGTATGAAAAACGGGAATGGAAAATAATAGGGCCAAAATAAGTGAAATCGGCCACTTAAAAAAATGTTGTCTCCAATTTTCAAGTAATTTATGATTTTCGGTAGATATACGAGTACATTTTTACCCCCTACAATATTTTTCAACAAAAAATTTTATTTTAAAAGTAAACACGTGTTAAAGTTTTGGGTCATTTTATTTTCGTTTTCTTACTACTCTAAAACGAATAAAGATAATTAGGAGAGAGCGGGGTTGAACGTACCGGGGGTAAAAAGTTGCGTTTAATTATATCTTAAAAACAAAAAAGATTTTAATACAATTCAAATAAGGAAAGCGTAAACAATAGCCTAAACAATACTTCCCTCATTTGAATTTCATTAAAATCTTTTTTTGTTTTTGAGATATAATTAAACGGAACTTTTTACCCCCGGCACGTTCAACCCCGCTCTCCCCTAAGTAAACTTTTTTTAAAAATGAAGCCTGAAGTCTATATTTTGAAGATAAAATAAAGCGATTACTAAAAAATAAATTTTTTTAATTGTTAGTAACAATTTTTTTAAACAATTGCAAATTGAAGATTGTTCTCAATGTTTTTGAAAAATTAATTTAAAAAAAAAAATGAGTAACCTTCAATTTTTTTTAGAAATTGTTTAAAGTTTTCTGTCAAAATGCAGGCGAAAATAGAATCCTGTTCCTGGAAACAGATAAAATTGGAAACGGATAAATGAGATCTTCTTTTGTTTTGTTAGAAACATCACTCTTTCAAGCGGATTTTTAAGATCAAGAGTCTATTTTTGCCTGCATTTTGAGAGAAAACTTTACACAATTTCTATAAAATTGAAGGTTAGTCATTTTTCTTATTTTTAAATTAATCTTTGGAAAATTGCGCATCATTATATATGGTAATTTAATTTTTCAAAAACATTGAGAATAATCTTCAATTTGCAATTGTTTAAAAGAATTGTTACTAACAATTAAAAAAATTTATTTTTTAGTAATCGCTTCATTTTATCTTCAAAATATAGATTTTAGGCTTCATTTTAAAAAAAAGTTTACTTAATTATCTTTATTCGTTTTAGAGTAGTAAGAAAACGAAAATAAAATGACCCAAAACTTTAACACGTGATTACTTCCAAAATAAAATCTTTTTTTGAAAAATATTGTAGAGTGTAAAAATGTACTTGTATATCTACCGAAAGTTATAAATTACTTGAAAATTGGAGACAAAATTTTTCAAGTGGCCGGTTTCACTTATTTTGTCCCAAATAGAAATTATGAGAAAAATCCTGTGGAATAAACATTAAAAGAAAAATCCGCTTAAAATAAAAGGATTTCGTTAAATTTAAATAACTCAGGGTGTCTAACAAAGATTGAGAAGAAAATTCCCTGACTATTCCCTGACTTTTTTCCTGAATTTTAATCCCTTTTAACAAATTTTATTTCTGCTTTCTTGGGCCAAAAAATATGGCAACTGTCATATTTAACAATAAATTTTTATCTAATGATTGAAACAAACCATAAAAAAAATTTTCTAAGTTTTATTAGATTAAAAAAATATTTTATTCATAAGAAATTTTAATGTTTGTATACATTTTTAGAAATTTTCCTGACTTTTAATGAAATTCTCTGAAATTCCCTGACTTTTCCATGACTTTTCCCTGACCAAAAAAATTCCCTGACCGTTAGACACCCTGTAACTATATTATTTTCTCAGTAATCCCTCTTCCTCACTAACTAAAGTCTGTTAATTTATGTATTCTCTAATATACCTACTTATGTACAATATACTTCTCGAGTAATAATTGAAAAAATATTTTTTTTGGGTCAATTTAAAAATAAAATTAAAAATTAAAAATAAATTTCCGGTTTAGTATCAAATTTCCCGGTCATTTCCCGGTCAAGTGGCCACCCTGAAGATATGATTATTAAGTTTTGAAGGTAATTACAAAAGATAAGTTATTCATTTTTAATTGAATAAATATATCATTTAATTTTATCAATTTTCAAAAGAATAAAAACTTATTTTTTTTTAATTATCTAACATTTAAACAATATATAACCAGCAATACTACACAACCTACACAACATATTCTTCAACACATGATTTTTTTATTGTAAAATTATTAATTTAATAATTGGAAACTTTTCTACGTTCTTTTACGTTTAATAGTATTTTGTTTTTTTTAATTTTATTTGTAACAAATTAATATTCTTTGATTAGACCTTGGTGAGTTTTTTAGCAACATTTTTTGTTTCTTATTATTTAGCTTTTTTCACAATGTTAAACAAAATTTATCAATTGCATAGAAACACTCTAAGGATACTACTCAACTTGTACCAAAACATCAGTTTTTTTCTAAAAATTTTTGAATGTGAATAATCGTTTGACCAAAGCTTTTGTCTATTTGTCAATTAATTCAATTATACTTTCCATATTGAAGTGATGAATCTTTTACATTCTATCATAATTTCATTTTGGATAGAAGGATCAAGTTTTCAATTGTATTCCATTTAAATGTTATTAATTTAGACATGGCACAGGCATTAATTTTATTACTGTTTTTCGACAATATTTTGTACACTTTTTAAACAATAATAAGTCAATGTCCTTCGTGTTTCTTCAGACTCTTCTTGTTAGTTCTTGTTTTCAAAATTACATTTACATAAAAGATCAAACCGAAATATCACTAAATATTAGTATAAAGCACAAATAAATTCTCCTGAATGAACACAACCTCAATTTTCTTTATGTAATACATTTACGATACTGCGACTTGCAAAAATGTTTTTTTCCTGTGGCACAAATTTCTCGCTTATATAATTAAATTTTTAACTTTTCACAATTCCACAAAAAATATTTATTTACTTCGCCCATTTGTTTTTAAATCAAATGTGATTTTTCGCGAAATCAAAAATTAAACGCTAGACGACCTTGCAATGGTGCTGCTATCTGAGATTAGCTTTACTTGCTTTTCATATAATGATTCCCCATTATTTAAATTTCACGACAAATAAAATTTAGTATTGTAAGATTAATAAAACAATAAAAATCGCTAATATGGTGCAATAAATTTTTCAGGGTTGTTTATTGCAAAAAAGAAAATTTTCATTATTTTGTCCGATCTACCACTGATATTTCATTCATTAAGAAATATTAAACTTTAAAATTCTATTAGGGCTGTAACTTATAGTTTGTCAAAAGAATTTTCAAAAATAATAAAATACAAATTGTGCGCTACGCGAAGAATTACTCATTAACAAAAAGAAAAAATAAATTAGCTATTTTGAGCTAATTATGAAAACATTGAAAATAAAGAATACTTTTTGTACTGAGAATTAATTATTCTCAGTACAAAAAGTATTCTTTATTTTCAATGTTTTCATAGTTGTCAAAATATTTCCAATAAACTCAAACTTTAAAATTCTAAGTTAAATAACTTGGAATTTAAAGATTGAGTTAATTGAAAATATTTTAACAACTAAATGAAAGCATAAAAAATAAAAATACTTTTTGTGCTTAGAAAATGTACGAATAGGTATAATTATAAAAAAGGCATTATATACAGTTCTTAAATGTAAATACTTCTTTTATTTTTCACACATAATGAATATTTTAAATTTGCATTAACTTCACTTTTTCCAAGAGTCTATTCTGTTATTTTTTTCTTATTTTGCTAAATTTTGTATAAAATTATGATTTTGTTGTGGTAAAAAAATGTAAAAACAACGAATTTCATTTTCTAAAATAAATTTTGAAACAAAATGTTTGTGGCAAAATTCAAAAATGATATTTGTTCAGAAATAATAAAACATTAAAATATCACTTCGGACGAAAACTGGTTTTTAAACAATAATGAAAAAACTGTTACTGTATGTTTTTTTAAAATTTTTACTCATTCTTCAGCAAATAAATGTTTATTTATTATTTATACATATAATATATATGGTTATTTTGTTGTATTTTTAGTCTGTCACTACAAAAATAGAAAATTGTTTCGTTCCGATTAAGTAACTAAGTTAGTGAGGTTAGGAACAATTGTTTACAAAGTGCATACCTTATACATTTAGCACTAACCAGAAATACTACAACATAACACATTCAACACATTATTTTTCTATTGTAGACGCAGCCTAAAAATAAAAAATTAAAAAACATTTAATATACTTTTATTATTTATATTGTTATAATAAAAAACAATTATTTGCCGAAAAAAAAATAAGATTCCAAAAGAAAACAAACAGTGGCCATCTTATAACCTGGTTTCACGCGTGCGTAAGAGCAACGTCCATTTTTCGAGTTTCATGTGTTCGAGTTACGTTTTCGAGTTCGATTTCCTTTCATTCGAGTTCTATGCTTTCTGTTTTTTAGAAAGGATTCTGTTTTTTAGAAAGGATATATATATATATATATATATATATATATATATATATATATATATATATATATATATATATATATATATATATATTAAATATTAATACGAAGTCACTCTAAAAATTTGAGCAAAAAAAGTTGGTGTTTTCGAGAAAATTAAGTTTATTTTTTTTAAATCTGCTGCCATTTTTTTGATTTTGAAGTTTTTTATAAATTTTAAACGGTGTTTCAAAGAGAAGAAGACCCTCTATAAGAATCAAGAAGAACAATTTATTAACACACAGTACAAAAAAAATTACAAGTAATACCATTTTTTTCACCGTTTTTTAGGGTTTTACCGCTCAAAGTTCAAATGTGGCTAACTTCGTTAAAAACATTTTTACGAAAAATAAAAAAAATACGTGTCTCTTTATTTTTTATATAAAATAACATATTATATCGACAGGTAATTCTACGACTTGAAGTTAGTCGGTTTGCCTGATTTGAAATGGATTCAACCTGTTAAAAAAATATATTAACCCTACTTATAAAAAATCTGCTTTAATTATTTTTAATAACAAACAGTACTTTCGAACCCAAGTATAGTTGGTCGAAAATTTTTGAAGGCAATTTTTAGCTGATACATCATGCGGAATTCCATACGCACTCAAAAAACCCAGTCTCATTTTTGTTGCATCTCAAAATGAGACTATGTTAAACGCCATAGAACGTGGAGCCACCTAAGAGTCTCATTTTTGTTGCAACTCAAAATGAGTAGCGTATGATACTCATTTTGAGACTAGGTTTTTTCAGTGCGAATTGCCAAGCGTAATTTTCATAAATAATTCGTTTTATATGTTTACAAAAAAATGCGCGTTGAAATGAAAACGCATATCTTTTACCACTGAAATATTTCCTTGTCTTACACGTGTAGAAATCACCATGCTATATCTAAAACTTTTATTGGTCCTACTTTGGACATAACTTGGCCACCCTTTTTATATATCATAGGCTGGTCCTAAGTTGGTACTAACTAGAAGATCCAGTTATGACTCAAAACAATTCTTTTGAAAATAAAGTGACTACAATTAGAATTTTTTAAATATTTTCAATTAATATTTATCAAATTAATTGATAATCATAGCTGTTTAAACAATTTGTTATTGTTAATTACTCATTTTTATTTGGAGTGAACCAACAGAGATGCAATTTTTTCAAAATTTTTCAACTTATCCAGATGAATTTATTTATTTATTATCTTAAATCATAACGGTTTTGTTTACATTTACCATTTTGGTAATTGTTTAAACAAATAATTCTTTTAAATTACTAACTCTTGACATAAACTATATAGAAACTTGCAGTTTTTTTTATAATTTTGCTATCAGAGAACTATGCAGATAGTATGAAATAGAGTTAATTTATTAATTTGTCAATTTAGCAATTATTTAAACAAATAATTGCAAATTACTAACTTTTCACACAATCCATTCAGAAAATTGCAGTTTCTTTCTAATTTTGCAATTAGCTTAAAAGTACAGTATGAAATTTATTTATTATTTTTAAAAATAATACATTGAAGATTTATTTTAAAAAAACCATGATTTGAACAATTCAGAAATGGTTTGAACATTGGTGTTATTTACTAACTTTTGACTCAAATTACCTAAAAACTATCAGATTTTTCTCTTGGCTTGTGTCAAAAGTTAGTACATAAAATTATTTGTTTAAACAAATACAGACTGCAATATATCATTATTAAAATATATTATCCCAGGCGGAAAAGTCGCATTAATTTATTTGCAACAAATTTTTATTTTTATTCATTATCATTTAAGATAATATGGTGAATAGCCTGTTAAGGGGACGGATGTTTAAACTCTACGCGAGACAAGTCGTGCAAAAGAAAGGTATTTCTCGCCATCTAGCAGGGAGTTTAAGATTTATTAGAGAAACTTCTAATAGTTTTCTAATTCCTTGCTAGATGGTGAGAAATACCCCTCTCGCTCACGACTTGTCTCCCGCAGAATATAAGTATCCTGCCCCTGAGAGGACACCTAGATTGGAAGATCCATTGTACCAAGCTCCAGCTCGCTCGTTTATAACAACCTATTAGAGTCCTGTTCTTCTCCAGAAGTCCAGTATTTCTTCTATAGATAGGTTTCTCACCTGCATAGGGTCTATAATTGCTTGACTCCAGCTGAAAAGTCTAATCCTAGCTAACGCCGGGCATTCAGATACTCGTCTCACACAGTCTACACATAGGTGAGACTTTATTTCCTATTTTATTCTAATGATAATTCAAAAGCTCATACCCTGTAAAGAGGCGAACAATTGTTTTAACTCTGATCTTATCGAGTTTTAGGAGATCACTCGCTCGCCTCTTGTTGGGTACTAAATCCAACAGAGCCTTCGCTTGCCTTCCTACTCCAATGCCCGCATAATACTTCTCATGTTCCCCTTGACACCATCATTCAATGGCTCCCTTAACCAGACACGGAATTAATGCTACTGCTGGTTCAGGACCTAAAAATACCGTTTCAGAACCTATTTTTGCCAAAACGTCTACCCTTTCATTGCCCTTGATTCCCGTATGGCCCGGAATCCAGATCCACGAAAGCTTATTTAATGAATCTAACTCGTCTAGTACGCTACGGCATTCCCAGAAAAGTTTCAATTCTATTGTGGGATTCTTTAAAGCCCCTAGGGCCGCCCGACTATCCACACAAATACCAATCCTTTTGCCGTGGCATATTGTCCTAGCGACTCAGCCACTTTAATACAGCCAGTTTTTCGATATATTCCGAAGCCTTCACCGCAATCTATCTTGGAGCCGTCCGTGTACCAGACCTCGTCCCCAAGTGGAAAACCCTTCTTGCAGTCCAATCTGGAAGGTATTAGTATCTTAAAACGGGTTTTAAATTTCATCCTCTTGATCATCCTATCTTGCACCATACTTAATTCTGGAATTGATAGAATTGAACGTGGAAGCTTGGTGTGTTTACCACTTGACTTCCACCCTCCCTTCGCGTTTAGCCTGCTCATATTAAGGGCCGCCTTTTTCACCGCAGCAATATATAGAGGTACTTCAGCCAGTATGAATCCCAACGCCGATGTAGGCGTGGTCCTCATCGCCCCTGTACTACCTCTAAAAACCATTGCTTGGAGTTGATCTAGTTTCTCTTTAACCGTGATCAGTTGTGTCCTAGACCTCCAAAACCATCACCGCGTGAAGAAACCTGGGTTTTAAAATCATCTGATAGAGCCAGTTGACCATATCTCAGTCCCCACGATGACCCTATCGCCCTTCTATACTCATTAGTATTTAGCCGATTCAGAACAAGAAATCTCTTTTCTAAAAAATACCAGCTTCTTTAAGCACGGTATCTTGTATTTCCTAGTAAAAACTACTATTTTCGTTTTCTCTGGGTTCACAGAAAGTCAAGTCTGACTGCATCAATTCTTGACAATTGTGAGTGTACTTTCCGTAAGCTCTAAAAGGGTATGATTGAGTGCCCTCTTATAATTATAAGAAAATCATCCGCTTAGCTTTTCGTATAATATCCCTGGTTATTGAGTTTCCTCATCAATTTGTCTGACACTAAACACCAGGAAAGAGAAGAAAGAACTCTTCCTTGTGGATATCCTTTTAAGACAACGCCTAATAACCTAGCCTCATTGTACTCTGCTTCGAGGGCCCTTTCGCGAAGCATGATGTCGATCCATTAATTTAGTAGCTCGGGCACACCTCGCTTTCTGACAGCCTTGCAGATAGCTTCGCTAGAAGTGTTAGGGAAGGCAAGCGACCGGCCTTTGGGTTAAACACCACTCTCGACCTTTTTCAGGACTCTAGTGTATAACCAAGAGCAATATGTTTAAGATACCTCTGTTCGGAGCCCCACCATAGGGACGGGGTGTCCAGAAGACAACATAACCCTTCCCGAGCTTTACCCCCGGAGGAACCCGAAGGATTTGGTGACCCTGGTATCATTCATCCATAGACACGAGTTCATCACGGATTGGGTGGCGAGACTCGCGCCTCAATCGCTATGGCACAGCCAAACGTACCATGGAAGGGTTTCTTCTTGGTCAGACTTCCTCCAACAGGAAATCTTCAGAATGAACCCGCGGTTAAGCCTCTGTTCATCCCGTCTCTCCCGATAACCTCTCGAAATTCTTGAGCGGCCGACCCGTTATAAAGCGCCTCCTCAATCGCCACGAGAGACATCGAAAAGTAGTTTCCTGATGGGAAAAGAGACCTTTAAGCCCTCCCACCAACCCCTAGGGAGAGGAAAGCTTACTAAAAGGGACATTGGCGCTTGTGTATCTTCTTACTTTGGACGGCAGAGCTGCTTTAAGTTCATGGGTATTTATTTTCTAATTCCGAAATATTTGATAAGCTGGAGCCTTTCCCCCCCTTTTTCAAACTCGTTTGTAAGTGTAACTTTTTGTAGTGGGCTTTCTAGTTTAAATGGGCCTTTGAGCTGCTTGTTTTGGAAGTTTTGGCCCTAAAATTACGCGTGTTATTTATTGAGAGATGCAAAGTCTTTCAGATATTCTTTCCTGACCCATCCATTTCTTTATCTGATCATTTTATTTCAGCATCCACACGAATGTCGTTTGCAATGGTTTTGACTAATGTTTTTGAATATGACAGCAAATGTCTTTACTGTCCAGAGATTTGACCAGCTAATCGCTGCGCCTATAGTTGTGATTGCGCTGTCACCTAAATCTGGTTATTTCTTAATTAAATAAAATTCTTGCGAAATTAAACTCTAATTAAGTTGTTAAATTACTCTCTTTGCATGATTAGAAATAACTAGAATAATTTCAATCCCCAGGATAAATTATAACTTTTCGTGTTCGGTCAAATGTATGTTTTCGAAACTACCTAATTTGACATAGACTTCGATATAGGTGTATGTTAAAAGGCGATAAGGATACGTTTATATATATATATATATATATATATATATATATATATATAAATGTGTTTCTCTCTCATATCTCTTACTATATGAGTAAGATCTTTAACACATACAATCACAAACAAGTAAATATGTATAAAATGTATATATATATATATATTCACAGTTATACGACGTCATACATTTATAGATACATAATGCTCTTGGGAGTACAATAAATACAGCTATCTTTCATGCTTTGACTGAGAGAGAGAGAAAGAGATGTGCATTTTATCACAATGTTCATATAGGTACGTGATACGACTAAAACGATAGAGAGACAGAAATATATGAGGCATTTCATTTCAAAACGTTCCACAGACAAAAAACAATCGCAAGAAGATAGATTTTCTAATAATTTTTATATATAAAACTTTAATTGTTTATAATATATTATTTACTATTTCACAAGAAAATTTCATGAGCTTTCTATTGCTATTTTTATTATTTTTAATTTCTGCCAATTTCGTAGAGAAATTCCTGTTTGAAATGTTAAACTCTTAATATCTCAAAACACCCCTCCGACGATTTTTATCAAAATTATATGAAAATAAAGCGTAAATTCCCTAGTTTCTATTTCCATTTGGTATACTATGGACATTTAATGGGATAATTAAAAAAAAATTGTTTAAAAAATGTGTTTTTGAAAAATTTGACAAATAGAAATTGAATGTAAGTTGAATGGGTTAAGGTTCAACTTTATACTATTTGTCAAAGTTTTCAAAAACACATTTTTTAAACAATTTTTATCTATTAATCCCATCAAATGTCCATAATATATCAAATGGAAATAGAAACTAGGGAATTGACGCTTTATTTTCATATAATTTTGATAAAAATCGTCGGGGGGTGTTTTGAGATATTAAGAGTTTAACATTTCAAACAGGAATCTCTCTACGAAATGGGCAGAAATTTAAAATAATAAAAATAGCAATAGAAAGCTCATGAAATTCTCTTCTGAATCAGTGTATAATGTATTATAAACAATTAAAGTTTTATGTAATAAAAATTATTAGAAAATCTATCTCCTTGCGATTGTTTTTTGTCGGTGAAACGGTTTGAAATGAAATGCCTCATATATACTTTAGAATAAATTCTAAATTTTTTTGTTATATAAAAGTAAACAGAAGAAAAAAATTATTTTTAAAAATATATAGATCATATAAATACATAAATGTAAATTTGATTCAAGATTAAAAAAGTATAAAAAGTTTTTTCATTCGTCCATGAAAAATATGTCGCTGTGAAGTGTAAAGTTTCTACCACATTTTACAAATACGATTAAAAGTTTTCAAGTCCTTTTGAAATTTCATATAAAAGTTAAAAATCTTGTTAAAACGCTTTTGCCATGGAGATTTCAATGAAAACGTGATCTTTATTGCTTTTGAGGGTGCACTGAATTAATTTTCATATAAAAACAAACCAAATAAACATTCAGTAATTAAAAGGTTCATTAAATCAACTTTTTTGTTTGATTTTGTGTAAGAAAATACACTCTATAAAAGCAAATACAGATTGTTGTATAAATTAGATATATTTTCAAGAATTGGTTTATATGAATTGGAAAAAAGGAATAACAATGGGTCAATAACAATAAACTTCGATTAAGGGTTTGAATTTAGAGTTCTACGAGATTTAGTTTTTCAGAATTGTAAATTTTGAGTAATATAAATTCTGATTTTATTACGAGATGTACTTAAGAATATCTAATAAACTCAATAAACAGAAATTCATAGATTTAATTCACAAGTTTCCTCTCGTAGTAATTGCCAAGTGAGATGACTTAGTGGCTTCATTACTTATTTTGTTTAAATCTAACTTAAAATATCTTTGCTATACAGTCAAACAAATTTAAGTTTAATTCAAACATATTTTTTGGTTTATTTATAGAAATGATATATTTAATTCAAACATAATTTATAGTTGATTTTAAATTATTTATTATGAAGTTTTAAGTTTGAATCAAACGTAACATTTTTAAACATATTTTTTATTTAAACCAAAACAGAAAATGTGTTTAAATTAACATAATTATTCAAACAAAAATTAATTTTGAATTAAAGCCCCAGGCGTAAAGTGACGGCGAGTTCAGACTCGGCGTCTTTATAAAGATTGGCCGAGCATTGGACAATATTGGTTGAGCATTAGTGAGACAGCGGGAACAGGACTAATCGAAGCTTTAATGTAACACCAATTCCAGACTGCAGCGTGAGCCTTGCTGCAGTAGCCTAATGTAGAATTGAACGAGACTGTTTCCACTGTTGCCAAATCTAGGCGTCTCTCGCATTACTTCTGTACAACATCAAAACAATTATTCATTCTTAACACCACGGCTGCCAACTAGATTTCTACTGTTTAGGCCAAAAATGTGTTAAAGAAATTGTTAATGGATTTTTATGAAACTTAGTATCTTAAGGTTTTCGGAAATACTGATTACGAATCGGACATCAGTTCTTCGAAGTTTAAAATGTCGGATCCAATATGGTGGAAATTTTTTCAAAATTGAATAAACTCGCTCGAAACTGGATACTCCGGGGTTCTCAGGGTCGCTGATTATGAATCTGACATTAGTTTTTCAAAATTCAAAATGGTGTATCCAAAATGAATAATTAATTGGATTTGCTTGAACGTTACTTAGGAGTTTTAGTATTACAAAATTGCATACAACGACGTGTTTATATATGACAAATAAATTAAAAAATAAAAAAACCGCTGCCAAGTTATACATTTTTGTTACAATTTTGGTGCTCATTTCATTCGTTTTCGTAAATCTCGTTGTGTTCATTTCATAAACACTTTGCTTTTTCAAGCAGATGTTAATAACAATAAAGTATAAATTTTGAACAATTATTCTCAATTGCTATAATATTTTTTTCTCATTATATAATCCTTCCACAAAAAAATGTTTTCTTAACAATTTCTGTTTTTGAAAATATCAATAACTTCTTTATTTCAAATCAAATTATCTTCAAAACTAGGTCAATCAAAGCGTTTTTTAATGCTCAACAAGTTATTAACTATACTTACAAAGTTATCAAGATTCGCGGTAGAGAATCGCCACCAAGTAAAAGCAAAAAACCGCGAATACATATTCTCGAAATATCGGCTGTTTTTCGATAAAATTGAATAACTCGAGTAAATCTTAACCGATTTGGCTCATTCTTTTTTTCTGTATTTCATAAAAAATTTTGATTTTTCTCAAAAAAATTGAATCTTTTGTCATTTAGACAAACGCAGAGATTAAATTTCTAAACAGTTATGTGTGATCTTCTAGAATATTATTCATTGGGTTAAAATCTCGATATTTATTCCTGGAAATTTTTATGCACTCCGTATTTTTTGAAAAATTTTCATTTTACTAAAAAAATTAAATTTTTTAACATTCAGACAAACGCAGAGACGAAACTGCTAAAAATATTTTAAAAATATTTTGAAATAGTATTTTGAGTTGATAGGCTTGAAATTTATTTTAAAAACTTTACTGTAAAGTATCAAATCCTTAATAAATTCTTATTTAAAACTTAATTGTATTTTATTTTAAATTATTAGATCAAAGACCAAAATATTTTTCCAATTAATTATTTCATTTATTAAAAAGTTGAGATGACGCAAAAAGTTTTAAAATCCAAACAAAAACATCTATGATGCAAAAACTTTTGCCAAGTAAAAGATTTTGTAACTGTCCATATAATTAGTGAAATAAATGTAAAGTATGTAAGTAAAATTTAAATAACGATTTATTTTAAATATTTCCATTCCTACACAACTCGAAGTACATATTGCAGTTGAAAAAAATAACCCGATACTTTCATTAATTACAAGTTAGAAGCATTATTGACGCCAAGATTTTTAAATTGCTGATATAGAAATTTTTTATTATGATGAATAATTGAATTTCGTTTTTTGTTAATGTAAATTATGAAGTTAATTTTATTTGTTACAATTCAAAATGCAGTGAAGAACATTGACTTAATTCGGAAATGTAATTAGCCTCAGTGTGCAATATCAGCAGCTAATCTCGGATTATTTTTTTCAACTGCAATATGTACTTCGAGTTGTGTAGGATCGTTATTAAAATTTTACTTATAAATTTTACTTTATAACTTTAAATTTATTTCACTAATTGTTTGGACAGTTACAAAATCTTTTACTTGGCGAAAGTTTTTGCATCATAGATGTTTTTGTTTGGATTTTAAAAATTTTTGCGTCATCTCAACTTTTTAATAAATGAAATAATTAATTGTAAAAATATTTTGGTCTTTGATCTAATAATTTAAAATAAAAAACAATTAAGTTTTAAATAAGAATTTATTAAAGATATGATACTTTAAAGTAAAGTTTTTAAAATAAATTTCAAGCCTATCAACCCATAATACTATTTCAAAATATTTTAAAAATATTTTTAGCAGTTTAGTCTCTGCATTTGTCTGAATGTTATAAAATTCATTTTTTTTGAGAAAAATGAAAATTTTTCAAAAAATACGGAGTGCATAAAAATTTCCAGGAATATATATCGAGATTTTAACCCAATGAATAATATTCTAGAAGATCACACATAACCGTTTAAAAATTTAGTCTCTGCGATTGTCTAAATGACAAAAGATTCAATTTTTTTGAGAAAAATCAAAATTTTTTATGAACTACAGATTGCATTAAAATTTCCAGAAATATATATCGAGATTTTAACCCAATAAATAATATTCTAGAAGATATGAAATAACCGTTTAGAAGTTTAGTCTCTACGTTATTCTAAATGTAAAAAAATTCGATTTAAAAAAAAAATAAAAATTTTTCAAAAAATACAGAGTTCATTAAAATTTCCAGAAATATATATCCAGGTTTTAACCTAATTAATAACACTAGTTTACAAAATTAAAAAAATTATGATTTTCTGCACTTCACTGTCAATTTTAATGTAAAATTTGCTTCCGAATCCGAATAGGAAGTCAGATATTAAAAAAGTAGAACAGTTTTCGAGATATGGGTAAATTTCAAATTTTTGAGTTTCGACAAAAAGTGGATTCACTAATATACCATTATTTTCGACTGCAGTTTATCAATTTCGATTTTCTTTAAAGCAAATTCAAGGTAATTAAATATCTAATAAAAAATATATACAACATTTTTAACTAGACTAACGGTTTAGGAGCTAGTTATGAATTTGTTAGAAATTTCTCATTACTTTTAACAAAATTTTAGAAATTGATTGATTTTATCGGTTAATTACTTTAAAAAAAAGTGTTTACTTCGAGTTAATTTTTTTGGATGTCAAAGTACAATTTCTTAAAAAAAATATAAGCTGTTTCCAATCAAAATTGAACTGCAAATATAGAAGATATAAGCACTTAAGTAAAAATGCAGAAAATTAGCTTTTACCAAATTTTACGATTTATTAACGTCATATCGTATGGTTTTTGGTTTAAAAAAATTTTAAACAATAAAATTGGTTTAAATTTGATTTGCACTGTTTTTCTGGATATAATCTGTTTCTCGAATCCAAAAATAACAAAAATCACCCATCATTGTCTGGTCCCAAAATTCTTGATAACGAAATTCTATTTCCTTTATTTACTTGTGTAATATTCACAAAAAACGCCTATTTTAATGTTTAAAAATTGTGTAAACTTAAAACCATACGACTTTCTGTTAATAAATCGTAAAATTGGGTAAAAGCTAATTTTCTGCATTTTTACTTAAGTGCTTATTAAATATTATTATTATATTATATTATTATTATTTTTTATATCGTCTATATTTGCAGTTCAATTTTGATTGGCAACGGCTTATATTCTTCTTAAGAAATTGTACTTTGACATCCAAAAAAGTTAACTCGAAGGAAACACTCTTTTTAAAAGTAATTAACCAATAAAATCAATCAATTTCTAAAATTTTTGTTAAAAGTAATGAGAAATTTCTAACAAATTCATAACTAGCTCTTAAACCGTTAGTCCATTTAAAAATGTTGTATATATTTTTTATTAGAAATTAAATTACCTTTAATTTGCTTCAAAGAAAATTAAAATCGATTGACTGCATTCGGAAATAATGGTATATTAGTAAATTCACTTTTTGGCGAAACTCAAAAATATGAAATTTACCCATATCTCAAAAACTGTTCTACTTTCTTAATATCTGACTTCATATTTGGATGTGATGTTTACACACACACATTTCGTAAAAATGTAATTTTTAAACCCCTGATATCAAATAACATAAAGATATGTGAAAAAATTGAACCTGAAAAATTTTGGTATTACAACACTTCCTCAGTATGAGGAAGCAATATATAAAAATTTTTTATAATATGTAATGAAAAATCCTATAACAGCCTCCTTGTGGTACATTCTATGGTCGTTAATTAGAAAAATGTAATAAACTATAAAAATTACTTATCAATCTTTTACGTTCGAGCAGTTATTTGTAAGGTAAATAAAAACGAATTCATTCGGATCAAATGTTATTTTACACTGAGAGATATCGAATATGTAAAAATAACTATTTATTAGAAGTTAAACGAAATTTAGTTGTATCAACTTTAAAAATAGTTGTGGAAACTAAATTTTCAGTTATCCTGTCTATAATTTTTTTTATTTGTCGAACTATTTACATTATAATTGAAGAAAGTGAATTTATCATTCGGTAGTATTAATATTAAAGGTGAAAGAATTTATCAATTATCCGAATCAAATCTCTCGAAAATAAATCTCTTGAGTAAGCACTAGATTTCGTTATGAAAATACAATATATTTTTTTCATATGTATCGACAGCGCAGCTGTCCTAATACAGAAACCTGCTTTTTCTGAAAATTATTTTTTCGAAATTAATTAATAATTTCAAAATTATCAAAGAACTCAGAAAAAATTGGTTAGCATGGTGGGATACGAGCTCACGACCTTTCTATTGCCGGTAGACTGCTCTGACCACTGAGCTACATGCACCCCAAAATTCTCCAAGTTCCTTAATGTATACTATACCTCCCTGCATTATTTCATGATAATGTAGGGAGTTTCTTGAAGATGGTTTAGCCTTATTTTCAATTCATAGGCAAATATAATTGAAGAAAGTGAATTTATCATTCGGTAGTATTAAAAAGCAGGTTTCTGTATTTTCATAACGAAATCTAGTGCTTACTCAAGAGATTTATTTTCGAGAGATTTGATTCGGATAATTGATAAATTCTTTCACCTTTAATATTTACATTATAGTTCGTTTTGGCGACAACTATAACTGAGAGTTAGAGCAGATTTTTACAAAGTTGGATTAAATTTATTTATAATTTGGCAAACAATTTTCACATTTTTATGTGAAGTAGTGCGTATTAGTTAAATTAAATTTGTTTACTTTATTTAAATAAACTCTTACAAATAGTATAACTACTTAAGGGGCACACCTAGTGTGAGTGACTAAACAAACGGTGATTTTCAGGAATTTTGTTCAGGGTAATTATTGCATCTAATTTTTTTAAAAGTTTTGTACATGTATATTTGCATAAATAGTGAACATTTTGTGATTTTTTCAAAGAAAAATATCTTTTTTAAAGAGTTATTCGCAATCTCCTGAATATCAAAAAAAAGTTCTCCCACTGCTGCAGTGATTGCGACCATCTCAATGACTAAAATCAAAAAAACCAAAAAGATTATTAAACTAGAAAATATTTCCCGTAAAATGACCCTCGGATGTCAAAATATATTAAATTGCAAAATGTCAGAGTTTTGAAAAAAGCTTTTAAATTTCGACAAAAGAATCCGAGGGTTCTTGGCATCTCAAAATTTTATTTTTCATTCAATAAAAAAACTGGAGCCTCATTGCACGGAAAATATCTTCTAGTTTAATAATCTTTTTGGTTTTTTTTTATTTTAGTCATTGAGAAGGTCGCAATCACTTCAATACCTTTTTATTTACTTTAAATGAATTTAAAATTCTGAATGTTAAGTAAAATACATTTCTACCAAACCTTTTTTAAAATTTAAATTTAACATAAATTATCGTTAGAAATATATAAAAAATTAATTTTATGTTTTTAACAATAAATTAAGTAACTGCTTATTTTGTATTTTGATTATATTTCAATCATGGACTTTGAAAAATAAAGATTATTATTTTATAAAATGTATCTTTTTCTTATTCGCATACTCGATTTTTTAAAAATTTATTATATTTATTTTAAGGTTAAATATTATATTGTTAATATTAAAAAAAATAGCAAAAAATATTTATGATGTAGTATATATAATTATCACATCATAGTTATTTAGAATATAACAGCATAGTAACAGCTCATGAAATTCTCTTTTGAATCATTGTATAATATATTATAAACAATTAAAGAATTTTATAAAAAAAAATATTAGAAAATATGTCTCCTTACGATTGTTTTTTGTCGGTGGAACGGTTTGAAATAAAATGCTTCATGTATATTCAATTCTGAGCAAATGTCCAGAAGTTTGTGTGTATTTGTGTGTGTATGTCACAAAATATCTCTAACAAATTTTATTGGATTGTCCTGAAATCTTGCAGGTTTATTGCAGTTATTAATACCTAAAATCTGACACAAGGATTTCCCAATAAAGCTACAAAAATTTTTTTATATAATTTTTTTAAAAATTGAAAAAAAATCGTATTTTTTTAAATACCTTTTTTATTTTTTAATATTTTCGTTAATTCTGGCCAAAATTACATTCCTGACATTAAAACGAATATATTGATGTACATAAAGTATATATATTTTATCAAAAAGAATAAAAGTAATCGCTATTTATATTTTTCAAAAAAAGTAAAATTTTAAATTTCTTGAGATTGCTAAAATTTTACATAAAAATAATTACTATTCAATAAAAGATTGAAAAATTGGTTTATATTATATTGAGGAAGCTAAATGTTCGTGGAATGAACAACTTGTTTTATTTTGTCGACCGCCATATTGGATCTGCCGTTTTGAATTTTGGAAAACGAATACCATATTCATAATCATATCCGTAAGAAGATGTATAATATGAAAAAAAGTATTCTTCTTTTTCAGATAGAAGAAGATATAGTCTAGACTGGGTATTTCTGCGAGTTTTTAGTATATGGTAACTTTGAAAAACTCATCTAAGTTTATGTAATAATAAAATCTAGTTTTTTTAAATTACAAGTGAAAGTTTGATTATTATTATATTTTACAAATCATTAAACTTAATCAAATTTCGTTACTTATTTATATATTTAAAAATTAAATTAAAAATTAATTATAAATACATGTATTATTGTCAACACGCGAATATTATTGTGCGACATTTATGAAGGAAAGACCAATTATTGTGCGAGTATTATTGCAGAAAATCAGGTGTCGCATATCGCGCTGGTATCAATAATTGTATCACTCGCAGGCATACCCACACTTACCCTAGGGCTGTTCTTTCATTACTGGAAACAAAAATACTTTCTTTTGATATTATAAATCTCCTTACAAAATTACAAAAACTATATTCAAATCTTGACACTTTTCTGCCGCTTCCGTCACTTCTACGCCCAACGCCAATTCGACGCCATGACACTCAAATGGTTAATATATGAGGGTCCCGATCAAATAACTCGACCGACGCTCAGAGACACGCGCTAATGCCAGTCGGGTAGCAGTGATAGGCGAAGAGGCTCTCACTGCTAGCCGACTGGCATTATCTTATGCATCTTGTAGAAAATTCATATTAATATACATTTACTATTTATACTACTCCGATTTTTATATAAATTGATATATTTATGTATTTTTACGTGCTGATTACGAATATGAAAGTGAAAATTGGCGCGATTTTAAGTTTCATCGTAAAAACAATAAAAAACACCATAAAATTGTGGATTTTTGCGTTTAACTCGTGGAAAACGTAAAATTTCAATAAATGTTTCACACAAAAAATAGAGACTTTACAAAAATACACATTTTTTGTTCACAAAACTTTTGTCTAAAATTGTTAATTTTCGAGAAAAATGCAATAAACAATAGGTTCACAATGTTTTTATGGTCTTACCATTAAAATCAAATTAGCTTTGTGAATTTACAAAGGAAATCAAATTGACTTTCTAGTTGGTACTAGAAGCTACCTAACCCAGAACCAAAAACCCCTTCCAACGTATTTAAAAAAAACTTTTTTCTAGTTTCCCCGAAAAGGCACCATCTAGTTTCCTTGCACGTTTTTATGTAGTCAATTTGACTCTCTTTCTTAATTCACAGACTAGAAATACATAAATATACCAATTTCTATAAAAATCAGAGGGGGACGTTTTTGGAAATATATCATCCTTATAATTTTTATACAGATGTTTTTTATTTAAATTCATTATTTTATATTTGATTTATAATTTTTGTTTATTTCGTTATATATTTTCTTTTTGAAATAATAAACACAAAAAATTATAAATTCATTAACATGCAAATCTAAATAATTACAACTAAATTATTATATTATTCTAAACATATAACTCTATTAATAGAAGACTGACCTATTTGAATTATTTTATTCATTGCTCATTACATTACGTAGAATCGATTGGCGTTAATAAATATCAAAGCATTTTAAATTTTTGTTAATTTGTTTAAACAATTTTTGTTAAACAAATGGAAATTAAAAATAAAAAAACAGGTATATATTTTTTTCCATTTGCCTATGAATCCAATTGTTAGTTTTTTAATACAATAGCTGGTTTTTTCATGGGACTTAATCGGTTAATTATCTTTTTGCTCGCATTTTGACGCATTTGTGGAAGATCACGCTGACTTTCCGTAACATTTTCTAACATTTCTCTAATTTTGTTATTTGTTTTCCCATGTTGATCGACGCCAAACAACAATCGACTTGGAGTTTCTCCAATAGACCGACAAATTGTATTATTTATCGAAAATTCTGCTTGTTTAACAACTTTATCCCATTCATTCTGATTCACACATAATTTCATTTGCTCTTTTAGTACCAACTGCAATCAAAACATGCTAAACCGATTTTTCCTTAAGAAATTCGGAAAACACTTTCGATGTGAAACAAGTGCCTCTATCACTAATTATTCGTTTCGGGACACTGTAATTTGAAAATAATCACTTAACAAATTAATGACTTCGCCAGCTTAAGTCGATTTACACGCGTATAATTTTATAAACTTTGTGATACTATCGACCATTTCGAAGACATATTTGTTTCCTTGTTTTGTTTTTTTTAAATGACCATAATGGTCAATGTGAATTGTGTCAAAGGTACATCATTTTTTTTCAATGCCGTGCATGAATCCTTCTCTTTTTCTGCTTTTAGGAGAGAATTCGATGCATTTTAAACAATTGCTTATATATTGTTTAACTCTTTCTCGCAAATTTGGAAACCAGTAAACTTTTAACAATTTGTTTACAACTTTGTCGAATCCTACTTGCCCTAAATCGTCGTGACAGGTGCGTATGACGTTGCCGATTAGGCATTCTGGTACAAAAAATAAAATGTTATCGTCATTCATTTTTCGCTAAACAAGACCGACGCGTAATTAAAAGGTCGCGTGCTCAGATTGAAGGTTCAAAAATAGAGCTAAGATATCTTTGAAAAACTCGTGGCGCATTTGTCAATCCAAACGGCATTCTTAAGAATTCATACAACCCAAAATGGGTTATAAACGCGGTATATTTAATTGATGATTCGGACATTTTTATATGGTGGAATCCGTCTTTTGAATCTAATTTAGTAAAGCGTTTTTAATTTTTCAATTTATCTACATGATCTTCAATCAAAGGAGTCGGAAAATTGTCTTTAATTGTTACTTTATTAATTTCCCGATAACCTGAGCACACTCGAATTTTACCGTTTTTCTTTCGAACTAGTACCATTGGACTGGCATAATTAGAATTACTTTTGCGGATAATCTTTTTCTTTAACCAATTATCTAAAATAACAAATAATTTCTCTTGTTCAGAAAATGCTAACCTTCTCGGACGAAAAGAAATTGGTTGATCGTGCTTTAAATGAATAGTTATTTCGGGTTCAATGAACTCTTCGCCTTCGTATCTCCCGCATTGATAAACAATTTGGTAAAGATCATGCATATCTTTAAAAAGATCGGGCGGAAGATCGGGCCCGATGTCTAATTCTTCGTTAACCTTGGTCGGAGTATCTACGTAATCGATCAATAATAAGAGATTAATAAAATTTACATCATTTTGTTTTTCGCTTTCTAAACGCATCATGGCTCATGGTATCATCAGGGACCATGACAAAATTAATTTTTGTTCTTACTTGTTCAATATTTACTTCAATTTCAAAACAACCCAAAACATTTAAACAAGAATTATTTATACCGAAAAATTTATTATCTCCTTTCATAATAGATTGTGCGCTTAAAGGAACATATTTGTTTTTTATTAAACTGATGGGTGATCCGGAATCCACCACGGCCATAATTTAATTTGTATGAAATACTTGCGTATTTTCATCTTTCACACTGAATTCGACAGGCAAAACATAAGGAGGAACTAAATCGTTACTTAAATTTAAAGACTTATCTTTCGCTGTGATGTTTTCGGACTCTGCTTGCACCAGATGAGTTGTCTTCTCGATTGTTCGCACTTGCTTTTTCGGACAATTTTTATCTGATGTGAAGTATCGCCGCACTCGTAACAGGATCCTTTTTCCCTTTTTTCTTTCCTGCATTCGGTAGCCAGATGACCTTGTCTGTTACAATTGTAACATCTCACAGTTCGCCTTTCCTGTTGATTTGAAGCTGCTTCGGTTTTTAGCACATCCTTTTTCTGCTCTTTTGATTTCTGCCTTGATGATTTAACCTCTGTTGATTTCGAATCCTTCTCGTCATAAAATTTGGATAATGAAATCTCTTCAAATGCTTGTAATAAATCTTTCGTCGTTTTAAAGCAGTGCATTCGCGCTTGTTTTCTAATCCTGAGATCCGGAATGCCATCCACGATATAATTAATCACTTCATCTTCTGGAACCGAAACTCGATTTGCTAAAATCCCTTTGTCATGGTAGTAATCACTAAAAGGTTCACTTGCTAGCCACTTTCTTTTTTCGAAATCACGACGTAAGGTGATTTTATTGGGGCATTGATTGAACGTAATTTCCATTTTTTCCTTTAATTCGTTCACACTTAACGAAAGGTGTTCGGGTTTTGAATGAAACCAATCTAAAGCACGTCCTTTCAATATGTGATCATTAAGCGAATAATTTTCACGGATCCATTCTAATTTTTGAAACCAACTATCAAACGAATTATCACTTCCCGTAAAATCATTTAGTAAATCACTAATTGCTTTCAAATTAATATTCGAGATCGTTGTATGCGAACTAGTACCACTATTTTCACTTAATGGGGTTTGAGATCTTCGCAAAAATTCAACTCCTCTCGCCAAAAGTTCTTTTTCTCGTCTCAAAAGTTCCTTCTCGCGCACCATAAGGGCAATTTCCGGATTATTTGGTGAAGAAATCGGACATAATTGTCGAACCTGGGGTTAGATTTGGCAATCCTGAACCGGACGGTGATTGATTTAATAATACCGAATTGGTCTTTCCGAAATTAGGAACTGCTATGTCCGGCGGTCTTGAACCTGTTGAACCTTTATCAATTTCTTTCGAAGGGGGGCCTTCTCCATTTTCATTACCCGGAGACGTATTTAATTCGGCCCAGATGTTTGGATCAAAGTTGTTCAACCGTTCAATCAATTCAGCCTTTGTTCTCGCGATCTCTAGATTTTTACGCCGTAAAATCTCTTTTAACTCAACTAAGGTGTATTGAGAGGGGGTTTTGTTCGCCATATTAGTTCACTAACTTTTTTAAATAAAATTTTCTTTTCGTTTTCTGTAAAAGCACACAACACAGAAACGGAATTCAGAAAGTTCACAAAATGTCAAACGTCTTAAAAGTTTGGTTCACAGCACAAAGCAATAAATAAGAAAGGCACACAGAATAAATAAGGGAGGCACACAGCAAAAAATAACTCGAACATAACATGTCGATCTGGTCATATTTTACCGAGATTCACGACTCTAAGTCCAATTCGCGCACAGCAAAAAGGGGTCATAATTTTTTACAATCACTCCGATTAATTACCGTGAGGGTGTAAATAAAGTCAAAATAATTCAACTCTTTGGTTACATCCCACTTCTGATACTGTAGGAGGGCAAAGCGTAAAATAAAATAAGACAATTATTAAGGTGTCAGGCTAAAGTGTTTATTCTTTCAAGTACATGAAGGAACTGATCATTTTTGATCCTTTACAAGGTTTGCAGATTTACCTGCAATGTAGCATACCAATAAGTACGAAGGTGGGGGACCTTTTTGTCGTCCGTAATTGCCAGGAGTAAGAAAACAGATGTTTTATTACTCCTGGAAAACCCACAAAAATGAAAGTAGGGAAAACCGAAAAATATAAATAAACATTCCACTGAAGACGATCATAAAGAGAGTTATAAAATAGTTGTTCTCTACAGTTTTAAAAAAAATAATTACACTGCCGTTGGTAAATATAGGTACCGCTTTGAACGCACGGCCCAAAAACATACCAATATTTGAATCACGATTTGTTTGTAAATACAAATATCAGAAAATTAACAAACATACCATTCTGAAGATTATTAAATTCTACGATAAATGATATATAGCTGTAAATTTTTATAATTTATGCAAAGGTTGCGGCAATCAACAAATTCCACAAAACAATTTTTAAAAATAAAATTTTTTTAAAAATTTTTCAACTTCTGTATATTTTTAAAAAAATGTCAGAAAAAATTTAAAACTTACATAGGTGTAATCGTTCAAGTCTCATCTTTAAATTAAGATCAAAAAAGTTTAAAAGTCTGATTCGGTTCGTAAGATTATTATAAACGTTGGAGCATGTTTTTAGACAAATGTATTTATTTAGTCGATTTTCAATGGTTTTTGTCTGTAAATGCTTAATCGTTTATAATGATATCTCGTTAATCGATTAAGACTTCAAAAATTTTTTGTTCATAATTTAAAGATGAGACTTGAATAATTACACTTATGTAAGTTTCAAATTTTTTCTGACATTTTTAAAGAATATACAGAAGTACATTTGAATGGTTTTGTCGTATACAACATTTTTTAGAGTATCTAGAGAAGAGTCCTACAGTACCATTACCTTACGGTTTATTTAATATAAGAAAAAACACCATAACTTACATGTTCAATACAATACAAAATAAAGAAATTTTAACAAAACGAGCATGAACTTGGGCATGTCATGTTCGATATTTATTTATATTTAAGTAAATCTTAAAATTTCCACTGTAGTGTTTTGGGTTTTCGAGTAGCTAGAGTTATCGGTTCACAAGACAAGATCGTAGTGTGGTGATAGTGTTATGCAAATTATGTTTTTCATTACCTGGACATAAATATAGTTTTGGAATTTTTTTAGTTACACTAAATTAATGACAACTGAATCATAATATATCCTAAAGTGCAGTATTATATTCCTCATTCAATAATGTTTAAAGTTTTAACTTCTTAAAAGTGCAAATTTGATGTTAGGAAAGTTTTAATGTATCATTGTTTTATTTAAATATATGGTAAATCTTAAGACAAAGAGTTGATTTTATCTTTATAAATAAATAAATAATAAAGGAAACATATTTTAGCGCCACATACTCTCCGGGTTAGAACACTAAATAACGAATCATGGAAAATGTGGCCTCCAGTACCGGCCAGTATAAATGTTAGCGGTTAAAAAAAAGTAATAATCGCAAATATATTGCTTTAAAAGCTCCGACATGTTTGAACAAGCTTCGTGAACACAAATTTTACAATGCCCAAAATGTAGCCAAACTTCTTAATGATATTCAAGGAACAAAAGACAACTTATTTTTTCCAGATCTGCAGCTTGAGGTGAAATCATTACAATTCTTCAAACTTCTTTTTACAGCTCTCTGCATATTGTCAGGATCCCAGATGCCATTCTTTGTCTTTGTTTCTTTATTATTTTCATTATTTGTTATCATAATAAGAAAAAAATGTAATTTGTAATCAACTTTTGATAGTGGCCGGTACTTTAGGAAACTAATTATATTGTTATTTATAATAATAGAAAGTAACAAACGCGTCAAGACTATTCAAAACATATTTTTCTTAAAGCTGTATAAATTATGAACAAATTCCAGGTTTTACATAATGACAATTCGATCGCAAAGTTTAAAAATTTTACAAGAAACATTAGTTTTGTTAGTTACACTCAAATCTCGCTATAACGAGAAGTTCGGGAGTCAAATCTCCCTCTATTACGAGCGCAAAAGGAGAAATGAGAAATCCCCACTTTTACGATTCTTTATTCATTTTTTTAGTGTTTACAATTTACATAATGTCAAAATTACAAACTTAACCTTGTTTAATTTGAACTTTAATATACAAAAAATTTATATAAGCTAAAATTTTGAAGATGTTCGACTGATTGATATAATTTCAAATACGAAGTGACTTTTTTATTTTTATTTTATATAAATAAAATTGATTTTAACCAAATTTAAACCAAGTGAATGTGCATTTGTTTATAAATAGTGGGGACAATCGCCAGGAAATTTTTCTCGCTATACCGAGAGACAGAGCCCTCGTTATAGAGAGCGCTCGTTATAGAGAAGGTCGTTATAGCGAAATTTGAGTGTACTTTTACAGACTGTTGTTTAGTAGAGTCTACAATGAGCTCGATCGAAGTGGACGTGCTCATTGTAGACTTTACTTTAAGGCTGCCTATACATTGTGGTGAACGCGAACGTGTGACGTCACAATGTTAATCAAATAAGGGAACGTACACGTTCACGTCGCGTACAATGTATTCTGTTCTCGCCTTAAGGCCGAGGTAGGTTAGCTGCGTGAAGCGTAAATGCTCTTGATCTAATATGAAATAAATAGCGCATGAAATAACAGCATCATTTAATATTGCTTCTTAGAAATAGCAACTGGCATATACTGGATGCTGGCCGGTACTGTAAGTTTTTCCCTTAATCATTTTTTGTGTGAAGGATAATATTCTTTAGGGTCAGGGAAAAAGTAAATTTTTTTCTGGAAATCAGAGAAAAGTCAGTGAAAAAAATTAACGTCTATAAATAAATTTGAACTGTAAAAAAATGTTACTTACTTATTAGGCAATTTATAATCTTGGTCAAATTTTTGAGATGGACTACAAATTTTCTTTAGCATCTTAACGGATCCTGGTATACTGCCTTCCTGAGAACCGTCATATATCTCCACTGTTGATTTGCAAAACGGTGCACTGTAAATGTTATAAAAAAATTCTATAATTCGTCAGAAATTATAAAATTTGAAAGTTATTATTACCAAGTGCGAAATGCTAAGACTGTAAATAAGACCCACGATTGGTCCAGTGATGTCTGACGAAATATGGCAGTCATTACTGGGCCATCACTGGCATTCAAATTGTCCCAATGTTGTGTCAGCATTGTCAGTGGTCCTCAATTTTTCAAATTTTACGACATTGAGCCAAATATCGGCCCAACATTAACACCGATGCTCAGAATTTATAATTTGCAGATACTAACTCGAATTTTAGGTCAATAATGGCTCATTAACGCCCCAAGTAACGAGCCAGTAATGGCAAATTATAATTTTTAATGACATGACGTGTTTCGTCCGATTACTCCGCCAATTATGGTGCCAATTGTCAGATACTCTAATTTTACATGATTGGGCCGACCCTTGGCTCAATAATGGCATGTTCACTACAAAGTTGAAAATTATTTAATGTAAAATTCAATTGTCAGTGACAGGACTAAGATCGGCCTAGTGACGGCACGTTATTGGAACATTAATGGTCTAAATTTTTTATCTTTGATGGCAAATTATAATTATTGTATTTATGAAGGTCTATAAAGTTGTATGTAAGATGGCAAATTAAATTTGCCAATATTAAGACGTAGATTGACTCAATAGTGGCCCATTATCGACCAGTAACATAGCTTATAAAAACCTTTTTGCCCACTGAACTTCACGTCAGCGTAGCATAGTGGTCAGAGTGTTAGGCTTTGTCTTCCAAGACTCAGTGCCAGCTTTGACAATACTGGGCCAGTGTTGGGCTGCGTTAGTTTTTGTACTTGGGTTAATATATTTATTATTGATTAAGTAGAACATAATAGTATTATTTTCAACAGTATATTCAGTAATTTTTAAGTACTTTCTAAATTTGAATTAATAAACATTATGGTGAACGTTATTTGGCAAAAGTTTGAATTTCTTAGGTCGCCGGGCAGAATTTGCTTTTGAATATGAAAAAAATGAGCTATGCGTAAGAAAAGCCCAATCGATCAATATTAACCCGTGTCACCGAAGTGTTAAAGTTTAAATGAGGTTTAACATAGGATTAGTGCACTTTTTTATATTTTGTATGAGAACTTTTTTATAAAATTATTTTTTGCCTTGGCGACATTCATATTTATGTTTTTTGATGTGCTGAACATGAATTCGATGTCAAAAATAAGTTTTGACAGCTTCCTTCTGTAAAAAAAAAGCTGTCAATCTTTGTAAAACGACAGTTTTTGTGTTTAATTTAGTAAATCAAACCAAATTTTGCTCATATAAAAATATTTTAAGAACAACAAGGTCAAACTAAATAGAAATATGTAATATTGAAAGTGGATAGCAGTCAATTAAACTGCCAAGCTTTTAAAAACAAGTTTTTGACAGTTAGTAAATTAAATAACTCAGATAAAAATATTTTTAGGGTATTAAGGTAAACGTGAATAGAATGATATAAATATGATAGTTGACAACAGTCAATTAAGATGTCAAACTTTTGAATCGGAGACTTTTACATTAAATTACTTGCATACAAGTGTTTTTAAGCACACTGAGGTTAATCATATTAGCGACATGTATTTTTTACAATTGGCAGCTGTCAAAAAATTAATGAGAGAATTTTGCTTTTTAACCATATAAATTTAATTTTTAAGTACCTTTTTCCTTAAATTTGTTAATTCACATTAGTTTTTGTACTAGCGTTTCAAAATTTTGACCTTTTAAACGACAGTTGTCAACTGTTAAATTTACGTAATTCTATTTAGGTTTACCTCAAAAACCCTAAAAATATTTTTATCTAAGTAATTTAATTTACAAACTGTAAAAAAACTATCGTTTTTAAAAGCTTGGCAGTTTAATTGACAACTGCCAACTGTCCATATTACATATTCCTATTTAGTTTGACCTAGTTGATTTTAAAATATTTTCATATGAGCAAAATTTGGTTTGATTTGTTAAATTAAACACAAAAACTGTCTAAATTGACACAAAAACTGTCGTTTTAAAAAGATTGACAGCTTTTTTGACAGCTAGCAGCTGTCAAAACTCATTTTTGACATCGGATTCGTGTTCAGCACATCAAAAACCATAAATATGAATGTGGCCAAAGCAAAAGATTAATTAAAAAAAAGTTCTCATACAAAATACAAAAAAGTGCACTAATCCTATGTTAAACTCCATTTAAACTGTAACCCTTCGGTGGCAGGGGTTAATATTGATCGATTAGGTTTTTTTAGTGCATAGCTAATTTTTTTACATTCTAAAAAAAAATTTGCCTGTCGACCTAAGAAATTCCAACTTTTGCAAAATAACGGTCACCCTAATAAACATGTTTTCTAATCGGTATGAATCGCTCTCCTCATTGACTTGCAAACATTTTTAAGTCCAAATCTCAAATAATTTATTATTACTTAAAAAGTGATGTTAATAATCATTATAAACAATGAAAAACACAAGTTTAAAAAAATTATTTACACTTTTTTAGAAAAGTTGAAGTTACATAAGAGCAAATCTTTGAGGGACCACGCGAGACGCACTCATGATTTGACACACATCATTGATTAGCAAAAAGGACACCACACTAAATATACTAAAATGGCTTTCGGTTAAAATTCTTAAGATTTTCAAAATTTTTAGTTTAAAGTTTTTTTTTGAAATAATTGAGAATAATAATTAACATTTTGTTCACTGGAAGTTTTTGATGACTAAACATTTTTCAGATAAACGAAAATCTGTAACACTAAAAATAATAATTTGATTTTGTGCTTTTTAATATATTTTTAAATTTATAAAACTAAAAGTAATACTGAAAATAATTGTTTATTGATTTAATTATTTGAATAATAATTTTTAATAATTAAAAGAATTCGGGATAATTATGAGTAAAATTTTTAGTAACAGTTTTCACTTTGTCTTCTTAAATAACAGAATATACGGCACGGGTATTGATATAGTACATTAGGTGAGAGTTCTTGCAGTCTTCAATGGCCGTGCTGTTTAAATACGTGCGTTATAAGCTTCAGGTATGTGTTAGCGTCGGGGAAACGTGAGTTCCATCCCATATGCAAGTGAATTTTTTCATTCTTCATTTTAAAGCGTTATACAAAATAATGAAATTGGGTGTTGAGTTGTGAATAAAAACTGTGATCATGTTTGTAAATAATGTTAAAGGTTTTTTTAATCAAGAAAAAAATTGTATCGATTAACAGAAAAATTATTTTCTTATCAAAATTATTTTTTTAATATGAATAAAAATAATAACAATAATATTTATTAGTGAGATGATTAAAAAATCAATCACTCCTAGTCAGGATTAAAAAAAACAAAAAATACAATTTCTTTTGATGTTTCGACAGCACGGTTGTCCTTTTCAGAAACTACAATTTATTAAAAAAAATATTTTTAATATAAATTAAGAATATTTTTACAAAAGGAATTTTCAAAAAAATATAATTTACAATTATTACGGTAAGAAAATATTATAAATCATGTAAGTCACACATTGCTTGTAAAGAACGAACGTCTTCGTCAAAGCGAGAACGATTAGACACTGATTCAAAATAGTCAACGTAAGTTAAATTTTTTATGTTCATTATTACGTACACCAACCATTCTTTTTGACTGACGAACATAAGAAGCAGAGCAATTTCAACAATTAATGTTATAAACAGTATTAACATTTTCAGTTTTTTGTTTCGATATTTAGCTTTTATGACGAGGTTATGACTCATTTTTTTATTATCTGTGGGAACTGTTAAGATATTATAATTTTTAAGAAACATTGAAGTGTTCTCATAAAGAGTGGGAACATAAGGTAAAAAGATTTTGGGGATTATTTTATACATTACATTATTGTTACTAGTTTTTATGTTGGAAGTGGAATGAATAGAACAGATACGCTTAGTGATATATCCTTTATAGGAAATCTGCTATTTTATGACATAATAACGCTTGCTATTAGTCAAGATACGATGATAATGCTTGCTATTGGCTTTTTTTCTTCTTAAATGACTTGAAGCTAGGCCAACTGTCAGAACACAATCACTTATATACCAACTAGATTTGCGTTTCTACAGAACGACTTTTGAGGTTAGGAGTACTCGAATTTGCCTGGACCACCCGTCAATGGGTTTTCTCGCCAGAGAAGAGGGAAACTGTAGAAAACCTCTTAAAAAGTTAGTTCTTAGGTTATTTCAAAATATTTAATTATCAGAATAGTTGTAATAGATAGTATGGAAAACTTCGTTCATAATAGAGTAGTTCAAGTTAAGAATGATGCAATAGGCGCGCGTAGCGCTCAAACATTAGCTTTAGTTTAACGATAAAACCCAAAGGATAATTTTGGATTAAAATTTCTTTAACGAACTCGATGTTTTTGGTATGAAATTTATTATCAGAAAGTTTTACTGCTCTATCAATTAAATTATATATTATGGCGATCTTTTGAGAAGAAGGGTGTTTTGAAAAATAATTAATAGTTCGTCTCGAAAAAGTAGATTTCACAGCCACATAAAAAAATTTTGGTTTGACCTGGAGGTTTCACTATGTGTACCTTTTGTTTTTGGGGTCGCTGAATCCTAATCCAAGGTCCATTTAACCATCAGATCAGGGTTTCTTTATAACCCCAGAAAACCAACATGGCGGACACCTTTAAAAATAATTCATCGGATTCGAATAAAAATCGTTACTCGGGGGTTTTAGGGGTCGTTAATTACAAATTTGATATCAGTTTTTAAAAAATTCAATATGGCGGATCCAATATGACGGACATTTTATTGTAAAATTCATTGGATTCACTTGAAAATCCTTACTTAGAGATTTTAGGGGTCGCTGAAACCGAATTTGATGTCAGCTTTTAAAAATTCAAAATCAGCGACCCCTAAAACACCTGAGTAACGATTTTCATGTGAATCCGATGAATTTTTTTAAAAGATGTCCGCCATATTGGTTTTCTGGGGTTATAAAAAACTCTGATCTGATTGGATTGAATGGACATCGGTTTTGTATTTAGATACCCCTAAAACGTAAGGTACACATAGTGAGACCTCCAGGAGCGGGACTCTGAGTTAGCGCCACTATAATAGCGCCACTATAATAGCGCTCACTATAATAGTGCCGTAGCGCCACTATAATAGTGCTCACTATAATAGCGCCACTATAATAGCGCTCACTATAATAGTGCCATAGCGCCACAATAATAGTGCTCACTATAATAGCGCCACTATAATAGCGCTCACTATAATAGTGCCATAGCGCCACTATAATAGTGCTCACTATAATAGCGCCACTATAATAGCGCTCACTATAATAGTGCCATAGCGCCACTATAATAGTGCTTACTATAATAGCGCCACTATAATAGCGCCACTATAATAGCGCTCACTATAATAGTGCCATAGCGCCACTATAATAGTGCTTACTATAATAGCGCCACTATAATAGCGCTCACTATAATAGCGCTCACTATAATAGTGCCATAGCGCCACTATAATAGTGCTCACTATAATAGCGCCACTATAATAGCGCTCACTATAATAGTGCCATAGCGCCACTATAATAGTGCTCACTATAATAGCGCTCACTATAATAGTGCCATAGCGCCACTATAATAGTGCTCACTATAATAGCGCCACTATAATAGCGCTCACTATAATAGTGCCATAGCGCCACTATAATAGTGCTCACTATAATATTATTTATAATACTATAATACTATAATACTATAATACTATAATACTATAATACTATAATACTATAATACTATAATACTATAATACTATAATACTATAATACTATAATACTATAATAATATTTATAATAATAAAATTTTAAAGACGCTATTATACTGAGCGCTATTATAGTGAGCATTATTATAGTGGCGCTATGGCACTATTATAGTGAGCGCTATTATAGTGAGCGCTATTATAGTGGCGCTATTATAGTGAGCGCTATTATAGTGGCGCTATTATAGTGAGCGCTATTATAGTGGCGCTATTATAGTGAGCACTATTATAGTGGCGCTATGGCACTATTATAGTGAGCGCTATTATAGTGAGCACTATTATAGTGGCGCTATGACACTATTATAGTGAGCGCTATTATAGTGAGCACTATTATAGTGGCGCTATGGCACTATTATAGTGAGCGCTATTATAGTGAGCACTATTATAGTGGCGCTATGGCACTATTATAGTGAGCGCTATTATAGTGGCGCTATTATAGTGGCGCTATTATAGTGGCGCTATTATAGTGGCGCTAACTCAGAGTCCCGCTCCTGGTCAAACCAAAAATTTTTTTTGTGTGGCTGTGTTTTTTATACCATTTAGTGATAATATTTCCGATATCATTAATAACATTAGCGTCTAGAAAATAAATACACTTATATCTTTCAACTTCAAAAGTGACATTACTGTTACGTATATAAAAAGAGTATAGTCAAGGTTGGACCACTGTCTAGGTAGTCCATTCGCGTTTTTTTGTCAAGTTCACTAGCGCCACCTACGCGCATGCTTGTCGAAGTTTGATTTTGCGAAATCTAACTTTTTGTTTAATTACATTTTCGGAGGATCGAAAATTGTGTTTTCTGTGACGTCGGTACAAAAAAAGCTCAAAAAAAGTTTTATGCATAATGTGAAAAACCATTAATAAAAGATAAAAAACAAATTGAATCGTCAAGGCAAGTATGCAGAAAATTTGAAGGACTCATGGTTAAAAGAAAAACAAAGTAAAAAATCGAATCCCGAAACGTATTCACTTATGGTTACAACAATTCGGTAATGTTACTTACTGTCAAGGTCGGCCACTATGTGTTTAAAATGCGCAAAGATGAGGACGAGCTACTTCATTTGCAAAAACTGCAATTCTGTATAACTCATAATATTAAATCATCTTATTAAAATTTTTATTTAATTTTATTAATATTTTAGTGCAAAAAATTTTTTTATTTATATTTATTTACATTGTTTATTTTTATTATTTTGATATTTCATTAAGTTACAAACTGTAAGCAATAAAGAATCAATTTTTCGTAACTCCAAACATGTTATTTTATTTTTTAACGATTAATGCCCTTTGAATTTTAAACATGGCCAACCTTGACTGCAAGGACCAACCTCGACTACAAATTTTTTTAAAAATCTTAATAACTTTTTCATTTTAAAACCAATGAATTTACTTTGTACAGAAAAGATGGTCCTATTAAACAGGACTTTCCAACCATATACTTCAATTGCCCAAATTCATTTTTTAAAAAAAAGTTATAAACAAAAGTCAAAAAGGTGACCGACCTCGACTATATTCCCCTATGATTTTGATTTAGGTACAGAATTATTTAGTAAAGTGAAGAATTGTTTTGATAAAAAATACGTTTGTGAACCAAGAGTAGAAGCAACAGATATTAAAGGATTATTATCTTTATGAATTTTTATACACCATAAATTTTAGAGATATTTGTATTTGTTTGAGTGAGCTCTATATCTCTCTATTTTCTATAAAGAAATCCATTATTATTCAAATTTTTTAAGATTTTATAAACTTTTTTTTAATGCAGGAAGTGTGTCACGTTTTATAATTTTGTTTTTTTTATCCGAAAGTAGTGTTTCGAGTTTCTGAGTATACTCAGTTCTGTTCAACGCTATTGTGACATTTTTCTCGTCTGCGTTTGTAATTATGACATTATTATGTCATATCAACCATAATAATGTCATTAACCCTTTATCGACGAGATGTGCTGCTTTTCAACATGAACTTCAAACGCCTACAATTTGTAGAAAGAAGCCATAAAATGGTTTAAAGGCCATATCCTACTATTTTTGGGGTCGCTCTTTCGAATGGCGTGGTCAAAATTTTCAAAAAATGATATTAAACCCTTCTTTGTCCAAAAATACTTAAAAATGTCAAGTTTTTTTAATGCAATTTTTTTTAAAAGAATTTTTTTCTCCGCCATAACATTTTTTAAATAGAACAAAAAGTATAAGAAACGTGTTCCGGATAGTTGTACTTAAAAAATATCTATTTCTAATTTTTAGTTTTTTGGATTTTTAATTTAAAATGGAGCTTGAAGGACAAAAAAATTTCCTAATTTTACGTAAAATTACAAACTTTTTTAAAATTGTTCAAATCTAATTGAAATTTGTTACTCGGGGGTTTTGGGAGTCGCTGCTCATAAATCTGAAGTCAGATTCAAAAAATTCAAAATGGCGGATCCATTATGGCGGTCGAATTTTGTGAAACTGTTTGAATTCAGTTGAAACTCGTTACACGGAGGTTTTTGGGGTCGCTGATCACGAATTTGAAGTCAGATTGAAAAAATTTTAAATGGCGGTATCAAAATGGCGGTTTAAGTTTTCAAATTTACTCAGATTTGCTTGAATTTTTTAACCCGGTGGTTTTTAGGTCGCTGATTACAAATATGAAGTCAGATTAAAAAAATTCAAAATCGCGGATCCAAAATGGCAGCTTAATTTTCCAAAATTACTGAGATATGCATGAAATTTGTTACTCTGGGGTTTCCGGGGTCGCTGATTTTGAAAATGAAGTCGCCTTTAGCCTTTAAATAATTAAAGTTGCCCGATTCTTACCATGACTAGGTATAGAGAAACGCGAGAAACATATATAGAGAAACATTTTTTTACTTTTTCAGTGATTTAAAATTTTTTCTGTTTTTTAATCTTCTCTTTTTTGTTTTTTTTTTAATTTCATAATTTACTTCTTTCAACTTTTTATTAAAAATTATTAATTTGTATAATTATTTTTTATTGTTTTGCTTTTTCAATTTTAAAATCTAATTATTTCAACTTTTAATTAAAAATAATTTAAGGTGCAACAGTATCGAGGTAAATGCTGTTTTTCTTTCTCATGTACTGACGACATTCCCATTCTTACTTTGTTTAAATAATCTTTTTTGATGCACATAACCAATAATTTTGTACTTTCTCTTTCCGAAGAAGGAAATACTGCAAAACATGCAAGTTATATTACTTTGACAAATGCTTCAAAAAAGCGCATTATACAAATTAATATTTTTTAATAAAAAGCGCATTATACAAATTAATAATTTTTAATAAAAAGCACCATTTTAAATTCAAAATACAAAAAAATAAAAATTAGAAATGGATATTTTTTAAGTACAACTATCGGGAAAACGTTTCTTATACTTTTTGTTCTATTTAAAAAATGTTATGGCGGAGAAAAAAATTCTTCTAAAAAAATTGCATTCAAAAAACTTAACATTTTTAAGTATTTTTGGAAAAAGAAGGGTTTAATATCATTATTTGAAAATTTTAACCACGCCATTCGAAAGAGCGACCCCAAAAATAGTAGGATATGGACTTTTAAACAATTTTATGGCTTCTTTCTACTAATTGTAGGCGTTTGAAGTTTATGTTGAAGAGCAGCACATCTTGTCGTTAAAGGGTTAATGAACATAAGAATTCTAAGACTAGTGTAATTGCTGATTATAATAACAACCTGAATCACAATTTCGAATGAAATAATATTTTAATGCTTTACAAAGAGACTAATTATAATAAGCGTTGAATATTAGAAATGATACACATTAACTTGCAAAAAAATTCTGTTAACAAAAAAGATGATAAACAAAATCTCAGTAACTATATTATATCCATTTTCTCAATGAGAAGAAACACGTGCAACTCTTCCCAGTAAAAAGAGGCATATTGGGCACAATGCATCGGCTTATAGAACGAGGCTTCTGCTCAATTGTCTAAAGCGGCATTTGGACAATTGGGATGGTTGTTCAATGAGCCAATACATTATGCCCAATAATTCAAAACTTATTTCGCGCTTAAAATTGGAAAAACACGACTTAATTGTTGATGAAACATTAAGGAACGTTAAATTATTGATAAACACACAAAAACTAGTTATAAAAACATTTATAATAATAAGAAATAGCGATGTTTCGGAAATGTCAGTTTGCTCCTGACATTTTATTGCTGTACTTATAAAATCTGTCGGTAAAAGTTATGAATGTGATAAAGTGAAATTCTTTTTATCGACTCTTAATATGTATTTCAACTGATAATACATAATTGTAGGTTTCTTTTTTCAGAAATAAAAAGAACGAATTTAATTAATTAAATCAATTGGAAATTGGTAAGTATTATTACATTAATATTTATTAATTATTTATTAATTCCATTCTTTACATAAAGAAATTATTCATTATTTATTGTATAATGTAAAAGATTTTTTATAATTATTTTTATTTAAAATATTTTATATTAATTTATATTTATTATTTATAAATTAGTATAATAGGGGAACATAGTCGAGATCAGCCACCTTTTTGACTTTTGTTTATAACTTTTTTTTAAAAAATGAATTTGGGCAATTGAAGTATATGGTTGGAAAGTCCTGTTTAATAGGACCATCTTTTCTGTACGAAGTAAATTCATTGGTTTTAAAATGAAAAAGTTATTAAGATTAAAAAAAATTTGTTGTCGAGGTTGGTCCTTACAGTCAAGGTCGGCCATGTTTTAAATTCGAAGGGCATTAATCGTTAAAAAATAAAATAACATGTTTGGAGTTACGCAAAATTGATTCTTTATTGCTTACAGTTTGTAACTTAATGAAATATCAAAATAATAAAAATAAACAATGTAAATAAATATAAATAAAAAAATTTTTTGCACTAAAATATTAATAAAATTAAATAAAAATTTTAATAAGATGATTTAATATTATGAGTTATACAGAATTGCAGTTTTTGCAAATGAAGTAGCTCGTCCTCATCTTTGCGCATTTTAAACACATAGTGGCCGACCTTGACAGTAAGTAACATTACCGAATTGTTGTAACCATAAATGAATACGTTTCGGGATTCGATTTTTTACTTTGTTTTTCTTTTAACCATGAGTCCTTCAAATTTTCTGCATACTTGCCTTGACGATTCAATTTGTTTTTTATCTTTTATTAATGGTTTTTCACATTATACATAAAACTTTTTTTGAGCTTTTTTTGTACCGACGTCACAGAAAACACAATTTTCGATCCTCTGAAAATGTAATTAAACAAAAAGTTAGGTTTCGCAAAATCAAACTTCGACAAGCATGCGCGTAGGTGGCGCTAGTGAACTTGACAAAAAAACGCGAATGGACTACCTAGACAGTGGTCCAGCCTCGACTATACTCCCCTAATTACTAATTTCTCATTGATTTAATTAATTAAATTCGCCTTTTTTATTTCTGAAAAAAGAAACCTACAATCATATATTGACTGAATCCATTTCAAATCAGGCAGGTTGACTAACTTCAAGTTATAGATTTAGCTGTCGCTAAAATATGTTATTGTACATGAAAAATAAGCAGACACGTATTTTTTTATTTTTCAAAAAAGTTAAATTTAAAGAAATTATGCACATTTGAAAAAATATTTAAAATTATAAAAATAGGAGATGATTTTCTGAAAATAAATAAGATCAATTTTCTTAAAAACACCACCTTTTTTCTATCCAAATTTTTACTACAAGTTCTTAAAATAATTATGAACATTTCCTATAAATTTTAAGCTGACTAAACCTTTCTTGCAGTCAGAAGAATTTTTTGTTGAAATATTTATTTCCGCAAATTTTCAAATTGTTAACTTGCATTTTTAAAAACAAATGAATCGCTATAACATTGTTGGCGTGAACGTTAACAATTTGAAAATTTGCGGAAATAAATATTTAAAAAAAAAATTTCCTAACTGCCAGAATTGTTTAGCCCACTTAAAATTCATAGGAAACGTTTATAATTATTTTAAGAACTTGTAGTAAAAATTTGGATAGAAAAATGGTGGTGTTTTAAGAAAATTTATCTTATTTATTTTCAGAAAATCGTCCCCTATTTTTATAATTTTAAATATTTTTTCAAATTTTAAAGTGGATTTTGAAGAGGACAAGTCCATCTACAAGACCCAAGAAAGAAAAATAAATTATACTTAAAAGAAAAAAAATGACAAGCAAAACAATTTTTTTCACTATTCATTCGAGTTTTACCACTCAAAGTTCAAATGTGCATAACTTCTTTAAATTTAACTTTTTTGAAAAATAAAAAAATAAATGTCTCTTTATTTTTCATGTGCAATAACATATTTTAGCTATAGCTAAATCTATAACTTGAAGTTAGTCGACCTGCCTGATTTGAAATGGATTCAGTCTATTAATTATTTATTATTTAATTAATTAAATTGAAATACATTGTTTTTCTAAATTTAGAAAAATAATTTACTTATTTTAAATAAAAATAATTATAAAATATATTTTACACTATACAATAAGTAATGAATATTGTGATTATGTTAAGAATTGAATTAATAAATAATTATTCAAAATTATTGTAATAATACTTACCAATTTCCAATTCAAATTCGCTCTTTTATAGGAAAAAAGAAACCTTCAATCATGTGTTGTCAGTTAAAATACATATTAAGAGTCGATAAAAAGAATTACTCTTTATCATACTCATAACTTTTACCGACAGAATTTATAAGTACAGCAGCTATCTGTCAGGAGAAAACTGACATTTCCGAAACATCGCTATTTCTTATTATTTTAAATGTTTTTATAACTAGTTTTTGTGTATTTATCAAAAATTTAACGTTCCTTAATGTTTCGTCAACAATTAAGTCGTGTTTCTCCAGTTTTAAGCGCGAAATAAGTTTTGGATTATTGAACAACCACCCAAATTTGAAATATGAAGATTTCGACTATATCAGCAGATAGTGACATCTATTAGATGTCATTTGAACTCTTTGGTTTAGAGTTAGGTGTTACAAATGGTAATTACTTTCGATATGGTTGTCGATAAGTAATTAATTTTATTAAATTAATTTTGATCTGAAAAAATAAGCTGCGTAAACGAATGCACTGTGCATCTGTGAGGACTCGAACCCCAGTTCATAGCTGCCTGTCGCGGGACCTACGCCTATCAATGCACCTTGCCAACACAGCCTGGACGTACACGCTTCTTATATTCTCAGATCAAGCCCATCACTAGTCAAGAGCTATTGACTAGTGTCAATAGCTTGGCAAGGTGCATTGATAGGCGTAGGTCCCGCGACAGGCAGCTATGAACTGGGGTTCGAGTCCTCACAGATGCACAGTGCATTCGTTCACGCAGCTTATTTTTTCAGATCAAAATTAATTTAATAAAATTAATTACTTATCGACAACCATATCGAAAGTAATTACCATTTGTAACACCTAACTCTAAACCAAAGAGTTCAAATGACATCTAATAGATGTCACTATCTGCTGATATAGTCGAAATCTTCATATTTCAAATTTTCAATCAGCGAATAAAATTCTAACATTAACCACCCAAATTGTCCAAATGCAGCGTTGGACAATTGGAATTGTAATTCCCATAATCCCCGCCAGGCGACCGAATTGTCGTTTTTTGTCGTGAACAGTCTAGTTACTTGCGGAGGCAGAGGGTTACATTCTACAAAGGGCAGTCTATATATTACGTGACGATAATTTTTAAAAATTGTAGTGGAGAGTGCGGCAAAATGGGGTTGGCCGGTCAAATGCGTCAATTTATCCTTGATATGTATCATTCATTTTGATAAGAAAATGTTATTAATTATGAGGACAATATGAACAATTTTTTTTTTGAAAATTATACAACTTTAAAGTTTTGAGCGAAAAAAATATCGATTTTTTTTCAAAATTAAAGTGCTTATAAAACTTTTTGGGATAATTTATATAATTTGGAAATTGTGGGATCTTTTTCGGTACTTATTCTAGAGTAATTTCCAATAGGATAGATTGTTAAATTGTTTATAACAATTTGTAAACATTACATTTTGTTGTAATATGCAGTGTAGGGCAAAAGAAGGTACCTATGTGTTGGGTCATGCCGGGTGGTATTTAATATTCATTGAACTACGTAAAACATCATATTATGCATATTTAACAACTTTCCGCAGAATATTTTCCGCAATATTTTTGTTACGGACTATTATGCTATCGATGTTTCACAATCGATATATCGATCTTTTTTATTATCGATATATCGATATTTTTCATTATCGATGTTTTTTTGTTAAATTCTGGTAAATGTTGCTTGTTTTTTTCATAATAATAAAGAATCTTACTTTTTGTTTGTATTTACAATCGTGTACAACAAGAATGAAACAAATTTTGAAAAAATATTCCATGTTTTGTATAGTAATTTGATACCACCCCATTTTGACCCACCCATGGGGCAAAATGGGGTTTTTGTACCTACTCAGAAAATGGGATATAAGTTCTTTCAAAAATTTTTTTCTCCGCTGTTATCATAATTTCCTCAAACTTAAGAGTAGAAAGAAGAATTCTGATGATTAGCTGAATCGATTTATTCGTTTGGTTCTCTGTAAACAGCCAATTACAAAAAGGTACCCCATTTTGCCCCACTCTCCCCTAATCCTCCCCCTTTATGTAACACACTGTGACATATATTAGCACCATTTTTTTGCTTATCGTAACAAAAACCTTGACACTTCTCCCCAAAAAAAAGCGTTATGTAATATATGCACGATCCCAAAGGAAAATTTAAACTGTCAGAAGTTTCTACCAACTTTTATTAATAAGAATTATTAATTATTCATGTTATTAATAATTATTAATAATATATTCAATAAGAAATATTGAACAATTTTGTACTAATTTATATACATGTTTATATATCGAAATTCATGAGAAACGTTCCTCCAGTTTGCTGCTGATTATATTTCACGGTGTAGACTCTCGAGGTTACCCATATAATCCTAGGTTGTTCCCTCGACATTTCCACTTCTGTGTTTCACGACTGTATCTCCACAGGTAATATAGAGTTTGCATGTTGTTGCTATTGTGTATGATAATTGAAAATCCCAGTGATACAAACTCACGTTACGTCCGGCACGACTTTTCATGACTCTCGTTTATTTGAAAATTGCGGTTTCAATTGAAATTGAGTTCATTTTTTTCTTCTCTTACATTTATAACGAAAAAATCAAAGTTGTTTTTTCTTTTTCACACCTCGCCCAGTAACTCTTATTGGGTATTTATAACTAATGTTCAATGTTTATGTATATAGGAAATTAAAAATTTTATATAGTGTCATATAACAATTTTTTATTTTAATCAGGTTTTTTGAGTCGTTTTTTAAGTATAACTCAAAAAAGAACCAATTTGACAATTCTGACTTCGGATTCGGATTCAGTGAGCAAAAATGCATGGAAAATATACAGCTATAGGGGAGACCGAAGAGGAAAGTAACAACGCTAATATCTTTTAAACAAATTAGCGAAAATACAGTCTACATTTTTTTTTGTAGTTAGTAGTACCCCCTACAACTTTTTCATAGTGTGCAAGAGCATTTCCGGTTAGGTGAAGTTCGTTAGTGACGAGAAGTTACAAAAATAAGTCAAAAGTAAGTTTTCGTTTCAACTTCCGAAACTTCATATTTTTGTAATTACACAGTTTTACGGTTTGAATTTCGCGCATTTCACGATTTGTGGCGATCTTTTTTAAATAGATGGCGCTAAACTATCAATTTTTGTTGGCAACATTGAGCGGAATCATGTCTATATCAGTCATTATTAGTGATTATTAGGTTATAACGGTTACTGATAGAACGTCTAAGCGCCCGTCCTGCCGGAAGGCTGTTCCAAAAATAAGGCTTTTAAAAAAAGGGAATTCAATTTTTCTTTGACGGAACTCCTTGGGATTAAAGTAGACGAAAAGACGAAAAAATCCATATAGTTGACTTTTTAAAATAATAATATTAAACCATTTTTCAAAGCCCTCCAACTTGCTGTTTCTAAAAAGTAAACCTATTTGTTTAATTTAAAAAAAATTCATTTCTAATGTTAATCAGAAAAATTGCGCCCAATTGAATAAAAACTCTCTTCAAATTTGCTTTATAAAATGAATATGGAAGCAGATAAATACAAAAACGAATATATCGTTGGAAAGGTAATGAAACAAGCTTTCCAATTACCCACGTGAAAAAGTTCCCGGGAAAGCACTCCTAGGAAATTCCAACTAGAAATTCCAGCAGGAAATTCCAACAGGAAATTCCAACAGGAAATTCCAACAGGAAATTCCAACGGGAAATTTCAACAGGAAAACTCGCTTTTAATTCTTAATCAAAATTTTAATGAATGTTTTTGCAGTCTACGTGATCTGCATTATCAAAAATTTATTATTTTTAGTATAAAATTAGATGAAATAATTAAATTTTTATCTATTCGCTATTAATTGTTATTGAAATGAAAATTAATTGTCTTGCTGTCGAAAACACGGTTTTTTCTTTTTTTATTCAATAAGTGCTTAATGGTTGTGAAATGTTTTGTTATTCCTGATGTATCATAATATACTAGTAGGTATTGTAAGCTTAATTTTTCGAATATTCTGATGCAGAAATTATAAATAAATAATACTAAAGAAGGTGGTATTAAAATGTTTATTTACAATACTTTATTTTGTACATAACTACATATATTTGAATGCAATATCAAGATATTTAATTAGAATTAAAACTTTGTACATTGGTATTACTCTAAATTTATAATTATATGATAATAAAAGTTTACCTAATCTGAAAACCCTAAATGTTTAATAACTGTAATTCACAATTGTCAAAAGATGATTTTTCGTACTTTCTTTCAACATCATTGGGAAAAATGCAAACGTATTCTAAAACTGTTAAACATTTTCCTTGTATATTTTCAGCTGGAATCAAATACAAGTGTTTGGATTGGTTAACAGGCTTTATAAATTTATTAAAGCTCACTGCAGTCTCAGTTATTGTAATTTCTTTATTCTTATCACAAATTTCTGTTAATTGACAAACAAGAGAGAATAAACGAGTTTCAATTAATAAGAAACACTTTATAACCCCAAACAACGAGCAATTCTTCCAGAAAATGTGAGTCGGTATTAAAACTACACAACATTTTTCATAAAAATGTTACATTTTACAAAAAAAAATAATGTTATTTCAACATTTAACTTTTTTGAGGGAGTTTGTTTAAACATTCATTTTTTATGAAATATGATTTTTAACATTAGTAAAAAAATGTAAAATTTAAATGTTATTTTGTACAAAATAAATTTGTGGTATTTTATTCATGTTATTTATTACAAAATTTTTTGTTATAATGTACAAAAAAATTTTGTTATTTTTTACATTTAAGAAAAAAATTTCTCATTTGTTATTTTATAGAAATCTTAAGGAGTCAAAATTTCTAAACGGATGAGTCTCACACAAAACCCTCTAATTTTATTTAGCTATAATGGGGTTATTTTAATAGCGCATTTAATGAAAGATATTGAAATACTAAGAGATATTACTGAAAAAAGTTTTTGATAATGTTATTAATTATTGAAAATATTGAAATTTTTTACTTATAAAGTTTATTTTCTCAGAAACTTATTAAATGATTTCAATGTATCAAAAGATATTTGATTTCACTAAAAAAAGTTATTCACTAAAAAAAAATTCTGGTTGGAATTACCAGAAATCCCAGTTTTAACTAGAATATGTGTTAAATATACCCTAACTAGAACTTTTTTTCAGTGAATAACTTTTTTTAGTGAAATCAAATATCTATTGATACATTAAAATCATTTAATAAGTTTCTGAGAAAATAAACTTTTTAAGTAAATAATTTCAATATTTAATAACATTATGAAAAACTTTTTTCAGTAACATCTCTGAGTATTTCAATATCTTACATTAAATGCGCTATTAAAATAACCCCATTACAGCTAAATAAAATTAGAGGGTTTTGTGTGAAACTCAGCCATTTAGAAATTTTGACTCCTAAAGATTTCTACAAAATAACAAATAAGAATTTTTTTTCTTAAATGTAAAAAATAACAAAATTCTTTTGTACAATATAACAAAAAATTTTGTAAAAAATAACATGAATAAAATACCACACATTTATTTTGTACAAAATAGCATTTAAATTATACATTTTTTTTATTAATGTAAAAAATTATATTTCATAAAAAATGAATGTTAAAACGAGTCGGTATCAAAACTACACAACATTTTTCATAAAAATGTTACATTTTACAAAAACAAAATAATGTTATTTTAACATTTAACTTTTTTGAAGAAGTTTGTTTAAACATTTATTTTTTATGAAATATGATTTTTTGCATTAAGAAAAAAAAATGTAAAATTTTTATGTTATTTTGTACAAAATAAATTTGTGTTATTTTATTCATGTTATTTTTTACAAAATTTTTTGTTATATTTTACAAAAAATTTTGTTATTTTTTACATTTAAGAAAAAAATTTCTCATTTGTTATTTTGTAGAAATCTTTAGAAGTCAAAATTTCTAAATGGTTGAGTCTCACACAAAACCCTCTAATTTTATTTTTAGCTGTAATGGGGTTATTTTAATAGCGCATTTAATGTAAGATATTGTAATTCTAAAAGATGTTACACTGAAAATAAAGTTCTGGTTAGGGTTTATTTAACACGAAATTCTAGTTAAAACAACCAGAATTCTAGTTAAAACAACCAGAATTCTAGTTATATTAACTAGAATCCTGGTTAACCTAACCAGAAAAGTTCTGGATAGGGTATATTTAACACGAAATTCTAGTTAAAACAACCAGAATTCTAGTTATATTAACTAGAATCCTGGTTAACCTAACCAGAAAAGTTCTGGTTAGGGTATATTTAACACGAAATTCTAGTTAAAAGTAGGATTTCTGGTCATTCCAACCAGAACTTTTTTTTCAGTGTACTGAAAAAAGTTTTTGATAATGTTATTAATTATTGAAAATATTGAAATTTTTTACTTAAAAAGTTTATTTTCTCAGAAACTTATTAAATGATTTCAATGTATCAAGAGATATTTGATTTCACTAAAAAAAAGTTATTCACTGAAAAAAAAATTCTGGTTGGAATTACCAGAAATCCCGGTTCAGTATCATTTTGATACAAAATTTTTCTTGAGGATTGTTGTATTTTACAACCGGAGATATTGTTATTTTGTTCAACAGATAAAATGAAAATTGTTATTTTGTTCAACAAATATAAATAAACAAAATAATGTTTTTTTAATGTATTTTTAATATAAAATATTCTGAAATAGGATTTTCCATGTTTTATTAGTTTTAAATGGAAAAAGGAAGAACAATATTCTAAACTACCTTAATTCAAATTATTTATTTACATCCACAGTATTAGGTTTTTTATAACAAAGAAATCATTTTTTAAATGGACTGTAGACTAATTTTTTACTTTTTATTCCTGTTAAATTCAACTTTATATGTTGAATTATGGTATTAGCATAAATTTTTTTTAAATTTCCAAAATTAATTAAAAAGTTCACACAAAATATTCACAAATTTTTTAAATATTATTCTCTATTGATTTATTTTCCAGATCGAATAAAATATGAAAAAATTTATTTTAGAATATTCTGCAATGAAAATTTTTTTTTTTATTTATTTTACAAGTTTAGTTATATTGTTTGAACAAAACAATAATTTGTAATTTACCAGTTGAACAAAATAACAATATCTCTGTTTGTAAAATACAACAATCTTCAAGAAAAATTTTGTGTCAAAATGATACTCACCCGAAATCCCAGTTTTAACTAGAATTTCGTGTTAAATATACCCTAACCAGAACTTTTCTGGTAAGGTTAACCAGAATTCTAGCAATAAAACCAGAATTCTGGTTTTTTTAACTAGAATATCGTGTTAAATATACCCTAACCAGAACTTTTTTTCAGTGTGAAAAAAAGATAAACAAAAGATTTCTACAAAAAAACAAATGAGAAATTTTTTTCTTAAATGTAAAAAATAACAAATTTTTTTTGTAAAATATAACAAAAAATTTTGTAAAAAAAATCATGAATAAAATAACACAAATTTATTTTGTACAAAATAACATTTAAATTTTACATTTTTTTTATTAATGTAAAAAATTATATTTCATAAAAAATAAATGTTTAAACAAACTCCTTCAAAAAAGTTAAATGTTAAAATAACATTATTTTGTTTTTGTAAAATGTAACATTTTTATGAAAAATGTTGTGTAGTTTTGATACCGACTCGTTAAAACAAACTCCTTCAAAAAAGTTAAATGTTAAAATAACATTATTTTGCTTTTGTAAAATGTAACATTTTTATGAAAAATGTTGTGTAGTTTTGATACCGACACGAAAATGTGCGTATTGCAGCGTCTTTTTGGTCTGGTGAAAATTTCTGACGTACATATTTCATTATTGATTCTACACTTACAGTAAATTTTAACCCATTTAGTCCCAAATGTCCGTTTTTTAGTACAAGTTCGAGCTTCCCGTTCTACGAGTTCCGGTTTTAAAAAAAATCGGGACAAAGGTTTTCTTATGGATTTGAGTGTCCTCTTTCAGAATCTGGAAAAAAATTTCAATTTCGACTTCATGATGAAAAGTTATAATTGTTTAAACAAAAAAAATCCCGTTTTTTAGTGTTTTTTTTCTTTAAATGCAGATTACTTAATTGAAATCGGCTTGGGAAAAATCTGGAACATCAAAATATCGCGTCCAAAATGTTAGGACTATCAAATAGACATACTGCCAAAAACAATTTTTTACAAATTTCAAAATGGCTCCTCAATAATGGCCGCCGAAATATGCAAATTTGGAAAAATAATTTTAAAAAATTTTAACTCAACATTTTTTTTACTTTTATGCTTCATTTAAATAAAATAATGCTGCTACAATAAAAAATATTGTTTTTTGATGTTATTTAACAATGTTATAAACAATTATTATAAACCATTTGAAAACTAAGAGCCAAAGTGGATGTAAAAAATTTATTTTTAAAAATTCTTTTTCTGGGGAAGGTAAAAATGGATATTCAAAGTAAACAATTTAATTCAAAATTATTTTGCAATATTTAAAAATGTTATAAACAACTTTTATAAACAATTTTGCAAAAAATGAAATACAATGGTAGAAATTTTATTTTTTTAATTTTATTATGCTCTCTGGTTATCAAAATGTTGCATAAGGATTAAACTTTCATTTAACATTATTTAGCAATATTTAAAAATATTATAAACAATTTTGCAAAAAATCAAATGGAATGGTAAAAATTTTATTTTTTTAATTTTATTATGCTCTCTGGTTATCAAAATGTTGCATAAGGATTAAACTTTCATTTAACATTATTTAGCAATATTTAAAAATGTTATAAACAATTTTCATAGAAAAAGAAGTTTAGAGTGAAAAGAAATATTTTTTTTCACTATTCACTTGGTTTGTCATTAGAATAGATATTTAAAAGACAATTTTTATAAAACAATTTTATAAACAATTTTTATAAAAAAAGATGTTCAGAGTGGACAAAAATATTCTTTTCTTCACTACTAACTTTCTTTTGTCATTAAAAGTGGAAACTAAAGTATCTATTGTTTATAAAAAATTTGTAAACAATGTATAAAAATGTCGCAAACAATTATTATAAACAATTTGCTAAATATGAGGTACCATCATGGTACCTCATGCAACATTTTGATAACCAGAGAGCATAATAAAATTGAAAAAATAAAATTTCTACCATTCTATTTCATTTTTTGCAAAATTGTTTATAAAAATTGTTTATAACATTCTTAAACATTGCAAAATAATTTTGAATTAAATTGTTTACTTTCAATGTCCATTTTTACCTTCCCCAAAAAAAGAATTGATAAAAATAAATTTTTTACATCCACTTTGGCTCTTAGTTTTCAAATTGTTTATAATAATTGTTTATAACATTGTTAAATAACATAAAAAAACAATATTTTTTATTGTAGCAGCATTATTTTATTTAAATGAAGCATAAAAGTAAAAAAAATGTAGAGTTAAAATTTTTTAAAATTATTTTTCCAAATTTGCATATTTCGGCGGCCATTATTGAGGCGCCATTTTGAAATTTGTAAAAAATTGTTTTTGGCAGAATGTCTATTTGATAGTCCTAACATTTTGGACGCGATATTTTGATGTTCCAGATTTTTCCCAAGCCGATTTCAATTAAGTAATCTGCATTTAAAGAAAAAAAACACTAAAAAAACGGGATTTTTTTTGTTTAAACAATTATAACTTTTTATCATGAAGTCGAAATTAAATTTTTTTTCCAGATTCTGAAAGAGGACACTCAAATCCATAAGAAAACTTTTGTCCCGATTTTTTTTAAAACCGGAACTCGTAGAACGGGAAGCTCGAACTTGTACTAAAAAACGGACATTTGGGACTAAATGGGTTAATGGCTTGTTGCATCTCGGATTGACTAGAAAAAAACGGCGAATTTCGAATAGCCGTTTTTTCATCATTTGTTAAATTATAATTTTCAGGAGAACTTATTAGCTCTAATCCAAGATTACAGTATCTTTCAATATTCATGAGTTGTTTAATTGCCCTATAAGCGTGGATTATTTTGATTGTATTAAAAATTTCTACATCCATGTTTTTAGAGCCGTGTGCTATTTACAATAGCTCTCCATTTCCATCCTCAAATGAAAACGTAGACTAAACCCAAATAGATCCCCACATTCTTACATATATAACCATATGAACCAATTGGTGAACATTGTAGGAACATTTATTAAGTCCAAAAAGGTGTTCTACGTCGGTTACAAAAATATGCAATAACGTCTCTGCTAAATATAATTCTATGGGACAAATTTTCTTTTGCAACAAAATGTAAACTGCCCTCGCAAATAATAAAAAGCGTTGATAATATCTATCAGTTAATCTTCCTTTTAAAATTACAGGACCATAAAAAAGTAAGAATGCTCTAAATTCAGAGGCTTTCCAAAAGCTCAAATAAATTAACTTTCTCGGTGTTCTAGATATGGTGTCTGGTGGTAGAATTTTATCTAATAATTTATCACTTTCATCACGAATAGTTTTATTTAAATAATAGTCTTTATCGTGACTTTTTGTGCTAGTACAAACATTTATAAGCTTATCCATAACTCCGAAAAGAACCGCATGCAAATAATCTGGCGGACAACTTTTTGCTCTATTTATGTAAGGAATTTTTGACAAAATAGAATTGCCTTTCACACCTTTAAAATGTTTTAAAGTCGGATACATTTTTACAATATCTTCTTGCTTTTTCATGCGTTCAGCTGTTCTAAAAGGAGGATCTTTCTCTAATATTGGAAATACCCAATTATGACCAGAACCTATTTCCGAACTTTGACCTGGATTTTCACAGCCGAAACACCCGTACTCACCATTGTATAGCATGGAATTTAGAATTGGTGCCTTGGCATGAGCATCTAATGTTGCTACAGGAGCAATTACTTTACTATTAATATAAATTATTTATTTATAAAATGGTTCTATGCAAAGAATATAATATAAAATAGTTAATTAGTATAAAATAAATTAAAGTATTCAAAGATTTGGTTGTTTTTTACCACGATGTCCGATTCAGCCCCACACCGTCATCTTTTAATTAACCTACAACATATTTTTTCTTCTTAACGTTTTCTATGTCTCTGCCATAGGAACAAAAATCGTAAAAAAATTTTGTGTTGCGCTGTTCTTCCTATATAATTTAAATCACTTCTATTTAATCAATTTTCAAATATTTGATAAAATAATTATTTATAATGTTCATAAAATTTTTAAACATGTAGGATAAAAGAAAAAAATATTTTCAGGTTAAAATATAAATTGGTTTTATAAATAAAAATTGTGTTTATATTTGATAATATAAATGAAATGCGCAAACTAAATTGTTCTTTTGAATTAGAAGCAATCTTATTTGGTTAAATTGTATTGTTCTTTAACTAAACATTTAAAAATGAATAAAAATTTTATTAATTTGAATGTTCGAAACATTTAGCAAAAAAAATATGCACTAGAAACAAAAAAACATAATGAGAAAAAAAGAAGTAACCTCAAACTTAAACTAACTTCAGCTGTAAACATAATTCACTTGAACTGTCAAGATATAATTTTACATTTTTTTTTCAAAAATATGTCGATCGGAGAAAAAGTACATCTTTATTTATTAGATTCATATGCAAACGATGGGTATTTTTATATTGTGAGCAAAGCAGGAATTTTGGTTACTGAAGAAAATGAAATAAAAATCGGCGAAATTGTTCAATTTACATTTCCCGAGCATGCAGAAAGACCAAAAGTTAGCAAAGGAATTATTATAATGGAATCGGGTCAGTATATTTAATAGTCAAAATTTTTCTTATTATATTATTATTATTATTATTTACTTTTGATAAATAAAATATTCACTGACTTAAGTTTACCATTTTATACTATAATTGTTTTATTTTTTAAATAAATACTAAGATAGAGATTACATTTTAGATTCCGAAGAAAATTTACAGAAAGAGATGAATAGAAGAATAAAAGAAATAGAAAAAACGGATATGACCAGTAAAGACAAAAAAGAAAAAGATAAAACGGAAAGTGAAAAAAAGAGGTGAAAATCACTCGAAATGAGAAGACGGGCAAATATTGCGATGGCGATAGAGTTAGAGGAAAATTTGGTGAAGAACAGAAGAGTTGCAGATTTTCAAACAAGACTCGATAACGCTTGGAGTTTAGCGAAAGAAGTGTATGAAGAGCTTTCAACTATTAAGAAGGTATTTATTTTATTTCATATTTACTTATATGTGTTATATTATTTATTTATATGTATTGTATTATTTATTTATTTATATGTATTGTATTATTTATTTATTTATTACATTATAATATATATTATTATTATATTATTATATTATTAATTTATATGTATTATATTACTTATTTATATTATATTTTTTTATTTATATTTATTACATTTTTTAATCAAAAAATTTTTTTTTTATAATTTTGAATATTGTTCTTTCAATTAAGGATCTAGCAGAATTAAATTTAGAGAAAGAGCTTCTAGAGATTGATAAACTGCCCATTGTGATTGCTGAGTCTAATATTAATATGCATCCGCCTGCACCTGCTGAAAAACCGGCTGAAGAAGTTTCATAGACAACACCTTCAACAACTCAACCGATGTCCATCATCTCGACGTCAACTGTCGAAAATGAATTTGACTTTTTGAATGAATCAACAGTTAATACTCGACCTTTTGCGACCTCATCTCTAAAACATATCGACGACGAAGATTTGTTTACGACACAGCAAATTAACAATTCTAATCCTCCAGAAAGCTTACTTGAAGAAGGAAGTAATAAAGATTCGTGTTCTGAAACTGCTGAAACTGCAGCAGCACCATTATCAACACAATATATCTTAAAAAAAGATAAAGTTCCAAGTAATGATCTTTGGATGATGCAGTGTAAAGCAGCAAATTTTGATAATAAGACGGTATTTTAATTTTTAATGTTGTAAATATCTTATTTTGAATTTTTAAAACTATTAAATGCACAAACTAAAAAGAAAATTACTGAGTCGCTTAAAGCATTGTTAATTAATATTAATTAAGTGTTAATTATTTGTTTCAAAAATTATATTTAGATAATAGAATTGGGGGTCGATAGTGGCGTTTTCATAAAAAAATCTGCTTTAAAACTGTCAATTTCAAGAGCTAATAATGAAAACACTTTAGCCCGAAAAATACTTTTAGAATTATTTTCCATGAATGATTTAAATAATTCTTCGATTCATGGTAAGGCCATTGATGAAGGGGAGAAAAAAAGACCACAATTACCAGAAATTGCATTAACTGTTTTGTTGAGTAAGTTCATTTAAAAAAATTATCTAACAAATAAAAAAATAGTTTTTTAACTATGAAATATGACTCAGTGAAAAGAGAAAATGTCCAAAGTACAAAAATCAAAAAGAAATTGTGTGTTTACAAAAAATAAGTCGAACCAATTTTAATTGAAAATTTGGAAAATAATTTAATTAAACCAAGAATTATTTCTAATTTTTTAAAATTGACGAAATTTTGACGATTTATTTTAAAAATAATGTTGTTCATTTATAATTATAATTGGAAATTTGATTTTTTACTTTATTAAAATTATATTGATAATAATTGAATAATTAATTATTTATTTAATAAGTAATAAACATTTAATTTCTTTAAGAAATAAATAAATATAATTATTTGAACATTTAAATATACTTTTTAAAAACAAATTAAAATAATAAAACTTTATAATGTTTGATTTTTTTCTTTGGGCATTTTGAACAAGGTATAAAATCCAACAAAAACTATTTTTCTTTTGGAATTTATTGACTTTAGACTTTATGTCTTCGACATTTTGGTTTGGAGTTTTTGTCCAGGTAGCTACCTTACTTTTCTCATTAACAATTATTGTTAATCATATCACATAATAACTAATAGTTTATTAGAAAAACTGAAATAAAAAATATATAATATAGTAATGAAACTTTCTTTTTATCATTACAGAATATGTTCACGGTTTTGCGAAAAAAATCACTGGAGAGTCACAAAGGATAGTGATATAAAAAATAGTTTACGAGATAAACTAAAAGAATTGAGAAAGAAAAATAAGAAAATTTCACAAACTTAATTCAAATTGTTTTCTTCGAATTAAGCTACTATATTTCATTTCTTAAATAATATTATATTGCAATCTTTAGAAAAACATTAACATAAATAAACATATTAATTTTCAAATAAACCATTTTTGTTACATTTTTACTTTTGTTACCATTACAAAAAACGAGAAATCAACAACACATTAAGTATTCCTAATAATTTTTGAAAAGTTAGGTTAACTTTACATTAACTTTAACTATATCTTGAATTTAAAATTTAGAGTTTTCTCTAGTAAATATAGATTTTATCAGTTGTAGTTGGCAGTACTCTGAAATTTTATGTAGAAAATCTGACAATTTACGATAAATTAGGTTAATTTTACAAAAATGTTACAAAATCTATTTAATAATTTTTCCATTATATACTTTATAAAAGCTTATACAAAATCTATTTATATCTTAAATTTCAAATTAGCCTTTCCTGCTCTATTAAATATAGATTTTATCAATTGTAATTTTCAAAACTCTTAAATTTTATGTAGATAATCTGATTATTTGAGATAAATTGGAAACTAGATTGTCAACATTTTTACCGGAATTTCCTGCAAGAATTTCCTGTTGGAATTTCCTAGGAGTACTTTCCCAAGAACTTTTTCACGTGGGTATGTAAATATGAAGTTTCTAAATTTATATGCCTAGGCTTGGTAGCCTTTTAAACAAAGCGAAAAGCGTCCTGCCGGCAGGACTGGGTTTTATCATTTTGTGACTAAAAATTATATGAATTTTTGGAAAATGTTGCTTCTTTAAGCTACCCTGCTCTTCCGTTTGAACTTACAAGCTTGACATTTACATGCGCTGGAAGCTTGTTTCATCACCTTTCCACAGATATATAATATTTTTTGTTTATGTTAATCCATGTTAGTTTTATTTAGCCATTTCGGACGGACTTACCTGAATCTTTTTTGTCCTGCCGGAAGGACGTTAGAAGTTCTATCATTATAACAAACAACGCGAACAAATAATCAAAATTTGTCGCTGTCTTTTTCGGATAAAAAAAGACATAAATCTAGTTTATTGTCTTCGTTCAGTTAACGTTTTATCATTGTTTATTTTTAAATTTAAATTTTCGAATTTTATTTGTTATATTTTATCAATAATAAAATCTATAACTTGTTACATCCAAAATTGTATCTACATTTTAATATTTTCTTAATAAAATATTATTTAAATTCACAGTTGCAATTCATGAAACCTATACTTATTATTTAATAAACCAATATTTATTGTTTATAGAACTCATAACTTATCATGAATAAATCATACTGAAGACGGTAATAAGGAGAAATTTAATATATACAAAATAAAACTGTTGGGATTACCTTAAATTCTTAAAAATATCAAGTGATCGGGTTTACCCCGAGGGTTGGCGGATTTACCCTGAAAAATTGTGATTTTGAAATTTGGTATATGTGTATTAAAAATTTTTCTTAATTAAAACTAAAACAGATAAATCAAAAATTCTTTTTTATTTTGTTAGTAGAAATCATAAGCTTCCAATTTATATAAATTAACTTGGATTTAGAGAATAATTTCCTAGGTTTTTACCGTTCTAACAAAAAGTGAGCGGATTTACTTTAGTCTCCCCTACCGCTTGTATGAAAAATGAATTAAGGCGTAAATTTAAGTACAATATTTTTTGAAGATTTTAGCCTTTTTTCATTTTGGAAAATCATTCAATGTTATTGAACAAAGTTATCAAATGCGCTTTTGTAAAATGATTTCTTGGACCTTAAGTCCCTTTTAACTTACCATGTCAAATATGATATTTTAGGGATATATTAAAAATCACTGTATAAATACACTCCGACATTTTCGCTTTGGTGTGAGTCCAGTTTCTTCAATTAAAATATCTTTAAAATAGTACTTTCGTGTCCTTGAGACCTTAAATAATGTTCCTATAAAATATTGTAATTTTTAAAATTTAGTCGGCAACGACTTTAGTCGAAATATAATGGAATGACTCTATATGTAAACGAATAATAGAAACTGCACCGGCATTAGTGTCCCAAAAATGTTTTTGCAAAAATTTGTCCTCTTCTATTTGTTGTTGTCACGTTTTGAATGAAAGGAATAATAATTTTCTCCAACTGACATAATTTAAAGTATGTTAACTAATTATTTCTGTAAGTTTGACCGAGATGTATGTGTGTTAATTAAATTGAAACTTAGCGACAAATGCATAATGTAAGTAATATATTCGATTAACCAACTCGGCGTTGTCGGTTCGTTTAAAAAGTTTTGTTTTAAACAGGCACGCTTTGAGAAACAAGCCGTGAAGTTATAAGAAAACTTTTCTTCTTATAACTTGAGAGCACTCTTTAGCAAAGTGAGATAAAACTTTATATACTAGTAGTTTAATAATACATTTCTCTCTTCATTTAATAAATAAAATTTCACACGTTCTAAAAATTTATATTTATTTCTTTAAATTACAATTCTGTTCTACAATTTTATTTTGAAAACTTTATTTTTATTCAATTCTTGAAGGCAATTAAATAGCGAATAAATTAATTTGTATAATTAATAATTCATGCCTTTTAAATTAATAGTTAGTAATGTTGTAATTCAAATATTAATATATTGGGATTTCTGAATCAGAAGTCAAAATTTATGTTTAAAAATTGCGATCGAAAAAATTTTGTTTGTACAATTGAAAGTCCCAATCAGAGAACCGATTATAATTTTTTTTTACTCCCGGGAAAGTCTCAAGAATTACTCGGTCTAATTCGCTGGAACATTTTCATGCAGAAAATTTTATTTCCCTTCTTTTTTCGTTTAACAGTAACTCTTAAATATTACAATAATAACTTTATGCACTCTGCTAACAGCAGAGTACGAAGAGTTAATTATAAATTCATAAAACTAATTACATAAACTAAACAAGAGTTCCATCTTGTTCTGATCTCTTGAATTAATTTTAGAGCAACAGTTTTTCCGGATAGCATTTGGAGTGCTTCAAATTTCGTAGTTGCAATTTTGCTTTGTCGTAAAAAGCGTACAATCCGCTTTTGAACGATTAATTTTTTAAAATCGTATTCATTGTTTATTACCTCTCCATTATCAGGATTTTCTTCATGAATTAAATGGTCATCGATCTCCTCTTCGCTATCAAGTATTTCAACAAAGTTCTCATTCTCCGATGGTGTCTGATAATTGTGAAGTCCAATGCAAACTTGACCCATGTTATTAACAATGTGGGCAATGCAACATATATGAGGCATTCCATGTCAAGTGATCCAGGTGGAGAAAAATTTTTCTCCAATCGTAGCAAAACTTGGGGCTTTTGTAGTACTAATAGATAGAAATTTTTCGTGAAAATATTTTTTTATCAAGTCCAATATTTTCCGAGGGGGAGGGGGTTAAATTTTTGGGATTTTCAGTACAATGCTTATTTCAATAATTTTTTACTCTTAAACTATTAAACATGAAAATTTGGCAAGGTACATTTTGGAAAGGTTTTTTCATGCTCTTTCGATTGAAAATAGGCATTTAAAAAAAAAAAATTTTTTGGCCAAAAAAAAACCAAAATTAAAAATAAATTTTATTTTTTTGGAAAAAGGGCAGCTTTTTTTTTTTTTTTTTTTTTTTTAAACGAAAGCTGAGGTTTTTTCCTAAAAGGACATTTAAATGAAAAAGTGGGACAAGAATGTTTAAACATTGAAAAAATGAATTTTCTCGTAAAAACCGGGTTTAGAGCGCTCCGGTGAGTAGAAACCTCTGTTTTTCAATGTTTAAACATTCTTGTCCCACTTTTTCATTTATATGTCCTTTTAGGAAAAAACCTCAGCTTTCGTTTAAAAAAAAAAAAAAAAAAAAAAAGATGCCCTTTTTCCAAAAAAAAAAAATTTATTTTTAATTTTGGTTTTTTTTGGGCCAAAAAATTTTTTTTGGCTAAATGCCTATTTTCAATCGAAAGAGCATGAAAAAACCTTTCCAAAATGTACCTTGCCAAATTTTCATGTTTAATAGTTTAAGAGTAAAAAATTATTGAAATTTGCATTACACCGTAAGACACCTGGGTCACTTGACATGGAATGCCTCATATATGTTTCAATGCACCAAACTCTTCTCTGACGGCTCCTTTAATATTGGCTCCTCCATCAGTAACAACGGCTACAACAGCATCATATTTAATTCCCCATTCACAACATATCTCATTTAAACATTTCCGTAGGTAAGGAATATTTTTTCTTTCTGTGAGTGGCTTAGCACATAAATCCATAGAAATAAATTCTGTTCCTTGAATATAAAAATTGATCATTTTTATTCAGAAATTTTTTGGTTAAACTATGACCTTAATAAATTAATTTTTTTAATAAAATAACTTGTCATAATTTATACCTATTGTGAAGTGAGCGGTGACACCCAAATAGGATTTCATTGTACTCGTATCAGTCCATATGTCCGCAGTCAAACAAATCGACTCTGCTCTGGAGAGCAATAATCCAAATCGTTCCTTAAGAACCACATATTTTTCATTTATTTTTTTAGTGAGAGTAGGCTCAGAAGGTAGATGATGGAGTGGTTGAATTTTGCGAACAAATGCTTTAAAGCCTGGTTTTTCAGGTGTTCGCAAAGGCATGTCATCTTTAACAATCATATGTATTAGAGCGTTTGTTACAGCCCTCTGTCCGCCAGCTAAAAAATTATTTTAAATAATTTAATTAATTTATTTTTCATTTTCATTTTTTTACTTAGTTATAGTTTATTTAATTTTTTATGTAGTTTATAGTTCTTTTCAAAAACTTTTCAAACTGTTTTTTTAGTTTAGATTTTAAAACTATAAAAATTAAATCAAATTATGCACGCTAAGAAAAGTTCTACTAAAGTAGAGATAACAATCACTATAATAGCTATAAGTTTCACTGATTTGGTTCCATCGATAATCCATTTTCGCTGATCCAGCGAAAATGATATTTCTTGCTTTACCTTTTGAAAACAACATAACCTCAAAATAACACTTGAATGAAAACATTTTTAAATTAATGTTCAAAGCGTATATTCAAATTTTATTAATTATATTTTTTATATTATAACTAATTAAACGTAAAATTAGTAAATTAATACGTATTTAGAGGTAATAAATGTAAATTTGACATTTGTGATTTTAGAGAAATTTCTATGAGAATGGTAAACCTGTCAAATATTTCCAATATGGCTGACGAGTGAAATTCATTTTCTCTATATCAGAGAAACAGTTTGACTAATGCATCGGAAATCATTCACTGAATTAGTTGAATAGATTCTTTATGTTATTTATTTTCGAAATTAGCTGTTCCCCACAGTAAAAATTTTTTTCCGTGTGTAATAGGTATATAAGAAGGTTAAGGAAATCCTAGAGACCTAAAAAGGTGTGCAATGAAACTAAATTTAGTAAGTAAAAATTAAATCCGAAAGTTCTGTATTAAATTTTAATCAATTAAATAAATGCCAAGAGAAAAGATTTTTACCTGCAAATGAAAAAACATTACTGAAACATTTATCTATTTGTCCAGGTGAAGGAGATAAGACAGAAGATTGAGGTGAACATGAAGCATTGGAAAAATTTGAGGCAACTTCATTATCGTTCTGCAAAGAATAGTGATACATATTTTTTATATTAAAGATATATATATATATATATATATATATATATATATATATATATATATATATATATATATATATATATATATATATATATATATATATATATATATATATATATATATATATATATATATATATATATATACTACTCGGTGCAGGAGATTTATAGAAGTGAACATAAACAAATAAGAATAGGCAAGACTTGAATATGAAAAATAATTTAGTTGTAAACAATTTAATTAATTCATATTGTGATACATTTTTGTTATTCGTGTATTTTTGGTAAAAAAATAGTGAATATGTTCTTACCTCATCATTCATCGGAGACGGAATATCAATATCTTTCTCTACCGAAGAAAGTTGTGACGTTTTCAAATTTTTTGTATTTGTCCTTGTCGGTACTTGTTTGTACACAATAATTTGATGGGCAGATTGTAGATGACTCGCCAAAATTAACGTGCTTTTATTATAGATTAAAAATTTTTCCCAAACCGCACTTGGGGTCATTATTATAAATAAAATAAACACGATTCCCAAACACGATCAACAAATTTTAAATTCAAGCTATACCCTAGGTTATACCCGTGGCCGGCACGAAACACAAATAACGGACTCACCATAGTCAATGACGACTTTAATTTCTATGTCGCATGCGCGACCAATAGAAGCGTTCTAAATGTATTAAGTCCAGTTCACAACTTTACAGTTAGGAAAATATAGTAAATTAAGCTTTAATAATAGATATAGGTTAAAAATAATAATAGTAATAACATTAATTTCGCATATATTATTTTAAAAAAAGCCGATTAAAAGTCGACCACGAAAGTCGATTATAGTCGATTTTTTACACTTAAAAGTCGATCACAAAAAACCGACTTTTAAATAAAAAAAGTCGACTTTAATCAAAACTCGAAGTCGACTTTTCCAACCCTAGGCTATTGGGTCTATAATGTAACTAGCACGAAATAAAGTGTATTCTTTTTCAACGTTATTCATACATTTTGATATAATTTGTATATTACATGATTTTAATTATTAAAAATATTCACTAATTTCAAAAACGAAATTAGACCCCACAAATTTTCACTAAATAACAAATACTTGATTTCGTTTTATTTTTCGTTAAAACTCTTAATTTATAATCAAAAGTGATTGAAAATTTTGAAATTTTGTGTTCCATGCAGAAGCGATATACCTACTAGTTCACGAGAGATTTGTAAACTTTTTTTCCTATAGGGTAAGCAGATTAAAAGGAGGGTCTTACCTAGTAAATAAATAAATGTAAGTGGTCAGCACTCTGTTAATATTAACTTTTACTTGTAACCTTCCAGTTAGTTTTCCTACCTCAATTTTCACCTCATTAAATCACACATTCATACTTCTAATTACTACATTTTTTTTTCTTTTCTCCCTTTCCATGCATTAGACTGTTTTCCTAAATCACTCTTCTTTCAATCAAAATCTACATTTTATGTGCCCACCCTGATGATTTTTACCCCCTCTCATAAAATACCTTCCATGTTCTCTTCTCATCCTTCTTCTCTGTTAAATTAAAATCGCGTATTGAGCTGATTTTTTAAAACTTCCTTTAGAAGTAATGGAGGGGGTATATAAATAAAAAAGAAGCCTGCTAATGGAATGAGAGGTTAGATCATTTCAGGAAAGAGACCAGGAGACATTTTAAGCGTGATAGACAAAAACGCACTTCTAGTGTTTGGACAGAGTTTATTAAAATGAGGAACGACAATTGAAATGAAATAAGGAAAGCAAAACAAAACAGTTGGAATGCTTTCTGTTTTAGTATCAAAAAGGGGAAGGAGGCGGCTAGATTTGACAAGCTGCTTGCTAGGAACCCTGATCCAATTTTGGGCCCCTATAATTATCCTGGTCCTAACGGCGTCTTCCCTCTCCTTTTACAGAGGCCGATAGACTCCCCGGAGTCCATAAAATAAGCTATGTTAGCTTTTAACATTCCTACAGTAGTTGTTGATTGGACTTGTTATATGTTGAAAAATAGGAATCTCCTATCAACAAAAGTGAACTCGGTCCTGGAGGAAACAGTTAATTCTGGATGTCCCCAGGAAGGAGTTCTCCCACCCTTGCTTTGGTCTCTGGTAGTAGATGATTTTTTTGAGACAGGGTATCATGCAATGGGCTATGCTTAAAGTGACGCAAAGGCATTAAATCAGGTAGATAATCGGTCTAAGAAAGTCGGTTACTCTGTTAACCCTGAGAAGATAGAGGCTGTTATCTTTACCAGATGGTACAAGTGGAAATCCTCGTACTCACTTAGGCAATCTAGGAATGAGCTTCAATTCACAGAGCAGGCCAAATATCTAGGGTCAATCCTGAATAGCAAGCGGCCCTTTGGCAATACACTATTGGGGACCTATGACGTGATTCTACAATCTAGGTTGACTTATACTTGTGTAGTCTAGCGGGGCAGAGTTGAATTAATAACTACGCAAACAAAATTGTAAATGGTGAGGAGAATGGTACGCGGTGCATACTACACCCACTGCTGCCCTTGTTGCTTTCTTAGGGCTAGAATCCTTGCAGTTTACAATTAAAGCAGTGGCGGCAAAGACTTCTAGGCGGCTCTGAGGGCCGCCGGGAGGTGCCAGACGGCGTCTCTCCAAGAATTTAACGGGTGGGCTTCTTCTCAACATGATTAGAAACAAAACGGTTCCTCTGACCTCTTTGACAAAAAGTATAAGATTAATATACCACTAGAGAGGATTGCATAAACGGAATGACTGTGGTGTCTGGTATTCACATAGATCAAAAAGTGAGTATGGAGTCTGTACAGGAGTCTATCATGTGTCATCGACAGTGGGCAACTCATACAAGTTAGGCTCTACTGTTACTGTGTTGCAGGCCAAAATCATGGTGATATGTTATGGGGCTGTAGAGGCCCCAGATGAGGCATGATAAAAATATTTATATTCTTTCGGATAGCAAGGCAGGAATTTTCTCTTGAAACGAGATGTAACAACATCACAGCTGAGCGGTGATTTTCATGAGGCACTTAACAGAGTAGCTGGTACTAACCGCGTTACGATTCTCTGGAACCCTCCTCTCTGGTCACAGTGGATTCATTGGTAATGATAAAGCGGATGAACTAGTGAAAGCGGGTGCTTGGGAACAATTCATTGGGTCTGAGCCCAATTTAAGTTTGAGCTCCTGTTTGAATCTCTGCCAATGCCAATTCTTAGCCCTGGAATTTGAACAGTGGCTGGCGGTAGAGCATCAAGAGGAATGAAGGGTGGCTAAAGGCTGTAGACAAGCCAAAAGCCTCATAGGGACTAACATAAATCCCAAGAGGGAAGCGGAATTCCTTAAACTTAACAGGAAAGAAGCGAATGTCATAACAGGGCTGCTTACCGGTCATGTTGATTTGCGCTATCATAAGCAAAATGGGGTTGGTGGAGAATCCAAAATGCCGTAAGTCAATGGAGCATTAAATGTAACAAAATAAAACCTTTATATTCACTTTACTTTAAAAAACACTTAAATTCATTATTTATGAAATCGGCATTAACATTTTTACATAACTTTGAAGATAAGCAAAATAGAATTTAAATTGAATGATATTAGAATAAATTTGTAAAATGTGGACGAAATTCCACATCATAATATAATTCACACGCAAACAATATTAAAGAGTTTGAAATTTGTGCAAACGAAATTTTGCACACGAAACGAACAACACGATAGCCCTTTTACTATTTTAGAATTAAAGTTAATTTTCAATAATTAATTATTGAATTGAAAAGACGACAAATTATTTCAACGATTGTGCAACGATCTCGACCCTACGAGCGATTGATATGGGGCATTCTACGTCAACGTCTTCCGATGACGTAGAGAATTCCTAATCGGGGATTTTCGGGGTCACTGATTACAAATTGAACACTAGAAATTTGAAGTTCAAAATGGCGGATCCAATGATGGCAGTCAATTAAAATAAAAAGTTCAAATTTAATTGAAATATTTCCAGAAATCTGCTAATCGGAAGTCGATGATTACAAATTTGACACTGGAAATTAAAAATTTTTAATGGCAGTTTTGTACAAACGCACTCAGGATATGTTTAACTATCAACTACTAAAATGCAATGGTTTGGGCGAAGTCGGTCAAATTTTCTGAAAGTTTAAATTTTTTTATTTATATTTAGAATAAAGTCCTTTTAAATCTTAAAGAAGCAGCGTCCATTCTCATTTTTTACAGAAATGACATCTTTCATTCCAGGCATTAGTCTTCCGTTTGAGTCACGATTGTTATAAAATTCTACAATTTTCTTAACAGTCGATTCGGAGAATAATTTACCACTTCTAGATTTATTATATTTTTATTCAAACAGATTTTAAATTGCAGAAATGAGATAAGAGAAATTTCATTTGTTTTAAAAATGTGTTTTATAACAAGTACAATGTTTTTTATCTAAGAAATGAACATCGACATAAACGCCATTGATTTGTTTTTTAAAACAAATTAAGCTTTCCTTATGTAATTCCTGTGATAATAAATCTGTTTGAATAGTAAACAAAATCTATAATATTTTTCATATTTCTTTGTGATTTTTAACGTTATTTTGAGAAAATACATTCGATTAACACATTACTATTGCGCTTGTAAAAAATAGTTCGATTTTTAATATTTCTGATTTTTCTTTGTGATTTTCAGTGTTATTTTGAGAAAATACATTCGATTAACTCGTTAATATTGCGCTTGTAAAAAATAGTTTGATTTTAAAGTTTGTAATAATTATTTGTTTCAGTAAATGTTCTTTATGTTTTATGAGTTCTTCGTTATTTAAAATTGTTTTTTCGTTATTGAATTTTTCTTTCTGTTTTTTGAATTAAAATTCTTTAAACATTTACGCTGTTTTTGTTAATTGCACTTGTTATTCTGTTTGTCTTATTAGAATTTAAGATTTTTCATATTTATTTTTAAAATGTCGAATAAAAGTAAAGTTTATACTGATAGATGTTGCAATCCTTATCAAACTGAAGAACACAAAGGTAAAAATTTGAGAAATGTATCCTCAAATCTGAAACGAAAATTTCCTGATCTTCTTGATAATGCAAGAATTTGTTCTGACTATAGGAAAATCAGATGAATGTTAATAAAGATCAGAATGTATCTACTGAAATAACTGAAACATCATCTAATGACATGAACCCAGAAGAAGTTCGATCAGAAAGAGGGTAAGGATCTGAGAGATTGAAAGGGAATTTTGGCAGAAACAACATCTAAAAGTGGTAAATTATTACCCGAATCAACTGTTAATAGAATTGTAGAATTTTTTAACAGTGATTCAAACGGAAGAATGATGGCTGGAATGAAAGATGCCAAAGATGAGAATGGACGCCGCTTAATGCAAAAACGCCTGCTTCTTTTAGATTTGAAAGGCCTTTATTTAAAATATCAAGAAAAGAACCCAGAACACCCAGTTAGCTTTAGCAAATTTGCTCAGCTGCGTCCAAAACATTGCATTCTTGCAGGTGGTAGTGGAACACTTTCTGTGTGCGGTTGTACCATTCGCCAGAATTGTAAGTTGCTGTTAAATGATATTGATATTAAGAAGCTTACGAAAAATTCAGAAAAACCAATTCATGATTATAAAGATTGCTTAAAGCAAATCATCTATTCTAATCCTAATGAGGACTGCTCTCTTGGCGAAAACAACAAATGTCCAGACATTTCTAATTTTAAGATGTATTTACAGGAGCTATTGGAAGAACAGAATTTTCAGGACGTACTATTTAGTTCATGGACTGGGACAGAATCTGGGACCATCAACAGAATTCGAAGAAGAATTAAGTAACAAATTATTATTTTTAAACCCTCATTCATTTGTTGCCAAGCAGCAGTCACAATTTTTTCAAGAGAAGAAAGAAAGTCTAAATAATGGAGAAGCACTTGTAGTTTTAGATTTTTCAGAAAAATACAAAAATATGTAGTTCAAAATGCGTCTCAGGCCTTTCACTTTAATAATGACCAAAGTACAGTCTTTCCTATTGTTTATTATTACAAAGACAATAACGAGGTAAAGCACAAGAGTTTAGTATTTTCGTCAGATAACACACGCCATGATACAGCTGCTGTTTACACGATCCAAAAAAAGTTGATCCCTTATATGAAAAATAACCTAAAAGATCTAAAAAAAATTATGTATTTTAGTGACGGACAAAACAACATTTTAAGAACAAATATCAGATGATGAATTTAATTTATCATCAAGAAGATTTTAATATAAGTGCTGAATAGGATGTTCATGCGACAGCTAACGGTAAAGGTGCTTCAGATAGAATTAATGCCTTATTTGAATTTCATTTAAATTTTGGTATTTTTATATTATGTTGACTGCCATTATTGGATCCGACATTTTGAATTTCAAATTTCTAGTGTCAAATTTGTAATCAGAGACCCCGAAAACCCCCGATTAGAAATTTTCTGTGAGTATTTTTAATAAATTTGAACTTTCTGTTTAAATTGTCTGACATATTGGATCTGCCATTTTGAATTTTCGAAAATAAACTTAATATTCGTAATCAGCGCCCCCTAAATCCACCGAGTAACAAAATTCAGGCGAATCCATGGACTTTTGGGCAATATGAAGAATTTTGCCCAAAATTTTCAAATTTTACTTAAGACTTGACGTCATATTGGTTCGTCATCTTGAAATTTTTAATTTATGATGTCAAATTTGTAACACCTCTAAATCCTAGCTTTTACCCATACCCAATTCAATTTATTTGTAGGGGAGTTTGCTGCGAGTTGGACACCCAACTCAGTTATTTCGAGAATGCGTAAAGTTTATCCTAGAATTAAAATTGTAAAATATTTGCCTTATTGTTAAGATATATTTATATTTGTTTTGAAAAAAATACTTGCATTATTTAAGATTCTTACTAAAAAAACGTTTTTGTAGTGAAAGAATTTTTTTGAAAAGTGGAAACGACGTCTTTCAAGTGTTTATAAAACACTATTGCACTATTGAACACTATTCATTGTTCAAAAAATTTTCTAACCTGTATTTTTGGAGTAATTTTCATGCTCTTTAAGATGCAGAAAGAATTAGCTCCATGTATTGTTGCCAAAACTATTTTTTGCGGTCTAAAAAAATCCTGTCAGTTCTGCGAGTTGGATACACCTTTTCGCTGTGAGTTGGTCATGATTTATATGCTGGAGATTTCTTTTGTTTACAAGTTTAACCTATTTTATGTTTGTAAACATTGCAAAATATTTGATTCGAAATTTATAGTTTATAACGTGTAAAATACAATATATTTTATAAAACACAAAACTTTGCATACACTTTTTATTGATAGAGGTTTTATTTCATTTTTATGCACTTTGAGTGGATTTTGTAAGGGTGTCCAACTTGCAGCAAAGATAAAAAGCCCAAAAATGATCTTATTAGGAAATAGACTACATTTTGAAAGTTTTTTCAAAAATAAATTTGCGGCCTTTACAGAAGTAAAGGTTAACTCTCAGGCTTTTAAACAAGACTTTAAACATTTCGATATCTTAATTTAGTGAAAAGTTAGAACCGAAAAACAAAACTATGTCCAACTCGCAGCAAACTCCCCTATTTAATTTAAAGTTTCTTATTTTATTTATTTATTATGTTATAGCTAGGTGTTTACTTACTTTTTTCTAATTCAGTTTTAGAGGCAAATTTAATAAAGATGTTGTAAAGAAAAATATTTCATTGATTATATCATATTTGTTAATTGATATTAAAATAACGCGCTATTTTCATGAAACTCTCTCATGAGAGTGATAAAAATTATGGTAAAATAAAAACCATTTTCTATTCTGTTTTGTATTCTAACAACTGTGTTTGTGAATGAAGTTTTTCTTTTAGTATTGCGGATAAAAATTGAGTAGAATTTCATTTTCCATATTTTTCTTATATTTTTTGTTTACTTTTAAATTCGACAATTGAAATCCAATCATATCGCGGGCAAAACGTTGGACATTGATATTTTATTTATAAGTTTCTATAGTTCAATATTGATTGGTCATAATATGTCTCGATCTCTACAATAGAGAGCGAATCCTTATCGTGTAATAATGCTTTCTTCTTTCGATTACATAGGGTAAACCAGACAGTAGTCGGCCACTTTTCAAGTTTGAATAGCTATAAAACTGTACGAGATAAAAATATGTTCAAAGTTACTAATCATTTCTAAGATGATCTTAAACAAATTTAAACTTTTTTAATAGAACAAAAAAATTTTTTTGACGGTTTTTGAAAGCTTTTAAAAGTGGCCGATTACTGTCGGTTTAGATGGCCGATTACTGTCGGATTCTTACTTGTTTATTTACTAATTTTTTTTACGAATAAAAAATTTTTTTTCATGAACATGATTGGTTTAATAGTTTTGTGTGATCGTAAGGAACAACATCACATTAAAAGAATTCGAAAAAAATATGATTTGCTCTTTTAAAACAGCGTTAATTAAAAAGATTGCTTTTAGGTGTCCGACTACTGTCGGATTCTAACTTTTTTTTGTGAATTTTTTTAACGAATATGAAATTTTTTTTTTGTAAACATTATTGGTATACTAGTTTTGTAGGAGCATTAGGAACAATTACTTATGAAAGAAATTTTCCAAAAATTTTAATTGTAATTTTTAAACAATATTCATTAAAAAGATTTTCTTAAGTGGCCGACTACTGTCTGGTTTACCCTATATGGGTATATATTTTCTTTAAAAAATATTATCTTGAATTTTGTCCCTCGAATTCATTCACAGTTTTCTGGCATAATAAAAAACATTAAAATTGTTAAGATTCTGATTAAGTTTAAATTTAATTAAAATTTAATTAAATTAAATTCCGATTAATTTACCATTTTACACAGTTTTTAGTAACGGTTTACTTGGTTCAAACAAATATTTTTTGGATAATAGACAATTAAACTATTTAATTAAGTCAATTATTTTTAGGGGAGAGTGCGGCAAACCGGACCCCCTAACGGTTTCTTTGCTCTTGTGACTAAACGAATTAACAGATTTCATTTTTCGAGGGCTTGTTTGAAAGTATGTACCTTCAAAACCCAAGACCTAATATTTTGAAATATTACATCCTCAGAATTTCCTTAAGAAAAAATTCGAAAAAGTGTAGAAAAAAAGTAAAAAAAACTTTTGCTCCCAGCGTTGCACAAACAAAAGTAAAAAATGTCAAATTGAAAAAATAAAGGTATACTACACATGGTTGTTTCAAAATTCTAAATAGCACTTTTGACAATTTCGACATTTCGGAAATATTGAGGGGGCTCCGGTTTACCCGCCGGTCCGGTTTGCCCTACTCTCCTCTATTTAAAGCAATTAAATTTTTTAGGATATTTAATTAATAATTAATATTATGTTTAATTATTGCATTTTCTGCTTTAGTAAATATTTATTTAGCTCAAATATATAAAAACAAATAAGTTTATATGCAATCGAACAAGCGTTAGCGAGTGAGGATATTTCGCTAGTATTAATATTAATACATGTAATTGCGCCGGTTGCAAATTTCTGCCTGGGGAGTAGAAAATGATCAAAACAATACATCATTGTAAAGATAAGTTGGTTTTTCAATAATTTTCATTAAGGGGCTCCAATTCCCCACTTTCCTCTATTAATTCTTTTTTATTTAATTAGTAAAAAAAAGTGTTTTAGGTTCATGGGTTTTTTCAAATCTTAACCTTTTTTTCATTACTTTTAGGCGTTCGTTCAGGAAATTTTCGAGAAAAATACTCTCAATTGAATAGCGAAGAAATTTGTTCCTTGCAGTTTTTTCGATGATGACGAGACACAAACCTATTTTCATTATTTTAATCCTGTAGCTGATGTTCCTTTGAGAAATCGATTAAAAACATTGACTGAATGTAGATATAAGGAAATGGAAAAAATTGTTTTGCAAATATTGAAAAGTAACTCCTCTAAAATACTGTATACCATTGACGGGTGGACATCAATTTCCCAACAATTTTACTTTTGAGTTACTGCACACTTTATTACTGATGTCTGCGAAATACATTCACTAACTCTATTTTTTACTATCTAATGGAAAACACACTGGGTAGGAAACGGAACTTTTCTAAACTGTCCTTGCAACACATAATTTACATGGAAAAATTACTTGAATCACAGTCGATTATAATAAAAGTAATTGGGTGCATTGCTCTAGTTTAATTTTGAACCTAAGATTCAAAGTGGAATCATTTTATGAATCTGAATGGGGGAATGAAATGTCAGCTTCATGAATCAAAGTTTTCGAAGACATTTATCGAGCGTTAATTAATGTTGTGCCACATGAAGAGGGCCCATTTTGTCGGTTCTAGTTTTCGAGATAATAGCAATTTTGTAATTTTTGAGAAAGAACGGTATTTTAAAAAAATTTAGTTTTTAATCTTCGTGTTTGGGATCATTCAATTTACTGGGTAACAAAAAAATGGTCATGTCGTGTTTATTTCAAAATTCTTATGTTTATTGAAAGTGTGGGTTAGCCTGGCCGCGATTTGTTAAGATATTTCTTAATCTGGTGAAATCATTGAGCGCTGGGTGGAAAAAGTTTCCTTTTTACTTATAGAAACAAATACGAAAATACTGAAGTTGATCTATGAATAATTAATAGACCCAAAAACCTTAATAATATTGTAGAAAAAGAAATTTTATTGCAATTTTGAGGTTTTTTCAATATTTTTACAATATAAATTGTTACTATAATATAATACACTAATTTTAATATGTAATTATTCATTTATCATTTGAATTAAAACGAGAACCAATTTTCGAAGCTTAAGATTAGTCAGTCAATGCCGATTTTGTATGTGACGGATATTTTTCTCGATATAAGTCAACGACTTGCAGTATAAATTGAGCCTCTTCTTCGTCCCGTGTTAAAATACGATTGTAATCTTTCATAAATTTAACGCCATGTTCAGTAGCATCATTAACTACGAATAAATTTTGAAAGAACTTCAAAGCAGTTTGACATTCTTCATTATCTATCGTAATCGGATTGGTTTGTAATTTGTTACTCTGGAAAACTGACTTAAGATTCGTAATCAGCGACCCCAAAAACCCTCAAGTACCAAGTCTCAAGTGAATCCGAACGATTTTTAACATTGTCCGCCATGTTGAAGCCGTCATTTTGAAATTTTTAAATCTGACTTCGGATTCGTAATGAGCCACCTCAAACACCCACAAATAACAAATTACAAACCAAGCCGATTATGAAAAATGGATTTGTAACAATGCTTAGATTCACAGTCATTTTTACCAGGGCGTATGAATTATTAAGGGGGGGGGGTAATCGGTAAATGCACGTCCCCTGCAATGTTTACATTACTTTTCAGTTTTGGTTCTTAAAGATAAAGGTTTGAGCTTCCTATCAAGTCATATTAGTGCTTTTTATGTCTTCACGTTTTCTTTTTACATGACTTTAAAAAAGTGCAGAAAATACCATTTTTAACACTCAGAAAAAGAGTTGGCTGCTATAGCCAATTAAATAGTTGCTATAGCACGATCCAATTAATTGGATGGGGCAACTATTTCTTGGTTGATACATCCAACTTTTTAGCTGCATTACCTGCATAGCATAATACTGCATTACATACATAGCTGGGGTACCTTTTCGCATGGAAACAGTATCCAATAGTTGGATGTGCTAATCAATTAATTGGATCGCGCTATAGCAACTATTTAATTGGTTATGGCAGCCAACTCTTTTTCTGAGTGGATAATTCAACCCCCCTTTTTAGGGGTTTGAATAAATTAAAAAAAACTTTGTGGGTATTTTCTCTTTCATTGACACCCAAACTTTCAAAAAACACGAGAATTTAGAAATAAACACTACATGACAATTTTTTTGTTACCCAGTGTTAATTACGTAAGGACGATTTTAGCCAATTTTGATCCTCCCCTCTCCCATGCCATGTAAGGATACATAAGATTTTTCGAACACCCTTCTTACGTAAGGTTTTACCACGAGCTTGCTAACAAGCGCCGAATAATGAAATATCGTTAAAAACGGTTTAAGGGATACTTTTTTGAAAGTCAAAATTTCATCTGTTTTTTAAAAATCACCTAAATTTTATTTACAGTTATTCAAAAGATAAGTCGACACCTTAGGGACCCTTACCCCAATTAAATAAGAATTTTTAATAAATCAATGAATAATAGAATTGTTTATCTTAAAGGTAGTTTTTTATTTTTTATGCAGTTTACTAGTAAAACCTTCCAACATATTTCATTCTAAAGTTAAAAAATAAAATAAATTATTTAAATAATTTTAGTTAACAAATAGCTCTTATTGTTAATTGTTACAAGAAAGTAATCATTTTTTACACAAGATCATTTTAATATAACCAACTTACATTTAAAAGCAGTAGAATAAAAATATAACTATTCAATAATCGATAATTTACACAATATTAAATAACAAATGCTAAAAAATATTAATTTCAATATTTAACCCATTAAGTCATATGAAGAAACCAATCATTGCATTAAATAATTTAAAATTGGATTAACAGATAAACTTAAAAAAAAAATTTTTTTGTTTATTAATTTTCCAAATAAAAATTTTGTGATCAAAATAGGACTTGGACAAAAAAATGATCCATACTAAAATTCCTTAATTTTGCTTCCTTGTGAGGAAGCTTTGTAGTCGTTTAATTTATAAAATTTTTAAAAATCCTTCAAATAAATTTCCTTCTATATAGAACTATGTTATTTAAGACCCCGAACAATTGTCCGGATGTATGTATGTGTGTGTGGATCCCGCTTATTGTGAACACGATAACTCGAAGAGGTTTTAACTAATTCTGATGAAAATTGCTAGCCATACTTATCATAAAAATATCTCGAAATGGATTAATGGACATTAAAAAATCTATAAAAAAATTTTTTTTAAATTAAATATTAAAGTTCGATTGGTATATATAAAGTATAAATTGTATGAGAGTTTATAGAGTTACTGACAATTAAAGCAGAAAAATTACCTTTTTTTTATCAAAAATTTAGTTCTTTCATCAAAATTATATTTTAGTGCAATAAAATTTTACTTATTTTTTCAATAATCTTATCCATTGCATTAAAACTGATCGATTGGTATATGTAAAGTATATTATATTGAATTTGAATTTATAGAATTAAACATAATTAAAACAAAAAATTCTCACTTTTATTAGAAATTTATTTCTTTCCTAAAAATCATGTCTTATAATAATATGTTACTCCAGACTTAAAAACAAACTAAAAATTTTTATTTCATTAAGACGAATCGATTGATGTATAAAAAGAATATATTTTATTAGCATTAATAGAATTAAATAAAATGAAAAAATTCACTTTAAAGCAAATCTTTTGCTTATCGTAAAGAGGAAGCAAAATATTCATGTAATGAACATCTTAATTCACAACTTGTTTTACACAGAATCGATTTGCGTCAACAGTTTAAAAAAATTGTTAAATGTTTATTAATTTGTTTAAGGAATTTGCAAATTAAAAGCCAAAAACAGGTATTTCTTCTATCCAATATGCCTATGAATCCAATTGCTTGTTAATTGTATTCTTATACGATAAATAATTCTAGTATTTATTTTTTTATATTAAAAATGCTTAATTAATTAAGCAAATTAATTGATTCAGTGAAGTTTGCTTATTAATTCGCTCCCGGGCGAATGTCGACTATAAGAATAAAATATTACATAAGAATGACTTTGACCCCCCCATCCCCTCGACGTTAGGCCATGTAGAGATTTTCTAACCCCCCCCCCTAAAAACCCTTACGTAATTAATGAATGGGCCCTTTTGACAAGTCGATTTATGGGGATTTTATTGATTTATCATTAATTTAAGTCTTTGATTTAATTGGTTTATTAATTAATTTATGAATAACAAACTGTCATTTTTATAAAAGGGACCATTTTGTCGATTATATGTATTTTCTAATTAAAAGGGGATAGGGTGGTTTTAAAACTTTTAAACGTATTGGACTTATATCTCTAAGGTGCTCTAGACCGTAAACAATTCTTAACAGAATTACTTTTAAGAAGAACCAGGGATATAACAATTAATTGGTATTGCAATCTTTAATTCCTTTTTTCTTAAAATAAGGGTTTTTGCATTCTAACCTTTGAATTTTCCAAATTTTGAAAGGAATACGCCAAAACAGATAAGTCCAATAGTGCAAAAATGGGCTCTTTTCATGTAGAGTAAGGGGCATTTAAAGAGAAAATTTACGTAAAAAACATAATTTTTCAAAAATCTGTATATCCTGAACTGCTTTATGAAAAAATTTAAAAAAAGTCAAGGTAGCTTATTTCAAAGTGTACTAAAAGAAAAAAATGTTTAAAAAAATTAGAGATGCAAAAGCAAAATGATACATACGTTTTTATACGCGTGGAACGCCCCATATATATATGTATGGGGCGTTCCACGCGAAATCGGACAGTATTTGACTTTTGCATCTCAGATTTTTTTCAAATATTTTTTTTCTTTTAGTGCTCATTGAAATAAGTAACGTCGAACAATAACCGGTACGGGCAGTATGGTACCTGGCCGGTTAATAAAAGACAACCGGCCCGGCACCGGCTCGGTTTCGACATTCGATACAGTTTTTACACCGAAAACGTAGTTTTGCCGGCATCAAAATTAGTACCGGCCCGGTACCACTACTTGATATCGTTTTGACACCGGCGACGGAGTTTTGCCGGCATCAAAATTAGTACCGGCCCGGCACCGGCCAGGTACCACTACTTGATACCGTTTTTACACCGGCGACGGAGTTTTGCCGGCATCAAAATTAGTACCGGCCCGGCAGCGGCCCGGTACCACTACTTGATACCGTTTTTACACCGGCGACGGAGTTTTGCCGGCATCAAAATTAGTACCGGCCCGGCACTTACCCGGTACCACTACTTGATACCGTTTTTTCACCGGCGACAGAGTTTCGCCGGCATCAAAATTAGTACCGGCCCGGTACCACTACTTGATACCGTTTTTACACCGGCGACGGAGTTTTGCCGGCATCAAAATTATTACCGGCCCGGCACTTACCCGGTACCACTACTTGATACCGTTTTTACACCGGCGACGGAGTTTTGCCGGCATCGAAATTAGTACCGGCCCGGCACCGGCCCGGTACCACTACTTGATATCGTTTTGACACCGGCGACGGAGTTTTGCCGGCATCAAAATTAGTACCGGCCCGGCACCGGCCAGGTACCACTACTTGATACCGTTTTTACACCGGCGACGGAGTTTTGCCGGCATCAAAATTAGTACCGGCCCGGCAGCGGCCCGGTACCACTACTTGATACCGTTTTTACACCGGCGACGGAGTTTTGCCGGCATCAAAATTAGTACCGGCCCGGCACTTACCCGGTACCACTACTTGATACCGTTTTTTCACCGGCGACGGAGTTTTGCCGGCATCAAAATTAGTACCGGCCCGGTACCACCACTTGATACCGTTTTTACACCGGCGACGGAGTTTTGCCGGCATCAAAATTAGTACCTGCCGGGTACCACTACTTGATACCGCTTTTACACCGGCGACGGAGTTTTGCCGGCATAATATTTTTGTGTCTTAAAAAGTCTAAGTTTTTAATTTTTTGAAATTTTTTTACACTATTCGGAAGAATAGGAAAATCAAATATCTCGAAATCAAATGTTTTTTAAAATCTTTTTTATATAGTTGGAAAAATTACATTTCATTAAACTCTATTAATTCAGCTTTAAATTGTCTGGGAAAATCACTCAAAAATCCGGAAATTTGTTACTGCTGAATTACTAGACACCCTATAATAACTTCGTTCGTTTAAAATAATTTTGGTCAGGTTTTATTTGATTTATTGTTATAAAATTTTGATAATCTAACAAGGTATTATATTAATTTCATTATACTAAGTTTCTGCAAGTTGTTTCTATAAAGCCGGTACCGGGCCGGTACCATGTTAGCGTTTTTTCTTTAGCCTTAGTCCCAACGTATAATGACATTAACAAATGTTATTATAATTATTAACTTTGACATTACATTATTCAAACTGTCTTTTAGAAAAGGTTTTTTCTATTAATTTAGAACATTTTGTAATTAGTCCTGGTGTCACACTTCATATATAAACTTTCCATTCACTTTTCATAAGCAGGTTTAGGTTAGCGGATGCGGCGTCGACTTTGCAGCCTGAGGGTCCGGAGTTCAATTCCTCATGTCTTCAGATTTTTCGTTAACAATTAATAATAATTTATATGTTTCAGCATTCTATTTAGAGTTTACAATTAAATTAATTAATAAATAATATTGTTTAACGTTTAATGTATGTAATGACGGTCTCACGCCGGCACCGGCAAGTCCGCCCTTGGTACCGGCCCGGTACCAACCCGTCATTGATTTCTGCCTGGGTAATATAGCAAACAATAGGGCTTTTGAGCTAAAATTATTAATAACACAGGTCAACAAAAAAAGTCTTACTTTTTTTATGAGATTTCATAGTGTCCATTAAAGACGCTGAACACGATCCCGGGTCACAAAGTTGTCCTTCACGTCAGGATTTTAAGAAAAGTGGGGGTAAAGACCCCAAAAAACGTGTTTTTGAGGGTTTTCAAAATTTTTTTTTCATAAACCTGATGCGCCAGAAACTTCTACATAGACTTAAATTGAAGCTTGAATTGTCCACTACAAGACCCATATCCGTAAAACCAAAAAAGATTAAAATTTTTTCAAAACATGAGGTTGAAGTTACTAAAAATGTGTTTTTTGGGTTGCTTTAATGGACTTCTAAAATTGTTTTGGATTCGCTTGAAAATTGTTACTCAAGGGTGTTTGAGGTCGCGGATTGTAATCTGACGTGCCAGAAACTTATAAAATGTTATAATCTGATGATTATAATCAGCGACCCTAAAAATCACATTTTTAGTAACTTCAACCCCATGTTTTGAAAAAATTTTAATCTTTTTTGGTTTTACGGATCTGGGTCTTGTAGTGGACAATTCAAGCTTCAATTTAAGTCTATGTAGAAGTTTTTGGCGCGTCAGGTTTATTATAAAAAAATTTTGAAAACCCTCAAAAACACGTTTTTTGGAGTCTTTACCCCCACTTTTCTCAAAATCCTGACGTGAAGGCCAATTTTGTGACCCGGGATCGTGTTCAGCGTCTTTAATGGACACTATGAAATCTCATAAAAAAAGTGAGACTTTTTTTGTTGACCTGTGTTATTAATAATTTTAGCTCAAAAGCCCTATTGTTTGCTATATTATATGGTTATAAAAATTAAAAAATTCGAAATAAATAGATCCCATCGTTAGCCCACAATCAGACAACGCCTAAAAGTTGTTAATTTAGTTCTAGTTTCATAAAAAAATTTTTGAAAAAAATCGATCGATACATACATTTTTAAAAATAATTTTTTTTTTAAATTAAAAAAAAATTTCGTAAAATTAAAAAATAAATTTTTTTTATATTTTTATCAAAAACTACGTATAAAAACAAAAATTTTCATATATAGAACGTCAAATTTGGTCAATTTTTGAATGAGTTATAACCATTTCAAAAAAACATTTTCGTAAAAAACGTGATTTTTCAAAAACCTGTATCTCTTAAACGGCTTGATGAAAAAATTTTAAAAAAAATCATGGTAGCTTATTTCAATGAGCACTAAAAGAAAAAAAATATTTGAAAAAAATCTGAGATGCAAAAGTCAAATACTGTCCGATTTCGCGTGGAACGCCATATATATATATATATATATATATATGAGCTGCCGGATCAAAGAAGGGCACATAAACTCGCCGCGCTGAAAAACGTTGGCCCCTGGACACTTAAAATTAAACTTTTAATTTTAAATGTTTATTATGCATATCCTTATAGAAAATTTGATTGCGCATCTTTTTTTCTTATAAAATTTTTTTCTATCTATTACCGTTTTCGAAATAATAAAGAAAAACCATTTTTTTGAAAACATGAAATTTAATTAAATTTTTCTCTTCAACCCGCGATATTTCAGTCAATTTTGCATATTTTCCAATATCACAAAAACTAAATTACTCGTTGAAATATCCTGAGAATGATAAAAAAAGAAAAAAATTGTTTTAATAAAAAATAAAATTGTTATTAATTTTTTTCTAAACAATTGCAAGAATCGCGAAGTGCAATTTTCACGGGCTTCGTTTAACGGGCGAATTTTAAGCAACAATAAACTTTCAATGAGAAAGTTGTTTATTGTAGTCCAAAGAAGTTTTTTGTAAAGTTATATTACAATTAAATAATTAGTAACAAATTAGTGAATGTTTAAAGTTGCACGCGCGGCTCAACGTGTGACGCCCGTTTGTTGAAAGAAGCTCAACTGAATATGTCACAGCGTTGTTTCGCCATTAGAGGTTAAGTAAATCAAAACAAACCATCCGTTCAGCCGCTCACGCAACTTTAAACATTCACTAATTTGTAACTAATTATTTAATTGTAATATAACTTTACAAAAAACTTCTTTGGAATACAATAAACAACTTTTTCACTGAAAGTTTGTTGTTGCTTAAAATTCGCCCGTTAAACGAAGCCCGTGAAAATTGCACTTCACGATTTTTGCAATTGTTTAGAAGAAAATTAATAACAATTTTATTTCTAATTAAAACAATTTTTTTCTTCTTTCATCATTCTCAGGATAATTCAACGAGTAATTTAGTTTTTGTGATATTGGAAAATATGCAAAATTGACTGAAATATCGCGGGTTGAAGAAAAAAATTTAATTAAATTTCATGTTTTCAAAAAAATGGTTTTTCTTTATTATTTCGAAAACGGTAATAGATAGAAAAAAATTTTATAAGAAAAAAAGATGCGCAATCAAATTTTCTATAAGCATATGCATAATAAACATTTAAAATTAAAAGTTTAATTTTAAGTGTCCAGGGGCCAACGTTTTTCAGCGCGGCGAGTTTATGTGCCCTTCTTTGATCCGGCAGCTCATATATATATATATATATATATATATATATATATATATATATATATATATATATATATATATATATATATATATAAATATATATATATATATACATATATATATGAGGCATTCCATGTCAAGTGACCCAGGTGTCTTATGGTGTAATGCAAATTTCAATAATTTTTTACTCTTAAACTATTAAACATGAAAATTTGGCAAGGTACATTTTGGAAAGGTTTTTTCATGCTCTTTCGATTGAAAATAGGCATTTAGCCAAAAAAAATTTTTTGGCCCAAAAAAAACCAAAATTAAAAATAAATTTTATTTTTTTGGAAAAAGGGCAGCTTTTTTTTTTTTTTTTGTTTTTTTTAAACGAAAGCTGAGGTTTTTTCCTAAAAGGACATATAAATGAAAAAGTGGGACAAGAATGTTTAAACATTGAAAAACAGAGGTTTCTACTCACCGGAGCGCTCTAAACCCGGTTTTTCGAGAAAATTCATTTTTTCAATGTTTAAACATTCTTGTCCCACTTTTTCATTTATATGTCCTTTTAGGAAAAAACCTCAGCTTTCGTTTAAAAAAAAAAAAAAAAAAAAAAAAAAGCTGCCATTTTTCAAAAAAATAAAATTTATTTTTAATTTTGGTTTTTTTTGGGCCAAAAAATTTTTTTTTTTTAAATGCCTATTTTCAATCGAAAGAGCATGAAAAAACCTTTCCAAAATGTACCTTGCCAAATTTTCATGTTTAATAGTTTAAGAGTAAAAAATTATTGAAATAAGCATTGTACTGAAAATCCCAAAAATTTAACCCCCTCCCCCTCGGAAAATATTGGACTTGATAAAAAAATATTTTCACGAAAAATTTCTATCTATTAGTACTACAAAAGCCCCAAGTTTTGCTACGATTGGAGAAAAATTTTTCTCCACCTGGATCACTTGACATGGAATGCCTCATATATATATATATATGTATATATATATATATATATATATATATATATATATATATATATATATATATATATATATATATATATATATATATATATATGGGTGATTCTCCACGAAACCGACAATTTCATGTCCCTAGTGTTTTTTAAGAAACAGATTGCACATATAATAATGAATCGAACGTAAAAAAGTAACTCTGGTGATTACAAATAAAAACCTATAGCCACTTTAATTTCTAAGATTAAATGTTTTTTTAAATGCAAATTTAAGAGCCAAATCGTCATGGTAAAGCCTGTCCCAAGGGTCAGTTACAAAACAAAAATAAATATTTTTAGTCAAATTCTCCAATAAAAATAATGATTGATAACATTTTTTTAATGTCTAAGTGTTTAAAATTGAAAAAATTAAATTGGTTGTAAAAAAAATTATTTTTAATTTTTTTTCTGATGTTATTTTTTGTCCTTAGTTTTATGCGTCATGGTAAAGCCTTTTTAAAAAATTGAAATATTTTATAAAAATAAAATCAGAATTTTATTAATCTTTAGTACAAGCAACAATTTAGTTTCCTCAATAGTGTTTTACTACGAAAGAAAAACATTGTTATACTGTTTTTCATTTTTTTTTACGTTTTAAGCGTCAACTTTGTACAGGGAATCACAGAATCGTCATGGTGAAGCCTTCACATTTTTCATAATAATTAAAAAAATAATTTTTTATAGCAAATAATATATAGTCGTATTATTTCAGTGATAATAAAAGATAGGAATATGAAACCGATTGAAAATTGCTAATAATTTATTTTAAAAAACAGTATTTATTTTGCGTCATGGTGAAGCCTTTTTTGTCTTTCATTGAACTTGTGGTTTAAACAAGTGTATAATTACAACATTTTTTGTAATTTTTTCCAAACAAAATTAAACAAATAAAAGTTACCTTGTTTAAACTATAATTTTAGTATGTTGTGACATTAATTACTTCATAAATTTTCATAAATTAACGTACTAATTTCTTAAAGTTGCCAAGAATTTATTTTCATTTAAATTATGTTAATAAATTACGATAAATGATTTAAAATAATTTATAAAATTACAACATATATTTCCATAAATTTTCATAAATTTTAAAAAATAGTTTTTAAAATTTTCTTTTATTTACTCAAAAAAATTTATTTAGGTACCTCAAAAATTTATAAATTACTATAAATTTCCTGCATTAGTCTTTCTAATCTTGAATTATGTTTTGTAATAATATTACGAATTACCTCACAATTTTTATAAATGACTGTATAAATTACCATAAATTTCTATAAATTGTCATAAATTTATATAAATTACCATAAATTACTGCATAAATTTTCTAAAGTAGATTTTTAAATCCTGAATTAAACAAAAAACAATTTCTATGAGTTCAACTATCAATTTTGTTAACATAACAAAACTATGGCAACTAATTATGCTACATGGATGCGTGAACAGTTACATTGTTTAAAAAATACAAAAATTACAAACAATTTGTTCGGCCCGTAACAGATATTTCATTCTTGACTATCATACTCAAAATTTACATTATGATTTTTATTTTTTTTTTTTTGAATAATAAAAATAACAATAATTAAATTGTCGGTTTCATGGAGAATCACCCATATATATATAAACATGTACTACACGGAAAAAATTAGTCGTTGAAGTTTTCAGCTACCACTCGAAGACTCTCGGATATGAAAAAATTTTTTATAAACTTATAGAAATACTTTATGATTTTAGCAGAAATTCTCTAAAAAAAGTCTAGGACTTTTTATAAACCTAGTAGCGGAAAAAAGTCGTGGAATTATTGTAACACTTTGATAGAAAGTTTCGTCGACGAGTCGAGGAAAACGGTGCGCAGAAAAGATGCGCATACTCTCAAGCGATAAACGCGACCTGCAGTCATATTAACACCGTTCATTTACAAATTCTTCTGTACAGTGTTTGTGAATTATATTGGAGGATTAAAATCTTTTTGTAAATATAAAATATAATTATTAATCGTTAAATAAGTTTTTACAATAATGAACAGAAAATAATTTTATTGACTTAATTATTATTTTAATTAAATGTTATCATTTTTCTCTTCATCTTATAAATTAAAAATAATTGTAAAATAGTCTTCAACGTATACTGAAATACTCTTTAAAATTCTAAAGTATGTTGAAGAGAAATATTTGAGATTTTTAATTTTTAAAATATTGCATTTTTTCTCGCAAGCGGTAAAGAAAGATTCCATTTAGTATATAAGGACGATGAAAAAGTAGATTCATATAGCGTGCGAAACAACGAAAGTGTAGGATAATATGCGTATTGGTGTTAGCTATTTAGTTTTAGGTAGGTGATTAGTAATTAAATAGTGTCAAATTACATGTGATGAGTGTCGTGATTATGTTTAAATGTAGGATTGTAATTAAATATAAGGCATAAAAGGAATGAAATATATAAGAACTGAAAGCATTTTTTTTACTGGTACGCAGAATTTTTCATTTTTTGCGACTATCGTTGAAAGTTTAGAATACTGTAAAAGAAAATCCGGACACGTATTTTTTCATTGACTGTCGCCGAATCGTTCACGCTAGCTGTGTCTTTATTTTTCTCGACTGTCGCTAAATCGTTCGCGCTAGCTGTGTTTTCATTTTCCTCGACTGTCGCTGAATCGATCGCGCTGGCTGTGTTTTCATTTTCCTCGACTGTTGCTAAAACTTTCAAATCCTTTTTCTAAATTCTCTTCGAATGTAGTACATTTTTTCTTCGATTTCAATATGATTTTTAGAACAGAGTGATTTTAAAAATTTAAATAATTTCGACTATATCCGAGAGTCTTCTACAAAGTCGAGGAAAATTTCAGCAACTAATTTTTTCCGTGTAGGGGGCGACAACCCTCTGTTTTTCCATTTCATGCTATTTAAAACTTATTTGAATTCTTTGAAATTATTAATTTTAATAGATTATTTTAAAAATAGATCTCAGTTTATAAAAATTTTTATTGATTGAAACTTAATATCAAAGTTAAGGTCAAATTTGACTTATATTTTAATGTCTATGTTGAAAATTTCGCCTAATTCTACATAAATTTCGATATGAGGGAACTTTACTTGACAAGATACTTTTTTGAAGTGTAGGTTTAAAAATATGTAAAATTTGACGTAAATTTTGACCTATGGTACTTTAGACAGTGTTTATGGCGCTTCTGTTTGACTTATAACAACCAAATTTTAAGAAAATTGTAAACTACCGTCATATGTAAACCTAAAATTTAAAGAAAAAACAGAATAAATAGTGTAATTGTCAAATTTTTATCTGTGACTCAAAACTGATATCAAAATTGACCTACATTTTGAAGGAAGATCAAGTCAAAAAGAATGTTATCGTCAACTTTTTACGTGTAGATGAAAAATATCCTAAAAATTGACTTACATTTTGAGGGCAGAGGAAATTGTTTGTCAATTTTTTACATGTAGGTTAAAATTGCACTAAAAATTGACCTACATTTGAAAGAAGATCGGGCAAAAGGGAGTTTTCTTGTCAATTTTTGATGTGTAGATAAAAACTAACCTTAAAATAGATCTAAATTTTCATGATAGAGAGAATTGTTTTTCCATTTTTGACATCCAAATCTAATTTGCCCTTAAAATTGATCTAAATTTGAAGACAGGGTCAATTTCGACGTTTAGGTCAAAACTGCCTTAAAATTGATCAATAGTTTGAGGTAACAGCAGGTCAAAAGGTATATTGCCAAAAACGAACAGGTCAAGGCTTGATCGGTAATATAGGTAGATATATATCTCTTGTGAAATGTATATTACGTCAGTTTAACCGAGAAGTGTCGAATTCAAAAATACTCCAATGATAAATTATCAAATGTAGTACACGCTTTATTTTGTATTATATGCAAATTCTGCCAACTACAGTAGATTTCATAATTTGATATCAAAATTGAATTATACATTCTATTATTTAATGTTTCAATTAACAATACACATTGAGATTAATAGTGTCTTTCGTTTTGTAAATTTTAATTTAGTGTTTTTCTCTTTTTTTGGTAGCAGTGAAAGGTGCAATTAATTATCCTCAAGGTTTAATTTAATATTGTAATTTTACCTTTATCATTCTCTCCTATTTCCACTCTTGGAAATAGGATCTATGAAATGAATATTTCATAGATATTTAAATGAAATTAGATTAAATTAAATTGTTGTTAATTAATTTATATAAATTAATTGAATGTTGAAGATTTTAAATGTTTATATACATTAAAAGAAAGACGATTTATAAATCTTTGTATATGTTGATTGAATTTATTAATTTTTCAATAATTATATAAATAAGGTATATTAATTAATATGTAATTATTATTTGTAGATGTTAATTAAATTAAAGTTTAATAATTTTTAATCACATTGATTCTACTTTATAATTTTTAAATATTTATGTAAGTCAATTAATCTTCCGTTGAGGCACTTTGTTTGATTCTTCGTTGATACGACACTGTCAATTTGACACAAATTTCATCAGGATGGCCAACATTAAAATGATTTCCCGAGTCGAACTTGTAGATCTGTTTACACCCCTTGCTTTAAGGATGTAATAGGATGAAATAAGAGTTTATCTGCATTGCAAGGTAAACCTGATGTACACCTGGTTAGCGACAAATTTAGATGGAAGAAAGGAAAAAGCAGGTGTTCCTAGAACCATATTATTTACTGCTTTGTTTGTCAAAAATTGACAAACAATTACCTCTGCCGTCTAAAATTCGGTCAATTTTAAGGGCGGTTTTAACCTGCAGGGCAATAATTGACAAAGTAATGCCTCTGGACTCGAAATTTAGGTAAATTTTAAGAGTATCCCGTGTGGAAATGAAAGTAAGGACAAAAGATGGCAAAGTATGGGAAAGTGTGGGTAAAGTATAGCGAAATGTGGCACTAAGTTTGACAAAGTATGGCAAAGTATTGCTAAGGAGTGAATCCCATGGTTTAAGTATGGCAGCAACAAAAATCAATTTTTAATCAAACAAAATAATAAAAAACACAAAAACATTAAATATCTTTCATTTTTAAACCATAATAAACAAAGTGAGGCATATACAAAAATTATTTTTTAAATGGTTTTTTTAATTCATCTGTTAAAATGAACTATGGGCAAAATATGGCGATCTATGGGATGAAAAATAAACTATTTTATATACATTTGCGAACTATGGGTCAAAAGAAATATATTTTCTACACATTTTCGAACTATGGGCAAAATATGGCGAACCATGGGATAAAAAATAAACTATTTTCTATAGATTTTCGAACAATGGGCAAAAGATGGCAAACTGTGGGATGAAAAATAAACTATTTTCTATAGATTTTCGAAGTATGGGCAAAAGATAGCCATTGTTCGAAAATCTATAGAAAATAGTTTATTTTTTATCCCATGGTTCGCCATCTTCTGCCCATAGCTCGAAAATGTATAGAAAATAGTTTATTTTTCATCCCACAGTTTGCCATCTTTTGCCCATAGTTCGAAAGTCTATAGAAAATAGTTTATTTCTTATCCCATGGTTCGCCATCTTTTGCCCATAGTTCGAAAATGTATAAAAAAAATTTTTTTCATCCCTTGGTTCGCCATATTTTGCTCATAGTTCGAAAATGTGTAGAAAATATATTTCTTTTGACCCATAGTTCGCAAATGTATATAAAATAGTTTATTTTTCATCCCATAGATCGCCATATTTTGCCCATAGCAAACTGTGGGATGAAAAATAAACTATTTTCTATACATTTTCGAACTATGGGCAAAGTGTGGCGAACCATGGGATAAAAAATAAACTATTTTCTATACATTTTCAAACTATGGGCAAAGTATAGCGAACTATGGGTCAAAAGAAATATATTTTCTACACATTTTCGAGCTATGGGCAGAAGATGGCGAACCATGGGATAAAAAATAAACTATTTTCTATAGATTTTCGTACAATGGCTATCTTTTGCCCATACTTCGAAAATCTATAGAAAATAGTTTATTTTTCATCCCACAGTTTGCCATCTTTTGCCCATTGTTCGAAAATCTATAGAAAATAGTTTATTTTTTATCCCATGGTTCGCCATATTTTGCCCATAGTTCGAAAATGTGTAGAAAATATATTTCTTTTGACCCATAGTTCGCAAATGTATATAAAATAGTTTATTTTTCATCCCATAGATCGTCATATTTTGCCCATAGTTCGAAAATCGATAGAAAAAAGTTTATTTTTTATCCCATGGTTCGCCATCTTTTGCCCATAGTTCGAAAATGTATAAAAAATATGTTTTTTTCATCCCTTGGTTTGCTATACTTTGCCCATAGTTCGAAAATATATAGAAAATAAGATTTCTTTCATCCCATGGTTCGCCATACTTTGCCCATAGTTCTTTTTAGCAGTTAAATTAAAAAAACCATTTAAAAAATAATTTTTGTATATGCCTCACTTTGTTTATGGTTCAAAAATGAAATATAAAATTAGGTCAATTTATGGGCAGTTCGACTTATAGGTCAAAAATTGGCGAAGTAATCCCTCTGGACTCGAAATTTATGCCAATTTTAAGGTCAATTTAACTTAAAGGTAAAAATTGACAAACTAACCCCTCTGTTCTCAAAATTTAAGTCAATTTTGTGATCAGTGTTGATCTAAACGTCAAATATTGACGTCTCTCTGCTCTCAAAATTTTGGTCAATTTTAAAGGCAGATTTTATCCACACAGCAAAAAATGACGAGAAATCTACCTATGCCTACGTGAAACGATTCTACGGAAAGCGCTCTACGGAAATTCCATATGGAATTTAAAACTTTTTAACTGGTAACTCCTTCAAAATTTAAGTCAATTTGACATATTTTTTAAACTACATATCAAAAAAGCAAATTGATTAAAATCCTTTAAGGGGTTGTTCCCTTATATTAAAATTTGGGTAAAATTTGACAAAATTTTCGACCTATAGGTTGAAAGAAATTTGACCTTAATTCTAATATTATGTTTCAATCAGTAAAAGATGTTATAAACTCGCATCTATTTTTAAAAAATTCGTTTAAAATTGAATTTGTCCTCAAAATTTAGGTCAATTTTAAGGGAAGTTTGACGTATGTGTCAAAATTTGGCGATAATCTCCATGTGACAGACTCTTCCCTAAAAATTTAGGTCATTTTTAAGATTAATTTTGACCTACAGGTCACGATTAGACGAAACAACTCTTTCTGACCACCCCTGCTTTTAAAATTTATGTCAATTTTAAGGGCAGTTTTGACCTACGGGTAAAGAAGAGTCCCACAAACGTCTGTTACATCATGTCCAAAACTATAGGTAATTTTACATTCTTCTTTTACTGATACAGATCATAAACGGCCAAAGAATGGCCATTACTTTATGTCAATATTTGTGTCATATTTGACCTATTTTTTAAGCTGCAGGTAAAAAGAGTCCTAATAATGCCTTTGATGATACGTCAAAATCTATTTCTAATTAAACACATTTTTTTACCTTTTGGTATAAAGAAGGACCTATAAGAGCACCATTAGACCATAATCATGTCTGTAAAGTAAAATTTTTTTTAGTGCTTTCTTTTAATATCCCCGTTGTAATTTACTCTAACTTATAACTATTCATTCATATCAAGATTTGAAAATAAAAATTAAAACAAATATAAAAAATAGTTCGGAGGTTGGCCCGCATATATATATATATATATATATATATATATATATATAATTCTAAAAACCAAGATTAGATAGTCTCGACTGTATTAACCCTCGAGTAACAACTTTAAACGAAATCTGATGAATTAAAAAAATTTTTGTCCGTCATATTGGATCCGCCATTTTGAATTTCTGAAAATTAACAACAGATTCGGTATCAGCTACCCTATTAACCCCCGAGTAACAACTTTCAAGTAAATCCGATGCATTTAAAAATTTTTTTGTCCACCATATTAGATCCTTCATATTTATTTTCTGAAAACAGATATCAAAGTAGCGTTATTGCTTATGGAATACAAAGTATGTATCCTAATGCTAATTTTACCGCCAATACATATGTATATATATATATATATATATATATATATATATATATATATATATATATATATATATATATATATATATATATATATATATATTATATATATATATATATATATATATATATATATATATATATATATATATATATATATATCGGTAAATGTGTACATTGACCAGTGTTGGTTGGTAAATATTGATATTTAATTTTGTAAACATTTGGGAATGTCCTGGTTTTCCATGAACTATTTTTATTCCGTCCCAAGGGTTTGTTAATTCCACAATCACTTTGTTTACAAATTAACGTCCATTGTTGCTGTGCAGAATTGAAGGTGCTCTCAAAACAGTAAAAATCTTCATAAGATTGGGTGCTACTTCTACAGCTGTTTTAGTTTTTAAAGGACGTAAAATTACAAACTTTGTCAAGTGGTCCTGATAATTAAGAATAAATTAGTATTCACCGTCTGCCTGTGTTTGCAGGTCAATTAAATCCATTTACACTTTGAATTAAATTCTGAGCTAAGCAAAGGTTTCACAACTATTCCTCTTTTCTTACTCTTTGATTTTTTTGGCAAGCTTCACATAGGCTTAAATATAACATGACCATTTCAATTGTAATATTTGCAAATTTTTCTTTTAATTGTATCATAACTTTATTTCGTCTACCATGTCCAACATTTACATGCGTATCATGAATCATATCAAAAATATCATCATTTGTCACAAAATATTTTATCGCACCATTTTTTGAACACAGTTCTCAAGAAGACGAAAAAAGTTTGGGTAGGGGAGACCGGGGCTAAACCGGACGGATTTGGTCTTTGACCAGAAAACTCATACAAAAACACATTTTTTGCTAAAGAGTAATATACCGTTTTGAAGCTTGTACCTTCACCTACAAATCGCAATTGTTCGATTTTAAAAAACTACAGTAGCTTTTGAGATATATTGCTTCGAAGGTGACTACCTCGAAAACGAAAATACGAAAATTGGTGGGGCTAAACCGGACACCCCATGGGGCTAAATCGGACACGGCCAATTAATTAAAGAATGAGACACAAATTTTCGTTTTTTTTGTAGAAAAGTCAAATCAATTCTTCTTTTATTTATTTGCAGATACTTCTATACAAAGAATATAATATAAACTGTAAAATCGGTAATTAATATAATATAAAATGAATTACAGTTTTCAGACTTGTCTGTTTGTAGCAATTAGCTTGCAAATTCGAGTTTTAATATAAAATATTTATGTATTTATAAAATGGTTCTATGCAAAGAATATAATATAAAATAGTTAATTAGTATAAAATAAATTAAAGTTTTCAAAGATTTGGTTGTTTTTTACCACGATGTCCGATTCAGCCCCACAGCGTCATCTTACAATTAACCTGCAATATATTTTTTCTTCTTAACGTTTTCCATTAAACTTTTTTTCTACTAAACTCAGTACACTTTGAGCTAAAAGAAAAATGTCCGTATGATATTTGCACTTTAATTTTAACGATAAAACCCCAAAAAAATGAGAAATTTTTTTTTTACTTTTACCTCAAAAAATGACATTTTCATATATTAACGGCAACTATTATTACAAGAAAATTGACACGTCCCTAAAACCTCATGCAGCATATGCATCACGAAATTGCGCGTTCATAGGTTATTTACATGATTTGAAATTCTTCACGGTTTCGGAAATATTTGACTTGTCCGGTTTAGCCCCGGTCTCCCCTACGGTAACGACGAAATTGACGCATATAGAGTAATACTTTGGATGCTCAGAAAACAGAAAATAGCAATGACAAAATCACAGCTGTTCATGTGCACGAAATATTATAGTTTAAAAAATTTTTATTTTTGTAATTTTTAAAGATGTGCAAGAAGCCCGAAAATTGACTAAAATTATATACATACAGTATTATGGCAAATTAGTTAATCAATTTATGAATCTATTTTCTCAAAAAGGGTCTATTATAATCATTTGAAAATAATAAATTCAGTACGTGTAGAAAAATTACCTAAATGTGTTTAGAAGAAAAATCAACGACAGCTGCTTTTAGCTTGATCGGATAATTTGAATCTTGAACGTTGTTCATTTTTCGTCTATTCCAAAATTTTAGAAATTCGTGATGTATTGATTCGCCAGCTTGCTCAGACCATATTCCAAAACCTTCCTCTTCTTTCAGAAAGTTGAGCGATTCTTCAATATGATTTAATATAGTATGAATTTTTAGAGTCTCAGTCACATTGACAGCGAGGAGTGCTTGCTTTAGTTCATTAATATACTGATTTAAATCCACTTGGATCCTCTCTACTGCAAAACAAGAATGAACAATTTTGTCCATAGCTTTGAATGCTGCAACGAAGGGTAAAAGAGAAAATGGTCCTCCTATGCTCTGACATATTTCGTGATTTAGCAATTTTTCTGATTCTTTGAGTAATTTTCGGCACGCGTATCCTTCAAATGCTTCCCCATGGTAGTTTTTTGAAACTAAATGCAGGCTCTGAGGCCATAATAGAGCTTTTTCTCTACAAAGCATCGGCACAAGACCTTTCCAAAACATATGATTCACGAATCCTTGAAGTAGATGTAGCTCTGGAACTATACATTTTTCAATAACCTTAACGTCGTCATGGTCGTCGAACAAAGGAGCATTTACGGTAATTCTATTCTGTGCAGCATTTTTCTTTTTACTCCCATGTGATACAAATTGTTTATAATCATTGCGTACGTCACCGAAAGTTTTACTTCCCAAAGGGTTTTCAATCATCTCAGAAACACTGCCTTCATTATCTGTCGATTGGACATTACTTTCTAGATCCGTACGATTTTGCAAATGTTGCAAATTAACGAAGCAGTACGGACAAGGAAAAGTAGCAGTAGCCATTTGTTGTCCGTTAACAAGAAGTAGCAACTTGAAATCGCAGACAAATTTCATTAAAATATCATTGATTTTTATAAGAACAAATAATACCTTCAAATTTTCGTACGTCTCTTTAATTGCAGGTAGCACACATAACATTATCAGCTTGTGAACGCTCGTGAATTTTTCAATTTTTCTTTTTTTCGGTGATGTGTTCTCTTGATCTGAATGTTCTAGGTATTCGGAGACGTAATTTTCTGGGAGCACTGACATGCAAATTTTGAAAAAGCCCTGACCACCGTCAGCCATAACTTTAACAACTTGATTGCCAATAAAGTTTCGTTTATCCACTACAAATTCTAGAACTTCCTCTGCGTTGCCCCATACCACAGGCTTTTTCTGTTTGACAGGATTTTTCTCCACATCAAAGTTCAAGATATCGTAGTGATAGAAATCTTCTAACAATTTACCCCTTTTTGAAACCTCTTTGGAATAATAACTCGGTACACTCTTTCGCCCAGCATTACTTCCTATAAAATGGCTTAACTTTTTCATTTGATTGTCTGAAGCACTAGACTCTATCTGGTAATTATTTAAGTCTTCAGCTGAGAAAATTGTATTTTTGTTAATTTCCTTCAAAATAATTCTTTTATTCCGACCTGTTGTACTCAGTCTCATACTGCTCTGGGAATTATTATTTGAAGTGACCTTTTTTGTCTTTATTTCAGATAGTAAAGAAGTGCATAATTGTTCCTGCTGTTTTTCTAGAAGAAGGCTTGTTAATTTTTGAACGTTTTCTCTCGCTCTTGCTTTCTTTAAAGAAACTTTAATACATGAATGAGATTTTCCTATTCCAACTTCTTGTAAACAATTTCGGCAAATAGTTATTGTATTTGGAATTGTTTTAATCTGCTTATCATTATTTACTATCTTATTGACACTTGAACTCGGAGACCCCTACATACCGTTACTCTCATCAAGTTTTATTGAAACAATAAGTGTTTCACCAACAGCCAACGTTTTCTTCATATTTAACTGTCTCTTGTGTCTACCAGTTATGCATATGGGTGATTTTCACGTAACTGTAATATTTGGCCGCGTCACAGAAAACACATTCAAAATAAAAATTTTTGCTTAAGTATGGATACATTTCACAGGTATATATAAAACCTATTCGCAACCACAAATATGTACAAATTAACTATAATAATCTTCGTATTCTTTCATTCAGTCTGTCCGGATCGTGTACATTCTGTCCACAGTGAGAGAGAAAGGTTGATAGAGAGAAAGAGAGGGAAGTATCGCCTGTCCTTTTAGTTTAGAGTAGGAACGAAAGAGAGGCGAATATTATTATTATATCTATATATATTAAGTTAGTCTTTCCTTATATATTCTGTTCACAGTGAGAGAGAAAGAGAGGGAGGGAGGTATTTTTTCTCCTTTTAGTTTAGAGTGGGAGCGAAAGAGAGACGAATAGTTAAGAAAGTAATGCCCACTTTTTGGGTTTAGAAAGGGATATCATGTTTTCTCCATTTTTCGGGTCAGGTAAAAAGAGAGGAACAGAATTTGATGGAGGAAGGAAAAGTGGAGAATTTTACTTTCAAGCCAAAATACGACAGGGGCGTCTTATTTCCTTATTGGCTAATTATTTTTCTATTCACTTACAGATAGATTAATGAGTGAAAAATAGGGCGATTGAGAACGAGGTATATGGTTTTGAAAATAACTGTACTTTTAAAAAAAATTTTGAATTAAATAATTTTGTTATTGAGTATTTACATTTATTTATTTTTGTTAATTTTGTTTTGCATAAGTTTTGATTAAAATGTTTTGGAATTACAATAGGTAAGATATTGCAATTTTTAATATATTTATTTGTATTTATGTGCCTATGATTTATATGAGATTATGTGCTTTTGATTTATATTATTATATCAGCTTTATGAATTATATGTGTTTATGATTTATTTGAGATTCATGAGTTATATGTGCTTATGTGACTTCACTGTAAATAAATGGTTCTAAATTAGAGCTGATTTTTGGTATTAAAATAGAACCGAAGGAAGATTCAGTACCAAAATTTGTACTAAATTAGTACCATTCTTTTTACAGTAGTTATGAGAATTATTTGATTTATATGGGACAAAAATAAGATTTATGTGACTTATGTTATTTATGCGAATTTGTGATTTATGAGATAAATATGAGATTTATAAGAAGTTAGATGACTATTTATTATTAAAATATATAATAAATAAAATAAATTTAAATCCAAAAAAGTGTTTATATAAAAAATAAAATATAAAATAAATTATAAAGTTCATTTATATTCATTCATTATTTTCATTAATTTAGTTATGATTTAGAAGTTTTAAGTTTAAACCTGTTTTCTAAAAATAAGTTTTTGAAAAATATTCTATTATTTGTTCATTTTATTAAAAAATCATGTCTAACAAAGAAGAGAAGGTTTATTTAAGTGATAAAGATCATAGAGTTCTACATACTGAAGGAGTGATGTTAAATGACAATCATATTACTGAATTTGAAAAGTTGTTGAGAAGAGAATCAAATTTAGCATTTAACATGCAAAGTACTTTATATTTAATTACGCCTGAATTCATTATACCGATTGATAAAAATCAGAAGCACATTCAAATACTTTTTAGTGGTGCTTGCAAACATGGTCATTGGATTTGTACTTATTATGATGGATTAAGGCTATATATTTATAACAATCTTAAAAAGGGATACTTAAATTAAGATCAAAAAAAATATTTACTTAGATTATATCCATTCAAACCACCGGTAGTTTTTTCAACTGTTAATCTACAACCGAATGGAATTGACTGTGGCATATATGCAATAGCGTTTGCAACATCTTTATATTACAATGAATTGCCAAATACTGTTAATTATATTCATAGTGAAATGAGACGACATCTAATTTTTATGTTTGAAAATAATCGTTTAATTTCATTTCCTTCCGTGGAATTGAGAAACGTTATTAGACCTTTTTTTGTTGAGTATGATTGGAAACGTCTTTTAACGGATGGAGCTACAAAACTCATAGAAATACCAAACTCGTCTTCCATTTGTGAAATTAGTATCAGTATTAGTAATAATAATGAGAATAGAGGTATATCTACAGAATATTCAGAGGATAAGCTTAATAAAAATGAAAACTATGAGAAAAAGAGACATCGAGCAGAAAAAGATAAGGAGAGGAAAAGGGAGAAAAGGCTCAAAGAAACAGACGAACAGAAAATAATCAGACTAGAAAATGATAGACTGAGAAAACGTAATTATCAAAAAACTAGAAATATAGATAAAGAGAAAGTAATAAAGCAAAACAATTTAAAAAGTAAAAAAGTTAAAGTAGCTCTGGAAATAGAAAATGAAACAAAGGATCGACAAAATTTAAGTGATGAAGATTATAAACTTTCAAATACTGAAGGAAAAAAGTTAAATGACAATTATATTACTGAATTTGAAAAATTGCTGAGAAAAGAAGCAGAAAAGGACAAGGAAAAGGAGAGGAAAAGGAAAGCAAGGTTTAAAGAAACAGATGAACAGAAAAAAAATAAGACTAGAGAATGATAGATTGAGAAAACATAATTACAGAAAAGCGAAAAATGTAGATGAAAAATAAATAATAAAACAAAACAATTTAAATTATAAAAGAAAACAATTATCTTTGGAAACGGACGATGATAAAAAAAAGACAAAATAATAATTTAGAAAGTAAAAAAAAGAAATTGTTATTAGAAACAAAATTAGAAAAAGAGCAGCGCCAAAAAAAGGATTTAACAAGTAAAATTGATAAAAAAATGGAAAAATGATGGAAACTTTAGGAGTTGGAATGATCTTGTTTGAAGATTTTGATGAAAATAGAGTTTCTCAAAATTATTTAGGTTTGATGAATGTCAAATGTATATTTTGTGACGCGTTACATTTTTTGTGTGAAAGGCCAACGGATAAAAAATTTAGTAGTTGTTGTCATAAAGGAAAAGTAAAATTGTATGATTTAAATCCTTATCCTTTGTATTTGAAAAATTTATTATTTGATAATAACTTTGAAAGTAAGAATTATAAGGAAAATATTCGTTCTTATAATAGTTCGTGTGCATTTGCTAGCATGGGAGCTAAATTAGAAGTTCCAAAAGGATATGGTCCTTATGTTTTTCGTATACATGGACAAGTGTATCATAATACATACACTCTTCATCCTGATGATGGAGATAACCGAAAATATGGTCAATTGTATATTTTTGATACTGACGAAGCGGTGATGGAACGATTGAATAATGAATGTAATAAAAAGTGTTTGCAATTACTAATGACTGAAATAGATGTTTTACTAAGAGATATTATTATTTATGCAAAGTCATTTAAAATGATGAAAGAATTGGAATTGGAAGAAGAAGCAAGGGCAAAATTAATGAATGCGTGTGCGAGAAGCATTCAAATGTGGTTTAAACGTGATAGAAAAATTTCTCAATGCAAATATAATGTTCCGTCTTGCAATGAAGTAGCAGTCATATTTGTTAGCGAAGATGGTGAACCTCCAATTGAACGTGATATATGTATTCATCCAAGGAGTTCTAAAAGTATTCCAATTAGTAGTCTTAGCACACATGCTGATCCTATGACATATCCTTTAATGTTTCCGTCAGGTGATCCAGGATGGACTGTAAATATGAAACATACTGACGGTGTTCGTAATATTACTCCTTTACAATTTTATATGTATCGCTTGTCTTATAGAGGATCATTTAATCCATGTTTACAAATGGGTAAATTAATTCAACAATTTATTGTTGATAGTTGGTCAAAAGTAGAAGGTGAGCGTTTAAAATATATTCGTTATGAACAGAAAAAACTTCGAGCAGAAATGTACTGTGGATTAATGGATTATATCAATAATAAAGCAACAGAAGAAAATATTCGACCAGGAAAAATGATTATTTTACCTTCTATATTTACTGGAGGACCACGTGCTTATCAACAATGTTTTATGGACGCTATGCGATTAGTTCAAGAATTTGGAAAACCAGATTTATTTATTACAATGACATGTAATCCAAAATGGCCTGAGATTATGAAAAATTTGTTGGATTCGGAAACTGCATCTGACCGACCAGATATTGTTTCCCGAGTTTTTCAAAAGAAAGTAAAAGAATTAATGTGTGAATAAAAAGATAAACTAATTTTTGGTCCAGTCGTTGCTTACGTATATGTAATAGAATTTCAAAAGCATGGATTGCCTCATGTACATTCAATAATTTTTTTAGATAAAAAGTTTGCTATTGGTGATGCAGAAACTGTAGCAAAATAATATGTGCAGAAATTCCTGATGAAATGAAGAATCCAGAACTTTATAAAATTGTAAAGCAGTTTCAAGTTCATGGACCTTGTGGAAAGCAAAATGTACATTCTCCTTGTATGAATCCTGAAACAAAATCATGCACGAAAAATTATCCTAAACCATTTTCTCCAAAAAAAAATTATGAATCAAAAAATTATCCGGAGTATAGACGGAGAAATGATGGCAAAAAATTATTTTTTATAATAGAGACGGGTCAATTAAATGCACTGCTGACAATTCGATGATTGTATCATATAATCCGTATTTTAGTAAAAAATTTGCATGTCATATTAACTTAGTAGCATGTGGTAGTACAGGTGGTATTAAACATTTATTTAAATATTGTTATAAGGGACATGATTATGCAATAGTTGGTTATAAAGATGATAATCAAGTAATGCATTATGATGAAATTCAAAATTATTTAAATACACGGTATGTGTGTCCACCAGAAGCAATGCATAGACTTTATGAATTCAATATGCACGAGCAATCACATGCAACATACAGACTAGCTGTACATTTGCCTAATCAACAATCAATATGTTTGTAAGAAGGAATGGAACAAACTGCAATTGAGAAATTTAAAAATACAATGTTGACAGCATGGTTTCAGTTAAATAGACAAGATCCTGAAGCACGCAATTATTTGTACTCTGAAATACCACATAAGTATGTTTTTGTTGATTCATCTAAAACTTGGAAAAAACGAGAACGAATTACAAAACCTATAATTTGCCGAATGTATTTTGTAAGTCCAAAAGACATTAAAAGATATTTTTTGAGAATTTTACTACTTTATGTACGTGGTGCTAAATCGTTTGAAGATGTGAGAACACATGAAGGTATTACAAATAATACTTATACAGAAGCAGCACGTGCAAGAAATTTGATGGCAGACGATAACGAGTGGGATAATTGTTTGACTGAAGCCGTGAGTATGAAATTTCCTAAAGAACTATGTCGTTTATTTGCATATATATGTGTGTTTGGTTTACCTGTGAATGCTGTTGATTTATGGAATAAGTTTAAAGAACACATGATTTTTGATAATAATTTACCTATGGAAATATCGCTTCAAAAATCATTACTTTTAATTAATGGAGTATTTAATTTTCATGGATTTACATTACATCAATTTGGTTTACCAAACATCGATCTAAAAATTCTTAAAGATTATAATTCTGCTGATAAGGAAGATAATGCATTAACATTACAATTGCTAACAGAAGAAGCTAATAATCTTATTGAAAGTTTGAATGATGAACAACGGCAAGTTTTTAATGATGTTATGATAGCAGTACATAATGATGAATATAATAGTAGATACTTTTTTCTTGATGGGCCTGGAGAAAGTGGTAAAAGCTATTTACATAATACAATTATTACTACAGTCGAAAGTGAGGAAATAGTAGTTTTATCAGTTGCTTGGACTGGTATAGCGGATAATCTTCTAAAAGGAGGACGAACGTCACATTCTATGTTTAAATTCCCTATACCAATAAATGAAGATTCAACATGTAATATAAGTGGAATGTCGAAACATGCTGAACTTTTAAGGAGTGCAAAAATTATTATTTGGGATGAAATTTCAATGGCCCCAAAATATGCTTTACAAGCAATGGAATCCATGTTAAGAGATATTACAAAATGTAATAAACCGTTTGGAGGTAAAGTTATTTTGCTTTCAGGTGATTTTAGACAAACTTTGCCAATTGTTCCGCATGGTAGTCCCACTCATATTGTTGAGGTTTGTGTAAAAAATAGTAAATTGTGGCAATACTTTGAAACTAGATCTTTAAATGTTAACGTTAGATTACATGATAATCAAGTAGAGTTTTTAAATTGGTTATTGAATGTTGGTGATGGCAAACCTCAAAGTACGTTTGAAAAAGAAAATGATGTATTAGAAATTTCACAAGATTTGATATCGAATGGGAATTTAATTGATGAAATATATGGGTCATCGATAAATCCAAATGATGTGAATGTTTATTCTTCTTGTATTCTTTCCTTGACTAATTCAGAAGTATTAGACATGAATGATCGTATTTTGTCAAAACTAGAAGGAGAAGAAGTAATTTATTACAGTGTTGATTCACATATAGCTGATGATGATGCAAAAAATATAAATAATATTGTTCCAGTAGAATTTTTGAATAGTTTAACACCAGATGGTATGCCGCCCCATAAATTATCATTAAAAATAGGGTGTGTAATTATGCTTTTAAGAAATATGAATTTGTTTCAAGGATTATGTAATGGGACTCGATTAGTTGTAAAATCTTTATTGAAATACGTTATTGCTGCAGAAATAATTACTGGAAGATTAAAAGGTTAAATAGTTTTTATTCCTCGTATTGATTTATCTCCTTCAGAAGAAACATTTCCTTTTAAAATGGTAAGAAGACAATTTCCAATCAGACTTGCTTATGCAATGACTATCAATAAATCTCAAGGGCAGTCTTTTGATAAAGTAGGAATATTTCTACCCATTTCTGCATTTGGTCATGGTCAAATTTATGTTTGTTGTTCTAGAGTCAAATCTAAAGAAAATTTAAAAATTTATGCCCTAGATAAAGCTGTATTCAAGAACTTAAAATATCCACAAAAATTATACATTAAAAATATTGTTTATCATGAAATACTTTAATAATATGGTTCAGTCAAAATATTACATTATTATATTTAAAGGAAGTGAATTTATCATTCGGAAGATATTTAATATTAATGTGAAAGAATTTATCAATTATCCGAATCACTCTCAAAATAATTCTTATTAAGCTCTTGAGTTTCATATGTATCGACAGCACAGCCATCCTAAATACAGAAACCTGCTTTTTCAGAAAATATTTTTTCGTAATTAATTAATAATTTAAAATTATCAAAGAACTCAGAAAAAATTGGTTAGCATGGTGGGATACGAGCCCACGACCTTTCTATTGCCGGTAGACTGCTCTGACCACTGAGCTACATGCACCCCAAGATTCTCCGAGTTCCTTTGATATACTATACCTCCCTGCATTATTTCATGATAATGTAGGGAGTTTCTTGAAGATGATAAGCCTAATTTTACAATTCATAGGCAATTATATTTAAAGGAAGTGAATTTATCATTCGGAAGATATTTAATATTAATGTGAAAGAATTTATCAATTATCCGAATCACTCTTTGATAATTTTAAATTATTAATTAATTTCGAAAAAATATTTTCTGAAAAGCAGGTTTCTGTATTCAGGATGGCTGTGCTGTCGATACATATGAAATTTAAGAGCTTAAGAAATATTTTGAGATTGATTCGGATGATTGATAAATTCTTTCACTTTAATATTAGTAATAATTTCCGAATGATAGATTCACTTCCTTAACTATAATTGGCCTATGTAATTGAAAAATTAGGTTTTATCATCTTCAAGAAACTCCCTACATTATCATGAAATAATGCAGGGAGGTATAGTAAATCAAGGAACTCGGAGAATCTTGGGGTGCATGTAGCTCAGTGGTCAGAGAAGTCTACCGGCAATAGAAAGGTCGTGGGCTCGTATCCCACCATGCTAACCAATTTTTTCTGAGTTCTTTGATAATTTTAAATTATTAATTAATTACGAAAAAATATTTTCTGAAAAAGCAGGTTTCTGTATACAGGATGGCTGTGCTGTCGATACATATGAAACTCAAGAGCTTAATAAGAATTATTTTGAGAGTGATTCGGATAATTGATAAATTCTTTCACATTAATATTACATTATTATGTTATTTATTTTAGATTGAGAAAGAAGAAAAAAAGTTAAATTTTAGAATTTTTTTATTATTGTTATTCCGATTGATAAAAATTGCCATTATCGTTTTCAAAGAATAAGGTTATGATTATACATTGACAACTTCTGTGTGTGAAACTCGTGAAACTGTATGTGTACAAAAGTTTTGAAAGTATTGAGTTTAGAAAAAAGTTGTTAAAGAAAGAAAGTTTTAGTTTTTCATCAACCTTTAAAAGATTAAACAAAATTTTTGTTTTCAATTTTTAATAAAAAAATTTTTTTATAAACAAATTAATTTTCTTAAACTTTGGGCGCGATTATTTTTTATTATTTTTTTATTTATTTATACCTACCCATATACAGAAAATTTTCTAAAAAGATTCGAGATGAGTCGACCCATAGTTTTCGTTCTATAAATTTTTTAATTAATTTGTTTATCAAAATTTTTTTTTTTAAATTACTTAAAAGCTGAAGAAAAATCAAGATTTTCTTCCTTTGACAAGTTTTTTCTAAACTCAAAACTTTCAAAGTTATAAGCTATTAAGTTTATAATTCATAGTTTTCGTTCTATAAAAAATTTATAGAACGAAAACTACGAGTCGGTCCATCTCGAATCTTTTTGGAAAATTTTCTATATATGGGTAGGTATAAATAAATAAAAAAATAATAAAAAATAATTGCGCCCTAATTTTAAAAAAATTATATTGTTCATAAAAAAAATTGTTTTAATGTTTTAAAAGTTGACGAAAAACTAAAACTTTCTTTCTTTGACAACTTTTTTTCAAACTCAATACTTTAAAAGTTATACGCTATTGAAAAAAGGTCTACTTTTAAAAATCCAAAATTTCAAAAATTCATAACTCGAAAATTTTGGAAAATATGGAAAAATAAAAAAATACGTATTTCATATTTTTCTATTAAGAACTAAAAAAAATATGTTTGACCGATTCTAAAATGTCGTAAAAAAATTTCCCGTGGAATTGCCCATATATATAAGTTAGTCTTTCCTTATATATTCTGTTCACAGTGAGAGAGAAAGAGAGGGAGGGAGGTATTGTCTTTCCTTTTAGTTTAGAGTGGGGGTGAATGAGAGATACGAATAGTTAAGAAAGTAATGCCCACTTTTTGGTTTAGAAGGGGGTATAATGTTTTCTCCATTTGTCGGTTCAGGTGGTTAAAAAAAGTTTAACATTTTTAGTATTTACTAATAAATTAATTATTTACTAATAAATTTCCTTAACTAACTAACATAACTTACGTAAGAACAATAAAGTAAACTAACATACGTAAACTAAAAAATGTAAACTAACTAAAATAGTAAACTAACTTACGTTTTTGGGTATGTTACGTTACTTACGAAAATTGCGTACGTTGCGTAAACTACGTAAGTTATACCCTTAGTTTAGTTACGTAAGTTATATTAATATTTATATGGCGTTTTTTCTCGACGTCACAAATAAAACAATAGATTAGGAATGTCAAATTGTTTTGAAGTTTTTATTATCAAAAATGCTAATTAGTAGTAAAACGAAAATATTTTTTTGTAAGGGTCATAAAAACATTAACAAATAGAGATTCATAAATTTTACTATAATAATACTTTCTTATGACGAAGGAAAATTATTAAATTTTTTTATTTATTTAGGTGATCGTTTTAAGGAATACTTAAATATTTATTTCAAATTGCCTAAATCACAAAACGAAGTATAAGACGCGCGCGTTAGATTGCTAGTAGATATTATATTTTTTGATAAATTGCGGAATTCCCTCCAAAATTTCAGCTCCATGGCGTGTCCGTTTTTTAAAATTTTAAGTTAAAATTCCGAAATTTTATTGAAAACGCTGAAACTGAAAACGAGAATTTTTGTAATATGAATTGTGTATATAGGTGAATAATTTCTACATATAATGCATCTTCTAATACTTTTATAAAATTATAAAATGTAAAATTGTTTTGTCCACAAATTTTTTCAATTTTGTAATAAGATTTTTTCCCCTATAATTTAACTTTTTATGGCACATTTTAATGTTATCTGAGAATTACAATCTAAAATAAGATCCATTAGCAACAAATATCAGTAAAAAAAGGTTTAAAAATTGCAAGTTTTAAACTTAAAAACAATTTTTTTTTGTAAAAATGTGAAGTTCACAAAAAAAGTGGTCAGTAATGTGGTAGTACTATTCTTTTAATGTAAACACTCTCTGTGGTAATTATTACGATTTCCTATCATTTTAGTCGTCTATAATCCACACAAATTTTCTTATTTAATTTAAATTTAGCATCACACACTTCTTGCACAACTTCAATATATTCTTCCTATTTCAAAGAATAAATTGCTGAGCCGCGTGGTACCCAGCGTGAGGCGAGGCGCACGCGACGCAATGTTTTCTTTGAAATGTAATTACTCAAAAACAAAATAAAGGGCATTCTGAAAATTTACATGGCATAAGAAAAAACCTCAGCTTTCGTTTGCAATAATTTATTTTCAAATATAATGGACCGATTTTTGGAAGATTGAAAATTAAGTATTAATTATCAAAAATTGGGGTAAATTTTTAAAATATTAAAAAATAAAAATTCCCAATTGAAAGAGGATGAAAAAACCTTTACAAAACATATTCTAAAAAATTTTCCCATTAAAAGTATAAACCTTACGTAAAAACCTTTACGAAACATATTCTAAAAAATTTTCCCATTAAAAGTATGTTAAAAAAAAGTCACAAAGTAGCCGGTGATAGAAAAATTGGTAAAATTGGCCCCCCTCTACCCCCTTCAAATATTCGAAAAAGTCAAAAATCTTTTTTGGGGCACATTTCAGCTTGATAGAACGACAAATTCCCCAAATTTCAATTTTTTCTAAAAGTTGAAATTTCAACTTAGGATATTACACGTAAAATGCCTCATATATATGACGGTCAACGACAAAACGTGCCTTAGCACCCAAAAAAATTAATGTAGAATTTTAATAGTACCTTATAGATTTTTAGTTCCTCTTTCATGTACAAAAGTAAAGAATACTTTTTACTTTTAAATTTTTTTGTTATAAATGTTCACACATGAGTTGAATTTGAACCAATCAGGAAGGCCCAGCTTCTAATACGTTTCCCGTAAAATTCATATTTACGAGCTAAGGCACGTTTTCTCGTGGACTGTCATATATATTAGGGTGACCGTTATTTTGCAAAAGTTGGAAACTTTTTTAGGTCGCCGGGCAGAATTTGTTTTAGAATGTGAAAAAAATATCAAACTTTTGAAACGGAGACTTTTTACATTAAATTACTTGTATACAAGTGTTTTTAAGCACACATTTTACTTTTTAACCATAAAATTTAGTTTTTAAGTACCTTTTTTCCTTAAATTTGTCAATTCACATTAGTTTTTATACTAGCGTTTCAAAAGTTTGACATCTTAATCGACAGTTGTCAACTGTCAAATTTACATAATTCTATTCAGGTTTACCTCAAAACACTGAAAGTATTTTTATGTGAGTAATATAATGTAAAAAATGTCAAAATCTCTCGTTTTCAAAAGTTTGAAAGTTTAATTGACAGCTGTCAACTGTCAATATTATATATTGCTATTTAGTTTGACCTTGTTCTTTTTAAATATTTTTATATGAGCCTAATTTGGTTTGATTTACTAAATGAACACAAAAACTGTCGTTTAAAAAGATTGACAGCTTTTTGACAGCTGGAAGCTGTCAAAACTTATTTCTGACATCGGATTCGTGTTCAGCACATCAAAGACCATAAATATGAATGTCGCCAAGGCAAAAGATTAATTAAAAAAAGTTCTTTTAAGCAATTTTAGAGCTTTTTATGTCTTCACTTATTCTTTTTACAGGAGTTCAAAAAGTGCAAAAAACAATGGTTTTTAATAAATCAATCCCCTATTTTATGGATTTGAATAAATTAAATTTTTTTTGCTATTTTCTTGTTCACTGACACCCAAACTTTTAATAATCACAAAAATTTTTAAATAAACTCAACATGACCATTTTTTGTTACCCAGTGTAATACTATAGACTCATGAAACAGCAGCAATGATATGCAATAAATCGTATATTTTAATATTTAATTAAAAAAAGCATATTACAAAATATTAATTATAAGAATATGAAAATAATTGTACAAAATTAATTAGAATGTTCGATAGTACAGTATTTAATTGATAGTTCATTGTAGGGAATATACATTTTTTCCCTTTTATCAAAGGAGAATTTTTTTCTTTTTGTCTTGTATCAATTAAAGTGTCTGGTGTATCTTCCTGTTCTGAAGTGTAGAAAGCAAAGTCGATTGACGAGGAGGAAGTTATGGTGAGAGGGTAGGTGGGGGTAGGGGAGTTTGGATAAGGGTGAAATGCCTTTGAGTGGAAACCACAGACCCGCGAAATGAGTTCTCACGACGAGGATCTTATTTCAGAATTGAAGGAAATTGAAGAACCGTCATTCGCAGCACACAACTCGCTAATTTTGCCTTGAAGGTGAATAAAAAAGGGGAATTTTTTTTTTAATTTCTTTACTCTATGAAAACAATGTTAACCGACTTCTGAAGGTAAAATGATTACAGATAAAAGAATGAATTGGATAAATATTCTCTCTAAATCTGAAAAGATAAAATATCACTTTTTTCATGTGTGAACATTTTTTTCGCTTATTAATAAGTAGAATCTACTTATACATAAGTGAAATATTCACTTTTCTATGTGTGAACTTGTTTTCACTTATCAATAAGCGAAATCTGTACTTATGTATAAGTGAAATATTTATAGTTAAAAAGAAATGTTTTTATCATTTCCGTTAATATATCAATATGTTATTTACTTGAAAAATAATAAGTATAAGAGAAATCTTGAACAAAACGTTAAAGTAGAACACAATAAACTAACTTTTTATAAAAGCACCTAATAATTTTCTTTGGATATATAAGGCAACATATTAAGTGGCATTGTGGTGTTCTCGTTGATTAACAAAGTTAAGTGACATTGCGTGCGGTTAATATTAGGATGGGTAACCGTTTATGGATTTAGCTTTCAAACTGTTCAAAATTTATATGTTTATAAGCATTATATTAAAGAGAAGAGAGTGTTAAATAGTTGATAGTAAATAAATATTTTTTTACATAATATTAATCCTGATTATTTCTTTACATCCATAAAGGAGAGGTTCCCATCGCGAGAGTAAAAAAAATGATTTATTTTTTATTGTATTTTTTGAAAATTTTGTAAGTCTTACCTCAGAATACCTATAGATATTTATCATATACGCAAATTGAATAAAGAATTGCAAAGAATACAATTATTGCACAAAAATGTTTCTCCAACTTTAAACGCGTTTTTCTCGATACAAGATTTTTCAAACTGGTGGGCATAGTAGCGTCTAAACTATTTAATCAATCAACTTCGGGTTTGTGGCTTATTAAAGGTAACTAAATTCTACTGAGGATATACCTATAATATGATTAAATTGTTAACAATAGAAATTTTTATAAGAGGTCAAATGTGGAAAAATAATTTAAAAACGCAGGTTTTTTAAAAATGTGTTCGCCATTTTGTCATTTTGTTAACTTTTTAACTATTTTATATGTGGGTCATTTCAGCGAAAATCGTCTAGAGCTGGTTGCTCGATGATTTTAAAAAATGCTGTAATTAATATATAATATTCTGCAATACAATAAGATTATCCTTTGGTGGTTTATAGTTCCAAATATATATAATTATATATATATATATATATATATATATATATATATATATATATATATATATATATATATATAATTATATAATTTTTTTAAATTTCTAACTGGTTATGAAGTCTAACATAACCCACTTTTCGAAAACTCAGTAGGTATAAATAACTAAAAACAGAATAAAAATACTAATTTTTATTTTAAATATATATATTTTTGCTAAATTCATCTAAATAAACAAAAATTATTTGAAAATAACTCACCAGAACATTTAGATCAGTATTTTTTTGTACTTGCACAGTATAATAAACATCATTTTCTTTTTCTTATATCTTCTGTGGCGAAAAAGGAATCTTCACGAAACCTTTTAAACTGGATTTGTTTTAAAATTATAAATTTATTTTAATTGAAATTTCTTTGGGCACTCTACTTATTAATTATTTAATAAATATGAAAAATTATATAAATGAAACCTGATTTTCATTGAATTTTAGTTTTAATGACAGAACGTCCAAGCGCCCATCCTGCAGGAAGGATGTTCCGAAAATAAGGCTTTTAAAAAAAGGGAATTCCATTTTTCTTTTCCGGAACTCCTTGGGATTAAAGTAGACGAAAAAAGGAAAAAATCCATGTACTTGACTTTTTAAAATAATAATATTAAACCATTTTTCAAAGCCCTCAAACTTGCTGTTTCTGAAAAGTAAAAAAAAACATTTTTTCGTAAATTTAATGTAAAATCCACAAAAATCAATATATTTTGGCCGGTTTAGTCTCTTTTTCTTCAGAAACGTTCAAAGAATGAAACCTATTTGTTTAATTTTAAAAAATTTCATTTTTAATGTTAATCAGCAAAATTGCGGCCAATTGAATAAAAACTCTCTTCAAAGTTTCTTTATAAAATTAATATGGAAGCAGATAAATACAAAAACGAATATATCGTTGGAAAGGTAATGAAACAAGCTTTCCAATGATGTTAATATCAAGTTTCTAAATTTATATGTCTAGGCTTGGTAGCCTTTTAAACAAAGCGAAAAGCGTCCTGCCGGCAGGACCGGGTTTCATCATTTTGTGACTAAAAATTACGAGAATTTTTGGAAAATTCAACTTCTTTAAGCCACTCTGCTCTTCGGTTTGAACTTACAAGCTCGACATTTACATGCGCTGAAAGCTTGTTTCATCACCTTTCCAACGATATATTTTACTTTTTGTTTATGTTAATCCATGTTAGTTTTATTTAGCGATTTCGGACTGACTCACCTGAGTCTTTTTGGTCCTGCCGGAAGGACGTTGGACGTTCTATCATTAATGACCAGACTGAAGTTCATCACCTTATCGTTCGTTTAAAGAAAACAAACTTCAGTCTACCCATGTGGAAGGATTTCCGGAAGTGGTTTCCGGAAATTTTCCGCAAATTTTTTTTTTGTATCGAGATTATTCGGAAATCTTCCAGAAATTTATTTTTTTTTGTACGGAAATTTTCCAGAAATTTATTTTTTTTGTACGGAAATCTTCCGGAAACTTTCCGGAAATTTATTTTTTTTGTACGGAAATTTTCCAGAAATTTACTTTTTTTTGCCGAAATCATCCGGAAATCTTCCGGAAATTTATTTTTTTACGGAATTCATCCGGAAATCTTTCGGAAATTTATTTTTTTTACGAAATTCTCTTGAAAATCTTCCGAAAAATTTCCGGAAATTTATATTTTTTACGGAAATCATCCGGAAAATTTCCGGAAATTTATTTTTTTTACGGAATTCATCCGGAAATCTTCCGGAAATTTATTTTTTTTACGGAAATCATCCGAAAATCTTCCAGAAAATTTCCGAAAATTTATATTTTTTACGGAAATCTTCCGGAAAATTTACGGAAATTTATTTTTTTTTACGGAATTCATCCAAGAATCTTCCGGAAAATTCGCGGAAATTTATTTTTTTACGGAAATCATCCGGAAATCTTACGGAAAAGCTTCGGAAATTTATTTTTTTGCATAAATCATTCGGAAATCATGCAGAATATTTCCTGAAATTGTTTTACGGAAATCATTCGGAAATCTTCCGAAAAATTTCAGAAAATTTATTTTTTTTACAGAAATCATCCGGAAATCTTCCGGATGATTTCCGCAATAAAAATAAATTTTCTGAAATTTTTCGGAAGATTTCCGAATGATTTCCGTAAAACAATTTCAGGAAATATTCTGCATGATTTCCGAATGATTTATGCAAAAAAATAAATTTCCGAAGCTTTTCCGTAAGATTTCCGGATGATTTCCGTAAAAAAATAAATTTCCGGAAATATTCCCGAAGATTGACGGATGATTTCCGTAAAAAATATCAATTTCCGGAAAATTTTCGGATGATTTCCGCAAAAAAAATATATTTTCAGAAATTTTTCGGAAGGTTTCCGGATGATTTCCGAAAAAAAATAAATTTCTGGATGATTTCCGTAAAAAAAATACATTTCCGAAAATTTTCCGGAAGATTTCCGGATGATTTCCGCAAAGAAATAAATTTCCGGAAGATTTCCGTATAAAAAAAATAAATTTCCGGAAGATTTTCGAATTATTTTTGTACAAAAAAAAAGTTGCGTAAAATTTCCGGAAATCCTTCCACATAGGTAGTCATTAAAACTAAAATTCAATGAAAATCAGGTTAAATTTATATAATTTTTCATATTTTTAAAATAATTAATGAGTAGAGGTTCCAAGGAAATTTCAATTAAAATAAATTTATAATTTTAAAACAAATCCAGTCTAAAAGGTTTTGTGAAGATTCCTTTTTCTCCACAGAAGATATAAGAAAATGAAAATGATGTTTATTATACTGTGCAAGTACAAAAAAATACTTTTTATTACGCGGTGCAAAAAGGGCATTTTTTTGCACCTTGTTATGAAAAATATCGTTCGTAACTTGTGCTAGCAGTTGCTAATTTTTGAATGAGCACTTTTTTTGGAACAAACTGTAGGCGAAGCAAAAAACAAAACAAAAAAAAACAAAAAAACAAAAATGGAAAAAAAAACAAAACAAAAAAAAAACAAACAAAACAAAAAAAAAAAAAAAAACATGGAAATTTTTATCATCGAAACTTCATTTCGCATAATTTTCAGATTTCGAAATTTCATTTAACATAATTTTTAATTTATCGAATTATTTTTTATCCTAATATTTAAATAGTCGAATTGTTTTTTAATATAATTTTTAATATGTCGAAAAATTCTTTGACATAAATTTTGTTTTATTGAATGACTATTTTTCATAATTATTAATCCTCCGAATTGCCATTTGACATAATTTTCAAACCTTCGAAATATTATGTTACATAAATTTCATTTATCGAAATTTTATTTGTCATAATGTTTATTAACTCGACTTATCAAGTGACATAAATCGCATTTACTCAAATTCTCATGTGACATAACCTTCAAATCTTCAAAATGGCATATTTAAGAAATTCCATTTATCGAAGTTTTAGTTGTCATAATGTTCATTTACTCGAATTATCAAGTGACACAAAAAGCATTTACTCGAATTCTCATGTGCACATGAGAAATGAATGCACACATAAATGAAATTTATGTAACATAATATTTCGAAGGTTCGAAAAGTATGTCAAATGGCAATTCGGAGGATTAATAATTATGAAAAATAGTCATTCGAAAAAACAAAATTTATATCAAAGAATTTTTCGACATATTAAAAATTATATTAAACAAGTTGTAAATCCAGATGTTCATTACATGAACATTTTGCTTCCTCTATACGATCAGCATAAAAATTTGCTTCCTCGTGGAGGAAGCACTAACTTATTGTCACGTATTGACATATTTTCCATGTTGTTGTCTTCAAATCTAATTTAAAATTAATTTTAAAAATTTGTTATATTTATTATAATTATTTCGATTCGATTCGTCTTGATGCAAGGAATAAGATTTTAGATTTATTTTTCAATAAATAATAACATTTTATTGTACAGCAACATGATTCTTAAGAAAAAATGAATTTTTATTAAAAATGCAAATTTTGTGTCTGTAATTGGTTTTAATTTTATAAATTTAAATACAATATATACTTTATATATACCAATCGATCCGTCTTGAAGCAAAGAATAAAATTTTAGAAATAAGTGAGTAAGATTTTCTTATACAGCAACATAATTTTGCAGAAAGAACTCATTTTTTGAGAAAAATGCGAATTTTTCAGCTTTAATTGTGATTAACTCTATAAATTCTCATACAATTTATTCATTTTATATACCAATCGATTCGTCTTGATGCAAAGAATAAGATTTTATTATATATTAACTTCAATAACCAACTTAAAAAAAAATTTTTTTTAGAAAAAAGTCAAAAAAAAATTTATTTCTGAGAATTTTTTAAAGTCTATCAATCCAGTTCGAGATATTTTTATGATAAATATACCCGGCAAATTTTAGCCAAATTCGTTAAAACCTCTTCGAGTTATATCGTGTTCACAAAAATCGGGATCCACACACACACACACACATACACACACACATACATACATCCGGACAATTGTTCAGGGTCTTATATAACATAGTCCCATATAGAAGAAAATTTGTCAAAAGGATTTTTAAAAATTTTGTAAATTAAACGACTACAAAGCTTCCTCACGAGGAAGCAAAAACAATTCGACTATTTAAATATTATGATAAAAAATAATTCGATAAATTAAAAATTATGTTAAATGAAATTTCGAAATCTGAAAATTATGCGAAATGAAGTTTCGATGATAAAAATTTTCATGTTTTGTATATTAGGAAATTAAAATTTAGGGAATAATCATGCGCCCCGTATTTTTATTCTGTTTTTAGTTATTTATACTGAGTTTTCGAAAAGTGGGTTAGACTTCATAACCAGTTAGAAATTTTAAAAAATTATTTAAATGAATGTAAAATATTTTTGGAGCTATAAACCACCAAAGAATAATCTAATTCTATTGGAGAATATTATATATTAATTACAGCATTTTTTAAAATCATCGAGCAACCTGCTCTAGACGATTTTCGCTGGAATGACCCATGAATAACCTATTCTTTAGGTTGTCATTTTTATAAAAAATTTTGAGTTTTTGTTTTAGACTAAAAATTGCGCAGTGTAGAATGCTCACCGTTTTCCCTATTTAAAAAAACATAATTTTCTAGATGCGCCATATTAGCCGCCATTTTTCATTTTTTTTGAAAATTAAATAAATGTTTTAAAAGTTCAAGAATGAACTTTTAAAGAAAACTACATCGCTAAGTCACAGCCGTTCTTCGCAAAAAATTGTTAAAGTTTGTGTTTATTTTGGCCTCCGCAATGAGAACCTCCCCTTAATAAATATATTTTAACTTATTCAATAAATTAATATAATTCACTTCTTAATGTGTAAAGATTCACTTATTACATAATTAAATATTCACTTATTCTTAAGTTTGTATGTACTAATTCTGTAAGTGAATATAATTAACTTATTTCATGTGTGAATATTCATTTATTCTACGTGAAAGAGTTTTAAAAGATGGAATAAGTGAAAATTCACTAAAAATAAGTGAAATTTTACTTATTCAGATTTAGAGAGTTCCAACTAGAATTTCTTTTTCCATAATAATATATGGGTATTTCTACCAAAGAGGGAATATATGATGTTTAAGGTTGTTTTTTACATTAATATTGGAAAAATTAAAATTATTTTTAATAGGAACTATAGTGCTCAATGGTTTCTATTATGCCACAAAACTTTATCCGGTTATAAAAAATATTTTTAGCAAAAATTAAGCATTTAAGACCTAAGTTATCAGTTTCTTGTCCTGTGCAAGAAACATGGTTATAGAATTTATTTAAATTTTATTAGTTAAATATTTTTTGGAATTTCATGAAGCTTTAATTCATTTTTTAGTTATTCCATGTAAAAAATATTTTTATGCTATGAAAGAAGTCACTTTTTTATCCAGTAGATAAATTAAGTTAAAAACACAGAATAAGTAGGGGAGACTGGGATAAACCCGCGCACAGGGTAAACCCGCTCACTAGCGATTTGACGCTATAAACTCAACTTAATATGGAGATATCTGGACTGTGAATAGTACTTAACATACAACTAATGTTAACGAACTTTCGTTTGGTTTCATGAATTCGTCATAGAATCTCAGGCGGTCAATTGTTTTTAAAAATGCAAAAAAAGAAAAATGATCTTCGGATTTTTAAGTTTTTCTATTATTATTTTTGAGACTTAATTTATTTAACTAATTTTTTTTGATGCTATCGGGAAGTCGGGGTAAAGCTACTCACTTATTAAATTTGTGTAGGAAGCCGAATCAGTATAAACAGTATTTCTTTTTTTGCGATCTTAAAATTTTTAATATTAAAAATATTTATTAAAAGATAAATAATATTCATTATCTAACAATATGATTGAAGTACTGGGTAATTAGTTGAATATTTAATATCCCAATGGGAAATGGCCATTAGTCTACCATTGGTACAATAATGGTCCAATATTGCGAGCCATTGGTTTTCTCTACTCTCTAAATCTGAATCAGCGATAAGTATCTCTGAGAATAAGTGAAATTTCGCTGATTCAGATTTAGAGAGTAGGTTTATTATTGGCACCCAATAGTGGACCACTAATGGTAAAATCGTGGGATGTCCACGCCGATGCCACTAATTGGCAATCATTATTGGTTCATTAATGGCTGCCATTAAAAAACCAATAATAAAAAAAATTTTTAATAATAATTTAAATTAAAATAAATAATAAAATTATTTTTTCAATAAGTATTTTAAAAAATAATTATTTATTTTTTAAAATATTAATATTTTTTTTAATTATAATTATTTTCACAAAATGTCTTTTTTCACATCAGAGTGTGAATAACCCTTTTGTTAAAAGTTCAAAAATTTATTTACCTCACATCCAGTGCAAAAATTGGACATGTAATGGGCAGAATTGTATTCCGCGAGTTAACGTGATAAATCTTCCTTCTTATACACTATTCTAGTTCCTTGTTGGTTGCGAGAAACTTAAAAATTAGCTCACCCTATGCGGCGCTGAGCCTACTAAACATACAGTTCATGTTGACTTGCGCATTGGGTTGCGCGCTGCGCATTTTTTTTTTTTTTTTGATGTGAGGTAAATAAATTTTTGAACTTTTTACGAAAGGGTTTTTCACTCTCTGATGTGAAAAAATAATTTTGTGAAAATAATGATAATTAAAAAAAATATTAATTTTTTTGAAAAATAAATAATAATTTTTTTAAATAATTATTGAAAAAATAATTTTATTATTTATTTTAATTTAAATTATTATTAAAAAATTTTTTTTATTATTGGTTTTTTAATGGCAGCCATTAATGAACCAATAATGGTTGCCAATTAATGGCATCGGCATGGACATCCCACGATTTTACCATTAGTGGTCCACTATTGGGTGCCAATAATGGGTCAATAATGAAATGGTGGCTCTCATTATTGGGCCATTAATGCACCAATGGTTTTTTCCCATTGGGATTTTGAATGTCCCGCATTTCGCGATATGTGGCGATTTTTTTCAACAGATGGCGCCGAACTATCAATATTTGTTGCAACATTGAGCGGAATCATGTCTATATTAGTCATTGTTAGTAATTATTGGGTTATAACAAACAACGCAAACAAATAATCGAAATTTGTCGCTGTCTTTTTCGGCTAAAAAATACATAAATCTAAGTTTGTTGTCTTCGTTCAGTATACGTTTTATCATTGCTTATTTTTAAATTTAAATTTTCGAATTTCGTTTGTTATATTTTATGAAAAATAAAATCTATAACTTGTTACATCAAAAATTGAAACTATATTTTAATTTTCTTTTAATAAAATATTATTTAAATTCACAGTTGCAATTCATGAAACCTATACTTATTATTTAATGAACCAATATTTATTGTTTATAGAACTCATAATTTATCATTCTTTTTTATTTTGTTAGTAGGAATCATAAGCTTTCAAATTATATAAATTAACTTGGATTTAGAGAATAATTTCCTAGGTTTTTATCGTTCTGTCAAAAAATTAAAATAATATTTAAAAATGACGTTTTGAAATTGAGGGTTCACGTGCAATAAGGGGATGCACAGGCTATATACTTTCACTTTCATGCGTATCCCCTTATTGCACGTGAACACTCAATTTTTTTTCCAAAACAACCTAATTATGATAATTTTTATTTTATCAATTGATTATGATAAGTTTCTACAGTCTAATAATTTAAGTTAATTATAAGAAATAAATTAATTTTTGGGTGATCCTTCGCGTAGAGCAGAATTTTGTTTATATAACAAATTTAAAAGATTTTTTTTTCGTTTTGATTTAATTTAAGAAAAATTTTAAAAAAACATTTCGAGATATTATTTAGTTTTGCCAGCGGAAATTCAATTTATAAAGATAAACCTTATGTATTAGTGAGAAAAATAAGTAAGAGTGAACCATTTTGGGTAAAACAGTATAAATAAAATCTCAATTTTGATAAACTGGCTCTTGATTCATTTTGTTATACCTTAGAATTATATCTAAAATCAGATAGAACGATTTTCAAATCTTGATTTTTAAAAAAATTGATTTTTGTGTTTTGAAACAACTTTTTTCTTTATCAATTTTTATTAATGCTTACTATAATTGTATTTTTGGCATGAAAACGAATCTATTCATGTATGTAAAGTATATATGTGGACGTCCACATGAAAAGGGCCCATTTTATCGGTTCTAGTTTTCGAGAAAATCGCAATTTAGTAATTTTTGAGCAAAATTTTAAATTTTTTAAATTTTTAATATGAATCTACATGTTTTGACAAATCAAGTCATGCGATTTTCAATAATTTATCGTTAATTTAAATGATTGATTTCATTGATTCTTTACAAAAAAGAAAAGGGCCCAGAAGAACCAGAGATATCACAATTAATAGTTATCACAATCTTTAATTCCGTTTTTCTCGAAATGAGGTATTTGTCGCTATAAACTTTGAAATTCTGTAACTCATCGAATTTTTTACCAAAAAAGTTGTAAGGACACTCAAAATTTTCGTAATTTTGCAAGGAATTCGCCCATATAGATAAGTCCAATATTGCCAAAATGGGCCCTTTTCATGTGGACATCCACATATATTCTATCAATTTTTATAAAGTTAATCAATATTTTTATTTTTCACAAAAAATTCGAATTTTGTATTTCATAAAATTTTTAAAATTGTACTTTAAAATAATTACTTTGTAATAAATGGTTGAGCAATTGGTAGGATATGATATTAAGGAAGCAAAACTTTCATGGAATAAAAAACTTGTTTTATTTTTTCTAATTAATAAATGTGATTTTCTTTAAGTGAAAGTTTTCTCATCACTTCATCATTAAAAACTAATTTTTATTTATATTTGCATAGTTATAGGTATATTTATTAATTTTAATTATATATTTTTATATTTAGTTATAACTTAAATATTATAACAAAAACCGAAATTTTCCATTTTACATCAAATAAATTATCTGCATTTCATAATTATTAAAAAAAATCATGAAAATATCAATTTCAAATCAAAAAAATTTTCCATTTAATACTTAAAAATAATGTATTAGGAAAATTCAGAATTTAATCGCAATTTTTTTTTATTGGGGGAGTTTTTATTGAATTTTTATTTTTACTTATCATAACTAATTGATAAAATAAAGATAATAAAAATTGGTTATTTTAACAAAAAAAATTTTAATAATTTGTTTAAAAGATATTATCGTTGTTACTTTTCTCCTAGGTCTCTTCTGTAATCGTTAAATAATATAATTATTAACACTTTTATTACTAATTCTGTGTTTTTAATTCAATTTCTAGTAGAGTAAGAATTCCTGAAGTGTAACAGCAAATTTTGAGATTTACTGCATTTAGGGGAGACCGAGGAGGAAAGTAATAAAATTCAGTTATTTCATTTTAGCGTTCAAACTATTTAACGAATAATTTTTGTTAATACGTTGATTGAAAGCTTGGACTTTCACCTCTTAAATAAAATTTGAATTAGACATTTAGATTAAATAACCAGTTCACAGCATGAATTTTTCACGACCTCTGCATTTGTTACATTTCTCCTAACCCCCGAGGAGGAAAGTAACAGCAGCTAGGAGAAAAGTAAAATTATAGAATATGGTTAACATTATATCATTTTAAGACTATTATTAATTTTAAATATTTTTATTATGAACTATGAAAAATACAAAAATACTCAATGTACAAATTATTCATATTTGATACTTTATTTAATACATAATCTCTAAATCTGAATCAGCGATAAGTATGCCACTATTTCAATTAGCGTATATGCACTGTGAATTAGTGAAATTTCACTGATTCATAAGCGCATATACGCTGATTGAAATTAGTGGCATACTTATCGCTTAGAATCAGTGAAATTTCGCTGATTCAGATTTAGAGAGTATTCAACACATTTTGGTACATTCATGTCTCATCGATATTATCTTCTTCTCTATATTACAGATGTAGCATTTAATTTTAAAACTTATCGTATATGTAATATTAAATTATTAAAATGTGAAACAAAAGTATGAATTCTATATTTTAAGGTAAATTAATAATTAATAATAACGTAATTAATAACTTTCGCCACTTAAGAAAAGTTGCCAAATTTTTCAAATGCTTCATATTTTTGGCACCTAAAAATTAAAAATAAAACATTAATCTTTTAAAACATAAAAATAACTTTATCTAAAGGTTTAAAGCAAAAATGAACAATTATGGCAAACATGGAATAAAACAAAATAAGAACACAGAATTAAAACTTGTCTACTGGCTACTAACTGCCTACTGGTTCAATAAACCATTTTTAGGTTATGTTAATATGTCAAAACGAAAGTCAATTTACTTATAATTTATTACATTTAACGAACAAAAGTTAACCTGTAACTCTAAATACGATTTCCTTGACTCATTTCATAAAGTATGCACAATATATTGAACGAGGAGAAAAGTAAAAACGTGTTATTTTCCTACTAACTCTCCTTCTCAACAAGAAAGATAAAATTACACAAAAGTATTACACGTATTTTAGAAATACACTATTGCAATTTAAAGATAGATAATTAAGCTACAAAACCCCGAAAAGCACATTTTATTAAACTGTGTAATTACAAAAATATGAGGTTTTGAAAGTTGAAACGAAAACTTACTTTTGACGTATTTTTGTAACGTCACGTCACTAGCGGACTTCACATAAACGGAAATGCTCTTGAACACTATGAAGAAGTTGTAGGAGGTACTACTGACTAAAAAAAAATTTAGACTCTGTATTTTCGCTAATTCGTTTAAAAGATATTAGCGTTGTTATTTTCCTCCTCTGTTACTTTCCTCCTCGATCTCCCCTACTTGGTAATACATGAAAATAAAACCTAATTATAAGATAATTAAATGCCTTGAACGATTTTTTAAAAAAATTAAGTTTCACTTTGTTATAAACAATAGAATTTCTTTGGAGCGTCTTATTAAAAAAATTAATATCTCGAAACAGAATAAACGAATTGTTATAAAATTTCATATGTATACTCGAAAAATGATGTAGTTTTAAATAAAATAATTAAAAAATTAAATTATTTTATATTTGTATTTGTTATTGCAAATTTAATTGTTAATTTGTAAAATAAACAATGTTCTTCACGTCGTAGAAAGTTCGTTCAAATTTCATCGTAAAGGCTTTTTTTATAACGATTTCATACCCGTTTTGTAATTTGGTGTTCCGCAATTAGGAACAAAGTTATGAATTTTTTTCTGCCAGGCGACACGTTTGTTTGCCGCGCGGCATGTCCACCGTCACCGCAACGTCCTTGCCAGCGCATTGAACAAGTAAACACACGATATGCATTAGACTACAATAATTTTTAGCGTTTTGATCAGTGCAAAAAAGTGTCAAGCTCGTTATGAGGAATTGGAGTCTTAAATATAAATCTTTGATTGGTAAATACATTTGTGATTCCTATAGGTGTAAAATTATTAAGGATATTATCGAAATTAAAAAATGTGTTTCAATAATTTCTAAAAATAAAAAATGTCAAGATATAATAGAAAATGATTCAGGTAAGAATAATAAAATAAACTTTTTTAAAAGTATTATTTTATTTTTATTGTTTTTTGACACATTCTATTAATAAAATAATTAATGAAATGGAAAGTATTATTTATTTTTTAATTTGGACATTTTCCTTAATAATTTTACACCTACAGGAATCACATATGTATTTACAAATCAAAGATTTATACTTAGGACTCCAATTCTTTGTAACAAACTTGACACTTTTGTAAACCGAACTATGTTTTGGTTTTCATAATGGATTACAGCAATGACTTATTATACTAGCTTTAATAAGAACATAAAATGTTAAAGAGTAAAAAAATATTACGATTTATTAACAGATCCTCAATGAGAAATATCACAAAATAATTGCTACATATTTACATCTAAATTTAAGCTTACACCTTTATATTCAAATTTTTAAAATTTGACACAAAAAGATTTTTTAAAAAAGTGTTAAATTAATCGTACCGATCAAAACGCTAAAAATTATGGTAGTCTAACGCACAACGTGTTTTTACTTGTTCAATGTGCTAGCGATGTCGTTGCGGTGACGGTGGACATGCCGCGAGGCAAACAAACTTGTCTCCTGGCAGAAAAAATTCATAACTTTGTTCAAAATTGCGAAACACAAAATTTCAAAACGGGTATGAAATCGTTATAAATAAGCCTTTACGATGAAATTTGAACGAACTTCCTACGACGTTAAGAACATTGCTGAGTTTACAATTAAACAATTAAATTTGCAATGACAAATAAAAAAATTAATTAAATTCAATTAATTCCACAAAATCCTTCCACATGACCCCATTGTGAAAATGAAAGTAAATAAATTATATAACTATTACTTTTAAGTATTTAATGAGGGTCCATCACGGAAATCAAATTTTGATTACGTTACGATATTTCAAAACAAAACGAAATTATTAATGTATTTTGATTTTGATTCGGTAACGAAACAAAATTTATTTACTTCTTATTTTGATTCTGATACTGTAACGAAACGAAATTCACTTCCTATATTGATTCTGATAGTGTACCGAAACAAAATACGTCTTTTGGTCAAAAAATGCAGAATAGACAAATATTTGAATTTTTATAGAAGTAGAATAGCTATTTTAGGAATTTTTTGAAAGGTATGTAATAATGTAAAAAAACATTAAATAATGTATTGGTTTAATAATATTATCATTATTTACTCTATTTTTACTTTATATTTTATTCACTCAAAGCTTTAATAAAGTAAATGCTTAAATTTTACCTTTTTTGTAAAGTGTGCTATGGGGCGAAATAAGTCACAAAAATAGGTCGGAATGGGTCGAGGGATTACAACTGTTACCTCTGTTTCGAGGTTATGTACATATAAACATGTGAGTTGAGCACGTGTTTAATATAAAGTGAGGTTATATAGCAAACGTTTTTTCTCATAGGTCATTCTCATAACCCATAGCGCTCCAGCAAGCGACTCATCTCGCCCCAAACTTGGGGTACAATGGGTCACAAGCTACATTTTTTCTTTCATTTTTATTTATAATTAATTAATTTTATTGTCTCAAATTTTTGTAATATTATAAGTAAAAATAGTTTTTGATCATAAACTATAAGATATCTATATCCATCTCGCCCCGCCTTACCTTAAAGGTTTACTTAATATAATATCACTTGCATTTTACTCAACTTGCAGTTCAATTTACTAAAATTGTGTACTTTGCGATCGAAATGGCTATTTGGTCAGACAACTTCTAAGTTTTCTGGCATGCATTAAAAAAAAAAATTTATGATTTTATACATTTGTTGCTCGAGGTGTCGTAGAACCATATTCCCTGTTGACCAGTATGCTAAATTCTGTTATTAATTTAAGTGCGAAATGCGAGTACTGTAAATACGGCCCTAGATTGGTTCAGTAATATCTTCCAAAATATGTCAGACATCACTGACATTTTAAATCATCCCATTATTGGTTCGACTCTTGGCTCAATAATGTCACGTTCACGGCAAAGTTGAACAATTTTTAATGGAAAAATACAATTGTCAATGATATGACGAAGACCACTTAAGGACGGAACAGTAATGGTACATTAATGGCTAAAATGTTGTATCCACGATGAAAAATTATAATTGACTATATTGGGAAGTAGATTGGTTCAATAATGTCACATTAATAAATAAAGTAGCTCGGTCCAATAATGTCATACTAATATCTAGAGTTTTGTGTCTATGATGGCAAATTATAATTGACAATATTGGGACATAGCTCAGACCAGTAATGGCACATTTTTGACACATCAATGTCTAAAATGTATTGGCAATACCAAAAAAAATGTATTGCCAATACCAGGACGTAGGTCGGCACAGTAGTGGCACATTAATAACAAAAATATTGTATCAATGATGGCAAATAATAATTACCAATAATGGGACGCCAAATGACGTGCTTTAAACCTTTTACCATTCATTTCCCTTTCTTTTTATCCTGGAGCCGCAAAGGTAGACAAGTTTGGAAATGAAATCTAAATTACTACTGCTGAAATCCAAAATTTTTAATCGAATTTCTTTGCGTATATTTATTATAGTTTTAATTATTTTATAACAATTTTACCTTCCATTTTTTATGTAACTCTTTGAATTTTTTAATATTTTGATACTTGAAATTGATGTTTTCTTAAATTTTGTAAGAAATAATCAACTGTTTCTATTATACTCGAATTTTCAGTTTTTAGGGGTAAATAGAAACAATCTCCTATTTTCAATCAAAGTTTGCAAAGTGGAAAAATAAAAGTTGATTTTTGTTGTAGTAATAGTAAGAGACAATTATAAATTTTAGAATGGATTTTTAGTTTAGTTTTCCCAAATGCGATCAAAAAAAGTGAAAGAGTGTCTTCTTTGACTTTCAATTATAGGCCTGCAAATTTTAAATTAGTTCTGTTACAGAAAAAGTGGAAGGTGATTATTATAGCTTTTTTTACTTAGAAAACGAATTCGACCTCCAAAATAGCCCATCACGTCAGAATTTCTTGTAATACTGCTTTAAATGGCCAAAAATAGCTATTTTTGGTCATTTTTCAGAAATTTTTTTGATTAACAAAAAATTTTTTTTCAATTTGCAAAATTGCATCGTATAGTACCATGTATAAGCTTCAAACCCCATTTTTAGGGTTCCGAACACCATAGGTGTACTGACGGAACCCTTTGAAATCACTCGTGTGTCAGTCCCAGCCACGCAAAATGGGCTGTCCCCCCCTTAGCTTATACAAATCTGAACCTTGTGAGCTGAAATTTGGCACGGATCTTCAGTTTTAAGTGCAGATTACAGAAAAAATAAAGCAAACATAATTTTTTTGAAAAAATTGCAAAAAATGACCCTGTCCCCCCTCCCCTTAACTTCAACAAATCTCAACCTGTTGAGCTGAAATTCGGTAGGGATCTTCAGTTTTACGTGAAGATTACGGGAAAATTATAACGAACACGATTGGCGTACATATTTGCGAAATAGAATGGAAAGAAATATAATTATTTCGAAAAAATTGTAAAAAATGACCCTGTCCCCCCCCCCTTAACTTCTACAAGTCTAAACCTGTTGAGCTGAAATTCGGTAAGGATCTTCAGTTTTACGTGAAGATTACGGGAAAATTATAACGAACACGATTGGCGTACATATTTGCGAAATAGAATGGAAAGAAATATTTCGAAAAAATTGTAAAAAATGACCCTGCCCCCCCCCCTTAACTTCTACAAGTCTAAACCTGTTGAGCTGAAATTCGGTAGGGATCTTCAGTTTTACGTCCAAATTACAGGAAAATTATAGCGAACACGATTGGTGTATACATTTGCGAAATAGAATGGAAAGAAATTAAATTTTTTCGAAAAAATTGCAAAAAATGACCCTGTCCCCCCTCCCCTTAACTTCTACAAATCTAAACCTAGTGAGCTGAAATTCGGTAGGGATCTTCAGTTTTACGTGCAGATTATAGGAAAATTATAGCGAACACGATTGGCCTACATATTTGCGAAATAGAAGGGGAAGAAATTAAATTTCTTCGAAAAAATTGCAAAAAATGACCCTTTCCCCCCTTAACTTCTATATATATACCCAGATAGCCAAGCGTACTGATAGTCATTTTCCAGTACGGCGTACTGAGTTTATGCTTGTATTGTACCAGTACGAAATAATTTAGTATGTACGTATTAGTACGGTACCAGTATAACGGCGGTATGTCGTACGACTATAATTATAAAATATAAGTACTCCATAAAAGTATGAGGTTAGTATAATACCATTACGTTGTACTGTCATTTATCAAAATACAGCATATTCGTACGATACAAGTACAATATCGGTACACCATACTCTGCGTGGTGAAGCAAACATAACCGAATTTACTTCACAGTTGTCAATGACATATGCATCCAGTGCACATGGTGCAATGATTTTTTGTGGAAAAGCTGACTTTTAGGATGCAATCCAAAAGTTTTAATCTTTGTAACATGTGTCTTTATATTCAAATTCGAAATCAGTGGTTTAGATTCTATTAATTCATATGTATTAAGTGTATACTATTATGGCATGGCCACACCTCGGCTGCCTGCCTGCCTGCGCAGGCAGCCGCCACGAGAGTAAGAGAGAGGTCTCCTCTCTCTTAACAATTTAAATTATTCGTCTCGAATAATTTAAATTGTCTGACTCTCTTACTCTTATGTATTGCCATAACGACCTGCAGGCAGGCAGCCAGGCAGCCGAGCTGTGACCGTTCCATTAATCTCAAGTGGTTTTGCTTTGTCATCTTGCTTATTTTTAGCATTAGCGTATTCTAATTACTACTACAACAATGAACAACTTCTTAATTTTCAAATGTTTTGTACTTTACACTTGAGAAAAACTTTTTAATTCAACACTGAGAAAATGTTTTGTACAAACTTTAGTCAAAAGTTGAGTAAAATGGCTACACATGCATTTTTGAATAAAGTTTAACCAACTGTAGTTCAAAATAAATTTTTCTTAGGTGAAAATAAAATTGGTCAGTTTTTAAATTAAATTTCATAGAATTTCAACAATACTTTGTAAAGAAAAGTGTTAGAATAAAGCCTAGTCTACGTTTGAACACAATATAAACAAAAAAATGAGAGAACGTATTCAACACATTTCAGAGAGTGACCTATGGAATCTTAAATTTCAGTCAAAAGTTGAGTAAAATGTGAACAAGCTATTGGTAAAATATTGGGAAGGAAATGTGGTGGGGAGACTAGTAAAATCATCATTCCTACATACCGACGGTTGATTCCTAGGACTAATTCCTGTATTACCAACATTTTTAAAACGATAAAAAAATTTATTATGGTGATAATTAATTAATTATGATGGTGGCGAACCTGACCACCGAAACGTCGTTTATTTTATGAAAAAGTAAAAGAGTTTTTTTCTTTTACCTTTTATATACATCTTCCAAAAATCGAAAAAACTAATATATTAAATTATTGTGGAAGAATTTACTAAATATTTAATTAATTATCGATTGTGGATTTTTATATGTTGTACGAATTTCTGCATTACCTACACATTTTGCATTAAACAATATGTCTATTTCACTCATACACCTTATAAATACTCAAACACAAATACAACACTCTTAACATATAACATAACCTAACCTAATACACACATATAACGTAAGACTAAGTTCGCACACATTTACATATAAATGAATGATTTGAACAGTCCTTATATAGTAAGTAGCAGAGTTGATTCACAACTTGCGAGAAACGGATTAAAAATGAATAACTAATTAATTACTTGTTATTTTATTTTTATTATTTTATTATTGGTTTTAAATTATATAAAACAATTCGTGATCAATTAATAAAGTGTTATTATTTATAAATTAAAAATTTCTTTGAATTTTTCAACTTATCTTTACAAATATAAATAAAACATTAATCTATTTAAAAAGTTAAAATAAAATTAAATTAAAATAAATATTTATTCGAATAAATCTTATGTTATTTTAAAATAAATAACTAATTAAAAGATCAAATAATTTTAAATTTATATATTAACAGATTTTTTCACGTATATATATTTCTATATTTATATATATTTTTCTTTTATAAATTTATACAGATACAAAAGCAAATAAGAAATAAAGAAAATATTTTAATTTAACATCATAATCTATAATACCTTCATTTCATGTAAATTATAACTTTTAAATAATTAAAATAATAAATTATTGATAACACTAGTTTACAAAATTAAAAAAAAATTATGATCCGCTGCACTTCACTGTCATTTTTTATGTAAAATTTCCTCCCGAATCCGAATATGAAGTCAGATATTAAAAAAGTGGAACAGTTTTCGAGATATGGGTAAATTTCAAATTTTTGAGTTTCGACAAAAAGTGGATTCACTAATATAGGGTAAACGTACCAATTGTCGAGGGTGGTTCCTATTGTCGAGTAAACAAACTTCGAAATTTATTTAAACATTGTAGCACATTATAAATGGAAAAAAGTGATAAATATTAATTTTCTTATGTATTATAAATGTAAAAAAAATTTATTAATATTATATCCACAAACAAATGAGACGTTTTAGACAATATTTTTTGGTTATTACCATACATATAACATCGACAAATGGGACACCCTCGGCAATTGGTACACTTACCCTACCATTATTTCCGACTGCAGTCGATCGATTTCTATTTTCTTTAAAGCAAATTCAAGGTAATTCAATTTTCAATAAAAAATATATACATTTTTAATTGGATTAACGGCTTAGGAGCTAGTTATGAATTTGTTAGAAATTTCTCACTACTTTTAACAAAATTTTAGAAATTGATTGATTTTATTGGTTAATTACTTTCAAAAAAGTGTTTACTTCTAGTTAACTTTTTTAGATGTCAAAGTACAATTTCTTAAAAAAAAATGTAAGCTGTTGCCAATAAAAATTGAATTGAAAATATAGAAGATATAAGCACTTAAGTAAAAATATAGAAAATAAGGTTTTACCCAATTTTACGATTTATTAACGACACATCGTATGGTTTTTGGTTTAAAAAATTTTAAACAATAAAATTGGCATAAATTTGATTTGCACTGTTTTTCTGAATACTATCTGTTTCTCGAATCCAAAAATAACAAAAATCACCCATCATTGTCTGGTCCCAAAATTCTTGATAACGAAATTCCATTTCCATTATTTACTTGTGTAATATTTACAAAAAACGCCTATTTTAATGTTTAAAATTTGTGTAAACTTAAAACCATACAACATTCTGTTAATAAATCGTAAAATTGGGTAAAAGCTAATTTTCTGCATTTTTACTTAAGTGCTTATATTTTCTATATTTTCAGTTTAATTTTGATTGGCAACGGCTTATATTCTTCTTAAGAAATTGTACTTTGACATCTAAAAAAGTTAACTAGAAGTAAACACTTTTTTGAAAGTAATTAACCAATAAAATCAATCAATTTCTAAAATTTTGTTAAAAGTAATGAGAAATTTCTAACAAATTCATAACTAGCTCCTAAGCCGTTAGTCCAATTAAAAATGTATATATTTTTATTAGAAATTAAATTACCTTTAATTTGCTTCAAAGAAAATTAAAATCGATTGACTGCATTCGGAAATAATGGTATATTAGTGAATCCACTTTTTGGCGAAACTCAAAAATATGAAATTTACCCATATCTCAAAAACTGTTCTACTTTCTTAATATCTGACTTCGTATTCGAATTCGGAAGCAAATTTTACATACGAAATGATATTGAAATACCGCGGATCAAAATTTTTGTAAACTAGTGTAATTATTATCTTTGATCTTCCTTAACTATTTTGTTAAAAGTAAATGTTAGTAATTAAGTTTTGACAGACCAACTTTTGACTAAACTTTATACAAAATATTTTTTCAGTGAAGAGTTACAATAAAATGTATATAGCAATCGCACAATTTTTTAATAATTTTTCTTATATATTACATAAACATGTGTCATCGTTTATAGGTTAGAACGTCCAAAATATTTTCCTTACATTAAAGTACTTTTAGATTATAAATGGTAATTATTCATAATGATTTTAAAGAATATTTAAAAATTAACAACGCAAAACCACTGCAGAATTATTTAATTAAAATATTTCAAAACACTGATTGTTCTAATATAAGTAAATGTGATTAAAAGTTACATGATTTACATGTAATAAATATTTTTTAGGTACAAAAAAGAACTCTTTTAATAAAAATAGATAACTTCAAAATTTAATTAATCTTAGTAATGATTCTTTTAGAAAATTTATCATAAAATATTAAATGAAAATAGTTAATAGGGGAGACCGGGGCGTAATGGCTAAGGGGCGTAATGGATAATTGTAATTTATTTAAAATTGGTAAATCGAAATAATTTCGTTCTATAGACAAGTTATTGTACTTGGTATACTGCAACTTTGTACGAAGTTTCAATAATATTTGTTCACTATTGTAAGAAATATAGTAGAAAAACTTTTTTTGACATACGAAAGTAACTTTTCAAAATTTTCATTTTTTCGTTCTCATTTTTTCAAAAATAGTTTTAAAAATAAAAATCAAATTGGGTTTTGAGCTTGATACATTTGTTTTTAAGGGCCAATTGGAGATTTTTCATTTACACTTTCTGTATTGATAGAAAATTACAAAATATTGGCCAAGTACCCCTGGGGCGTAATGGCTAGTTTTTCCCGGGGCGCGATGGATAATGCAGCGTAGGTTCGTTTTCGCGGTTACTTGTTACTTAGTTGCAGTATGTTCGTGTGTTTATCAACTTATTTATTTGTTTTGATCTAAAATCGATAAATAGTAGATTTTAAACGATTGAAATGAGAAATTACAAACCAAAAAAACAGCGTTTCAGGAGAAGAGTGGGTTCAGTGCACATCGTGTCAGCTTTGGGCCCACGACGCTTGTGCTGACGATAACCGATTTTTTATCTGTGATTATTGTAAAAGCAAATAATTTTGCTAGTTTACTAGACAAGAAAAGTATTTCGAAAATTCTTATTTAATTGTTATCATTTTATAAATTAAAATAAATTTACTATACAGTTACTTACTTTTTTAATGATTACTAAAAAAGTTAAACTTCCGATTTGTAATTTTGCTATATTAAATTTAAAAAATACCCAAAAAATATTTTTTTCATTTGTGAGTAATGTAAAAGCAAATAATTTTGCTTGTTTATTTAAGACAGGAAAAATATTTTAAAAATCCTTATTTAATTGTCATCGTTTTATGAATCAAATTAAATTTACTATAAAGTTACTTACTTTTATTAAAGATAAATGAGAAAGTGAAACTTCAGATTTGTAATTTTGTAATATTAATTTTAATAAAAAAACCGAAGAATATGTCTTTACACTGAAAGAAATTTTCCGACATTACTGCCATAATTATGGCTGATTCTGCCAGAATGAATCACTGTATTATAATGAAATACAACTGCCAAAACAGTTTGGTTAATCCAGCCATACGAATGACAGAAACAGAGGACAGTAAGTGTGAATCATCCTTCACATGTCTAACATAACCTCACTTATGTGCTAATCTGACAGATTGTATGACTACTTCAACCAAATTCCTTAACCAGAAGTTTATGGATGAATTCTCGAAAGTATTTCTTTCAGTGTAGAAAATAATTGTAGTTATATTTTTTGATCTTATCTTCTATACAATAATTATATTTACAATATTTTTTACATAAAATTTAATTCACAAACCTTAATTTACAATATATAATAAAATTTGAGGCCGTAAATATTAATTTTCACTCATTATTCATTACGCCCCGGGAGTTATCCATTACGCCCCGGCCTGGGGCGTTTTGGATAGCTTTGCATTGCTCCAGAAAAATTATTGTAGAAAAAAAAGTAAGAGTCATATCGGGATGTTTTTTTTTAAAAAAGAAAGCTGAGATACCAGAGTAACTTTTCCAGAAGAAAAACATTTAATTAAAACAAAAATGGCCGAAAAAAAGCACAAAGAGTGAAAAGTTAGCCATTACGCCCCGGTCTCCCCTACTTAATATAAACTAAGGCACAATAGGGGGAGGGATATAAAAGGCTTTACTCGCGGTACTAGAATAGTACAAGTACAGTAACCGTACGATGAACTAAATTACAAAAACCTTTAGTACACCATACTATTACCGTACTCGTATTATACGAGTACTCAAGTATGTCATACTGGCATGACATACTAGTACAGTACCTGGTACCGTGCGAAAGTAGATGACGGGGACAGTACCAGTACGACTTATATGCCATACTCGTATTGTACGTGTATCGTACTAGTACGCTGGTTATCTGGGTATAAGAAAAATTCAAAATGTCATTTTGATTGCATTCACTAATAGTTTTGTAAATTAACCGTTATTTCCTAAACCAACTAGTAAGGGTAAGATATAGTAGTAGTCTTAATTTTTAAAAACAAAAAAAATTGAATTAAATATGTAACTTTTTAACATTTAAAAAGTTGACGAAAAATTTTTATTATCCCCTCTACTCTTATATCCAATTTTGTAAAAATTTTTAGATCCTTTCTTCCTATTTCGACCTCACATATTTTATGGACGTCCCCTTTATTACTACTCCGTTTTTTTATAATTATACTTATATCAGCCTTCCTAGTTTTAAAAACCTACACTTGCCTAAATAAAAAACGATTTTCAAATCTACATAACTTTTTTAAAAAAATTTCTAAAGACATTTTGAAAAATGGGTTTTAAAGCTATGCCATAGAACTATACGATGCAATTTTGAAAATTAAAAAAAAAATGTTTACTAACGAAAAAAATTCCGAAAAATGACCAAAAATAACCATTTTTGAATATTTAAGACAGTACTACAAGGAATCCTGACGTGATAGGCAATTTTGGAGCTCGGATTCATATTCTACGTCACAAAAGCTATAAGAATCACTTTCCACTTTTTTTGTAACAAAACTAAGCCAATATTTGCACGCCTGTGTTATTTATCCAATAGGAAATATTTTTGAATATACTGCAACTAATAATTGACAATGGAATAATGGAAAAATACTTAGAACCCGTTGGGGCTGATATGAGGTTTAAGGTTTAAAGCCGAATCTATTTTTAAAATTTTTTCTTTAACTGCAATATCTACGGTTAAAATTTAGGGGTATATAGATACCCCTAAATTTTAGCAAATTTGAAAAATTTAGTGGTGAACAGAAACAGTTGATTATTGCGATTTAACGATACCCATATTTTTACTATCCTATAAAATTGTTCCACGAAAGTGAAATAATATAACGGCAATATATAAAAAGATCGGAAGTAATGCGATTTAAAAAAACTTATGTTATTGGTGATTCTATCTATTTATTCTATTTATATCTGATTCTATTTACCAACTGACCCTAATTATTTTGTCTTTTAACTCTTTGTAGTCTAGTGAAAAATTTTTTCAGGGACGAAAATAGTCCAAAAATTTAGAAAGGTAGAACAAATATTTAGTAGTCAATTTTATAAATAAATAAAGATTAACCTACACTGAATATAAGACACTCTGCAACAGTGTAACAAAACAAAAAGAAGTGTAATAATGAAATAAGGAAATATACAAACAAACAATGGTTAGAAAGAACATTATTAATCATAACTAAGAACACTATTACTCATATTAAGAACATCCGCAAACAATCAAACACAGTTCACAACTGACTACGGTTGTCAGCTCAGTGACCAATCTGTTTCTGACGTGGGAAGGCAACTACCACCCTTCGTGCATCTATGATTAGTGGAAAAACAAGGCTGTTCTGAATATATTAATCTTACAATATAGTCTTTTTATTCTGAATTTTTCAATTTTCCTTTTTTAGTTTTAGATAAAATTAAAAGTTGTTTACCTGAGATTGTAGCTGACTAGGGAAACATGAACAGTGTCGTAAACACGTCCCCGGAGAATAAGGCGACAAGTTGTAGATTTTAATTTTCCGCGAGTGTCATGATGGCCATCTCTGACTTTATCGCCACTTACTTCTAATTCACAGCTACTCGATGACTCTTGATCTTTTCGATGATCTTGTAAATCACGATTGGTGTATCGCATTTCATGATTACTGCTGATGCTTGGCGAACGAATCATTTCAATTGCGAACGGCATTGCTAATTTGTTTTGAAATAAAAAAAGGAAGAAAATTTAATTAATTCTGCATTTTTCGTAAAGTTATAAATCTACACTAGAACCTCATTCGGTGCATCCTGAATCTTTTTAGTTTCAACTCTTTCTTTAATTCTTGTAACTTATTAGTTATTCTTGTGATTTTTTTAGCGGTACTGAATTTAATTAAACATTTTGCATAGTAAAGGTACTTGTGAAACGGTTTTTTAAACAAATAATATTTTTTATTTTGTATAAAAAAATTTAATTTTTCAGAAGAGCAAAAAAGTAAAAGGAATGAAATTGTTTAAATAATGAAATTAAATAATTAATTAAATTAATCAAAGATCTGTCTGACTAAAACTTAATTTTACTATTGATACTATATCTTAAATCAGTTTAAAAAAAAATTAACAACTTAAAGCCCTAAGCACAATTGAATATACCCAGTGAATACAAAAATCACCTAACGTTTTGAGAACGTTCCTAAAACGTTTTATGTTCCTTAACAGGCATAAAACGTTTCAAAAACGTTCTAAAATCATTTCTGCTGTTCTGTGCCAAAAGGGTACGGACTCACATCATAACTTAAATTCTGTAAGAGTGTATGACTGCATTTCAAGCGAATCAGATAAATTTTACAAAAAAGTGTCCGCCATATTTGATCTGCCATTTTAAATTTTTTGAAAACTGACATCAAATTCATAATCATAGCGACATCTACAACCCCGAAATAACGAGTTTCAAGCGAATCTGATAAGTTTTTCTAAAAGGTGTCCAACATATTTGTTTTTAGGGTTATGTAAAAACCCTGATGGGGTTAAATAGATCTTGGTTTCGGATTCAGCTACCTCAAAAACATAAGGAACATACAGTGAGATCTCCATGTCAGAATCAAAAATATTTTTGTGTAGCTGTGTTAGATCTTTTTTTACTAATTGTTTCCAGGTGGAAAAGTTAAGGAGCACACCTAGTGTGAGTGTCTGAAAGAAACAGTGATTTTCAGAAATTTTTTTTAGGGAAATTATTGCATCTAATTTTTTCTAAAAGTTTTGTACATATATAATTGTATAAACAGTGAACATTTTGTAATTTTTTCCAAGAAAAAAAATTTTTTTTAAAGACTTATTCGCTATATAAAAAAACAGTTTTCCCACTGCTGCAGTGATTGTGGCCTTCTGTGTGACTGAAATAAAAAAACCAAAAAGATTATTGAACTAGAAGATATTTGCCGTACTATGACCCGCGGATGTCAAAAAATATTAAATTGGAACAAAATGGCAGAGTTTTGAAAAAAGCTTTTAAATTTCGACAAAAGAATCCGAGGGTTCTTGGCATCCCAAAATTTTATTTTTCATTCAATAAAAAAACTGAAGCCTCATAGTACGGCAAATATCTTCTTGTTTAATAATCTTTTTGGTTTTTTTATTTCAGTCACTCAGAAGGCCGAAATCACTGCAGCAGTGAGAAAACTGGAAAGCAAAAGTGATATTGCTGACTGAATTAATTTAAAATTAGAAAATATTTAAAATTGGTTAAATTTATTTTTAAAACAATTTTATTATTTATAAAATGCTACTAAAAATCATCCAAATTTAATATTTTAAATAAATGTTATTAAATATTTAATAAAACTTTGAGACTTTACTCGATTCAATAAATTTTCTGTGTTTTTCATTTCGTTTTGTTCAGAAACAGCATCACATTGGATTTTTAACATATAGATTACTAGAGTATAATACAAAAAAGCAGAATTAGAAGAAATTCTAACAATGACAAGTAAAACCTTTTTGATTGATTCCGGAACAATTTCGATTTATGGACTTACCCAGGCGGAAATTTCCAACCGGCGCGGATCCTAGCCCGTACTGACGCCGGTGTAACTGTACTGGCTCGGAACTACCTGTCAACCGAATGTGAACGGGCATTCTACCGAATAGTGACAAGGCCAGGAGCGCGCTGGTAACCGGCTCGGAACTGGCATTCCTACCCGCCGGGAGAAGTCGTTCCGTGTATAATACAACCGGCTGGGACCTGACACTCTACCGACCGCGGATTTTCAATTTAATAGCTGGCATTCTACCGCCTGACAACCGTATCGGATCCAAATGATAATTTTAACAAATATCAATTAAAAAAATAATAATTAATTGCAAAAAATACTGATGACAATTCATTGACAGTTCACTTTAAAAATTTCATTATTTTTTTATACACTTAAACGCAATTTTTTATTACATAGACACTTGAAAATTCTAACGCTTGGGGTTACGAACCGACGCCTAACCGAATATTTCCGGACCGAAATCTCACACGCTAACCACTATGCTACGCTCGCATGGGACTCTCAAATTTTAAATACTCTCAAGTGTCACAAGCTGAAATAAAACTTGTAGAATTACTACGCGTCAATGCTACAGCTATATTTTTATTATTATATAATATTCATTTGTAAGATAATATATTATATATATATTATATATATATTATCTCTCCCTATTATATAAAAACATTTCGCCGCCGCCGCAGAGTCAGGATTTCTAAGGGCGCCCTATATCCCAAAGGGTCCGTCAAAACTTACGTCAAAATTGACCTATTTTTTTTATCTATAAGGTCGAAAAGGAGGATAAATAATGGCCTCACATTACGTCAAAATCTATGTCTAATTTGACATATTTTTTTACCTATATGTTTAAAAGGAGAATAAATAACGGCCTCACATTACGTCAAATTCTATGTCTAATTTATTATATATATAATTATATATAATTATATAATTATATATATATATATATACTAGGGGGGCTCCGCCCAACCCCCTGATTTTATATGATATTATATATCTTATGATATTAGCCATTTTCAAATTTTTAATCTTTGTCATCAATTTTGAAGTAACATACCAGCCTGCAAGTAAAACAATTTTCTTTTGCATAGGCTTCGACGTCCTATTTCGCGCTTCTATTTGAGGGGGCAAGCTCTGACCTGTTGGTAAAACACAGATCAAATTTTGACGTAATGTGAAAGCCCACATTAAGGCCTTTTTTTAAAACCCTTTTAAAAAACTATTTTTTTTAATAGGTAAAATTAAACATGTATTTATATTCGTTATTTATCCTCTTCTTGACTTATGTCAAGAAATAGGTCAATTTTGACATATGTTTTGATTTATGTTCTTGACCTATAGGTCAAAAAATAGGTCAAATTAGACATAGAATTTGACGTAATGTGAGGCCGTTATTTATTCTCCTTTTAAACATATAGGTAAAAAAATATGTCAAATTAGACATAGATTTTGACGTAATGTGAGGCCATTATTTATCCTCCTTTTCGACCTTATAGATAAAAAAATAGGTCAATTTTGACGTAAGTTTTGACGGACCCTTTGGGATATAGGGCGCCCTTAGAAATCCTGACTCTGCGGCGGCGGTGGCGGCGAAATGTTTTTATATAATAGGGAGATCAATATAATAATATGGAACATAATAATAGCAATAATTTAAATTAATATCTTAATAGTAATAAATTTTTTATTATTATTGCGATATTATTAATTAACATCAATATTAATATTAATAATTTATTATTAATTCTCAATAATATTCATACTAATTAAAAATATATAATATTAATTAATAATATCTTAATAGTACCACGGGTGATCGTGGAAAGGGAAGATCCACAGAACATCGTGAAAAATATAAAAACGAGAAAAGGAAGCATGTCGAGCCTTTTGAGTGTGTCAAGCTGCAGTAGCGGAAAATCCGTTCATAGCGCTATCCACTTAGAAGTAGACGACGAGGCGACAGAAGAGACTCGCGAGATATGCTTGCGGCTCAGAAAGGAGGAGGCGACTTGTCTCGAAAAAATGGAGCTGGAGGTCGCAAAGATGATAAAATCTTGCGACATTCAGAAGACCGTCAATGGGACGGTAAAGGATGGACTTAAGGTCATCGAAGTCCTATTAAAGGAGGCAAGGGCAAAGCATGGCGCGGCCAATGAGTCGGACTTCGATTTGGCATGCGTTCTGAGCGGTGCGGAATGCAACCGCAAGGACCGAAAGAAGGAGAGAGAGCATTTCTATAGGCATTATCTCAAAAGCGTCTTGAGAGATGCTCAGAAACGGAAGAGAGAGAGTGACAGTCCAGAAAAGACTCAAACCAAAACCGACAAGAGGAAGAAGAAGGAAGCTCCTCCAATGGAAACGGAAGTACCAGATCCAAAGATTCCTCAATTGGAAAGAATTGGGTCAAAAAGATCCACAGTTCTAATCCGAGTCGGTCACAGATTGACGTATGCTGACGTTCTGGGTAAGCTTCGCAAAGAGGTCAACCCAGAGGACAGTCATACGAGAATAGTAGCAGCAAAAGCTACAAACAAGGGAGACCTTCTGATTGAGTTCAGAGGAGACTCCGACAAGGACGCTTTCACCGCCGAGGTCACCAAAGCGGTTGGAAGCATGGGTAAGGTGCAGTCATTGGATAGAAGATTACATTTGACATCCGTGATTTGGATTGCCTTACCCAAGAAGCTGAGGTGCAACAAGTGTTGTCTGAAGCAATGGGTAAGACAGGAAACAGGAGAGTGACGGTCTTAGGACCAATCAAAAGAAGAGTAATGGTCATCCGGTGTCATCGATGCTTGGGATACGGCCATATTGGAGCCAAATGCCAGAAGGAGGACAGATCGGCTGCATGCTTTAAGTGCGGTGAGGCCGGTCACAGGTTCTCCAACTGTAAAAATAACTCAAGCTGCTTTTTGTGCAAGGAAAACTTTGGCAATAAGTTCTCAACCACCCATATTGCCGGAAGTGGAGAATGCGAAGTCTTCAGGACTGCCCTTGAGGAGGCGAAGAAGACTCTCGCAAGAACTAAAAGAAAATAAGGAATATTAAAAGAAGCGAATAATTTTGAATTATTTAATTATTTTTTACTGTCCTCTTATTCTCATCTTGGGATCTTAAAGGGATTCGGAGTAAAAAAAACGCAACCACAAATTACGAACATATGGGGCAAAACTCCTTAACTGCCCAGGTAAAAAAATGAATTTTCTCTAAACTTTGCTAAAATGTTACTATTATTAGTGGAAGTGTAAATATAAACTTTTTTTAATTTGATAAAATATTTTTTGAGTTATGGAGTTTCAAAATTTGGATTTTTTTGAAAATATCTTTTTTTCGATTTAATATATTGATACGTAAAATTAATCAAATTGAAAGTATGAATAGTGATTTGTAAAGGGGTTTTTACGGGCTAGAAGCTGGTGATGAAAAAAAGTTGTTTCCTGTCAATTCAACCTTGAAATTCAAGGTCAAATTCTTAATTTTAATATATAGTAGATCCCGGTTAATACGATCCCGTTTAATACGATTTCCCGCTTAAGACGCTCGTTTATGGTAGTCTCTGCAATTAAACATTATACATTTTATATCCTACCTAATACGTTTTCCCGCATAAGACGCATTCTTAGTACGGGTCCTACAAAATTGTATTAACCAAGTTCTACTGTATCTCAATGTCGGTGTTTTTTATTTTTTCGTAACCTATCCCAATCGAAAGCTTACTTTTTTCCATATAAGCCTTGTAAAAATTAGGGTGGTACACTAGAACTTTTTGAAAAAATTATAATTATAAATCATTATTTTCTATGTAAAATAATGATAAATTATTATTTTCCACAAAAATTCTCATGGTCCCACTCTAATTTTTACATGGCTTATAGAAAAAAGGTCACCAGCTTTTAGCCCGTGAAAACCCCTTTAAAAATCACTATTCATACTTTGAATTTGATTAATTTTACGTATCAATATATTAAATCGAAAAAAAGATATTTTCAAAAAAATCCAAATTTTGAATCTCCATAACTCAAAAAATATTTTATCAAATTAAAAAAAATTTATATTTACACTTCCACTAATAATAGTAACATTTTAGCAAAGTTTAGAGAAAATTCATTTTTTTACCTGGGCAGTTAAGGAGTTTTGCCCCATATGATCGTTATTTGTGGTTACGTTTAATTTTTTACTCCGAATCCCTTTGAGATCCCAAGATGAAACTTACAGGACATTTAAAGCACATTTGCCCTAACATTTACTAAAATTTTGAAAAAAATCCAAGACGATGTTTTTTCAAAAACAGATTTTTAACTTTATAAAATTAAAAAAAAAATTTTTTTGAATTTTTCTTTTTAATATTAATTGTATCTTAAAATATACTTAAAACCAAAGAAATGCATTTTTAAAAATCTGAAATTGGTTAATTAGAACCGAAGTTATAGCACTTTAAAAAAAGACAAAAATTTTGAAAATGCCATATTTTTGGTAATTTTCAAAATTCTGAAAAAATATTTGGTGGAGTTGTTTATCACTATAAAAGTAATTTTACAAAAGTACAGCCAAAGCCAAACAAGTCATGAAAATAAGTGTGTTGAACTGACGTGGAATCCACCTATTAATGCAGGAGAACCGCAGAGAATGAACTAAGTCGCACCAGCGACAGAGTTGGAGTGCCGAGGGTGGGTGAAGGGCTTCAAAAGAAGGGTTACGGGTTTTAATGGGTCAGGGCTGTCAGTAGGTAAACTGCTTACTAAACAATTTTATAATTTATCTTTATTTTAAACTCTTTTCTTTTATTTTACTAACCCCAAATAACCTTGGAATGCGGAATCCAAGGTATCTGTATGCAGATTTCCCAAATTCCCTAAGCAAAAAAAAGTAAAAGTGTAAGACCGATTTTTGTAATTGTTTAATTTTAAAAAACAGTCTCAATAAATAATTACTTAATATATTGATTAAATTTATTTTTTAATTAACCATTATTTTCTAAAATAATGCAATTAATTATTGTAATAGTTATTTAGTTATGACACATTTATTAAATATAAATTCATAATGTGATTTATAATATGACAATAAATGACGAGATTCGCAGTCGGATCCGGCCCAGCACCGAGCCAGTACAGACTTAACATATCCGTCATTCTTCCGACGCCGCAGAAGAATAAGATCCGCGGGCGGAAGAAATCCAGTACCGAGCCCGTACTGACGATAGTGGGAAGACTGTTCCGACAGTCGGAGCATAATCTGTACCCCGCCGGTTGCGTTTTCAGATCCGAATCTGTACAGACCATCGGTACTTGCGGTCTGTACGATCGTGGATCCCAGCCGGTTGAAAACTCCAAAATTCGTCCGACTTTTCCGCCTGGGTATGCTGTTTCTGCACAAAACGCTTCAATTGGCAACTATCAAAAAATAAATAAGAAAATTTTACTTTTCATTCATACAAATTTAATTTTTAAGTAAGTACATTTTTTCCATAAATTTGTTAATTTACAATAGTTTTTGTACTAGGGTTTTAAAGTTTGACATCTGAATTGACTGTTGTCAACTATTAAATTTACATAATTTTATTCACGTTTACCTCAATACCCTAAAAATATTTTTATCTCAGTAATTTAGTGTAAAAACTGTCAAAAACTCTCGTTTTTTAAAGTTTGACAGTTTAATTGACAGCTGTTAACTGTCAATATTACATATTGCTATTTAGTTTGCCCTAGCTGTTTTTAAAATATTTTTATATGAGCTAAATTTGGTTTGATTTATTAAATTCAACATGAAAACTGTCTAAATTGCCACAAAAACTATCGTTTTAAAAAGATTGACGGCTTTTTTGACAGCTAGATTCATGTTCAGCATATCAAAAACCATAAATAAGAATGTCGCCAAGGCAAAAAAAATTTTTTAAAAAGTTCTCATACAAAATGTAAAAAAGTGCACGAATCCTATGTTAAACCCCATTTAAACTTTAACCCTTCGGTGGCACGGGTTAATATTGATCGATTGGGCTTTTCTTGCGCATAGCTCATTTTTTTCACATTCTATAGCAAATTCTGCACGGCGATCTAAGAAATTCCAACTTTTGCAAAATAATGGTCACCCTAATATACATGTACAAAACTTTAAAAAAATTAGATGCAATAATTTCCCTGAAAAAAATTCCTGAAAATCACCGTTTTTTCAGTCACTCACACTAGGTGTACACCTTGACGTTAGCTAATGCTACCAACCTAAGAATAACGTTGTAATTTGACATTAGTGATCAAATAATGTCTTTAGCATAACGTTAGCTAACTAAATATTTATACTAAATGAATTAAACTAAATAAATTTGATCATTTCTGTTTTACTGAAATGTAATTTATACTACTAATACTACTTTTTAAAGAAAATATAAACTAAAATTATTTTATTAGACCAAAAATTACTTATACCACAATATAACTACGCAGACAAGTATTGAAAGTGTCTGACTAAATATTTAGACATACTACTTTTATGGCTGTTGGGAGAGATTAAACTAGTATGTGAATGGTTTTGTCAGTCTAAAATATACTTTTACCACTGACCTTAAAATCACAAAAATTTTCAATAATTTTAATAATTTTCTGTTTAGATTGAGTTAATAAAATTACTATAATAATTGAACCTAGGTTTCATGAATTGTATGATCTCTTGAAGTTTCTTTTTTTATAATAAACCGTTTTACATTTTTTTTAAATGAAAATTTCTCTTGAACTAGGAACATGTTTTTTATATTTAAAGAAAATTTACAACCACAAGCAAAAGTTAAATTTAGTTTTTATACATTTCACAAAAAAAGAACTTACGTGTTCTACTTGTACTTTCCGCTGCTATTGTTGTTGGAGCTTCAGTGGTTAATTCGAGAAAATTTAAACTCGCAATGAAACCATTGTAGTTATATGGTGGTACTTCATATCCCGATCTAAAAAAAATTTTTATCATAAATATGGGAATAATTTATTTAGTTATTCCTTAAGTTATTTTTCTAATTCGTTATTTATTTATTTTTTAGTTAGTTATTTATTGATTAGTTTCAAATCGTTATTTATACACTGATTTTTAAGTTATTTATTCTTTTATTTTTTTACAAACTTAATATATTTAGAAGTAAAAATAATTTTGTTTCAGAATTCAAAATAAGAACTTTAACAATTACAGTGGGGATACTTTGAAACTTACCGAAATTCAACGAGAAGGTCATGTCCGACATGTGTGACGTAAGCTTTTTCATTTCCACAAAGCATTTTTAAGAGAGGACTAGTGGTTGCTGATCCAGCGTAGACAGCAATATAATCATTTGTACAATGGCTGGAACAGAAAAGCGAGAAGGTTGGATTAAAATTTTCAATTTTCTCTTCTTCCTTTTTTCCATTCTATATATTTTCTTATTTTCATTGGATTATAAAAAAGCTTAGATATATAATAAATATACTGGGGGACAATCTAATCTAATGGGTTTTAGAGATGGTGGAGGAGAGGAAGGAGATTACAGTAAAAATATCTTTATATATCTTTCATATTTATACGTATGTAGATAATTTTTCTAAAAATGACACTTTTGTACTCATAGATTTTTCTAAGAAAAATGAGAAAACCACATGATCTGTAGATAGAAAATGTAATATATTTCCATTTTTAAATGTTGAGGACAGTATTATATGTAATAATGTATTTAAATTTAGCAAGTGCCTCATTTTCTTTATTGCCAAAATTGCGCCTATCGTTCTTTCGACGGAAATCCTATGAAAGTTCACGTGGATGAACTGAGGATATACTTCAACTAGACTTCCAGAACTTTTGCCGTTAGGAAAATATGTAATATTACCAGTCAGGCAAGTCGGCTGTGCTGAATTAAGGAGAGGACTGCGTAATTTATTTTATGAGAAAACTTCATCATCATTTACTCATCTCTCTCTCTCTCTCTTTTACTCCCTCACTCTCTTGCTCTATCTCTTTCTCTCTCTTTATTATGTGGTTCCTTACTTCGTAAAGACTCTTGAGAAAATGTGATTTTAATCTTGCAGCCAATTAAGAGCCATTAAATACAACTTATTGTTTAGTATATATACTTCCAGTATATAATGAAACGAATATTTTCATTAAATTCCGATTAATCACTTTCTTAAGCAATTTTACTTAGAAAAATTCGTTCAAATTTTTTATTTTTTTTTAACCTCGTTAATCTAAATTAGTAGAACCTACTAAAATAGATTTAAATTTCGAGGCATTGTTTTCCTCTTCACTTGAAAACTTTTTACCTATAAATTTAGAAATTCCTATATTTCCCTTTTTACCCTCACAGAGAGAAAAGTTGTAGTTAATTCTACTTAACATGTTTAGTAAGTTATTATTATTAAAATATTGTACAAGAACTAAATTAATTCTTTAATTTTTTTTTAAAGAAAATCAAGCCGGCTAAAGCAATACAACTTTAGAGAATTGTAGTTTATACATCAGTGTTGAATTTTTAAAAATTAAAGAAACGGTATAAACAAATCAAATTGTTATAAATAATAGCCAGAACCCATCAAAATTTCTCAGATTTTAGTAATTGAATCGCCGGCAACCAAAAGAGCATACGCGTGATTTTCGTTGGCTCGGCGTACAGCGATTCTACGGCTGCGCGAGGAGCCAACGAAAACATGCCCTTCTGGTCGCCAACGGTTCAATTTTTAAGTAAATTCGAAATAAAAAATCTGAGGGATACTCTCTAAATCTGAATCAGCGATAAGTATGCCACTATTTCAATTAGCGTTTATGTACTGTGAATTAGTGAAATTTCACTGATTAATTAGCGCATATACGCTGATTGAAATTAGTGGCATACTTATCGCTGAGAATCAGTGAAATTTCGCTGATTCATATTTAGAGAGTAAGGAATCGATACGACTTTTACGAATTGCGTAGTTTATATAATACATCGCTGAAAAATTTCCAAAAGTTAAACAAACAAAATTGTTGCTCTGTAAATCTGAATCAGCGAAATTTCACTGATTATACAGTGAAATTTCACAAATTCACAGTGTATATACGCTAATTAAAATAGTGGCATACTGCGACTACTACCTTCAGTCGGCTAAAAAATCATCGGTATTTTGTTTCTTTTTTTGGCATATAATTAAAAATTTAATGTTTATTAAATTATTTATTTTTTCAATTAATATTTAATTAACACATTTTATTTAAATAACTTATTTTGAATGTTTAAAAACTAGTTAAATAATTTTGTATCCTCTTTCATCTACTATAAAAAAAGCTTTTATCATTATTATTAATTATTCAATTATAAGTTAAATAAATATATTTGTTTCCTAAAAAATTTCCCCCACTGCACCGAAACTTTCCTAAAAATTTATTAAATATTTACTTGCAATATTCAGTATCTTTAAGGGAAAAGTTTACTGAAAATTGTATAAAGATTTAAATGTCGAATCTTTCCTGAACATTTCAATGAAATTTTCGCATAATTATAATTACAATTACAATAATTACAATTTTCTCACATTTATTTTTTAATTAAGGTACATTTAAAGTACGTGTGACTTTTTTGTTAAATAATTAAATTATTTTAATTGTTATAAACAATATTAGTTAACAAATAGTTAACTTTGGTTCCTCTCAAACAAAAATTTTTTTTTCACATGTGGGTAAGACTCCGTCAGAAAATATGCGATTTGCATGAGGTCTTTGGATTAGGCTGTAATTTGGTGAAATTGTAGTATTGGATACTAGAAACAAGTGTGCCAAAAATTTTTTAAAAATTTTGAAATCTGTTGAAGTTAAGCCATTTTGAATTTTTTTGTTATAATTTTTTTAAATCTTAATATTTCCGAAAGTTTTCGATGAAATTTAATAAAATCTGGAAGGCTTATACTTAACATCATGTTTCTTCTGACTATCACATAAAAAAAACAAAAAACATTTTTTTCCCCCAAAAAAGTCAAAAAAAATTTTTTAACACCGTTTTGCCCGAGCGGGACTGATTTTTGAGTTTTCTTGTCAATTAATGAAATATTCCTTTTAATTTCACCTTTCATTTAAAAAAATGAAATCGATGGAGACTCAAATAGTTTTCGAGATATTGCAATTTTTGTGGAAGCGCGACCAGGTTTTAGTGCCAGCGATGTGTGAGTGCCCGGGAATCCTAATTCTTACACTTTCCTGTTCAAAATTGTCTAGAACCTACAAATTTTATCCGATTTTGATGTTCTTGGACTAAAATGAAAGGAGATAAATTTTCTAAGAGTTTCTCCGAAACTATTGTTTCAATTATTAATTGTTTATATATTTTTTTGTTACTCAACGTAAACAATTTACAAGAATTTAAAAAAAAATCGTGTTTATTTTTTATTTTTCCATTCTTCATGATCGAAATCAATTTAAATTAGTCTAGTATGATCACCCGATAAATAATAATGCATAATTCAATTTATTTAAATAATTTTGTTAATTAATAAATAGATAACTCTGGTCCTTCTTAAAAAAAATTGTATTTTTTACAGATAAAGTTATGTTTATTTAAGTAATTTATGTCTCTTTTGTTACAAAATAATTTTAAAGTTAATAATTATCATTGTTATTAACAATTATTAAAAAAATTGTATCTTTTAGAGACAAATTTATGCTTATATAAATAAAGATATAAGTATGTAATCAAAAATTGATTAATTAATTTTTAATTTATATTTTATATAAATATAATTGTTAATAACAATGATAATTATTAACTTTAAAATTATTTTGTAACAAAAGAGACATAAATTAATTAAATAATCATAAATTTATCTGTAAAAAATACAATTTTTTTTAAGAAGGACCAGAGTTATCTATTTGTTAATTAACGAAATTATTTAAATAAATTGAATTATGCATTATTATTTATCGGGTGGTCATACTAAACTAATTTAAATTGATTTCGATCATGAGGAATGGAAAAATAAAAAATAAGCACGATTTTTTTTTAAATTCTTGTAAATTGTTTACGTTGAGTAACAAAAAAATATATTAACAATTAATAATTGAAACAACAGTTTCGGAGAAACTCTTAGAAAATTTATCTCCTTTCATTTTAGTCCAAGAACATCAAAATCGGATAAAATTTGTAGGTTCTAGACAATTTTGAACAGGAAAGTGTAAGAATTAGGATTCCCGGGCACTCACACATCGCTGGCACTAAAACCTGGTCGCGCTTCCACAAAAATTGCAATATCTCGAAAACTATTTGAGTCTCCATCGATTTCATTTTTTTAAATGAAAGGTGAAATTATAAGGAATATTTCATTAATTGCCAAGAAAACTCAAAAATCAGTCACGCTCGGGCAAAACGGTGTCAAAAAATTTTTTTTGACTTTTTTTGGGGAAAAAAATGTTTTTTGTTTTTTTTATATAGTCAGAAGAAACATGATGTTAAGTATAAGCCTTCCAGATTTTATTAAATTTCATTGAAAACTTTCGGAAATATTAAGATTTAAAAAAATTATAACAAAAAAATTCAAAATGGCGTAACTTCAACAGATTTCAAAATTTTTAAAAAAATTTTGGCACACTTGTTTCTAGTATCCAATACTACAATTTCACCAAATTACAGCCTAATCCAAAGACCCCATGCAAATCGCATATTTTCTGACGGAGTCTTACCCATTTATATTTTAATTTATGCTCATTTTAAGAATATATGTCCTTTTTTAATAAGCAAATTATTTCAATTGTTATAAACAAATAAGCCTAAATTAAAATATAAATGTGAAAAAAAAATTTTTGGTTCAGAGCAACCAAAATTAACTATTTGTTAACTAATATTGTTTATAACAATTAAAATAATTTATTTATTAAACAAAAAGTATATATGTAGGGGAGAGTGGGGCAAACCGGACCCCCTAACGGTTTTTTGACTCTTGTGATTAATTGAATCAACCGATTTCATTTTTCGAGGGCTTGTTTAAAAGATCATTTAATTACGCAACTTTTTCCCAGAGACACCTATACTTCATCTATTATTGTTTAGTTGCTGTGTTAACTTTAAAAAATTTTGCAAACGGTACGGTTTGCCCCACCCCCTGGGGTAAAACTTACCCCCCATGGGGCAAACCGAACCGTTTGGTTTTTTATTTATAATATTGCATTCACATAATCTACAATAATAAAAAACATAAAGAATCATGTAAACAATGGTTGTAGTAATGAAAGTAATAATTCGGGATTTAATATTAATTAAATAAATATTTTTTTAAATAAAAAAATAATAATGTTTGTCATTATCAAAGAAACAATATTAAAGGGTCTAATTATCATTGGAAGACAATTATTTTTCATTGAAAGTAAATATTTTAATGAAAGAAACATTTTATTTAAAAATAATTTTCATGAAACTTTAATTCAATGGAAATATCCTATGGCCGGTTTGCCCCACCGAAAACGGACCGGTTTGCCCGACAGGCCCATTTTGAGAATAAATGTTTGTCAAATATAAACGCTTTGCAAATTCATCAAACTTTTTGGTGGTAAATATTCCTGAGGTGTGTACCTTCAAAACCCAAAACCTCATATTTAAAAATATTACACGATTTTCTCAGAATTCCCTTAAGAAAAAAATTGGAAAAGTGTAGAAAAAAACTAAAAAAAACTTTTGCTCCCAGCGTTGCACAAATAAAAGTAAAAAATGTCAAATTGAAAAAATAAGGCATACTACACAAGGTTGTTTCAAATTTCTAAATAGCACTGTTGACAATTTCGCCATTTCGGAAATATTGAAGGGGGTCTGGTTTACCCAACGGTCCGGTTTGCCCCACTCTCCCCTACTTTAATCAAAGTTCAGTTCAGAGAATCCTAAATTAACAATCTGTTAACTAATATTGTTCATAACAATTAAAATAATTTGCTTATCAAAAAAGGACTTGTATTCTTAAAATAATCCTCAATTAAAATATAAATGTGAAAAAAAAATTTTTTGTTGAGAGGTATTGAGAGTATTGTTGAAAGTATTGTTGAGAGTATTCTTAAAATAAACCTAAATTAAAATATAAATGTGAAAAAAAAATTGATTGTTGAGAGGAACCAAAGTTAACTATTTGTTAACTAACATTGTTTATAACAAATGAAAAAAAATTTGTATTCTTTATCTTTCATCTAGAGAACATATTTCATGATTTTCAATTGATTCTGGTCATTTGCAGTAATAGAATTAAAAATTCAACGTTTTTTTTTATAAAAATTGTGTTAATTTGTTAAATTTGACTAAAATAAATAATTATAAACAATTGAAAATTTGAAAAAATTTAGTTTTTTTCAATTGAAAAAAACTCAAATCGGTTAAAAATTGTAAGCGCTAGACATTTTTGAACAGTAAATTGTAAAAAAATCCCACTGTGGGGTCGTATCGCACCGTGAGCATTAGATACCGAGAAAGCTCGCGCACGGCGAGACTAAAAATGATATAACTTCTAAACTTTTAGAGAGTTCCTGTTTTTTATTTTTGCTATGGAATCATGAAAAGTCCCTCTTTATGATGCTATAAAAAAAGTAACCAAAATCGATTGCGAATATTGTTTATTTATAAAAATAAAAATTAAAAATATAATTTGCTTAAACAAATTAAACTTTTTATTCATATTATATTTTTTTCTGGATAGTACATTTTCTAGTCTTTCTAACGATACAAGTTTCATTAAAATCGGTTTAGCCAATTTCGAGAAATTCAATTTTTTCTAAAACGGTGCAAAAAAATTTAATTGTTTATAAAAATTACAAAAATTAAAATTTTGAAAAATCGTTTGGAGGTATTATTAGTGACATCATGGACTATCAAAATATATAAGTATCATTTATTTTCATTAACTAAAAGAAAATAAGGGAGCCACTTCAGGTATTCTTACCCATATATTCAATAATTTTCGTTTTTTACTTATTATACCTTAAGGATCGTTCCAGAATGAGGCAAAACGCAACAAAGACGCGACTCGTCCCCATTAGATTAGCATTGGGACGCGTGTGCGTTGCGTTTGCGTCAAGTCCATTCTGAAACCAACCTAAGTACCTCGTTTTGCCCCACGCTTTATACACATATATATATATATGGGCAATTCCACGTGAAATTTTTCTATGATATTTTAGAATCGGTTAAACATATTTTTTTTTCGTTCCTTATAGAAAAATATTAAATACGTATTTTTTTATTTTTCCATAATTGCCAAAATTTTCGAGATATGAATTTTCGAAGTTTTGGATTTTTAAAAGCAGACCTATTTTCAATAGCTTATAACTTTCAAAGTATTGAGTTTCGAAAAAAGTTGTCAAAGAAAGAAAGGTTTGGTTTTTCTTCAACTTTTAAAAGATTTAAAAAACAAAAATATTTTTTAAAATTTTTTAGAAAAGAAAAATTATTTTTTTATAAACAAATTTATTTATTTTTAATTTGGGCGCAATTCATTTTTATTTTTTTCTTATTTATTCAAACCTACCAATATACAAAAGATTTTTTAAAAAGATCCGAGATGGGACGACTCATAGTTTTTGTTCTATAAATTTTTTTAGAACGAAAACTATGAATTAGTAAACCTAATAGCTTATAATTTTAAAAATTTTGAGTTTAGAAAAAAGTTGTCAAAGAAAGAAAGTTTTGGTTTTTCTTCAACTTTTAAAAGAATTTTTAAAAAAATATTTTTTAAAATTTTTTAGAAAAAAAATTATTTTTTTATAAACAAATTAATTAAAAAATTTATAAAACGAAAACTATGAGTCGGCCCATCTCGGATCTTTTTAAAAAATCTTTTGTATATTGGCAGATATAAATAAATAAGAAAAAAATAAAAATTAATCGCGCCCAAAATAAAAATAAATTAATTTGTTTATAAAAAAATAATTTTTCTTTTCTAAAAAATTTTAAAAAATATTTTTTTTTAAAATCTTTTAAAAGTTGAAGAAAAATCAAAACTTTTTTTCTTTGACAACTTTTTTTGAAACTCAATACTTTCAAAGTTATAAACTATTGAAAATAGGTCTGCTTTTAAAAATCCAAAACTTCGAAAATTCATATCTCGAAAATTTTGGCAATTATGGAAAAATAAAAAAATACGTATTTAATATTTTTCTATAAGGAACGAGAAAAAAATATGTTTAACCGATTCTAAAATGTCATAGAAAAATTTCACGTGGAAATATATATATATATATATATATATATATATATATATATATAAATTTTTTGTTTATTTTTTTGTTTTGTTTTCATTTTCAGTTTTTTTTATTTTTTTGCTTCTCTTATTATTCTCGAGATTTCGCTGAGTTCTACGAGTTTATAAGAGCAGGTTTGAGTGGGTCCTTTTGCCTTCTTTTCATTTTCTTTACAGTCAACTCCAGAAAAATCCATTCCTTGGCATTTCTATTATTAAAGAACTTTTCTAGTCCCCCTTTTATTTCTCGTATTGACCACGGAAATAGTTTTAAACCATTTTCTGCCTGGGCAACATCAACGGCAGAAATCGGATTCCTTCAGCTCTATTTCGTGCCGATCCCTTGTACGACGAGAAAAAAAAGTTTTTACTATATTATTTTTTCTTCTTTTGAAAAAAGGATAAAAAAATTGTTATATTGTAGCCATGGTATGCATGTTACATTTATATATACTGAACGCCTACCGAATCCATGAAACCCAAGAGGAAAAAATAAATTAGAACTGTCAAACTGAATAGTAACTACGCGACAGATCAATTTTATTTCTATCCGACAACTTTTTTATATGTCATACTTCGTCCTATTCTACAGTCCCAATGTATAAAACTTTTTTCATTACAATGTGTCGAAAAAAAATTGTAACTATACATTTCCATTAAATTCTGAAAAAAAATGCGAAAAAAATTATAATCAAGTTACTATTGTAGGGAAGACTGTTTAATTCATATAAAATATATTTATTAAGAAAACTTATTAAAATACTGAAGAGTAATAATAATTTTAAATTTTTTAATAACTTTTGTAATAACAAATATAAATAAATAAAAAAAATATATGTTTAATCTCATGAATCTTTTTATCAGAATTTTCTGTCATTGAATAGCATTATAATAAGAATTATTTAAAACTCATAACTTTATTGTTAAAATGATTTTAATAAAAAAAGGATAACTTTGTAAATTTGTGTTATAAACAGTTTTTCTTGCATGTTTTGTAGAAAATAACATATGCACCACGGGTGGAATGTTTTTGTGCCTCGCGCGATGTTTGCAGAACTCGCCTTCGCACTCGAGCATAATATACTATTTTAAAACTATTAGTAATTAGTTTAATAATGTGCTATGTATTATTAAATACAATTATACACTATAATAAATCATATGTTACACCTCTGTCAATACTTTTCTTTCTCGCTGGTTTTTTAAAAAATTATTTTCTTACAACATTTAGTGGGCTTATTGACTTATTCTAGAGCTGTGCAAAATTCGAACCGAACCGAGTTTTGTTCGGTTTTTGGGCGCCGAAATGTCGAATATTCGACTTCTGAACTGGACTAGTTCGAATGTCGAATATTTGACATTCGAACTGGGCGACTGAAATGTCGAATTTTAGCGTACTATAACCGAACACAACTCGGTTCGGTTCGAATTTTGTACTCTCTAAATCTGAATCAGCGATAAGTATGCCACTATTTCAATTAGCGTATATGCACTGTGAATTAGTGAAATTTTACTGAATAATCAGTGAAATTTCACTGATTAATTAGCGCATATACGCTGATTGAAATTAGTGACATACTTATCGCTGAGAATCAGTGAAATTTCGCTGATTCATATTTAGAGAGTAGTAACTCGAATGTCAAATATTCGACATCCAAACTGGACTAGTTCGAATGTTGAAAAACCGACATTCGAACTAAGCTAACTAGGCGAAAAAATTCGAACAGTTCGGTTCGAATTATTTTGCACAGCTCTAACTTATTCTCATCCCAAATTAGATTCATTCTTAAAACTAATTTAAAACGAGAAACGTTAGGTATATTTAAAAAGGTTTCTCATTTTGAACGTAACAAATGCAAAATTTAAACAATTTTTTTCACGAATATCAAAAAACCCCTCTCTGCAATTTTTAGGGTGACTTAGGGACATTTCAAGCTTTCATTTAAATATTTGTTAGAGAAAAGTTTTTCAAACTTCAGATGAAAAAAAATATTAAATGTTGATTGTTTAGACGAATTATTGAATAAATGAGTGTTTTATTTTTTAATAATGTATTATTAAAATTCAATAGTTTTCTTACAATTTCAATATAAAACATTTTTTAGAACTACCATAAATTTCGAAATAAAAATTGTTTAAGGGGTTACACCACTGTAAATGCCTCAAAAACAAGGTTTTTAGGAATTTTTTTTTAATGGAAGGAAAGAATATATAGTTATAATGTTTTAGCAAGTTATTGACTGTATATTCAAGTAAAAAAATTACAAATTTTTATGAATAAATATTCCAAAATGGCGGCACAGGAACCATTTTAATATTGCATACTTTTTTCCAGGACACACAAAAAACCCAGTCTCATTTTTGTTGCATCTCAAAATGAGACTATGTTAAACGCCATAGAACGTGGCGCCACCTAAGAGTCTCATTTTTGTTGCAACTCAAAATGAGTAGCGTATGATACTCATTTTGAGACTAGGTTTTTTCAGTGGAGCTCTGCGGCAAGCAGTATAAGTAATGTAAATTTCAGTCTAAAAACAAATAAAAAAATTTTCTTAATCTACATGAGAATAGCTACAGAAATACGTAGGGGATTTTAAAAATATTGATTTTTGTGTAATTGGCAAGCATTTGAAGAAAAAACTCATTTTTTGAGCAAAGAAAACGACACTTAATTGTTTATAATAATTGTGTAAATTAACTTATCAAAAAACCCCTACGTATTTCTGTTCAAAATTTAATTTTAAAAATGTAATAAAAAAGCCCGATTAAAAATTTTGAAAATTGTTTGAGTTATACTGCTTGCAGATTTCAAAAACAGTGTTTTGAGAAAAACGCGTTAAAAGAGCAACACCACTACAGCGGGCTATAAGAAGCATTTGTTTAATAATTTTTTTTAATGTAAGGAAAGGAAATATAGTAAAAATATTTTAAGTAGTTATTAACTTACATATTCAACTTAAAAATTACAAATTTTAATTAATAAATATTCGAAAATGTCCGCACTAGAGCCATTTTTGTAATGCGTGTTTTATGTAAGTTAAAATTCTTCTCCGGTAAAAAAGCTTGAAATTTCAATAAAATCGATTTCAGGCATGTAAAAATCCTTTTCTTCCTTATTCTAGAAGGTTCAAACAATTTTTTAAGTTAATAAAAAAATTAAAATGTTTTTTAAATGTCTACAGTGGTGTAACCCCTTAAAAAAGTGACTTAAAAATTTAAATAACAATATCTTGCAAAATAATCGAATTTTTGAAAAACTTTTTTCATAACTTATGCATGTTCCCAAAGACAACTAAATAGTAAATTATAGAGTAAATCTGCAATTCCAAATTTGCCTTGTGTATGGAACTCCTCAATTATTAATTAATTAATCAGTTTCTTCTGAAATTATTTAAATTACTAATTTATTATTTTTTAACTACAATAAACGAAGGAAAATAAAATTGGACAAGTGCGACTTGTACTCGCACTGCACGGAAAGAAAGGAATTAGCTGCAGCAGTAAACAAATGTTTGCTGTGAAATCTCTGAAAATTAGCTACTACAGCTAAAAAGTTCGCAGTGGCAGCGAACATGTTCGCTGTGACAGAAAACATCAGTAAAAATTTATGCGAGTTTGCTGTCATAGCGAACTTGTTTGATCTCACAGCGAACTTTTTCGCTGTCCCTATTTTAACGAACAAGGGTTGCTATAGCAGCGAAGAGTTTGCTGCCACAACAAACCCTTTCTATGCATGTGCAATGGCGGGTTCCGTACACAAATATTAAAACAATACTTGTAACATTTATCGATATTTGTTAGAATTAAAAAAAAAAACAATTAAACAAATGTATTAAAATCATTTGATGATAAAGATAAATAAAGAAATTAATGTATTGTATATCTAATATTGTAAATAATAATAAGTAAAAGAATAAAATTTTATTATTTATTATTTATTATCATATAATTTTGATAAAAATCGACGGTGGGTATTTTGAGATATTAAGAGTTTATTATTTTAAACAGACATTTCGCTACGAAATTGACAGAAATTTTAAAAACTAATAATAGCAATAGAAAGCTCATGAAATTCTCTTTTGAATCAGTGTATAATATATTATAAATAATTAAATTTTTAGAAAATCTCTCCCCATGCAATTGTTTTTTGTCTGTGGAACGGTTTGAAATTATATATTTTTTTTAATAATTATATTCCACGTTTTTAATTTTGAAAGGTAGTCAAATTGACTAGTTTTTAGTTGATACTAGAAGGTACTGAACCCAGACCCGGCTCCCTTCCAACGTGTCTTTACAAAAATGCCTTTTTTAAAGTGCTTGGAGAATAGACACTAAAAAAGCGAGCGAAGTCCGTCGCTTCTGCACTATGTGGCTAAAGTTTCGAACAATATTTAGTTTAGAATTAATTCATTTTAATCTAAAAAATAATTTTTTTGCAAAGAAATAAAAATTAGAAACAGAAAAAATAGTATATTTTCTTCCCTAGGTGCACATACTATTTTTTCTAACACACGTAAACGAAAGTACAAATATGCAATTATTTAACTGAATTTTTTGTTGTAATATTTATTTTAAATCAATTATTAATTAAAAAAATAACAATATGATACATATTTAATCTTAAATAATATATAGCCCTCTCCTGCGTCCGGGAAAGACGTACTTTCCACCCTCTTAATAGATGAGAAATGATGTAGGGGAGAGCGGGGTTGAACGTGCCGGGGGTAAAAAATTCCGTTTAATTATATCTTAAAAACAAAAAAGATTTTAATACAATTCAAATAAGGAAAGCGTAAACAATAGCCTAAACAATACTTCCCTCATTTGAATTTCATTAAAATCTTTTTTTGTTTTTGAGATATAATTAAACGGAACTTTTTACCCCCGGCACGTTCAACCCCGCTCTCCCCTACATACTTTCGGTGCGTGTGTTAGAAAAAATATATTGTCGTTCATTAGAACGTTCAAAACTTTAAGAACATATTTCATTTCACATTTGTAATGTAGAAAAAAATCATAAGATGGTTCTATTTAATAAAAATGGTGTACGTTTCTTATGCATTTGGTGGATTCCACGTCAGTTCAACACACTTATTTTCATGACTTGTTGGGCTTTGGCTGTACTTTTGTAAATTTATTACTTTTATAGTGATAAACAACTCCACCACATATGTTTTCAAAATTTTAAAAATTACCAAAAATATGGCATTTTCAAAATTTTTGTCTTTTTTTAAAAAAGTGCTATAACTTCGGTTCTAATTAACCGATTTTGGATTTTTAAAAAAGGATTTCTTTGATTTTAAGTATATTTTAAGATACAATTAATATAAAAATGAAAAATTCAAAAAAAATTTTTTTTTCAAATTTTGAAAAATTAAAAATCCGTTTTTGAAAAAACATCGTCTTCGATTTTTTTCAAAATTTTACTAAATGTTAGGGCAAATGTGCTTTAAATGCCCTGAAGTTTCATCTTGGGATCTTAAATGGATTCGGAGTAAAAAAATAAAACGTAACTACAAATTATGAACATATGGGGTAAAACTCCTTAACTGCCCAGGTAAAAACATGAATTTTCTCTAAACTTTGCTAAAATGTTACTATTATTAGTGGAAATATAAATATTAATTTTTTTTAATTTGATAAAATATTTTTTGAGTTACGGAGTTTCAAAATTTGGATTTTTTTGACAATATCTTTTTTTCGATTTAATATATTGATAAGTAAAATTAATCAAATTGAAAGTATGAATAGTGATTTTTAAAGGGGTTTTTACGGGCTAGAAGCTGGTGATGAAAAAAGGTTGTTTTCTGTCAATTCAACCTTGAAATTCAAGGTCAAATTCTTAATTTTAATATATAGTAGATCCTGGTTAATACGATCCCGTTTAATACGATTTCTCGCTTAAGACGCTCATTTATAATTGTCCCTGCAATTATAGACATACATTTTATATCCTACCTAATACGTTTTCCCGCATAAGACGCATTCTTAGTACGGGTCCTACAAAATTGTATTAACCAAGTTCTATTGTACCTCAAAGTCGGTGTTTTTTTTTTTTCGTAACCTATCCCAATCGAAAGCTTACTTTTTTCATATAAGCCTTGTAAAAATTAGAGTGGGACACTGGAACTTTTTGAAGAAATTATAATTATAAATCAATATTTTCTATGTAAAATAATGATAAATTATTATTTTCCTCAAAAATTCTCATGGTCCCACTCTAATTTTTACATGGCCTATAGAAAAAACGTCACCAGCTTCTAGCCCGTGAAAACCCCTTTAAAAATCACTATTCATACTTTCAATTTGATTAATTTTACTTATCAATATATTAAATCGAAAAAAAGATATTTTTAAAAAAATCCAAATTTTGAAACCCCATAACTCAAAAAATATTTTATCAAATTAAAAAAAAATTTATATTTTCACTTCCACTAATAATAGTAACATTTCAGCAAAGATTAGAGAAAATTCATTTTTTTACCTGGGCAGTTAAGGAGTTTTACCCCATATGTTCGTAATTTATAGTTACGTTTTATTTTTTTACTCCGAATCCCTTTGAGATCCCAAGATGAAACTTACAGGACATTTAAAGCACATTTGCCCTAACATTTAGTAAAATTTTGAAAAAAATCGAAGACGATGTTTTTTCAAAAACGGATTTTTAATTTTTCAAAATTTGAAAAAAAATTTTTTTTTGAATTTTTCTTTTTTATTTTAATTGTATCTTAAAATATACTTAAAACCAAAGAAATCCTTTTTTTAAAATCCAAAATCGGTTAATTAGAACCGAAGTTATAGCACTTTTTTAAAAAAAAGACAAAAATTTTGAAAATGCCATATTTTTGGTAATTTTCAAAATTTTGAAAAAATATTTGGTGGAGTTGTTTATCACTATAAAAGTAATAAGTTTAGAAAAGTACAGCCAAATCCCAACAAGTCATGAAAATAAGTGTGTTGAACTTGACTCTCGGATCTTTTACACTTATATGGGACCAAATCCTCTCATACATATCATATGGGGCGTTCCACGCGAAATCGGACAGTATTTGACTTTTGCATCTCAGATTTTTTTCAAATATTTTTTTTCTTTTAGTGCTTATTAAAATATGCTACCATGATTTTTTTCAAATTTTTTCATTAAGCCGTTTAAGAGATACAGGTTTTTAAAAAATCACGTTTTTTACGAAAATGTTTTTTTGAAATGGTTATAACTCGGTCAAAAATTGACCAAATTTGATGTTCTACACATGAAAATTTTTGTTTTTACACGTAGTTTTTGATAAAAATATAAAAAATTTATTTTTTAAATTTACGAATTTTTTTTAAATTTAAAAAAAATTTATTTTTAATAATGTATGTATGGATCGATTTTTTTCAAAATTTTTTGTAAGAAACTAGAACTTAATTAACAACTTTTAGGCGTTGTCTGATTGTGGGCAAACGATGGGATCGTCCACTACAAGAGCCATATCCGTAAAACCAAAAAAAATTAAAAAATTTTTCAAAACATGGGGTTGAAGTTAACAAAAATGTGATTTTTAGGGTCGCTGAATATAATCAGCAGATTATAACATTTTAGAAGTTTCTGGCACGTCAGATTATAATCCGCGACCTCAAACACCCTTGAGTAACAATTTTTAAGCGAATCCGATCAATTATAAATTTTGACATCATCAGCTTGGATCCGACATTTTTAATTTTTAAAAACTAATATCGGAGTCGTAATCAACGACCCCAAAAACCCCCGAGTACCAATTTTCAAGCGAATCCGCTCAATTATAAATTTTGACATCCGCTATTTTGAATTTTCGAAAAGTGATATCGGATTCGTAATCAGCGACCTCAAAAGCCCTCGAATAACCATTTTCAAGCGAATCCAAAACGATTTTAAAAAATCCATTGAAGCAACCCAAAAAACACATTTTTGGTAACTTCAATCCCATTTTTTGAAAAAATTTTAATCTTTTTTGATTTTACGAATATGGCTCTTGTAGTGGACAATTCAAGCTTCAATTTAAGTCTTTATAGAAGTTTCTGGCGCGTCAGGTTTAGGATAAAAACATTTTAATAATCCTTAAAAACACGTTTTTTGGAGTCTTTACCCACACTTTTCTCAAAATCCTGACGTGATGGCCAATTTTGTGACCCGGGATCGTGTTCAGCGTCTTTAAAGGACACTATGATATTTCATAAAAAAGTAAGACTTTTTTTGTTGACCTGTGTTATTAATAATTTTAGCTCAAAAACTCTATTGTTTGCTATATTATATGGATATAAAAATTAAAAAATTCGAAATAAATAGATCCCATCGTTTGCCCACAATCAGACAACGCCTAAAAGTTGTTAATTAAGTTCTAGTTTCTTACAAAAAATTTTGATAAAAATCGATCGATATATACATTCTTAAAAATAAAATTTTTTTTTTAAATTAAAAAAAAATTCGTAAATTTAAAAAATAAATTTTTTTATATTTTTATCAAAAACTACGTATAAAAACAAAAATTTTTATGTATAGAACGTCAAATTTGGTCAATTTTTGACCGAGTTATAACCATTTCAAAAAAACATTTTCGTAAAAAACTTGATTTTTCAAAAACCTGTATCTCTTAAACGGCTGGATGAAAAAATTTGAAAAAAATCATGGTAGCATATTTCAATGAGCACTAAATGAAAAAAAATATTAAAATAAAAAAATATTTTAAAAAAAAAAAAAAAAAAAAAAAATTAAAAATAGTTAAATAATAATAATAGTTAAAAATAGTTTATATATATATAATATATATAGATTTTTTTAGTTTTTTTATTTTTTTTATATATATATATATATATATATATATATATATATAAATATATAATATATATATAATATATATTTATATATATATTAATATATATTTAATATATATATAATATATAATATATAATATATATATATATATAATAATAATATATAATATATATATATAAATATATATATATATATATATAAAATATATATATATATATATATATATATATATATATATATATATATATATATATATAGGGGGGGCCGTGCCCCCCTGCGCGCTTCGCGCGCCAACCCCCTGTTATTAAATTTACAGTTTAAAGTTTTTATCTAAAAATACATTCATTTAAATTTTTTAAATTTTTTAAAATACTTCAACAATTGGTTTTTAGCCAAATTCTTTAAAATTAAAATTAAAATTTTTTGTTTATTAACTTAATTAATGTTTGTTGAATAATTAAATTTATTTAAAATTTTTAGTAACAAAGTATTAAAACATATTTTATTCTTTTAGCTTTTAAAGAATTTGTTTCCAAGATGCACCGCGAGGAGGTATAATAATCCTGTGAGTGGGAAGGGCAGGTTATGTTTGCCCTGTGACCTGTGAGTGGGAAGGGGGTTATGAGGATCTGCTTCCCTGTGACCTATGAGTAGCGAGGAGGTTTTGAGGTTATGTTTGCCATGTGACCTGTGAGTAGGAAGGGGGTTTTGAGGTTATGTTTGCCCTGTAACCTGCGAGTGGGAAGGGGGTTATGAGGTTATGTTTGCCAAGGAACCTGTGAGTAGGAAGGGGGTTTTGAGGTTATGTTTGCCAAGTGACCTGTGAGTAGAACGGGGTTTTAAGGTTATGTTTGCCCTTTGACCTTTGACCATTGACCTTTGAATCTTGAAACAGTGGCGGCGGCGATATCTTTTTATAAGATAGACAGATATACCCAGATAACCAGCGTACTAGTACTGTACCAGCCATGTACCTTCGCACTGTACCAGGTACTGTATGTCGTACTGGTATGTACTGTACATGTACTGGTATGTCGTACAGATAATGGCGGAAAAGCATTGTGAATTGATAACCTAAAATCTCAATTAGTTTGGCGTACTGGTATTGTACTTAGTGTTATACTCGTACGGAGTACTTTGGCAATTTCATAATTCTATCCGTATGACATACCGTTATTATACTAGTATCGTACTGGTATGTACATACTTTATTATTTTGTGCTAGTAGAATATGAGTACGATACCAATACGTTGTACTGAAAAATAATGATTAGTACGCTTGGCTATCTGGGTATATATATCAGACTTTGTGAGTGGAAAACTTGTTAGTAATTGACATAAACTACCTAAATCCTCCAACTCAAGAAATATAACTACTACAACTACTATATTACTATACTCTCTAAATCTGAATAAGTGCATATTCACTTATTCATGTTTCAAAACTCTTCAACCTAAAAAAATAAGTGCATATACACTTAAAATAAGTAAACCTTCTCTTATTAGTAAGTTGAATTTCACTTATTTTAAGTGTATATGCACTTATTTTTTTAGGTGGAAGTGTTTTGACTTATTCAGATTTAGAGAGTATGTACATACGAGGCGTTATTTCCTAAACGTTACAGCCCAAATTTGAAAGTCTTGGGATCGGCTAGGTATTTGAAAAAATTGTTGTTCTATATGAAAGTAATAAATTTGTAAAATATTAGCTCTTAAAAAAATGGAAGAAAGTAGTGGGGGTTACACTTTTGACATTTTAAGTAACAGTGACATTTTCAAAACCATATAATTTTTATAAAAGTTTATCGATTATAATGTATCTGTAATAAATTTAAATAAATTAAAATGAAAAGAGTTCTTTAACGAAGAACATTCACAAAATATATTTTGCGAAAAAAATTATTAATACAGTCTGCCTTTAATACCTACACAGATCAATGTGAAATATTTAATAATAACCAAAGGAACATTTAAATATTAAATAAGAACTTATGAAACTTAAATATTTTATTCTGAGATTAATTATTTTAATCAATAATAATTATTGTTCCTTGTAAAACTTCTTTATTTCTTTTATTGAAAAAAATGAAGATAAAACAGTGATATTTATGTCGTTAAATGGCGTAGCGCCGGCGTAACGTACAGAATCCGACTGCACCGCTTACTTTGTTTTCAATTTTCTTCTAAAGTTCTGGTCATCCCACTATCAAACTTGTATGATTTATTCGGAAAAAATGTTAGCTTTTCAATAAAAATTTTTAAAAAAATTTAAAAATCCCTATTAGGTTTAAAATTAAAAAATAAACTTTATGTAAAAAAAATGGTGTTAAAATTTTTTTTAAAAATCTTTTTATAAAATTGTTAGAAAGTAGAAGAAAAATTCTTTAAATTCATTACAGAAACATTATAATCGATAAACTTTTACAAAAGTTACATGGTTTTAAAAATGTCAGTGTTACTTAAAATGTCAAAAGTGTAACCCCCACTACTTTCTTACATTCTTTTTTTAAAAAGCTAATATTTTACATATTTCTTACTTTCATATAGAACAACAATTTTCTCAAATACCAAGCCGATCCCAAGACTTTCAAATTTGGGCTGTGACGTTTAGGAAATAACGCCTCATATAGAATGTTACCTATTGACCCTCAATCCTCTAAAAATTGTTTAAAAATTAAATTTTAATATTTTTTTTATTAATTACCGTATACTGTAATCTAAATTTAATGAAAAGTACGAAGTTTTTCTTTTTCTTCTTTAACAAAACTTTAAACTGTGTAGAATCTTTTTTTAGTTATTGCAATATACTATAATATACGTTCTTCTAAAAATTTCTTTTAAAAGATTTACTGGCAAAACATTATTTGTAATGGTTATTTAAAATTAAAATTTTAAAAATTGTATTTTATTTTTTGAAAGTTTTTGAATTAATTTTCTCGTTCATGGAGCAATTCCATGGTAAGTGATCATAGAAATTTCCTTTTAGTATGGGATTTGGATAAAACTGTACTTTATTGTTGTCTTGGAGACCACTAAAATAATGGTGAAACTTTTTTAGAGAAATATTCATAAATATAAGAGATATAAAACTTTGAAATTTTTTAGCTTTTTTCTTTCAAACTTCATAACTTTTTTTGTTAAAAGATATTCAGGTCAAATACTTTTTAAATTGTCAATAAATAGAGACACTTTAAACTAAAAAATTTTCAGAAGAAAATTTATTAGGGGAGAATGGGGAGTTATGAAGCATGGGGAGTTGTGAAGCACGGCCATAGATCTCGCATAGTAATTGTTTTGATAGATGTCACTTACTCTGAATATTTTTTCACCTAATATCTTCGTTTTGTAATTGGATTCATTCCGATAGAAGATATTTTGCATATCTTTCAAGACAATGTGTTCAATTTTTCGTTTATAAAGTTTTTTTGTGTGCTCCATTTTGCAGAATTCTTACAAAATTCGCGAACGAATCAAAAAGATAAGTTCACCCATATAATACCCAGCAATGATTAGGTTCTCGAAATTTAAAACGATTTATGCAAAATCGCGATAAAGAATATTTACCAAAAAATATAATTTTTAGCGATTTTTAGTAGTGCTTCACAACTCCCCATGATTTTTAAAAACTTGAAAAAGCAGCTTTTTAGTCCAACTGAAAAAAATTGTCGATTTTATTTTATTTCATGCAAATTCTTCAACCAGTAAGCATATTTGAAGACCCTCTAGAGATTCAAGTAGAGAAAATTTGAAATAAAAATTTCTTTTTGAAGTTACAACTCATAAACAAAGCGTGCTTCATAACTCCCCATTCTCCCCTACATACCATGTTAACCCTCACGGGCTCGAGTTCGTTCTTCCGCCTGCGCGCACAAGCCGGGTCCGAAGGACCCGGCATTTAAATTCAATAGAAATCAAAAATTTGATAGCAAAATTGTTAATATTTTTTATCTAACATAAAATTGTATCATTTTAAAAAATAGTTTTAAAAACAACATTATTTATAATAAAAAAATATAAAAAACAAAAAAATAAAAAAAATATTTTCATCCAAATCACCGTATAATGTATAAATAATTATATAAGCATTTTATATATTATATGTAGGGGAGAGTAGGGCAAACCGGACCGGTGGGTAAACCGGACCCCCCTCAAAATTTCCGAAATAGCGAAATTGTCAAAAGTTCTATTTAGAAATTTGAAACAACCATGTGTAGTATACCTTATTTTTTTTAATTTGCCATTTTTTACTTTTGTTTGTACAACGCTGGGAGCAAAAGTTTTTTTAAAAGTTTTTTTCTAGACTTTTACAAATTTTTTCTTAAGGAAATTCTGAGAAAGTCGTGTAATATTTCCAAATATTAGGTCTTGGGTTTTGAAGGTACACATCTTAGGAATATTTACCACCAAAAACTTTAATGAATTTATTTATTAACATTTATTCTCAAAATGAGCCTGTGGGGCAAACCGGACTGTTTTCGGTGGGGAAAACCGGCCATAGAATATTTCTATTGAATTAAAGTTTTATAAAAATTATTTTTAAATAAAATGTTTCTTTCATTAAAATATTTACTTACAATGAATAATAATTATCTTCCAATGAGAATTGGACCCTTTAATATTGTTTCAATTTACTGTTCAAAAATGTCTAGCGCTTACAATTTTTAACCGATTTGAGTTTTTTTCAATTGAAAAAAACTAAATTTTTTCAAATTTTCAATTGTTTATAATTATTTATTTTAGTCAAATTTAACAAATTAACACAATTTTTATAAAAAAAAAACGTTGAGTTTTTAATTCTATTACTGCAAATGACCAGAATCAATTGAAAATCATGAAATATGTTCTCTAGATGAAAGATAAAGAATACAAATTTTTTTTCATTTGTTATAAACAATGTTAGTTAACAAATAGTTAACTTTGGTTCCTCTCAACAATCAATTTTTTTTTCACATTTATATTTTAATTTAGGTTTATTTTAAGAATACTCTCAACAATACTTTCAACAATACTCTCAATACCTCTCAACAAAAAATTTTTTTTTCACAATTATATTTTAATTGAGGATTATTTTAAGAATACAAGTCCTTTTTTGATAAGCAAATTATTTTAATTGTTATGAACAATATTAGTTAACAGATTGTTAATTTAGGATTCTCTGAACTGAACTTTGATTAAAGTAGGGGAGAGTGGGGCAAACCGGACCGTTGGGTAAACCAGACCCCCTTCAATATTTCCGAAATGGCGAAATTGTCAACAGTGCTATTTAGAAATTTGAAACAACCTTGTGTAGTATGCCTTATTTTTTCAATTTGACATTTTTTACTTTTATTTGTGCAACGCTGGGAGCAAAAGTTTTTTTTAGTTTTTTTCTACACTTTTCCAATTTTTTTCTTAAGGGAATTCTGAGAAAATCGTGTAATATTTTTAAATATGAGGTTTTGGGTTTTGAAGGTACACACCTCAGGAATATTTACCACCAAAAAGTTTGATGAATTTGCAAAGCGTTTATATTTGACAAACATTTATTCTCAAAATGGGCCTGTCGGGCAAACCGGTCCGTTTTCGGTGGGGCAAACCGGCCATAGGATATTTCCATTGAATTAAAGTTTCATGAAAATTATTTTTAAATAAAATGTTTCTTTCATTAAAATATTTACTTTCAATGAAAAATAATTGTCTTTCAATGATAATTAGACCCTTTAATATTGTTTCTTTGATAATGACAAACATTATTATTTTTTTATTTAAAAAAATATTTATTTAATTAATATTCAATCCCGAATTATTATTTTCATTACTACAACCATTGTTTACATGATTCTTTATGTTTGTTATTATTCTAGATTATGTAAATGCAATATTGTAAATAAAAAATCAAACGGTCCGGTTTGCTCCATGGGGGTCCGGTTTACCCCAGGGGGTGGGGCAAACCGGACCGTTTGCAAAATTTTGTTTGTCTCTGGGAAAAAGTTGCCAATTAAATAATCTTTCAAACAAGCCCTCAAAAAATGAAATCGGTTGATTCGTTTAGTCACAAGAGTCAAAAAACCGTTAGGGGGTCAGGTTTGCCCCACACCTGAAAAAAATCTTCAGCTAAATTACCTAATAATAATTATCTATATTTAGACGTAAAACAACAAAAATTTAGCGACCGCCATATTGAATCCGTCATTTTGAATTTTTCAATTCTGACATCACATGTGTAATCAGCGGCCCTAAAAACCCCCAGGTACCGATTTTAAAGAAAATCTGATCGATTTTCTGTTCTCTAACTTTTGGGAATGGAATTGAGCGGCTGGATTCCATAAGGGCACGTAAATTTTTCTCGGCCGAAATCGAAGTCCCCTGGACACTCAAAATTCAACTTCTGAATTTAAATGTTTAAAATATATATCCTTATAGGAAATTTCATTGCGCATCTTTTTTTCTTTTAAATTTTTATTGTATCTGTTACCGTTTTCAAAATATAAGGAAAAAACTGTTTTTTTAAAGAGTGAAATTTTTATTGTTTTTTTCACTTCAACTCGCGATTACTCAGTCAATTTTACGAATTTTTTTATGAAACAAAAATAAAAATACGCGTTGTTTTATCCTACGAGTGACTAAAAAAGAAAAATGTTGTTTTAATTATAAATAAAAAAGTTATTAATTTTTTATTAAGATATTGCAAAATTCGTAAACTAAAATTTTCACTAAGCGGGGAAGTTGAGCAAATTTTGAGCAACAAAAAACTTCCAGCGAGAAAGTTATTCATTTAGGTCTAAAAAAGTTCTTCCCGAAAGTTACAGTTCAATTAAACAATTAGTTAACAAATGGCGAATGTTAAAAGTCGTTGGCGACTGAACGCCCAGCGCGCGTATCTCACTTAATAGTAAGCTGGAGAGTTTTATTCTGTGTATACATAATACGGGTGAGATACGCACGCTGGGCGTTCAGCCGCCAACGACTTTTAACATTCGCCATTTGTTAACTAATTGTTTAATTGAACTGTAACTTTCGGGAAAAACTTTTTTAGACCTAAATGAACAACTTTCTCGCTGGAAGTTTTTTGTTGCTCAAAATTTGCTCAACTTCCCCGCTTAGTGAAAATTTCAGTTTACGAATTTTGCAATACCTTAATAAAAAATTAATAACTTTTTTATTTATAATTAAAACAACATTTTTCTTTTTTAGTCACTCGTAGGATAAAACAACGCGTATTTTCGTTTTTGTTTCATTAAAAAATTCGTAAAATTGACTGAGTAATCGCGAGTTGAAGTGAAAAAAACAATAAAAATTTCACTCTTTAAAAAAACAGTTTTTTCCTTATATTTTGAAAACGGTAACAGATACAATAAAAATTTAAAAGAAAAAAAGATGCGCAATGAAATTTCCTATAAGGATATATATTTTAAACATTTAAATTCAGAAGTTGAATTTTGAGTGTCCAGGGGACTTCGATTTCGGCCGAGAAAAATTTACGTGCCCTTATGGAATCCAGCCGCTCAATTTTCCAAAAAAACGTACAAAACGCAGTATATTTTTCGCACTACGTCACTTCCGGAATTATTTGGGATATGTTTACACTTATTACAGTAGGTGATGTTGAAACATTACAAAATAATTCAATATTGCAGAAAAATTCCTAACTTTTTATACGTATTTATAACCCGGGTCCCTCGGACCCGGCTTGTGTCTTTACGTATGGTCGACTTAAAAGGGAATTTTCCAGAGTATTTTATGAATTAAAAATTCTTTACAAAAATGAAAAATGTGTGCTTTTACGCCCTCAAGTCTAATGTGAAGTTGATTTTCTAATAATATTTTCGAGTCGGTATCAAAACTACACAACATTTTTCATAAAAATGTTACATTTTACAAAAACAAAATAATGTTATTTTAACATTTAACTTTTTTGAAGAAGTTTGTTTAAACATTTATTTTTTATGAAATATGATTTTTTGCATTAAGAAAAAAAAATGTAAAATTTTTATGTTATTTTGTACAAAATAAATTTGTGTTATTTTATTCATGTTATTTTTTACAAAATTTTTTGTTATATTTTACAAAAAATTTTGTTATTTTTTACATTTAAGAAAAAAATTTCTCATTTGTTATTTTGTAGAAATCTTTAGAAGTCAAAATTTCTAAATGGTTGAGTCTCACACAAAACCCTCTAATTTTATTTTTAGCTGTAATGGGGTTATTTTAATAGCGCATTTAATGTAAGATATTGTAATTCTAAAAGATGTTACACTGAAAATAAAGTTCTGGTTAGGGTATATTTAACACGAAATTCTAGTTAAAACAACCAGAATTCTAGTTAAAACAACCAGAATTCTAGTTATATTAACTAGAATCCTGGTTAACCTAACCAGAAAAGTTCTGGTTAGGGTATATTTAACACGAAATTCTAGTTAAAAGTAGGATTTCTGGTCATTCCAACCAGAACTTTTTTTTCAGTGTACTGAAAAAAGTTTTTGATAATGTTATTAATTATTGAAAATATTGAAATTTTTTACTTAAAAAGTTTATTTTCTCAGAAACTTATTAAATGATTTCAATGTATCAAGAGATATTTGATTTCACTAAAAAAAAGTTATTCACTGAAAAAAAAATTCTGGTTGGAATTACCAGAAATCCCGGTTCAGTATCATTTTGATACAAAATTTTTCTTGAGGATTGTTGTATTTTACAACCGGAGATATTGTTATTTTGTTCAACAGATAAAATGAAAATTGTTATTTTGTTCAACAAATATAAATAAACAAAATAATGTTTTTTTAATGTATTTTTAATATAAAATATTCTGAAATAGGATTTTCCATGTTTTATTAGTTTTAAATGGAAAAAGGAAGAACAATATTCTAAACTACCTTAATTCAAATTATTTATTTACATCCACAGTATTAGGTTTTTTATAACAAAGAAATCATTTTTTAAATGGACTGTAGACTAATTTTTTACTTTTTATTCCTGTTAAATTCAACTTTATATGTTGAATTATGGTATTAGCATAAATTTTTTTTAAATTTCCAAAATTAATTAAAAAGTTCACACAAAATATTCACAAATTTTTTAAATATTATTCTCTATTGATTTATTTTCCAGATCGAATAAAATATGAAAAAATTTATTTTAGAATATTCTGCAATGAAAATTTTTTTTTTTATTTATTTTACAAGTTTAGTTATATTGTTTGAACAAAATAATAATTTGTAATTTACCAGTTGAACAAAATAACAATATCTCTGTTTGTAAAATACAACAATCTTCAAGAAAAATTTTGTGTCAAAATGATACTCACCCGAAATCCCAGTTTTAACTAGAATTTCGTGTTAAATATACCCTAACCAGAACTTTTCTGGTAAGGTTAACCAGAATTCTAGCAATAAAACCAGAATTCTGGTTTTTTTAACTAGAATATCGTGTTAAATATACCCTAACCAGAACTTTTTTTCAGTGTGAAAAAAAGATAAACAAAAGATTTCTACAAAAAAACAAATGAGAAATTTTTTTCTTAAATGTAAAAAATAACAAATTTTTTTTGTAAAATATAACAAAAAATTTTGTAAAAAAAATCATGAATAAAATAACACAAATTTATTTTGTACAAAATAACATTTAAATTTTACATTTTTTTTATTAATGTAAAAAATTATATTTCATAAAAAATAAATGTTTAAACAAACTCCTTCAAAAAAGTTAAATGTTAAAATAACATTATTTTGTTTTTGTAAAATGTAACATTTTTATGAAAAATGTTGTGTAGTTTTGATACCGACTCATATTTTCATAATCGGAAGTAGATAAAAAAAATTTTCCTCCGGGTCCGAGGGACCCGGCTCGAGCCCGTGAGGGTTAATATTAAAAAAATTTCATTTTCGATTTTTAAAAAACTCCACTTTTATTTTATTTAATTTTTTGGTGAAGCTAGCACATACTTACCGCTAAGTTCTGCGTGAGTTTCAAAATGGAACCTGCATAACTTTCTGAGAAAAAAATAAAAATATTGAATGCTGTAGTAGTCAAGTCGCCCTGTGTTTTTTCATGCCAAAATTGACACATAAGGTCTGATTGTGGATTCATATAGAGTGGGGTGGTAGTATTAATATGAATATGTTTGCCACTCGAGATTTTTTATCGTAAACACAAAATGATACCCCTTTACACTCATTTTGAGTCTTTTCCCTAGAAACTCAGAATTTAAGAATTTAATGTAACTAAAATTTTGGTTAACTCAAAAAAACGACAAAAGTTAATCAACCCTTAACTTTATTTAACCTAAAGAATCTAGTGATCCGATTATTATTAAAACTACTTACTTTTTCATTAAACTGATTCCATAATTTAGAAACTTTTAATATAAATAAACATACTTTACGAAAAATTTTGCACGTATTTGACGATTTGTACTGTTAATCACGGATAAATTCATGGGTTTTAAAAGAACGTGAAGTAGGATTCTCTCCTTCCGTCGTAATATCGAGATTTTTAAATCCCGAAATCGCTCTTTATAACGAGAATCGACTTTAAATCAATTTTTTATTGTCAAAATATAGTAAATTATTGTGTTTTTATGAAAAAAGGTTAATGTACCAATTTGTAAACTGATTAGTATTTTTCATGAATACGCTACGATACACTCATTTTTATATGCATTAGCTGTTTAAAAAAGTAAATTAATATCAAATCTCATAAATACTCACTTTAATTTATAAAACTTCATTTTTTTTTGCTCTGATAAACTCTAAAACGTAAACCTGTCAAATGACTTGATTGCTTGCAAATGTTAAAATACAAAATATAATTATTAAAACATTTTTTGTATAAAATACCGTTTTATAATAATAAAATATGTTACAGGATAAAAACCAACTACTTATAACAGTATATTTAATTTATTTCTATTTAAATTTGCACATTTATGCGCAAAGTGCACAAATCGGTCCACATGCACAAATAGGGACATTTACCTTACAGGTTTTTTTATTTTTCACCACTAAAAAAACTTAGCTATGTCCAAATTGTAAAAGGTAAACAAACCAAAAGGTAAACAAAGCAAGCACTAAAATCACCTTTTTTATACATCTTTTTCTCTCACAGAAATTACCATTAGAAAACTTTTTTTTACAAAATTGATAAATTAGAGTGTCAAAGTTTCCAGAAAAATCATTTTTGAGTGTGATCAATAAATAGCAATTAGTAAAATAACTAATTAAAATTACCTGTAAAATAGCATTTTTGACGCGTCGCGAAAAATAAACTGTTTGAGTATATCAACCGCACTGACGATGAAGAAGTCCCATATCAGCGATTGGACCTTCAACATGTGGAAGGGGAAATTTTTCCCTTTCCTCCATGAAATTACAAGGAGAAAGGGTAAAAACTTCTTCATTATGCGTGCGGTTGATATAGTCAAACACTTAAGCTTTTCACGACATGAACTCTGTTGCTCTACGCGCACGCGCAAACCGTGCCAAGGAAGGATTGACAACACTATGCAGAAAGACACATTTTGTTTTACTCTGATTCTGCTTCTACAACAGCTTTTTTTCATCGAAATCAGTGTAAAAACGTTGCGCGCGCATCGTTTTCACACTATTTTACATGGTGCATTTTGCTCTTGTCGATAAAAAAAGCTGTTGTAGAAAGCCCCTGAAACACAGTTATTTTCACATGCTTTCAGCTATGCTGGGTTTAGTAACCAAATTCAATACTTCAATTTACCATTTTTATAAAGAAATTGTAATTTTATATTCATTTTTAAAAATAGGAACCGCGAAAAAAGCAGTAACAGAAGTTCGAATTGTGTACTTTTTTTCGCGGTTCCTATTTTTACAAATGAATATAAAATTACAATTTCTTTATAAAAATGGTAAATTGAAGCATTGAATTTGGTCACTACACCCAGCATAGCTGAAAGCATGTGAAAATAACTGTCCCAGGTGCGAATTTAGGTTGGCCGCCAGAGTTTGAAGGTTGGCCCACGGTTGGCCTAACTTTGGCAAGCGAAGTTTTGGTTGCCAGAGTTTGCCCAACTTTGGCAAGTACTAGTGCCCACAGTTGGCCCGACTTTGCAAGCCAACCATTACATGCAGAGTATAACCAACCGTCGGGCCAACTTTGGCGACAAAGGTCGACACAACTATGGGGAACGTATCTCATATGACTTACAAATTTAGGTTGGCCAAACTCTGGGCCACGGTTGGCCCGACGGTTGGTAAAACTCTGTAAAACGCAGTTTAAATAACTCAAACTTTATGGTTGGCCAAACTCTGGGCCACGGTTGGCCCGACGGTTGGCAAAACTTTGTGAAAAACAGTTTAAATGACTTAAACTTTCTCGGTTGGTCTAACTCTGGGCCACGGTTGGCCCGACTGTTGGCAAAACTTTGTGAAAAACAGTTTAAATGACTTAAACTTTCTCGGTTGGCCTAACTCTGGGCCGCGGTTGGCCCGACTGTTGCAGCTTTAATATACATTTAACGGTATGGACTCCCTTGTGAGCGTAGCGTAGTGGTCAGTGTATAAGTCTTCGGCGCGTTAGGTTAGGGGTTCGATCCCAGCAAGCGGTAGATATTTTCGAAAATGTATGTATGAGATTGTGTTTAATAATAATAGGTAAAGGTTATATCTGATGTTCTTGCTAATAATAACGTGTTAATTGTTTAAATAATTTAGTTTTTTAATAATTTTTTACCTTTGGCTGTTAAAGTTGGCCAAACTTACGCATTTAAAGTCGTGCCAACTTTGGCGTCAGTTTTTGGACCAACCATTGAAATGTATAGCTGGCACAACATATGCATTTTAAGTTGGGCCAACTTCCTTATGACTTGTCGGGCCAACCATCGTCGCCATTAGACGGCCAACCGTTATCATCTGTATGGTTGCCCAACCTCTGGCACGAGAAGTTGGACCGACCTTGTAAAAGTTGGCCCAACTATGGGCCAACCGAAAATTCGCACCTGGAGTTTTAGAGTAAAACAAAATGTGTCTTTTTGCATAGTGTTGTCAATGCTTCCTTGGCACGGTTTGCGCGTAGAGCAACAGATTTCACGTCGCGAAAAGCTTAATTGTTTGACTATGGGTAGCTCCATGCCTAAAAAATCAAAGTTGTACACTAGTTTTTCGATTTTGTTGAAACTTCGAAATTTTAAAGTGGAATGCATGCCTGTAAAGAGCCTCATTTCGATTTTGAAAAATTTTGGATTTACGAGGTTTTTAAAATTTTTTTTGAAATTTTGAAAATGGTATATCTCTAAGGAAAATGAATGAAATTTAATGAAATTTTTAGGGAATGCTTATTGTTTACAGACCATTTAAGAAAATATTTTAAAAAATAAAAAATTTTTTTTAAAACAAATTATTAAAAAAATAATTTTTAAATAAACAATTTTTTGAAAAGTACCATTTTTATTTTTTTTAAATAATAATGATTCGATTCCCACTTATTTCACGAGTATTTTTCAAAAAAAAAATTGATGGAGAGTCTGAAACTTTAGGACTATACTCTACATACAAACTAACGTTCAAAGTCACCTCTAAGTCGTAAATTTTAACCGAATTCGATTTTTCTTTTTGGAGAATGTCAGGCTATAAATTCGTAAGAATACTGTGCGATTTTTAGATTTATATTTGTTTAAACAAATTATTATTATTATTGTTAATTACTAACTTTTTACATATTGTACACAGAGAGGTGTATTTTTTTCTAATTTTGCAATTTACTGGACCTAACATAAATACCAATGCAAATTTAAAACATAATTATTATTGTTTTAGCAAGATTTAAACAAATTATTATTGTTAATTACTAACTATTTACAGAATAGTATACTTAAAAGTTTCAGTTTTTTCTAAACATGCAAATTTATCAAACTTTTTTGATATGCAGATTTACATTAAAAATAAAATTATATTTTAAACAAAAATTTAAAGTTGTTTCCTAGTTCTTCCATTGAGAAATTGTCACAGAACACATGCAAATGAAAATTGTGAAAACGACTTTATAATTATTTGTTTATTATGGTTATAAATATTAAATAAAAAACAAATTGCCTATCCCGTGTGGAAAATGAAAATTGGTCCTAGCATGGTCCTACCTATTTTGCCTTGTTAATAGCTTGGACCTAAGTAGGCAGTGTAGTTTGGACCAACAATGGCTGGTGACGCGATTTTAGCCTGGTCCTAACTTGGGAGCCTAGTCAGGACCAGTTTGTGGGTCCATTTTTGGACCTAGAAAGGACCATCTCAGACAGTATTTTCTATTTCATTATAATTTTAATTAGTTTCTAATATTTGTTAAAGAAATAACCTAAATTTATAATAATAAGTATTAGTTTTAATTAATTATTATTTTTTTCAATTAAATGATGACCAAAAGCGAATTCATAAATAATGTTAGTACTTATATGCAGAGATTAATATATATTCCTCGAAAATATACATTAAAAATTATAAAAAAATAAGAAATTTGTTAATTAAATTATTTTACATTATATATAATCTTTAAATTGCATACTTATACGAATATAATGCAGCAAAATCGGAATAAACGCAAACCTAAGAAGCTAGTAAAATCTAACGCACGCGGGAATCGAACCTATGTCCTACGAACTACGAGACTAACGCCCTAACCACTATGCTAATGAAACTAGTTGAGATTAAAATTTTTATTGTCAGAGACTTGTTGACTTGCTTTTGATGATTCAATATAGTATTTATTGACACTAATACACCATAATAAATAAAAAAATAGTTTAACAACAACAATAATAATAAAATAATATTCAAATATAAAAATTCAAAAATTAATATTTTTATATTATATCAAGAAAAAAATATCTATACATTTTCGTTAAAAACAGGTTTTTCATTGTTCTCAATCATTTTTAACATTAATTTGTTGGTCTAAAAAAATATTCGTCTTTTGAACTTGGAAATTTTTGCTAATTAATTAAGTGGGTGATCCACTTTTTAAAAAAATGTCAAAAAATGTATGTTATAAACACGTTTTTCATTGTTCCAAATCATTTTAAACATTAATTTTTTGTTGCAAAAAATTTTTTAAATTTGGACTTAGAAATTTTTGCTAATGAAACTAGGAAGTCTAGGTAGGTCCTGGGTTGGACCTGGGTGGGTAAGCCCACATTCAAACTGCAATATCTTTTAGTGTTTAGCACCAACTTAAACGAAATTAAAAATATATTAATTTTACTAATTATAATTATATTGCAGTCTGTATCTGTTTTAATAAATAAATAAATGTTACTGTTTTATTAACTTTTGTTACAAATTACTTAGAAATTTGCAGTTTTTTTTCTAATTTCCCGATTAGTAAAATATGAACATAATTTATCATTTTAACAATTCAGTTATTTGTTTAAACAAATAAATGTTGTTATTTATTACCTCTTGATACAAAGTACCTAGAAACTTGCAGTTTTTCCTAATTTTGCAATAAACGAATTTAAAAAGTATGAAATAGAGATATTTTATAATTTTAACAATTCAGCATTTGTTTAAACAAAAAATTGTTGTTATTTATTAACTCTTGAGACAATAAAGCGTCTAGACACTTGTAGTCTTTTAAAATTTTGCAATTAACTAATCTGAGTAAACTTACTTTACTTATTAATTTACTTATTGCAAAATTAGAAAAAACTACTAGTTTCTAGGTTGATTGTGTGAAAAGTTAGTAAATAACAATTATTTGTTTAAAGTTTTAAACAATTGCTGAATTAATAAATTAATAAATTAACTTTATTTTATAATATTTGTATAATTTTCTGATTTATGTCAAACAATAAATTGTTTAAAAAAATATGATTAGCAATTACTTTTATAAATATTAATTAAGAATAATATTTATCAATTTTTACGTGATTTTCCTGTATCAATTTTGATACTTTATTTTCCTAAAAAATTTCCTAAGTCACAACTGGATCTCCTAGTTAGTACCAAGTTAGGACCAGCCTAGGATAAAAAAAGGGGTTGCCAAGTTAGGTCCAAACTAGGGCCAATAATCATTTTAGGCATAACATGGTGATTTCTACACGGATATATTGAAAGCTCTTGAAATTAAAATATTTTTGAGACATTAAAAACAAGAACACTTTATTGAGTTCACAAAATTAAGTGAAATAAACTTTTACAAAGAAAAGCAACACAATTAATATTAAATACAATTGTTGTTAACAATTACTTAAACAATTTTTTAGCTTTGATTATTTAAAAAAAATTTTTTTTAGTAGGGGAGAGCGGGGTTGAACGTGCCGGGGGTAAAAAGTTCCGTTTAATTATATCTCAAAAACAAAAAAAGATTTTAATGAAATTCAAATGAGGGAAGTATTGTTTAGGCTATTGTTTACGTTTTTCTTATTTGAATTGTATTAAAATCTTTTTTGTTTTTAAGATATAATTAAACGGAACTTTTTACCCCCGGCACGTTCAACCCCGCTCTCCCCTAATTACAAAAATTTAATTTTTTTGAAAGAAAAATAATATAATTAGGGAAAACATTACCAACCCTAATTAAAAGTTAATTAATTTTTAAATAAGTTATTATTCTTATTTTTGTTTAAAATATAATTTTATTTTTAATGTAAATCTGCATATCAAAAAAGTTTGATAAATTTGCATGTTTAGAAAAAACTGAAACTTTTAAGTATACTATTCTGTAAATAGTTAGTAATTAACAATAATAATTTGTTTAAATCTTGCTAAAACAATAATAATTATGTTTTAAATTTGCATTGGTATTTATGTTAGGTCCAGTAAATTGCAAAATTAGAAAAAAATACACCTCTCTGTGTACAATATGTAAAAAGTTAGTAATTAACAATAATAATAATAATTTGTTTAAACAAATATAAATCTAAAAATCGCACAGTATTCTTACGAATTTATAGCCTGACATTCACCAAAAAGAAAAATCGAATTCGGTTAAAATTTACGACTTAGAGGTGACTTTGAACGTTAATTTGTATGTAGAGTATAGTCGGAAAATGCGCTTTTTACGGTACTCGTGAAATAAGTGAGAATCGAATCATTATTATTTAAAAAAAATAAAAATGGTACTTTTCAAAAAATTGTCTATTTAAAAATTATTTTTTTAATAATTTTTAAAAAAAAAAATTTTTTTTTTCTAAAATATTTTCTTAAATGGTCTGTAAACAATAAGCATTCCCTAAAAATTTCATTAAATTTCATTCATTTTCCATAGAGATATACCATTTTCAAAATGTCAAAAAAAAATTTAAAAACCTCGTAAATCCAAAATTTTTCAAAATCGAAATGAGGCTCTTTACAGGCATGCATTCCACACTGAAAAAACCTAGTCTCAGAATGAGTATCGTACGCTACTCATTTTGAGTTGCAACAAAATTGAGACTTTTAGGTGGCGCCATGTTCTATGGCGTTTAACATAGTCTCATTTTGAGATGCAACAAAAATGAGACTAGGATTTTTGTGTGCACTTTAAAATTTCGAAGTTTCAACAAAATCGAAAAACTAGTGTACAACTTTGATTTTTTAGGCATGGAGCTACCCCTATATCAACCGCACGGATGATGAAGAAGTTTTTACCCTTTCTCCTTGTAATTTAATGGAGGAAAGGGAAATATTTCCCTTTACACATGTTGAAGGTCCAATCGCTGATATGAGACTTCTTCATCGTCAGTGCGGTTGATATACTCAAACAGTTTATTTTTCGCGACACGTCAAAAATGCTATTTTACAGGTCATTTTAATTAGTTATTTTAGGGGAGAGTCTCCAGTTGTGAGACATCTCCAGTTGTGAGACAGTCAATTTTTTTTAACATGCAATATTAAAAAGTCGATTAGTTTATATAAAAACATTTCTTTTCATATAAGCTAACTTTTTCGTGTACGCCAAAACGGATATATAAACTGTTTTTGTTAAATACCAATACTGGGTGTGTTAATCGACAAAAAAGCGTTTTTTCAATAAATGGAAAGTACTTTTTTTCAAGTTAATTAATTGGAAAAGGTAAATGTAATGCATTTTCTTTTAGTGTTTTCCCTTTATTTTGTGATGCAGTATTGCATTGTTCCAATCTACGGTTGAAAATAATTTAATTTTCCTTTTTCAAAATGGCGCCAATTTCTAGGTGTGAGACACAGCGTATCACCAGTTATGAGACAGTCTCGACAGCCATTTGGGCAGCATAAAAAATACGACTTTGCAGGCATACTATTTAAATATTGTTTTGATTTTTTTCTAGTATTTTTGGGCATGTCAAGTGGAAAAAAGTCAATTGATTCAGAAGAAATCAATTTTAATGCTCTTGTTGAAGCTATTTAATTGTGTTTATTTGATAGTCATATTTTGGCGAATAAATATTATTATTTAGTATATAATAATATATATTTAATTATTTCTACTAAACATAACGTTTTATATCAAACTTATAAAGGTTTAGCAATTTTTAATGAGTGTCTCACAACTGGAGACATTTTTTTTTTTTTGAAAAAAGCAATGTGCTCCGAAAATGTATCGTAAAATTTCTTGAGTTCATCGAAACACTATACTTTCTTTTAATAAAAGTTGCGTATTTCTGTTACCTCTCGAACGGTGTATTTTCTTTACAATTTCGTTTACCCGTTTACAATTTACGGGTCAAAAATAAAACCCGTCTCACAACTGGAGACTCTCCCCTACTAATTGCTATTTATTGATCACACTCAAAAATGATTTTTCTGGAAACTTTGACACTCTAATTTATCATTTTTGTAAAAAAAAGTTTTCTAATAGTACATTTTTGTGCAAGAAAAACATGTATAAAAAAGGTAATTTTAGTGCTTGGTTTGTATATCTTTTGGTTTGTTTACATTTTACAACTTGGACATAGCCTTAATTATTTTCAAAAAATATTCAATATTCAATTATTTTCATCAAGTTTTGCCTTCAAAATTCAATTATTTACCAAAAAATTGATAAAATTCACCCAAAATTTAATTATTTTCAGAAATACTAAAATTCTTCTTAGAAGTTCATCTATTTAAAAAAATATCAATAAAATTCATGGTAAAATTTCAATTTTATTATAAAATTATTATTAATTGAATGATTTTCAATATTTTACTATTTTAATAAAATTTTTTATAAGAAATCAATTATTAAAGAAAAATTTTGATAATATTCTCAACAAAAATTTAATTATTTTCCTCAAAAACATAAAAATTTCACAGGAGGTGGATTCCACGTCAGTTCAACACACTTATTTTCATGACTTGTTGGGATTTGGCTGTACTTTTGTAAACTTATTACTTTGGTATACGCCCATTAGCCCGAAAACAACCGCTCGAATTACCATTCGCCCGAATATACATTTGACCGAATCCACTCGCCCGATCGGTTTTCCCCGCAAATATTTGCCCGAAAAGACATTTGCCCTAATAAAAAAAAGTAATTTAATGTACTTATATTCAAATAAAATAATCTTCATGTATATGTGTTAGGTATGAAGTATGACCGATTTTAGATTTTAAAAAAAGGATTTCTTTGGTTTTAAGTATATTTTAAGATACAATTAAAATAAAAAAGAAAAATTTAAAAAAATTTTTTTTTGAAATTTAAAAAAATTAAAAATCCGTTTTTAAAAAAAACATCGTCTTGGATTTTTTTCAAAATATTACTAAATGTTAGGGCAAATGTGCTTTAAATGTCCTGTAAGTTTCATTTTGGGATCTCAAAGGGATTCGGAGTAAAAAAATAAAACGTAACCACAAATTACGAACATATGAGGCGAAATTCCTTAACTGCACAGGTAAAAAAAGAATTTTCTCTAAACTTTGCTAAAATGTTATTATTATTAGTGGAAGTGTAAATATTAATTTTTTTTAATTTGATAAAATATTTTTTGAGTTATGGAGTTTCAGAATTTGGATTTTTTTAAAAATATCTTTTTTCCGTTTTAATATATTGATAAATAAAATTAATCAAATTGAAAGTATGAATAGTGATTTTTAAAGGGGGTTTCACGGGCTAGAAGCTGGTGATGAAAAAAAGTTGTTTTCTGTCAATTTAACCTTGAAATTCAAGGTAAAATTCTTAATTTCAATATACAGTAGAACCCGGTTAATACGATCCCGTTTAATACGATTTCCCGCTTAAGACGCTTATTTATGGTGGTACCTGTAGTTAAAGAAATATATTTTATATCCCTTTCCCGCATAATGGGCATTCTTAGTACGGTCCCTACAGAATCGTATTAACCAAGTTCTACTGTATCTCAAAATCGGTGTTTTTTATTTTTTCGTAACCTATCCCAATCGAAAGCTTACCTTTTTTCATATGAGCCATGTAAAAATTAGAGTGGAACACTGGAACTTTTTGAAGAAATTAATTATAAATCATTATTCTCTATGTAAAATAATGATAAACTATTATTTTCTTCAAAAATTCTCACTCTGATTTTTACATGGCCTGTAGAAAAAAGGTCACCAGCTTCAAGCCCGCGAAAACCCTTTAAAAATCACTATTCATACTTTCAATTTGATTAATTTTACTTATCTATATATTAAATTGAAAAAAAAGATATTTAAAAAAATCCAAATTTTGAAACTCCATAACTCAAAAAACGGATTTTTAATTTTTCAAAATTTCAAAAAAAATTTTTTTTGAATTTTTCTTATTTATATTAATTGTATCTTAAAATATACTTAAAACCAAAGAAATCCTTTTTTTTAAATCCAAAATCGGTTAATTAGAACCAAAGTTATAACACTTTAAAGCAAAAAAGACAAAAATTTTGAAAACGCCATATTTTTGGTAATTTTCAAAATTTGGAAAAAATATTTGGTGGAGTTGTTTATCACTATAAAAGTAATAAGTTTACAAAAGTACAGCTAAATCCCAACAAGTCATGAAAATAAGTGTGTTGAACTGACATGGAAACCACTATATTGTATCTAGTAGCCTGACATTCTCCAAAAAGAAAAATCGAATTCGATTAAAAACTTACGACTTATAGGTGACTTTAAACATTAGTTTGTATGTAGAGTATAGCCGGAAAATGCGCTTTTACGGTTATGCGCAAGGACAAAAAATTCAATATCTCCTAAATTTTTTGACCCTCCATCGATTTTCTTTCTGGAAAATACTCATGAAATAAGTGGGAATCGAATCATTATTATTAAAGAATAAATCCATTTCAAATCAGGCAAGCCGAATAACTTCAAGTCGTAAAATAACCTGTCGATGAAATATGTTATTTTATATGAAAAATAAAGAGACTGGTATTTTTTATCTTCATAAAAATGTTTTTTAACGAAGTTAGCCACATTTGAACTTTGAGCGGTAAAAAATGGTTTTACTTGTTATAAAAAATATCGTTCGTAACTTGTGCTAGCAGTTGCCAATTTTTGAATGAGTACTTTTTTTGGAACAAACTGTAGGCGAAGCTTCGCTTCGCCTACAGTTTGTTCCAAAAAAAGTACTCATTCAAAAATTGGAAACTGCTCGCACTCGTTACGAAATATACTATTTTTTTCTACTGCGTGTTAATAAATTTTTCTTCTTGATTCTTATTGGGGGTCTTCTTCTTTTCGAAACCCCGTTTAAAATTTATAAAAAACTTCGAAATTTAAAAAAATGGCGGCAGATTTAAAAAAAAAATAAACTTAATTTTCTCGAAAACACCACCTTTTTTTTCTCAAATTTTTAGAGTGACTTCGTATTAATATAAAGAAGAAATTACATGAGTTTCAAGTGGGATAAACAATATTTGTAGTTAGAAAATTTTTTTTTTAAGTTCAAAGTTATTGAAGTTATTTGTTTAAAACAAAGAACAATAATAAAGGAAAGTTTGCAAAGCTTCGCTTCGCCTACAGTTTATTCCAAAAAAAGTCCTCATTCAAAAATTACCAACTGCTCGCACAAGTTACGCAGGATATTTTCATAATAAGATGCAAAAAAGTTCCCTTTTTAGTACCGCGTTATGAAATAGTACATTGTGCAACAAGTACGGAAAGAAGCTATATTCCGACCAGTGCGAAGTTTGCTGCTCCGAGCGAAGCGAGGGCAGCAATTCGCACTTGGTCCCTTCTATACCCCTTTTTGAAACCTCTTTGGAATAATAACTCGGTACACTCTTTCGCCCAGCATTACTTCTTATAAAATGGCTTAACTTTTTCATTTGATTGTCTGAAGCACTAGACTCTATATGGTAATTATTTAAGTCTTCAGCTGAGAAAATTGGATTTTTGTTAATTTCCTGCAAAATAATTCTTTTATTCCGACCTGTTGTACTCAGTCTCATACTTCTCTGGGAATCATTATTTGAAGTGACCTTTTTTGTCTTAATTTCAGATAGTAAAGAAGTGCATAATTGTTCCTGCTGTTTTTCTGGAAGAAGGCTTGTTAATTTTTGAACGTTTTCTCTCGCTCTTGCTTTCTTTGTAGAATCTTTAATACATGAATGAGATTTTCCTATTCTAACTTCTTGTAAACAATTTCAGCAAATAGTTATTGTATTTGGAATTGTTTTAATCTGCTTATCATTATTTACTATCTTATTGACACTTGAACTCGGAAACCCATACATACCGTTACTCTCATCAATTTCACTGGCACACAAAAAAAAATTGATGCTCTGAGCTTTTGATCAGACTATGACTACTTTATGTTTTTGGTGTCGCTGAAACCGAATCCGAAGTTCATTTAACCCCATCACGTCAGGGTTTTGAGATAACCTCAAAAATAACTCAAAATTTGACCCCAAAATTTTTTAATCAACAAACATTTATATTTTCAAGTCTTACTACCACTACTTTATGTTTTTGGGGTCGCTGAAACCGAATCCGAAGTTCATTTAACCCCATCACGTCAGGGTTTTGAGATAACCTCAAAAAATAACTCAAAATTTGACCCCAAAATTTTTTAATCAACAAACATTTTTATTTTCAAGTCTTACTACCACTACTTTATGTTTTTGGGGTCGCTAAACCGAATCCGAAGTTCATTTAACCCCATCACGTCAGGGTTTTGAGATAACCTCAAAAAATAACTCAAAATTTGACCCCAAAATTTTTTAATCAACAAACATTTTTATTTTCAAGTCTTACTACCACTACTTTATGTTTTTGGGGTCGCTAAAGCTGAATCTGAAGTCTGTTTAATCCCATCAGTTCCAGTTGTTGTCAGAACCCCCGAAAACCCAAAAATTTTTAAATCATGGAATATTTTAAGACTCATCATGACGGTAAGTAAGGCACTTAGTTTAGTATCAACTATAGTGCAATGTACTAACCAACAGAATAGTATATTTCGTAACGAGTGCGAGCAGTTGCAAATTTTTGAACGAGCACTTTTTTTGGAACAAACTGTAGGCGAAGCGAAAATTTTGTAACTAGTGCTAGCAGTTGCCAATTTTTGAACGAGAACATTTTTTTGGAACAAAATGTATTTTTGGAACTCTTGACTCTTAATGTAAACAAGAATGACTTTAATTTTTATATCGTTTTTAGAACCTGAAATAAAAATCATAATTATATATTTTATTTCTACAGGGAACAAAACAAAATTATTTTTATATTTGACAATTTTTGTTGATTAAAAAATTTTAGGGTCAAATTTTGAGTTATTTTTTGAGGTTATCTCAAAACCCTGACGTGATGGGGTTAAATGAACTTCAGTTTCGGTTTCAGCGACCCCAAAAACATAAAGTAGTGGTAGTAAGACTTGAAAATAAAAATGTTCGTTGATTAAAAAATTTTGGGGTCAAATTTTGAGTTATTTTTTGAGGTTATCTCAAAACCCTGACGTGATGGGGTTAAATGAACTTCATTTTCGGTTTCAGCGACCCCAAAAACATAAAGTAGTGGTAGTAAGACTTGAAAATAAAAATTTTTGTAGTTAAAAAAATTTTGGGGTCAAATTTTGAGTTATTTTTTGAGGTTATCTCAAAACCCTGACGTGATGGGGTTAAATGAACTTCGGATTCGGTTTAGCGACCCCAAAAACATAAAGTAGTGGTAGTAAGACTTGAAAATAAAAATGTTTGTTGATTAAAAAATTTTGGGGTCAAATTTTGAGTTATTTTTTGAGGTTATCTCAAAACCCTGACGTGATGGGGTTAAATGAACTTCATTTTCGGTTTCAGCGACCCCAAAAACATAAAGTAGTGGTAGTAAGACTTGAAAATAAAAATTTTTGTTGTTAAAAAAATTTTGGGGTCAAATTTTGAGTTATTTTTTGAGGTTATCTCAAAACCCTGACGTGATGGGGTTAAATGAACTTCAGTTTCGGTTTCAGCGACCCCAAAAACATAAAGTAGTGGTAGTAAGACTTGAAAATAAAAATGTTTGTTGATTAAAAAATTTTGGGGTCAAATTTTGAGTTATTTTTTGAGGTTATCTCAAAACCCTGACGTGATGGGGTTAAATGAACTTCATTTTCGGTTTCAGCGACCCCAAAAACATAAAGTAGTGGTAGTAAGACTTGAAAATAAAAATTTTTGTTGTTAAAAAAATTTTGGGGTCAAATTTTGAGTTATTTTTTGAGGTTATCTCAAAACCCTGACGTGATGGGGTTAAATGAACTTCAGTTTCGGTTTCAGCGACCCCAAAAACATAAAGTAGTGGTAGTAAGACTTGAAAATAAAAATGTTTGTTGATTAAAAAATTTTGGGGTCAAATTTTGAGTTATTTTTTGAGGTTATCTCAAAACCCTGACGTGATGGGGTTAAATGAACTTCAGTTTCGGTTTCAGCGACCCCAAAAACATAAAGTAGTGGTAGTAAGACTTGAAAATAAAAATGTTTGTTGATTAAAAAATTTTGGGGTCAAATTTTGAGTTATTTTTTGAGGTTATCTCAAAACCCTGACGTGATGGGGTTAAATGAACTTCGGATTCGGTTTAGCGACCCCAAAAACATAAAGTAGTGGTAGTAAGACTTGAAAATAAAAATGTTTGTTGATTAAAAAATTTTGGGGTCAAATTTTGAGTTATTTTTTGAGGTTATCTCAAAACCCTGACGTGATGGGGTTAAATGAACTTCGGATTCGGTTTCAGCGACCCCAAAAACATAAAGTAGTCATAGTCTGATCAAAAGCTCAGAGCATCAATTTTTTTTTGTGTGACAGTGTTTTTATTGAAACATTAAGTGTTTCACCAACAGCCAACGTTTTCTTCATATTTAACTGTCCGTTGTGTCTACCCGTTATGCATATATAACAATTGCAAATAAATTTACTTTTCTCATTTTGTCTTGTTTGTTCTGGTAAACGTATGTCTTCGTAGTTCGGCATGTTTTTAAATGGTCTCTTCTCAATTTTACGCTCATGCTCTAAAAGAATTTGACGACAAGTTACTCAAATACTCGAAATGTACTGAGGGTTAGACAGATCAAAATTGCTGTTTATAAATTGTTTTATAAGTAATTCATAATTTTCACTGATTCGAAAATGTTCCAACTTTTTTGAACCGAGATTTATTTTTCGACCCCATAGAGCACAAATTTTTTTTCTATTCTCCTCATGACTACACCGATGATCACAAGGATTTGGCATTTTAAAAAATGGAGCACATAAAGTACAATACTATAATCGTAAACTTCGGTAATCAAATAGGTTTCGCGACTATATTTATTTACTAATCAAACTTATAGGGTTATATCATGTGTTGAATAGATGAGTGAATTTACATCTTTTAATCATGATCATCATTAAGCTTATTATAATATGCGATAAAAAAAATACCAATAAAAATGATAAAATTGCAAATATTTTATGTACATGAACCGCTATGATTTTGTTAGTGCGATTTTCTGTATTCTGAGAATCTTAAGTGTTACTCTACATGCTCCAATTTCGTCGTTAACGTACCCAAACTTCTTTTGCCTTCCTGAGAAATGTGTTTGGTTGAATCCATTTCAAATCAGGCAAGCCGAATAACTTCAAGTCGTAAAATTACCTGTCGATGAAATATGTTATTTTATATGAAAAATAAAGAGACACTTATTTTTTTATTTTTCATAAAAATGTTTTCTAACGAAGTTAGCCACGTTTGAACTTTAAGCGGTAAAACTCTAAAAAACGGTGAAAAAAATCTTCTCTTTGAAACCCCGCTTATAATTTATAAAAAACTTAAAAATTTAAAAAAATGGCGGCAGATTATCAAAAAAAATTAAACTTAATTTTCTCGAAAACACCACCTTCTTTGCTTAAATTTTTAGAGTGACTTAGTATTAATATAAAGAAGAAATTACATGAGTTTCAAGTGGGATAAGCAATATTTGTATTTAGAAAATGTTTTTTTCGAAAATTTTTTATAAGTTTAAAATTATTGAAGTTATTTGATTAAAAGAAAGAACAATAACAAATGAAAGCTTGCAAAGCTTCGCTACGCCTACAGTTTTTTCCAAAAAAGTCCTCATTCAAACATTACCAACTGCTCGCACAAGTTACGAACGATATTTTTCATAACAAGGTACAAAAAAGTGCCCTTTTTAGCACCGCGATATGAAAAAGATTTTTCATAACAAAAATTGTTGTTAATGTTTACTTAAGTGACAAATATTTTGACACGTTGAGGAAATTGACGTAAGTATTATTTATTTCTAATTATATATTAATTTTATTTTTCTGATAATTATAGAAATAGAAAACTGACGTTACTTAATTATTATAATTATCAGAAAATTAAAATTAATATATAATTAGAAATAAACAATACATACGTCAATTTCCTCAGCGTGTCAAAATATCTGTCACTTAAGTAAACATTAACAACAATTTTGGTTATGAAAAATCTTGGATAGAAGATTTCTATCACTACGATATCTTGAACTTTGATGTGGAGAAAAATCCTGTCAAACAGAAAAAGCCTGTGGTATGGGGCAACGCAGAAGAAGTTCTAGAATTTGTAGTGGATAAACGAAACTTTAATGGCAATCAAGTTGTTAAAGTTATGGCTGACGGTGGTCAGGGCTTTTTCAAAATTTGCATGTCAGTGCTTCCAGAAAATTACGTCTCCGAATACCTAGAACATTCAGATCAAGAGAACACATCACCGAAAAAAAGAAAAATTTAAAAATTCACGAGCGTTCACAAGCTGATAATGTTATGTGGCTACCTGGAATTAAAGAGACGTACGAAAATTTGAAGGTATTATTTGATCTTATAAAAATCAATGATATTTTAATAAAATTTGTCTGCGATTTCAAGTTGCTACTTCTTGTTAATGGACAACAAACGGCTACTGCTACTTTTCCTTGTCCGTACTGCTTCGTTAATTTGCAACATTTACAAAATCGTACGGATCTACAAAGTAATGTCCAATCAACAGATAATGAAGGCAGTGTTTCTGAGATGATTGAAAACCCTTTGGGAAGTAAAACTTTCGGTGACCTAAGCAATGATTATAAACAATTTGTATCACATGGGAGTAAAAAGAAAAATGCTGCACAGAATAGAATTACCGTAAATGCTCCTTTGTTTGACGACCATGACGACGTTAAGGTTATTGAAAAATGTATAGTTCCAGAGGTACATCTACTTCAAGGATTCGTGAATCATATGTTTTGGAAAGGTCTTGTGCCGATGCTTTGTAGAGAAAAAGCTCTATTATGGCCTCAGAGCCTGCATTTGGTTTCAAAAAACTACCATGGGGAAGCATTTGAAGGAAACGCGTGCCAAAAATTACTCAAAGAATCAGAAAAATTGCTAAATCACGAAATATGTAAGAGTATAGGAGGACCATTACCTCTTTTACCCTTCGTTGCAGCATTCAAAGCTATGGACAAAATTGTTCATTCTTGTTTTGCAGTAGAGAGGATCCAAGTAGATTTAAATCAGTATATTAATGAACTAAAGCAAGCACTCCTCGCTGTCAATGTGACTGAGACTCTAAAAATTCATACTATATTAAATCATATTGAAGAATCGCTCAACTTTCTGAAAGAAGAGGAAGGTTTTTGAATATGGCCCGAGCAAGCTGGCGAATCAATACATCACGAATTTCTAAAATTTTGGAGCATCCAAAGTATTACTCTATATGCGTCAATTTCGTCGTTATCGTACCCAAACTTTTTTCGTCTTCTTGAGAACTGTGCTAAAGAAAAATAAAAATGGCACTTTTTAAAAAACTGTTTATTTAAAAATTATTTTTTTAATAATTTGTTTAAAACAAAAATTTTTTTTTTCTAAAATATTTTCTAAAATTGTCTGTAAACAATAAACATTTCCTGAAAATTTCATTAAATTTCATTTATTTTTCTTAGAAATATACCATTTTCAAAAGTTCAAAAAAGTTTAAAAAACCTCGTAAATCCAAAATTTTTTAGAATCGAATTGAGGCTTTTTACTGGCATGTATTCCACTTCAAAATTTTGAAGTTTCAACAAAATCGAAGAACTAGGGTACAACTTTGATTTTTTAGGCATGGAGCTAGCCAATTCTAATTTAAATTTAATAACAAAATAATTCCGTTCTTAATCGATTAGTTTTGTCCTGATTTAAAAATATTTTTCTTATACTATTTAAGCTGTGAATTTATGAAATAAATTTTAGGTTCGTTAACTATACTTTTATATGATATTTAAATAATAGTGTTTATTTACCAGACAATATTTAGCATCTTGTTAAAAATGAGAATTTCGTAAACAAAAATTATTTTCCTTTGCTATCTAAAAACTTTCTATCAAAAACTGTTAAAATTAACACTGTAATAATGTTTATTTGTCAAATTCACATTATAAATGGTGAAAGAAATAAACGTGCGTGCTTGTCTGCATTTTTTAAATTTCATTCTAAATTATTTATTCTTTCAATTCTTTATTTCATTTTTACTATTTTTGACAATATAATTTTTCACAATTTGTCTTTTTTTAATCATACTTTTCATTATAATGTCATCATTATAACAATTTATAATATAATAATAAAAACATGATAATTATTATAATATTTCTAATACATTTATAAAATATTTAAAAAATAAATAATAAGATATTTTAATATTTTTACTTATGTGAAATAATAACTCGTTTTGAACAAATTCAGATTTACAGAGAACAGCAATAATATAATTTAATGTAAAATGAAAACATGGAAATATAATTGGATTTTTGCTTACTATTGTTTGGTTGATACTTTCTCGAAAGTTGTCATATAGAGTTTATAAAAATCTTAATTGATAAGTTGAAAATTAATGTAACATTTGTGTTCGACGGACAAATAAGCGAAACGCGTGTACAATAATGTTGTCTGCCGATTGATTGTTTCATTTCAACACGGTTGGTGTACTAGCCCCATTTGTACTCGTGCATAGGCGTAGCCAATGTAGTTTCTACATGTGCAATGTGCATGCTGTAATCAGAGAGTTGCGACGGTCGTTAACGCGTACAACTATCGTGACCAATTTAGTGCAAGCATACATACAAGGTGTTCAAATTAAATTTATTTGCAAAATTTTCACTATATGTAGTGGAGAGTGCAGAAAACTATCCAGATGTCAATATCTCCGAAGTGGCGAAATTGTCAAAAATGTTGTTTACAAATTTAAAACAACTATATGTAGTAAACCTTGTTTTTCAATTTAACACTTTTCATTTTTGTTTGGGCAAAGCTTCGAGTAAAAGGTTTTTTTCTTAGTTCCGTTATACACGTTTGCGAACTAGTTCTTTAGGAAATTTTGAGGAAATCGTGTAATATTTCCAAATATTTTTTCTTAGGTTTTGAAAGTACACATCTCAGGATGTGTCCTAGTATATTTTCATTGTATCAAAGTTTCACGAAAATTATCATTAAATAAAATGTTTCTTTTTCTTTTATTAAAATATTCAATTACAGTGAAAAATAGTTTTCTTTTAATGAAAATTCAACTCTTCAATATTGTTTCCTACATAATGTCAAAAATTTTTGTTTTGTCATTGAAAACATATTTATTTCATTAAAATGTAATCCTTTATTATTATTTACATTATTACAACTATTGTTCACATGATTCTTTGTTTGTTGTTATTTTATATAAACTGGTCGGTCTACTAAAAAATAAAAGATAAAGTATTGGTTTCTCTAGGAAAAAGTTGCGCAATTAATGGCCGCAGTTTCACCAATTACTATTAAAAATTAATCAAAGATTAAATACTCAATCAACCCATCCTGAGTTATTAAACTATTGACTTTAATTATTGATTAACTTTTAATTGAAGCTGGTGGAATTAGCCCTTAATGATCTTTCAAACAAAGGATTTCAATTAGGGGAGAGTGGGACAAGATGGGGTACCGGCCTTATTTTACAAACGAATTTTGAAAAAAAAATTTTTTTGGGGTCATTGATTGCGTATCTTAAGTCAAATTTTAAAAATTCAAAATAGCGGATCTTATAAAGATGAAGATTACAAAAAAAATTCAATATTTTTACAAATGTGTGTTTGCATATTGGACATTACTTTAACCCTCACGGGCTCGAGCCGGGTCCCTCGGACCCGGAGGAAAGTTTTTTTTTCTACTTCCGGTTAAGAAAATATTATTAGAAAATCAACTTCTCATAAGACTTAAGGGCGTAAAAACACACATTTTTCACTTTTGTAAAGAATTTTTAATTCATAAAATACTCTGGAAAATTCCCTTTTAAGTCGAACTTACGTAAAGACTCAAGCCGGGTCCTAGGGACCCGGGTTATAATTGCGTATAAAAAGTTAGTAATTTTTCTGCAATATTGCATTATTTTGTAATGTTTCAACATCACCTACTGTAATAAGTGTAAACATATCCCAAATAATTCCGGAAGTGACGTGGTGCGAAAAATATAGTGCGTGTTGTACGTTTTTTGGAAAATTCCATTCCTAAAAGTTAAAGAACAGAAAATCGATCAGAATTTCTTTCCCTTCTCTTTCTCAAATATGTAGGCCAATCGTGATCGCTATATTTTTCCTGTAATCTGCACTTAAAACTGAAGATCCCCACCGAATTTCAGCTCACCAGGTTGAGATTTGTAGAAGTTAAGGGGTGGGACAGGGTCAATTTTTTCGAAAAAATTTCATTTCTTTCCCTTCCCTTTCGCAAATATGTAGACCAATTGGTCTACATATTGTAAAACAATTTTTATATTGTCTTCGCTATATTTTTCCTGTAATGTGCACTTAAAACTGAAGATCCCTACCGAGTTTAGCTCACCAGGTTAAGATTTGTAGAAGTTAAGGAGGGAGGGAGGTCATTTTTTGCAATTTTTTGGAAAAAATTCAATTTCTTTACCTTCCCTTTCGCAAATATGTAGGTCAATCGTGTTCAGTATATTTTTCCTGTAATCTGCACTTAAAATTGAAGATCCCTACCGAATTTCAGCTCACCAGATGATTGAGATTTGTAGAAATTAAGGGGGGGGAGACAATCTATTTTGCGTGGCTAAGACGGACACACGAGTGATTTCATAAGGGTTCCGTCAGTATACCTATGGTGTACGGAATCTTAAAAAGATTGAATATTTAATATATCTATTTATTTCTTATGTTTATTAAATCTTTTTATGGACAAGCAATAAATTTTTATATGAAACTGTCCAGACATGTTCTACTTTGCTAGAAAATGACTAAACAGCTGACGTGAATAATATACAGCTAGTCCTTGCGTCGTATCCCAAACTCGCTCTTGTTCAGTCTTCACATAAAGTTCCTAGACAGAATCTAGCGCAAGAAGACTAGAGACAGGAGAGCCAACTCGAGTATTTCCGATGGTCCCGATTTTAACGGACGACTGGGCGTACTACCCCGAGGCGCACTAGTCTTCTGCACATCCCAACACTTGCATAACTTTATAAACTCTATCTGTGTGTCTTTAGATAATGTGTGTTTGTTTTGTTTACAATTTTCTTGGTTATGTGCAAGTTCTGTGCCAGTTGATTTTGAAAATATTAAATGAAATGCCCCAAAAGAGACAGTGTTGCATAAATAATTGTACAAGTGGCGATAAGAATTGTAAAGAGAATTATGGTTATCTTTATTAGTTTTTATAATTTATAAATCCCTTTTAAAATCTTTGAAATAACGTAGAGCGTTAAATTTGAAAAATTAGTTTATTGGGAAAAATTCCTTACTTGGAGGTTATGGTTAACCTCAAATACAATGCTAGAACAGAAATAAATATAATTGCAGCAATAATAAATATATAATAAATTATATATTATAATAGGAGCGATAGCAATTTATAATATAACATACCTTTCTTTTTTATTATAAGATAAAAAATGGTTATGAAAATCCCATTACAACTTTTATTATTTAAATTAACACTCTTGATCAAGACGAATCATAATTAAAAACACTAGTGTTAAATACATTTCTCACTTTTTTAGAAACTTTTGTATTAAAAATATTAAGTTCACTTAATATTTACACTTATTATTCAATATGAAGGAGATAATAACAAAATTGCAGCTGTTACAGCTGTCAAATGAAATACATATATAAAATACACACAGTTATGCATGTGTTGAGATATGCAGAAGACTAGTGCGCCTCGGAGTAGTACGCCCAGTCGTCCGTTAAAATCGGGACCATCGGAAATACTCGAGTTGGCTCTCCTGTCTCTAGTCTTTATGATCTAGCGCAACTGGACAGTTTTTCATACACTTCCACAATAAATTTCTACACGGGTACCTATGGTCAACAACTGTGGAAAAGTTTTGACACTTTAAATGAGTTTTTGCGAGAATATTGGAAAACTTTTGAAAAAATCATTTTGTGGGAAATTTGTAAAATTTGTTTTCTTTTTTTTTTTTTGTTGAATTTGTTATATTTTTGTTTTTCAATTAGTTATATTTTGACTTTTTATATATATATATATATATATATATATATATATATATATATATTCTGATTTTATTTTCTTTTTGTTTTGAATTTATTTTGATATTATTTCAATTGTATTTTGTTAAATATTCTAATGTGAATGAACTTTATTGAGACATATTGTATATTGTATATAAATATACATACATGCATTGTTGGATTTAACTTAATGCATACCTCTTGTTTCTGACGATTAACGTATCAGAATAGAGAGAATTGCTTTTGGGATTGTGAAATCGATGAAACTTTAGGTTCGATAGCGCAAGTGTCTAACAAAGACATGTATCTCTAAAGGCCGGCGTGGATTCTCACAAAGCTGCGTATAAATTTCTCTCTAGTTGAATGATGCTATTAATCACGTGGAGTAATTAACCAAACGTCTCGTCATCCTTATCCATTTCCTCCCTTTACTATATTATACACGTTTGCATTCGCTTCATATTGAGATATGAAACATTCATGAACTCCCACCGTTTTACTTCCACGCTTCACATTTAAATACAACAAACAATGATAATAATAGTAAATAAGGGGTTAACTAAATAATTAATAATATTAAATTATTTACTTTCATTTAATTAATTAATTAATGAAGATATTGTATTTGAATTATTTATTAATTAATTTAATACTACTGTTTTAGAAGTAAATAAATACTTATTTGTTAATAAACAAGCATTAATAAAAATTAAAAATTAATTACAAATTATATTTTACCTATTGAGTTCATTTTTTGTTATTCTTCAAGATGTATCTTTTGTTATTAGTTGAGTTATAGGTAAAAGAGGGAGAACTAGATTTCTCCAATTTATTCACTTTGTCAAAATACTGAAGTGGAGCAATTAAATTTTCTAATTACTCTGCAATATTGCCTACATTTTTTCGTCTGTTCTATATCGCTTGATTGCTTTGACGAGTCCAATAACTGGAAACAAAATACTTCTCCGTGTCATTAAATGTAGGAATATATATATATATATATATATATATATATATATATATATATATATATATATATATATATATATGGGGCGTTCCACACGAAATCGGACAGTATTTGACTTTAGCATCTCAGATTATTTTCAAATATTTTTTTTCTTTTAGTGCTAATTGAAATAAGCTACCGTGATTTTTTTCAAATTTTTTCATCAAGCTGTTTAAGAGATACAGGTTTTTGAAAAATCACGTTTTTTACGAAATTGTTTTTTTGAAATGGTTATAACTCGGTCAAAAATTGATCTAATTTGACGTTCTATATATGAAAATTTTTGTTTTTACACGTAGTTTTTAATAAAAATATAAAAAAATTTATTTTTTAAATTTACGAAATTTTTTTTTAATTTTTTAAAAAAAAGTTTTATTTTTAAAAATGTATGTATCGATCGATTTTTTTCAAAATTTTTTGTAAGAAACTAGAACTAAATTAACAACTTTTAGGCGTTGTCTGATTGTGGGCAAACGATGGGATCTATTTATTTCGAATTTTTTAATTTTTATATCCATATAATATAGCAAACAATATGGCTTTTGAGCTAAAATTATTAATAACACAGGTCAACAAAAAAAGTCTTGCTTTTTTATGAGATACCATAGTGTCCATTAAAGACGCTGAACACGATCCCAGGTCACAAAATTGTCCATCACGTCAGAATTTTAAGAAAAGTGTGGTAAAGACACCAAAAAACGTGTTTTTAAGGATTTTCAAAATTTTTGTTATCCTAAATCTGACGCGCCAGAAACTTCTACATAGACTTAAATTAAATCTTGAATTGTCCACTACAAGAGCCATATCCGTAAAACCAAAAAAGTTATAAATTTTTCAAAACATGGGGTTGAAGTTACCAAAAATGTGATTTTTAGGGTCGCGAATTATAATCATCAGATTATAACATTTTAGAAGTTTCTGGCAAGTCAGATTATAATCCGCGACCTCAAACACCCTTGAGTAACAATTTTTAAGCAAATCCAAAACAATTTTAAAAGTCCATTAAAGCTACCCGAAAAACGCATTTTTGGTAACTTCAACCCCATTTTTCGAAAAAATTTTAATCTTTGTTGGTTTTACGGATATGGGTCTTGTAGTGGACAATTCAAGCTTTAATTTAAGTCTATGTAGAAGTTTCTGGCGCGTCAGATTTAGGATAACAAAAATTTTGAAAATCCTTAAAAACACGTTTTTTGGTGTCTTTACCACACTTTTCTTAAAATTTTGACGTGATGGACAATTTTGTGACCTGGGATCGTGTTCAGCGTCTTTAATGGACACTATGGTATCTCATAAAAAAGCAAGACTTTTTTTGTTGACCTGTGTTATTAATAACTTTAGCTCAAAAGTCCTATTGTTTGCCATATTCTATGAATATAAAAATTAAAAAATTCGAAATAAATAGATCCCATCGTTTGCCCACAATCAGACAACGCCTAAAAGTTGTTAATTTAGTTCTAGTTTCTTACAAAAAATTTTGAAAAAAATCAATCGATACATACATTCTTAAAAATAAAATTTTTTTTAAAAAATTAAAAAAAAAATTTCGTAAATTTAAAAAATAAATTTTTTTTATATTTTTATCAAAAACTACGTGTAAATACAAAAATTTTCATATATAGAACGTCAAATTAGATCAATTTTTGACCGAGTTATAACCATTTCAAAAAAACAATTTCGTAAAAAACGTGATTTTTCAAAAACCTGTATCCCTTAAACGGCTTGATGAAAAAATTTGAAAAAATCATGGGAGCTTATTTCAATGAGCACTAAAAGAAAAAAAATATTTGAAAAAAATCTGAGATGCAAAAGTGAAATACTGTTCGATTTCGCGTGGAACGCCCTATATATATATATATATATTTATTCACGATACAGAGAATTTAATGAAAATGAAGTAATGAAGAGTGATATTTATTAGATTTTTGTTTTTCAAATATAAGTTTTTATTGTTGTGTATTTGTCTTTGTTTAGTTTTTATTAAATTTAGTAATTGATATTTACAGCATAGAGTATTTAAATAAAGTTAAGGAATAAATTCTCCATGCAATAAATGGTAGAATTTTTATATAATAGAAAAACTAATAAAAATTATACAAAAGTTATTCAAAAATAAATAAAAAATAAAAAAAATATAATTGATTTTTTACTTTCAATAGTATTTGAAATTATGTTCAGAAAAACAGTTTAATTGTAATTTGATTTAACAACAATTAGTATTGTATATTTTCTTTTTTTGAAAGTGTTGAATCTTAGAAGTTTCAAAGATTTTTTGAATATGAATGATAACACTGGTCAACACGAAAAATGATTCAAACATCGGACAATGATATTCTTATAGGATTTTCATCCCAGAACAGAAATATGACCTCCAAAAGTACCCATCACGTCGAGATTTTGAGAAAAATGGACTAAAAGTCTCAAAAAACCCTGTTTTGGGCTTTTTTGATTACGTGTAGAGAAAGATGCATTGTGTTGGAGTTTTATTGTTTTTTGTTATTTTTTAAAAATTAAAAATGTTTTTTTTGTTATAGGTTGTGGCTTCTTTAATTTTCCATTCCAGTTGTTTGTCGCTGCATAGAGGTGAGGCCGAGAAGTAGTGTAGTGTAGCGGAGGGTGGGGGCAAAATGGGGTACCGGCCTTATTTAACAAAGGAATTAACCAATCGAAACGATAGTTTCTTGTTTACAAAATTTAAAAGCCATGAGAGCAAATCTTTTAGCTTTTTAACTAAAAAAACAGTTTTCGATGATTTTCTTATCATTTTTTCACTTCTTTTAATAGGTGTTTATTAGTTAATAATAACGCTTAATGAACTGCATAAATTTTTTCTAACTGGAAAACATATATATTTTTTCTTTGTTGAATTGTAAATTGTAGTAATTAATCTTTTTCTTCAAATTCGCTGGCAGAGGCAAGATGGGGTAGCGGAGAGTGGGGCAAGACGGGGTTCACAAATTAAGCAAAAGAAAATAGAAATAAGAGAAATGAACCCCTTCGCAGTCCAGCTAAAAATCGCTTGTGGTCCAAAAACGGTCCAAGAAAAAAAAGTTTCTAAAAAATGTGATTTCATTGTAATTAAGGTTTTTGGAGTCGCAAAATTCAAATTTGAAGTCAGTTTTTCAAAATTTAAAATGGCGAATTCAAAAATTTTAAATTTTATCAGATTTGCTTGAAACTTGTTACTCGGGGGTTTTCCGGGTCTCTGATTACGAATCTAATGTCAGATTTTCAAAATTCAAAATGGCGGATCCAATATGGCGGTCGATAAAATAAAAAATCCAACGGATTTGTTTAAAACTTGTTACTCGGGGGTTTTCGGGTCGCTGATTACGAATCCGATGTCAGATTTTGAAATTCAAAATGTCTGGTGTCTACAAAGAAACTAGACAGTTATAGTGTAGCCCGTCTAATCCAGCCTGTCTTGCCATCGGCTAAGGAGCAGCTTAACCCCTTAACAGTGTTTGACGTCTATAGAGGCAAAAATAATTCCTGCTCCCAGTGTGTATGACCGCTATAGCGACTTCGAAAAAACAGATATTTAAAAGTTTACGGATTTGACTAAAAATGTTTACTTAGGGATTTTTTGGGTTGCTGAATTCGAATATTTAGTCAAAAATTCAAAATGGTGACTCCAAAATGTCGATCAAAAAATTTTTAATGTTTACGGATTTGACCAAAAAATTCGAATCCGTTATTGAAAATTTTAAATTCAAAATGGCGACCAAAAATTTTTTAAGTTCACGAATTTGGCTGAAAGTGCTCATTGGGGGGTTTTTGAGGTCTCGAAATCCAAATATTTAGTCAAAAATTCAGAATGGCGGCTTCAAAACGTCGACCAGAAAATTAAAAGTTCTCTAATCAGTTCTTAAAACTGAAAGTCTCAAATAACTATTTGTAACCAGATTCGTAAATTTGCATTTTTAATAAAAATTCATTTTTTCTTAAGAATCATGTTGCTGTACAATAAAATGTTATTATTTATTGAAAAATAAATCTAAAATCTTATTCCTTGCATCAAGACGAATCGATTGATGTATGTAAAATATATATTCTATTGAAAATTATAGAATTAATTACAATTAAAGATGAAAAATTCATTTTTTTATTAAAAATTTTATTTTGTTCATTTAGGATTAAAACAAATTATATAAATATTTTTTTGATTTTATAAATATTAGATCGTATTAGAAATTACATAAAAATTAAATATACTTAATATACTTAATTATAATTATAATAAATATAACAAATTTTTAAAATTAATTTTTAATTAGATTTGAAGACAACAACATGGAAAATATGTCAATACGTGACAATAAGTTAGTGCTTCCTCCACGAGGAAGCAAATTTTTTTGCTGATCGTATAGAGGAAGCAAAATGTTCATGTAATGAACATCTGGATTTACAACTTGTTTTAAAAAATGGCCGCCATTTTGTTAATTTTTAAAATTTTTTAAATATTCAAGTTTGTAAAGGAAGAGTATTAAAAACACTACTAAAATTAAGTACAGAATTAAAAAATTTTAATTTTTGTAAAAACTAGAAAGATTTAAAAATAATTTATCAGCTGTTTAGCTCTAAAATCACTATGTGCCTTAAAATTTTCAAATACTCATAACTCTGCGAAAAAATTTTTTTTCGCCAAACCAAAAAATACGTATCTCTTTATTTGTCCTTAAAAACAAGAAAAATCACATTCAACTTGATTTAGAATTTTCAACCTATTCGCCCTGCATGAATTGAAATAGAAACAGCCAACTGCTAGTTTCAATCAGTTGTTTTGATTTGCAGTAAATTTTATTTTACAAAAAGACTACTATCTCCAATGCCAAAGATTGGGAGGGGCACAAAGCCTTACGCTTAAAGAAAGTTGAAGTGAAAAATACAGAAAGTTAAAATATTTTTTTTATACTTTGTATGTAAAAAAGTCATGAAAATTATTTCAAATATAATTAAATCTTATCATTCTAAGAATAGTTGTCATAACACATAATGAGAAATTTTGAATAGACGTAGATTAGAATTTACTAGCACTGCTGATCAGACCAGAAACGCTGGTCTATTCTAGACGATAGCGTGGAAGTTTCGTTTCAATTCAAAACATTTCTCAAGAAAATCAAAAAACATCATTTTTATGTTTACACTGTCGATTCAATACATAATAAAGTTCATTAAAAAAGAAATGAGAAAAATCCATCACCATCTTCATAAAAAAGATTAACATTAAATATTATGATTTAATCAAATTATTAAAAAATTAAATTTTGTTATTTTCAAAAGTAATATTGTTAAAGTTCAATGTTTTCTCTATAATTTTGAATGACAAAAATTTTTTCTAGGATCAATAGTTTAAGAGATAAAATTTTTTTAAAAAAGTGTCGAAATTATATGATTGAAAATATATCTTTTAAAATTTTGCAAAACTTTCTGGCACGCTTATTTAAGTTCCTAAACACTATCAAAAGACAAAGTATAATCAAAATCAAATGTCATGAAAGTCAAAATTGTTCGTTCAAAGTCATAAAATTTAATAATTTCCATTAATTAAATTTTAAAAAATTATATTTTCAATAAATATTAACATTAAAAAAGAATTTAATCTTAAATTTTTTAATTGAACTATATTTTTTAATCATAATTTTTTTTAAGTATTTCTGATGTAATCAAAGCATATTATGAATATTAATTAATTTTATGAATGTTAATTAAAAATGGTTGTCTCGAAATGATTATTTCGCAAGTTTTGCTTTGCTTAATATTCTTATTGTAAAGATCTCTCTCCATCTTTCTCTCTCGACACAATTTTCATTTTCTTTAGATGCATTCATAGAGCAAATGCTTGATACACTTGTTACAAGGAAGTAAAATTAGTGAAATTATGTTTCACGGTGAAGAAAAGCGAAGCAGAAATCTTATAATTAATGGTAGCTGAATGGGTCAGATATTGTTTGATGGTTCAGTAGATAAGCGAAATACACAGAAGAAGAGTGAGAGAGTTGAGAATTACTCATTCAGTCAAGTTATGACTAAAACGTTGAAACTTCAAATAGAAGCATTAAAGTTGAAGCGCCCTTTTACAATGTACAAGGCAAATGAAAATGGCAAATACGTAGGGAGAGGAAAATCTGACTGCTTTGAGAGTCGAGGAGTCACAAATGCCGTCATGCCTTATCTTCGCGCTCTACATTTTACATATATAACGTTTGTTGAACCACTTGCTGTAGCTCCGACTGACTTAGTTTCTGGGAAAATGAAAAATTCCTCCACTCATTTTACAAAGCACACTCTCAGTGAATATATATCTCTTTCAAATTCTTCAGGTTAATTTCAATTCTTCAGGTTTTTCTAAATACTTTCTCATATTTCTTTTCAATTTTTTACATTTTCTATTCTTTTTTTAATTTCTAATATTTTGTTTACGATTTTTTACATAAATTTTGATGTTACTCTTGCTTTTTTTTACCTATAAGTTGTGACTAAAATTTTAATGTTGCGTACAGCTTTTAAAGTGTGCAGTTCTGAAATATTATGAGTTTTTCGACTTATTTTAAAAAATTCTTTTTCAAATTTTCTTCCAAATATTTTAACAACACTGGAAAAAAGTAAGCACTATATGTTTTTACTTTGCTAATTATTTCCAAGTATCAAAACAATTTTTACCTTCTACACTGAGAAAAAAAGAGAAATTTGACTCAGAGCCAACTAGATTATTTTTATTGAGGTCTCCTCATACTGCTTTATATCTACGTATTATTAAAGTTTTAATTCTATTTTTTTTAATATTATATTGTTAGCTGTGATTTTTTAATCAAAACTAAATAATTGAGTTTCTCAGTTATTTTATATTTAACTATTTATTTTTTTAGTTAAATTTTTAGTCGACATGAAATTAAATTCAGTTTGTTAATTTAGTTTTGTGTCAACTCAGAAACTGACACGAAACTAAACTTTTGTAATTTCTCTGTTTTAAATAGATATTTTCTCTGAGCATATGTTACACATTTTAATTTTTATGGAGAAAAAAATAAGGACCCATTCATTAATTACGTAAGGGTTTTTAGGGGAGGGGGGATTTAGAAAATCTATGCATGGCCTTACATCGGGGGGACGTATGGGTCAAAGTCTTCTTATGTAATATTTTATTCTTAACCCTTTGCGACATGCATTACATCACAACACTAATTTGAAAAACAATAAAAATGCTTAAAGTGGTTTTTAGGGACGCTGATTACGAATCTAAAGTTCCTTTTTTAAAAAACATTTTAGTACGAAATTTGATTTTAAAATACAAAAAAATTTTCAAGAAAACAGTTTTTCTCTTATTTTTTGAAATTTATTTATTGATGATTGTTTATAATTTTACGTAGTTGTATTTACTATTAACATTTTTATATTTAATAGTGTTTTATTTATCATTAAAAAAAGATTTTTTGATTTTACTTAAAAAATATTGAAGATAATGAGAAATTTTGAAAATAGAAAAGTTGGTAATCTGGGTTATCACTATGCCCCAAAGTGTTAAAGTCAACATTCGCTCGGGAGCGAATTTATACAGACTTCACTCAATAAATTAATTTGCTTAATTAATTAAGCATTTTTATTATAAAAAAATAAATACTAGAATTAAGGAGTAAGTTTTCAAAAGCTGATAAATCCAAATTTTGTCATTTCGAGAAATTTAAACAAATGACAATTCTCACAAAACCATTAAAATTATCTTTAATGTAGAAAAATTGTAATAAATTATTCGTTTTTTAATATTTTTTCTATTTAAAATGCTATGTTTGTAATTAAATTGTATTGTAATAGGGAATTTAAAGGTTTTGGTAATTTTTTCTAATAAAAAGATAGAAATGAAAAATCATCAAGGTTAGCCCAAAATATTTTTTAACCTGAAAATTCTTTATTAAGAAATTGTTTTTCTTAAATTGAACAGTGATAAATGGATTTTTAAGGATTTTAATATTTTAAATATGTGTTTATCTTAATTTTTTTTAAAAATGGATCTATCAACTCTTGAAAAATTGCTCCTCAATTATTTATTGTACAGGATTAAAATTAACAAACAATTGAATTGCAAATTTCGGAAAGGGCTCAACTGTTAACACCGTAAGAGTTATTTTCACTGTCTTTTGTCATATAAAAATGACCTTTTCGGTTTTTAGAGTTGAGCCCTTTTCGAATTTCGCGATTCAGTTGGATTCATAGGCATATTGGATAGAAGAAATACTTGTTGTTTGATTTTAATTTTAAAATTGCTTAAACAAATTAATAAACATTTAACAATTTTTGAAAACTGTTGACGCGAATCCATTCTGAGTAAAAAGTTAAGGAATTTTAGTATAGTTGATTCTTTTGTCCAACTCGTACTTTGTTAACAAAATTATTTTAAATAAATTATGCTGAATAAATATGGTGATTTATTCCAAGCAAAAGCAATTAGAAATTAAAAATAAAAAACAGGTATACAGTTTTTACAATTTTCCGATGAATCTAATAGTTAATTTTATTTTAAACCCATTTCGATAAGTTACTTGTGAATTGTAAGATGCGAAAAAAATTTATGTTACTAAAACCTAAGATGCATAAAATATCTTACATATAAGCCCATAGTTAACCTCAAAACTTTTTCCCCAAAAAATATGTTGGAAAATGTGTACGAAGATACTTTAAACATCTTAAATTAAGATATTTTAAATGACTAAAAAGTGACTACAATAACATCTTAGAAATGACTACCAAAACATCTTAATTAAGATACTTCTTTTTGCAGTGTGTTAGCAAGCTCGTGGTAAAATCTTACGTAAGAAGGGTGTTCGAGAAATCTTATGTATCCTTACATGGGAGAGGGGAGGGTTAAAATTGACTAAAATCGTCCTTACCTAATTAATAAATGTCCCCTAAGAAGTATTCAAGTACTTATTTAACAAAATTATTAATGTTTTGAATAATCTACTTTGGACAGCAGATTTTTCAAAAATAAGAAACTGCTCACGAAAATAGATTTTCAAATCAGGTATTTTCCTGCAGGCATTTTATAAATTTGTTCATTTTAATGAAAATTGGTGTTTAATTACTTAATTTGACTAACTGTTGCACATATTAAATAATTTGGAAGAGTGATTATATGCAGAGAACATATTTGTACATTCGCGGAGAATTAAATTACACTAATAACATGTGTAATAATATCTTGTTTACGTTTAAAATGATTGAGTTTAAAGTTTTTGTAGTTTTTCTTCTCATTACATCTCTTGTGTATTTGTTATATAATTCATGTGTAATTAATATGTAATTTGTCGATATAAATGAAGCTAATGGTAAATAGCCTTCAATTGTAATTCTAACACAATTGAAGCATGCTAATATAATTTATGGTCATTTTTTGAAAACAAAATTTATTAGTTCAAAATTTTTGTTACCATCATTTCAATTATCTTTTAAAATGATTTTAAGCTTTATGTTTAATATATTGGAAATTGGCAACAATAAAGCAGGTCTGTCAATTTGAATTTTTTAAAAAAAATTATATCAAACGTATTAGGGGAGAGTGGGGCGAAATCCGGTAGGCGGGTCAAATGGAACATCCTTGTTTTTCCATGATAGGTACTTTTAATTCTTTTATACTCGATATATATATATATATATATATATATATATATATATATATATTACATTTTGTTTTAATACGCAATAGACAGAGGCAGAGTGGGGTACCTAAGTGTGGGGCATACCGGATTAGTTAAATGTTCATTTGACTATTTAAAGATAATACATTATGTATATTTACATTTCCCATAAGAAAATCGATATTTATATTTCAAGTCATTTATACTATCGATGTTTTACTAACGATATATAGATAATTTGCATTCATGTTTTTTTTAAATTTTCATATATTACTTGTTTTTTCATAATAATAAAGAATACTACTTCTTGTTTGTATTTATAATCTCATACAACAAGAATTTAATAAATTTTGAAAAAATATTCCGTTTTATATAGTTATTTGATACCTCACCACTTTGCCCCACCTTCCCTATTTAATGTTTTTTTTTTTTTGGTTAGAAATGGACAATTATAATTTACTATTAAAAATTGTATAGAGACTACAAATTTTATCAGATTTTGTAGGCTACTAGATTTGATAAATTATTTCATAAATTGTGGGCTCTAAACATTTTTTAATAGTAAATTGTAAAAAAATCCCAGTATGCGGCGTGCAAGCAACTTGTATAGAAAACTTAATTAATTATTTAAGTCCATTAAACTTATCAAGTCTGTTCTGAAACATTTTGCAAAACCTTCTTAGAATTTTTATATATGTTTAAAGAAAATAAAAATTTATCACCGATGGTAAATCACAGTGGTGAGACTCTGTGGCTTGCGATCACCGGGGTTAAGCAACATTCAGTGCGGTTAGTACTTGGATGGGTGACCGCCTTAGTGCCCGCTATAGCCCGCCCACATAGCACAATATCTTGCTTTAAGTTTGTGGTGTGGATTACACGTATAACTAAATAAGGTAAATCTTTACAAAATAATTTATAATATAATTAAAAAATAAATAAAAAATTAAAAAAAAAAAATTTAGGTCTTGCTCCATTTTGGAAATTTAACAAGCCATTGAAAATCTTGAAAACAAATTTGGGAGGACTGGGATTCGAACCCGGGATCGATATCAATATTGCTTTTAAGGTGAACCAAGAAGATGACTAACTCTTTAAAAGCAATATTGATTTTTTCTTTGTCAGTTCCCCACTTAGCTCAGTTAGCTAGAATGTTAGGTTTATGCGCGTCGATCCCGGGTTCGAATCCCAGTCCTCCCAAATTTGTTTTCAAGATTTTCAATGGCTTGTTAAATTTCCAAAATGGAGCAAGACCTAAAATTTTTTTAAAAAAATTTTTTATTTATTTTTTAATTATATTATAAATTATTTTGTAAAGATTTATTTTATTTAGTAAACTTACCACAACCTTACATCAACCTTACAACTTTATAGTAACCTTACCACAGCCTTACTATTTAAGCTTACAATAACCTTTACTTGTAAACTTAGAGCAACCTTTACATGTAAACTTACAATAACCTTTACTTGTAAGCTTACAGTAAACTATGCTTGTAAGCTTACAATAACCTTTACTTGTAAGCTTTCAGTAACATTTACATGTAAGCTTACAATAACCTTTACTTGTAAACTTAGAGCAACCTTTACATGTAAACTTACAATAACCTTTACTTGTAAGCTTACAGTAAACTATGCTTGTAAGCTTACAATAACCTTTACTTGTAAGCTTACAGTAACATTTACATGTAAGCTTACAATAACCGTTACTTGTAAGCTTACGGTAATGGCGGAAATTTAAAGTTTACCTTAAGTTTACCACAAGTATCAAGCGGGAGGTTTGACGTCAAGGTATAATTATGTGCACTGTCGATTATTGTCCGGTCTTGACTGTCGATAAAACCGGTTGTACTCAGGAAAGGTTTTCTACAGTTTTCCTCTCCTCTGGCGAGAAAACCTAATTAACAGGTGGTCCAGGCGAATGCGAGTACTCCTAATAAAGCCGGCTGTAGACGCAAATTAGGTAGGGGAGAGCGGGGTTGAACGTGCCGGGGGTAAAAAGTTCCGTTTAATTATATCTCAAAAACAAAAAAAGATTTTAATGAAATTCAAATGAGGGAAGTATTGTTTAGGCTATTGTTTACGTTTTCCTTATTTGAATTGTATTAAAATCTTTTTTGTTTTTAAGATATAATTAAACGGAACTTTTTACCCCCGGCACGTTCAACCCCGCTCTCCCCTATAATATATAGAAATTTAATTTGTAGTATGGTTATGCTTAATCCAAAAAAAGTATTCCTCGGGGACTCTTTTCGAGTGCGCTATGCCAATAGGGCAGAAGTATAAAAAATAAAAAAAAAATAAATAAAATAAAATAAAAATTTATCATACCCAAAGTTAAAAAAATTAATTTCTTTATAAAAAATTTTTATTTTCTTTAATAAAAAATGAAAAAACAAATTTTTTAATAATTATTCAAAAGTAGAAAAAAACAACTTTTTTCTTTTATCTAAAAATGAAAGAATGCAATTTTTTTAGTTACGTAACATTAAAAATATATCTACATTTTAAAAACAAAAATTTTATTTAAAAAAACATGAAGTGGATTCCACGTCAGTTCAACACACTTATTTTCATGACTTGTTGGGATTTGGCTGTACTTTTGTAAACGTATTACTTTTATAGTAATAAACAACTCCACCAAATATTTTTCAAAATTTTGAAAATTACCAAAAATATGGCATTTTCAAAATTTTTGTCTTTTTTGTTTTAAAGTGCTATAACTTTGGTTCTAACTAACCGATTTTGGATTTTAAAAAAATGATTTCTTTGGTTTTAAGTATATTTTAAGATACAATTAATATAAAAAAAAAAATTCAAAAAAAAATTTTTTTTCTGAAATTTTGAAAAATTAAAAATCCGTTTTTGAAAAAACATCGTCTTCGATTTTTTTCAAAATTTTACTAAATGTTAGGGCAAATGTGCTTTCAATGTCCTGTTAGTTTCATCTTGGGATCTCAAAGGGATTCGGAGTAAAAAAATAAAACGTAACAACAAATTACGAATATATGGGGCAAAATTCCTTAACTGCACAGGTAAAAAGATGAATTTCAAGGTTAAATTGACAGAAAACAACTTTTTTCATCACTAGCTTCTAGCCCGTGAAAACCCCTTTAAAAATCACTATTTATACTTTCAATTTGATTAATTTTACTTAGCAATAATTATATTAAAACGGAAAAAAGATATTTTCAAAAAAATCCAAATTTTGAAACTCCATAATTTTTCAAAATTTCAAAAAAAATTTTTTTTTGAATTTTTCTTTTTTATATTAATTGTGTCTTAAAATATACTTAAAACCAAAGAAATCATTTTTTTAAAATCCAAAATCGGTTAATTAGAACCAAAGTTATAGCACTTTAAAACAAAAAAGACAAAAATTTTGAAAATGCCATATTTTTGGTAATTTTCAAAATTTTGAAAAAATATTTGGTGGAGTTGTTTATCACTATAAAAGTAATAAGCTTACAAAAGTACAGCCAAATCCCAACAAGTCATAAAAATGAGTGTGTTGAACTGACGTGGAATCCACCATGAAAAAAATACGTACATACCTATTTTTATTCAAAACAGAATAGAAATAGTACATTTTATATACGATTTAGCAAAAGCGCCTATTCAATCTTCTTGATTAAAAGAAGCTATTACCAATGTGTTCATTTATGATTAGAAGTATTTATTGAATTCTGAATAAGTATTTTACCCAGAAAAAAGTGTTATTATAACACAACATTGGTGTTAAAATAACACAAAAATGGCGGCTCCAAAATGGCGACCAATAAAATTTAAAAGTTTTCGGATTTGACTAAAAATGATCACTTGGGGGTTTTTGGGATCGCTGATTTCGAATAACTGGATAATATTTTAAAATCCAAAATAAAGGCTTTAAAATAGCGACCGAAAAAATTTTTAAGTTTCCGGATTTGACTAAAAATGCGCATTTGGGGGTTTTTCAAGTCACTGAATTAGAATATTTAGTTAAAATTTTATAATTCTAAATTTTCTGGTCGACGTTTTGAATCCGTCATTCTAAATTTTTGACTAAATTTTTGGATTTCGAGACCTCAAAAACCCCCCAATGAGCACTTTCAGCCAAATTCGTAAACTTAAAAAAATTTTGAAGCCACCATTTTGAATTTAAAATTTTCTATAACGTATTCGAATTAAGTGACCTCAAAAACCCTCTAGTGAAGATTTTTGGTCAAATCTGTAAACATTAAAATTTTTTTGGTTGCCATTTTGGAGCCACCATTCTGAAATTTTAATTTTTGACTAAATATTCGAATTCAGCAACCCCAAAAATCCCTAAGTGAACATTTTTTTGTCAAATCCGTAAACTTTTAAATTTTTATGGTCACCATTTTGGAACCACCATTTTGAATTTTTAATTTTCAATAACGGATTTCGATTCAGCGACCCCGAAAACCCCAGAGTAGGCATTTTTAGCAAGATTCGTTAACTTTTAAATATCTGTTTTTTCGATGCCGCTATAGCGGTCATACACACTGGGGGCACGAATTATTTTTGCCTCTATAGACGTCAAACACTGTGAAGGGGTTAACATACTTGGATAAAGTTTGGGTTAACCCAACTTGACCCCAACTCGGCTTCCCAAAGTATTCCCAAATTGAAATTTAATTGTATTTTCTGTTGTAAATCAATAAAAAATTTGAGAAAAAATAAAACTTTAGTTATGTTGATTCTAAATTAATATTCCGTATGAAAATTTTCTCAAATATCAGTCTGGGTTACTATTTGGGTGATTCTTCACTCACAATCAGTGGGCACTTTTGCTTCCCCACTGTTCCCTATTTAACATCTTTAACAATTATTTTCTAATCTGCTTCAAATTTTTTCATAATTAATATTCCGCATGTTTTTATTAATATTTTAATGGAAAAAAAAATTTTGTTTTAAACGAAAGTTATTTGACTTATTGAAAATGACCCAAAAGTACACTTTTCTCGATTCTCCACACAGAAATCATGAAGTTTAATATGGTTTATTTTACACAAAGTCTATTGTAATCTTGTTTTTATTTCTTCCATTCGAAAGTTTATCTCAATTAGTATGTTTTCTTTTGTTCCAATTTTCATTAATAAATTAGTTGTAACGTTGATTTTAAATAATCATTATAAAAACCGAATTAAGTTCTCGCCGAAACTCATTCTATCTATTCTTAAATAGTTATTATAAATTAAATACTGTAGACAGAATCGAATTCAACATTTTTACTTTACGATTATATCTTTGAATTGTATAGAATCGATATAACACACAAATGGTGAGTTGTACAAAAATATATTGTTTATCTCAAGAGAATTCCACACGTTATGGTTGATTATAAAACATCAATTTATTTATTGTTATTTATTTATCAACCGTCAACAATTTATACCAATCGGCACATATCTACTGCCAACTGCCAAAGCACCTGTCATAGATGTTGGGCCTGTTATCATGCTGCTGTTGGGCGAACCCATGGTGCGCATGAACTATATTCAGGACCGAATCAGGATGCCAATTTACTTAATTTCAACAGTTCGTGCCTGGCTGCCGATTGTGTTATACGGTTTCACCGTGGTTGACCATTCCCAGTGTCAAAAGAGTAAAATATGGATTTCCGTGCTCACCTGGATCGGATCAAAGGTTAGTGTCCAGAATCCATCTTCCTCGTTGTCTTGTGAATCTCTCCGGTGCACGGTGTGACCGAGAAATAATATCGAGAAGGAAGACCACATGGCCAAAGTTTAAAGTTAAAAATAAAAGAAGAGTGATTTTAAAGAAAACAATATAGTTGTATAGTCTAATAATTTTCTTTATTCAGTCGTTTTATTTGTGTGTTAAATTCATTGTGTATGTCTCTCTCATCTGTGTGCGGTGCTTACGCCCTATTATTTCAATATAAAAAGTACTTCGTATAAATAAAATATTGAGCTCGGTTAGAGCTATTCCGGTAAAGTTCACTAAAACTGATCATCGATTGTGTATAAGTTCGAAGTGTGGAATTTATAATTCGGCAATAGTAATCCGATATATTGCCATTTTTGTAACGATTAGCGGGTGAGATCCGCAAGGAAAAGTAAACATAGTGTAGATATATTTTTCCCACTATTTTTTATTTGGAACTAGAGTTTGCATTTTCATGTGTTTTCTGTTTTTGTATTGATATTTTCAGTTCAATTTTGCTTCCAATTTATATAATTAAGTTAAAAAGTTGTATTTGGGTGATTCTCCGCGTAGCGCACAATTTGGTTAATGAGATTAATAATTTTTTTTATCGTTATGATTATTATCAATATATTTTTTGAAGGTAAAGGCTCTAGAAAGAAAAATTTATAGCGTACCGGAAAATTGTTTAAAGTTTTTGTTGTTAAGAAGTATACACGGAAACAAATCTGGTAAAATAATATCATTTGAGAAACCAATAGTTTTGGGAACAATAGGCCAATAGAATTTAACTATCTAACGCGACTGATATTAATATAAAAACATGAAAATATTCTAAAAGAGCTTCAGATAGAAATAAAGCAAAAGCCAGTTTGTAAAATTTCCATCTATTTGATGTGAAAAATGTTCGTAGGCCTTATTACATAGTTTCATCACAAGTTACCTGTCACTATTTCATCGGTCATCACTAATTTTCAGGTTGAGTTTGTACAACACAAACTAACCTTTATATATATGCATGAACGCATACACACAAGCAATACATTGGTTGACGTGTGTATATATTATAATATTGAAAACAGTCAAAAACACAATTTTCTGGTGTTTACCCCCACTTTTTCTCAAAATCCTGACCTCATACGGAATTTTGGAGACCTGGATTGTATTCAACGCATAAAAATACATGGGAAACGACTCCGATATCTAAAAAAAGTCGTATTTTGTAGGCTTGTGTAATGAATTCAAATGAATTAATTATTTCCTACAATAAATAATAATTTGGGTGGATTAGGAACAATATTTTTTAAATGTTTTAAACTGCCACATCGATATAGTTTATTACTATACGAACACAGTACATAAGAATATTCAATAAACTTACGATTTGCTTTTGTTACACCTTAAGGTTTCAGATTACGAGGTAGTAAGCCAATTTCTTGGTGAATTCCCTAATACTTTTACTAGAACTTGACTTTGTAGATAAATTATAGTTAAATTACCAGATAGTAAGTTGTAAAACAACGAATTACTGTGTAGTTTTTACGATTTATAAGTGAGTGTATGTGTATATGTGCGTTATATATTGCAAAGTCCAGGTCGTAAGTTGTATAACAATGAATTTCTGTGTTATACAATATTATAACTGTAAAAGTATAATTTTTCTGTAAATGTGTATGTATAATGTGTTATATGTTGTAAAGTTCAGGTAGTAAGTTGTAAAGCAACAAATTCCTGCGGTATACAATATTATTTCCATATTAGTGTAATTTTTTGTAAGTGTATGTGTATAATAATTAGAAATTAGGCAGAGAAGCAGACGCAATGCGCCTACATCATAGGATTTCGTGGCTTAAAATGACAAGAAATGATGATAATGAATGAATAGAAAAAGCAACCATTACCATAGTATCGGTTGCCATGGCAACGGTTATTATGGGAAACATTATCATAGTAACGGTTACTATGGCAACGTTACCAAAAACAAAGGACCAAGAAGGCTAGAGACAGGAGGATTAACGGCTGTATTGGGGGTAGGACAAATATAGGGGGATTATGAAGGCGTGGTCAGATTGCGCCAAATATCGTGTTTTGATTCTGCACTTCCACTCACACACGCGTGTCACGTATTTAAATATATAACGTAAGAGTGTGCGAGATGTGCAGAACCAAAATAAGATATTTGGCGCCATCTAACCACGTCTTCATAATCCTACTAATTCTAACTCACTGCTGTGAAGGAGAAAACAGCCGAGTTAGCCCTCCTATCTCTCGTCTTATTGCTACGGACGGACACCGAAGTCTCGCTATAAGGGTTTTGGCCCTTGGTCACGAAACCCTAAAAATGTTTATTACCAGGTAGTAAATAGCAAAAGCAACGAATTCCTATGTAATATTCGTATATAATATAATGGTAATTTAACTTACCACTAAGCAGTGGGATTTAGGAATTAGAGAGCGGAAGCCTCATTTTCGCGACTTTTATACCCTTTTCTGACGCTATAGAAACTTCCCGAATCTTCTAGAAGTTTCTATAATTATTATTGGCCCATATTTATTTCCGATAAAGCGTGGTCATTTCCGTTTCGCAAGGCGAAACTTTTATACTTTTATACCCTTTTCTAACGCTATAGAAACTTCCCGAATCTTCTAGAAGTTTCCATAATTATTATTGGCCCATATTTATTTCTGATAAAGCGTGGTCATTTCCGTTTCGCAAGACTGTCTTTCTCCCAACTCACAGAGATTCATCGCGCGTCATCTTCTTTTCACTAATAATATTTAAATTTCCTACGTGAGGACAGAGATCAGCTGGGCTTTTTTTATGTTTTAGTGTGTGAAAGTACACTTGTACTCGATTAACCTTATTTTAAATTTATTTTTCTTTAAATTTCAACAAAATAACTTTTATAATTTATAATTTACTTTTATTTGAATAATTTTTAACAATTTTAATTTTGACTATTTAAATACCATTTCAATCTTATTATTTAAACTGTAAACAAAAATTTTTTTAATTTGTTTATATGAAATTAAAAGATGAATTTAAACTAAAATATGTACAAAATAATTATTTTCCAGCTTCAATATAAAGATTTACATAGAAAATTTTTTAAAAAATTCATATTTTTAAATAAATGTTCCCATAGTTAAAAGTTATCACTTACTGGAGAATCACCCATTTAAGCAAAAAATAAGAAAATTAAAAACTTCAGTAGATATTATCAATATTTACAAATAATATGTTCTATGGATAAATACATTTAATGTAAAGTTATAAGTTTATAATTTATAAATAAAAGTTAATTATAATAATGACTTATAGTCGTGTTTCGAATTTGGTGTTTTCCACTTCGAACCCAATCTCAATAATTTATTTCTTAAGGGCCATCCATAAACTACGTAGCCTCATGAGGGGGGAGGGGGGTTAAGTAATTGACTACGACAAGAGGAAATTGAAAATAATTTACTAATGTTGTATATAACAAATTATTAAATCATATTGAATAATATTTTTCAAATCTTTCATTCAGTAATTATATGTTTAAATGATACTGAGAAATTCAAACTTTAATAGACACATGCGTTGTTAGCATAGTGGTTAGAGCGTTAGTCTATAAGTCTGTAGGTCGTAGATTCGATTCCCCTTGTGCGCAGTTTTGTTTATTTCATAGGTTTGCGTTATATCTAGAATTAAGTTACAGAACAAACCAAAACTTGAAAATCTAGTACATCCACTTACTGTAATTGCTTATTATTGAATTTTAAATTACATAAGCATTCTGTTACATTGTTTACTAAATCTATTGCTTATACTTTTTGATCAATTCTATATCAAAACTTACGAGCAAAGAATTTTTTAAAAACTTTTGATTTTAGGGCTGAAAAAGTTACATGATCCCTAAAAAGAAAAAAGTATATTTTTGTCCTTACTGACATTATTTTCTTTTGTGCTAACTAAATTTCACATTCTATTACTGGCACATTGTCTTTAACTATTGAAGAAAGTTTCTACTAGGTTTCTTCGGTTTGGCTGCTCTTTCTATAGACAGAAGATATATATACTGACATTATGCGTTTGTCACAACATTTCATTAAAAGTCTTTAGCAAGAGTTTGTATCAGGATGTATTGTAGAACGTTTAACTGTGCGCACGGGCATAAAATATTCCACGAAGGTCTTTCCTTCCTTGCTATATAAAGGAAGGTTAGAATTTCCACTAAAGTTCCCTTTTCCCTACTATCTAAGAGAAAACACCCAAGTTTCATCCAGATTAAAAATAGATGAAGTTAACAAATTTTCCGAATCAATCTCACAAAATAAATCTCTTTATTTAAGCTTTTGAATTTAATATAGTATCGACAGCACAGCTGTCCTAATGCAGAAATCTGCATTTATCAAAAAAATATTTTTAAAATTAATAAATTAATTTCAAAATTATCAAAGAACTCAGGAAAAAATGGTCCTGGATAACCGAAAAATGCATTGTAAAGTTTTTTCGTTGATTGACAAATTTCAGGCAATTAGCTGTACTGATTCTCCTAAAACACCGGAATAAGTTTTTTCCTTTCGACTAGCACTTTTGACAACCGTTTTCTTAACAGTAGACTTATGATGTAGAAAATTGTTTAAAAGGAAAGTTTGTTAAATATTTTGGAGGAATAAAACTTCGACTAAAAAGGATTTTTTCTAATATTTTGTAGTATTAAAAATTCATCTAAATGACATTTTGTTTAATAAAAATTTTAGCAAATGAAAATTTTGATAAATTAAATTTCAACGTAATATTCTGCCAAATAATATTTTATTACAGTAAAAAATAAAATAAAATTAGAATGTTCGATGAAAAATTTTTGGCAAAATGTTATTTATCTCTATATGAATACAAATGCAGTTTTTTGTCTGTAGAAGGCATAAATCAAAGCAAGTAGGAATTGTTATAGCAAGAAGCGTGAATCTTATGATGTATTATTTGGATGCTGCATATACACTATAGTATATATTCAGAAATGAAAATCTCTCTGAGGCAAGATGCAATTCAGAACTCGCTTAGGTTTTCCCATGTATATATTTTTTTTGTTCGTTGAAAATGTAGTAGCGAGAGTATGTGTTACAATGAACAAGGAAATGAAGAAAAAATTTTCTAAGCTTAGAGTGCACTTTCGTTGTGTCATTTTTCCAGAATGTTCTATTTTGCACGGGACACATGGGTCATCTTTCGTATTTTTTGGAAGAGTTGTGAAATATCTTTATTAATTAATTTTTTGTTATTTTGAAAATCACGGGACAATCCCAATTGTACAAAGTACTTCTAAATCTAGTAACTACAATATGAAATAATTATAAGCTTAAATGCTGAGTAGCCTATATCACATATCTATTTGAGTTAAAAAGTAGACTTCGCAATCTTAATGAGAATATTAAGGCGTTAGTGACAAAAAAATTAACATTACTCTAAATTAAGTTAGCTTCTCTGCATAGTCGATGTATTAAAGAATTATTTCTATAATTAGTTCAGTGAAAAGGAACCGAGAATAGAGTATTGAATCTCGTTATTGTTCTAGGATCTTGTAAGTTAACCATTGAAAGAAGTGAGGGGCAGTAAATGGCTCCATTCAACAGCCTGTACAAAAAAGACATCAGAAAAATAGAATCTCAAATTAGCGTAGGAATATTCATTTTATCCCTCAAGTCTTTATAGTCATGTGTACAAAAATCAAAAAGAATATTAAGTAGTCTCGCAAAAAATCTGAGGAATCTGTTCTAAACGCGTTCAAGTCTGATTATATTGAAAACATAGAAAGGAGACCAAATTACACAAGCATACTCGACCATAGATTAAACGAGTGTCAGGTATAAGATTTTAATAGTGATGATTTTATTAAGCACTGAAGCATTCCTCATTATAAACCCAAAAGTTTTTGTGTCTTTAAATACAATTTCAGTGATATGATCATTAAAAGAAAAACCATTAATAAATAAAACACCCAAATTTCGCACACTTGTCACTCTACCCAAAATAATTCCATCAAGAGTATAGTCAAATAAATTAACAAATTTAATTATGAAATAATATTTTTGTTGTTGTACATACAGAAATATGCCCGATTGAAACCGTTCAAATTACCATAAGTTCAAAGTACTAACGTCGTAACTCCTGAAATTTTTTATTTGTATTAAGTACTAATCTCAAAACTCCATAATTTAAAGAATACAAGCAGTTGAAAGAATTAAGTTACAAAATTTCATATTAATATGCAAAATGAGTTCGTCAACATCAAATAAAATTCATACTTTTTTCTAAATATCCAATCTAATGTTTATAAACAGTTTTATTGCTGCAACAGTTTTATAGATGCATTACATAAAGTTACGGGGTTTGCAGATGAGTCGGTATCATTTTCACACAAATTTTTTGTCGAAATGTTATATTTTACAAAATAAACTGTTTTATATTGTAATATAAGGAAAAAGAACATTTGTTACTTTTTACATAGGATAAATTTATAAATGGGCGATTCCACGTGAGATTTTAGTCGACCTCTTAAAATCGGCCAAAAATATTTTTTTTTCTATTCTGTATCGAAAAAAAACAGATATGTATTTTTTTATTTTTGTTTAATTGTCAAAATTTTCGAGTAATGAATTTTCGAAATTTTGCACTTTTAACCGTATATTCAGTAGCTTATAAGTCCGAAAATATTGAGTTTAGAAAAAAGTTGTCAAAGAACGAAAGTTTTAGTTCTTTTTCGACTTTTAGGAAATGAAAACAAAAAAATTTTCTTTAATTTTTTATTAAAAAAATAAAAAAAATGTATAAACAAATTAATTTTTTTTAACTTTGGGTATGATAAAATTTTAATTTTCTTTTTTCAAAACATACCTGTAAATGATAAGAAGGTTTTGCAAAAAGTTTCAGAGTGGGCCTGACAAGTTTAATGGGTTAATATGATTTTTTTACAATTTACTATTAAAAAATGTCTAGAGCCTGCAAATTTAATAATAATCAAAATCCGATAAAATTTGTAGGGTGTAGACATTTTTTAATAGTAAATTGTAAAAAAATCATATTACGCCGCGAGCGTGCGACCTGCACGGGCAGCTTAATTATCTTTTTTAACCCATTAAACTTGTCAGTCCCACTCTGAAGCTTTTTGCAAAACCTTTTTATCATTTACAGGTATGTTTTGAAAAAAGAAAATTAAAAATTTATCATACCCAAAGTTAAAAAAAATTAATTTGTTTATATTTTTTTTTTTATTTTTTTAATAAAAAATTAAAAAAAAATTTTTTTGTTTTCATTTTCTAAAAGTCGAAAAAGAACTAAAACTTTCGTTCTTTGACAACTTTTTTTTAAACTCAATATTTTCGGACTTATAAGCTACTGAATATAGGTCTACGGTTAAAAGTGCAAAATTTCGAAAATTCATTACTCGAAAATTTTGACAATTAAACAAAAATAAAAAAATACGTATCTGTTTTTTTTTCGATACAGAATAGAAAAAAAATATTTTTGGCCGATTTAAAGAGGTCGACTAAAATCTCACGTGGAATCGCCTAAATGTTATATTTTCCAATTTTGAAGTTGACAAATATTATATTTTACAAATCTCATATATATATATATATATATATATATATATATATATAATATATATATATATATATATATATATATATATATATATATATATATATATATATATATATATATATATATAGAGTTATCAATCTCAACGTTTTTTTTTTTTTTTTGAAACACTGGTCTTGGGGGTAAAAAAGCCAGTGACAAAAATTCATTGAATATTATTTGAAATTCAATTGTTTTCTACTTAAACTAAACTTTTTATTTACAAAATTCCTCGTGTTTATTTAATAAAATTAATTAAACACGACGAAAAAATAGTTCAAAGTGAACTTATAGTACCGAAGCAGGCGACCAAATCAACTGTATACCGGCTGAATTGAGTGTAGATTAGTCAAGACATGTAAAATAACAGAAGCGCACGTCTGTCAGGCCGTTGCTGGGGCAGGGAAGGGATGGATATGTGAAAAATAGCATAACTTTTACTCATTCCATATCGATTAAAACTTCTATAAATAAAAAATTTAAATCCAAAAGAGTATAAAAATATACGTCCGGCAGTCGTGGAGTACGGCAAAACACGTCTTGAAAAGGGTTAAACAGATTAAAGAACTCGTTAAATTCAATCTCATTTTATACTGATTAAAATCTTCATACTCTCCCTAGGGGTTTCAGAACCTTGTTGTTGGTGGGAGGGCTTGAGGGTCTCGTTTCCCATCAGAAAACTACTTTTCGATGTCTCTCGTGGCGATTGAGGGGGCGAACCCTTCACAATGGGTCGGCCGCTCAAGAATTTCGAGAGGTTATCAGGAGAGACGGGATGAACAGAGGCTTAACCGCGGGTTCATTTTGAATATTTCCTGTTGGAGAGAGTCTGACCAAGAAGAAACCCTTCCATGGCTTGTTTGGCTGTGCCATGGTGATTGAGGCGCGAGACTTGTCACCCAATCCGTGATGATCTCGTGTCCATAGATGAATGATACCAGGGTCATCAAATCCTTCGAATTCCTTCGGAGGGCGGAGTGGACGGTGGACGACCATCGCTGGGCATAACTTAGCTCTCGTAAAGCTCGAGAGCGGTTGTGTTACAGAAGTGTCCCGTCTTCTGGACGCCCCGTCCCCATGGGGGGCTCTGAATGGAGGTATCGTAAACGAGACTTCAAGATACTAGGTGACCTCTTGGATGTAACTGGCCTTATCTTTAGATTAAGGATCTCTAAGGATGGACCTTTCTTTTCTCTGTACTCGTGGGACTAAATATGGATACTACTAATCAAGATTTAAATTTAAATTCTGAGCACGAAAGTGTTGCAGAGCTTCCTTTGGAGGATCGCAACACTGGAGTGCGTGATTAGCTTGTTGCTGGTGAGAGGACCATAGGGGACTCAACCGTGCAACAGGTGGACAGGGCTCGGCAACACTTGGGAGATCTTGCCCTTGGGGGTGAGAGACTAAGTAGAGATGGAAAGAGAAGAAGGCGAGCTCAAGCCAGGGACTCTCAGAGGACCGGATCGAACCTCGCTGGCACTTCTCAGAGTGCTTCTAGGAGCGGAGAGGTCTCGTCTGGGGCTTTGACGTCTAAAAGGCGGCAGGACTCGGAGGAGGCTTCCCCTAACCAGATCATGCCAAAGAAAAGGATGAGGGGACCACATGTGGGGACCGCATCTTTTTCGCAGATTGCATGATCGTCACTTTCTGGGGCGATCATTGCGGAAGGCTATCCCAGGGTTGTGATGACAACAGAGCATCTTGACCAGCTGAGGATAGCCATTCATGGGGAGAATGAAGGGGACGAAGCAGGACCCTATCCTCGTTTTGGGAAAGTTCGGCTCACCAGAGGAGCTGTCTTCGTGGAGTGCCTGGATTCTGATTCTAGGGAATGGCTGAATAGCCGTATACCGAGACTTGGACAGGTGGTGGGGGGCCTCACCCTAAAGGTGGTGGACCCGTCCCAGCTAATCAAGCTGGTGTGAGTTGTTGCCTGGGTACCCGGTCCAAGGGTGAACTAGGCCTCAATTCTTAGAAACCTCGGAAGACAAAATACCGGGGTGGATACATCCAATTGGAGGATGTATTCGTGTGGCGAGGGAAGGATGGGCCAACCTTCGGCTGGAGGCTGGACTCTCGCATTAGGAGTAATGAAGAGCGACATAGGGGTTCTCCAGGCTCGGCAGTGTTAACTGTGCTTTGGACTTGGCCAAATCACTCTAAGAGTGCCGAGGCCAGGGACAGACGCAGCTGCTGAGCAAAGTGCTCAGGGTAGGGACGTGGCTGAGGAGACCGTGAATCAGCCTTAAAATAGCTGCTTCCGGGATTCAATGTTCGCAGATCAATTTGCATCATTGTAAGGACGCTTCGGCGATTTTAGCCAAGAGCTTGACAAAGATGCAGACAGCTTTAGCCTTTGTTCAAGAACCTTGGGTTTTCAAGGTCTAAATCATAGGTCTAAATGGATGCGGAGAGCTAGTTTGCTCTCCACATGAACCGGTTCCAAGGGCGTGTCTGATCTATAAAGGTCTAGACGCTTTCCCTTTGTAGGAATTGACAATTAAAGACTTGGCTGTTGTAAAGGCTAAGTATTCAGAGACGAACGGAATTAAAAGGGAGATTATAGTAGCTTCCGCTTATTTTCCGGGTTCGAAGGGAAAACCTGCGCCACCAAAAGAGGTGGAAAAGTTGGTAGAATTCTGTCAACAGCAACGTCTCCCTTTGATAATAAGTTGTGATGCCAATGCGCACTATGTAGTTTTGGGTAGCACTGACATTGACGACAGGGGCAGAAATCTACTAGATTTTCTGATAGATACAGATTTAGAAATTTTAAATCAGGAAAATGAGCCAACCTTCGTTATTGTTAATAAGAGGGAGGTATTGGAATCTGACGAAGATTCACTCTCGAACCACAGACTTATCATATGCAGACTGGAATCAAAAGATCGGGAACATGAGTGGAGACGTGACCCTAGGAGTACTAATTGGGACTCATTTACTAAGGACCTTCAGGTCTCCATGGGTCACTTCCCCACCTCGTACGGAACGTACCAAGAGTTAGGACTCGCAGCGGAATATCTGCGAGATTCGGTTGTCGACTCCTTTGAGAGAAACTGTGTAGCCAAAAAGGTGTACACCGACAGGAGTAATAGGTGGTGGAGCTCCTGTTTGGAGGGTCACAGGCAAACAGTAAGAAAGCTTTTTAATAAAGCCAAGAAACGTAAGAATCAGCAAGCATGGGATAATTACCATGCAGCTCGTAATTCTTATAAGAAAGAGGTAGATAAAGCACGGGGTGTTAGCTGGAGGAGTTTTTGCGAAGGAATCGAAAGAGTACCTGAAGCATCAAGATTCCATAAAGTTCTGGCTAAAGACCCTTTGGCAAAACTATCTACCATTAAGTTATTTAATGGGCAATATGCTCAGGATAAAAACGACTGCTTAAAGTATCTGATGGAAGCTAACTTCCCGGACTTTGAGGAGAGAACGTTACATGACTTTGGCAGGGGTATATATCCGGTCCTTTTACAAAGAGGATTGGATTGTATTAGATTACCCCTGTGTAAAATCATGAGAGCATGTATTGCTCTTGGTTATACACCTTAGTCCTGGAAAAAGACGAGGGTGGTATTTATCCCGAAGGCCGGTCGCACAGGGTATAGTGCTGTAAAGGACTTCAGACCAATTAGTCTAACCTCCTTTATATTAAAGGCGTTAGAAAAACTGGTGGATAATATTATCAGACAGGAATGTCTGAGGAATTACCCCTTGTACTCGGGACAACAGGCGTATAGAGCAGGTTTCTCAGTAGAATCAGCCCTCCACTCTGCAATAGGTAAAATAGAGGAGCAAATTGGCAGAGGGGGTTATGCGGTGGGTACCTTTCTTGATATTGAAGGTGCCTTCCCTAACACCTCTAGCGAAGCTATCTACAGGGCAGCCAGAAAGCGAGGCGTGCCCGAGCTACTAATTAAATGGATCGACAGCATGCTTCGCGAGAGAGCTCTCGAAGCAGAATATGATGAAGCCAGGCTAACAGGCGTCGTCTCAAAAGAATGCCCACAAAGAGGAATTCTCTCTCCTCTATTGTGGTGCCTAGTGGCAGATGAGTTGATTTGGAAACTCAATAACCAGGGATATTATACGTAAAACTATGCGGATGATTTCCTTATAATAATCAGAGGGCACATTTAATCGAGACCCTTTTAGAGCTTACGGAAAGTGCATTAGGAAATACAAGATACCGAGTTTAAAGAAGCAGGTATTTTATGGACAAGAGATCCTAGTTAAAAAGAGATAGGGCGATAGGGTTATCATGGGGACTAAGACCCAATATGGTCAATTGGCTCTATCAGATGATTCTAAAACCCAGGTTTCTTCACGCGGTGGTGGTTTGGCGGTCTAGGACTCATTTGATCACAGTCAAAGAGCAACTGGACCAACTCCAAGCAATGGTTTTTAGGGGTATTACAGGCGCCATGAGGACCACGCCTACAGCGGCGTTAGGATTCATACTGGCCGAAGTACCTCTATATATTACTGCTGTGAAAAAGGCGGCCCTTACTATGAGCAGGTTAAACGCGCAGGGAAAATGGAAGTCAAGTGGTAAACACACCAAGCTCCCACGTTCAATCCTATCAATTCCAGTATTAAGTATGGTGCAAGATAGGATGATCAAGAGGGTGAAATTTAAACCTCGTTACAAGATAATAATACTTTCCAGATTAGACTGGAAGAAGGGGTTTCCACTTGGGGACGAGGTGTGGTACACGGACGGCTCCAAGATGGATTGCGGCGCAGGCTTCGGAATATATCGAAAAACTGGCTGCATTAAAGTGGCTGAGTCACTAAGACAATATGCCACGGTTTGGCAGACCGACGTCTGCGCGATTTTAACTTGTGCCCAAATGTTTTCTATTCAAAAAGGGACAAGGGGCAAAAGGATTAGTATTTGTGTGGATAGTCAGGCGCCCTAAGGGCTCTAAAGAATCCCACAATAGAATCGAAACTTGTCTGGGAATGCCGTAGCATACTAGACGAGTTAGGTTCAGTAAATAAACTTTCGTTGATCTGGGTACCGGCCCACTCGGGAATCAGGAACAATAAAAGGGTGGACGTTTTGCCAAAAATAGGTTCTGAAACGGTATTTTTAGGTCCTGAACCAGCAGTGGCATTAATTCCGTGTCTGGTTAAGGGAGCCATTGAAAGATGGGGTCAAAGGTAACATGAAAAGTATTAGGCGGGCATTGGGGTGGGAAGGCAAGCGAAGGCTCTGTTGCGTTTAGTGCCCAACAAGAGGCGAGCGAGCGATCTCCTAAAACTCGATAAGATCAGAGTTAAAACTATTGTTCGCCTTTTTACAAGACATAGGCTTTTGAATTATCCTCAGCATAAAATAGGAAACAAAGTCTCACCTATGTACAGACTGTGTGAGACGAATGACGAGACGTCCTCTCACATATTATCTGAATGCCCGGCATTAGCTAGGATCAGACTTTCTAGCTGGGGTCAAGCAATTATAGACCCTATGCAGGTGAGCAACCTATCTGTAGAGGAAATACTGGACTTCTGGAGAAGAACAGGACTCTAATGGGTTGTTGTAAACAAGCAAGCTACAATGGATTCTCTAATCTAAGTGCCAACTTTCCCTTTTGGAAATATCCAGCTTGATCTCGGTAATTGATTAGATTACATTAGAAAATCTTCATAAATCAAAAGTTTACATCTAATAGTATAAAAATGCTCGTCTTTCAGTTCTGGGTTGGGGAAAAGTACGTCTAGCAGCCCTTCCAAGATGCAAAAAATAATTCACTACGGAAAAAATTTAAAGTCCAATTTCATTTCATACACGGAGAAAAATGTCTCGATAAATTTTACTGAAACTTCGATAATATTTGTGCAAAGAGACTTTTTGGGGATCTAGAACATGTGGAAGAAATAGAATACAACGCGGCACAGTAAAATCTACTCAGTTTACGTATTATTATACTAAATTGCGTTATAGTCTTTTTTCACCCTGTCTGGATACTCGAAAAGCCTCTCTATCGAACTTTTATCGAAGTTTAAGTAAAATTTATAGAAACATTTTTCTCCGTGTACTGATTAAATTAACATAAGATAATAAGTTAGATAATTATAGTAATAATCATAATAATCGGTTTGGGAATTTAAGTAAAAAAAAAATTTTAAGTGCACAAAATACGGCATTGTTTTTTTCTAATTATATACCTTTGGTGAAAAATCCATTTATGTTAACAAAAAATTTTCTAAAATAGAAGTATCTCCTAAATAAAAACTTACATTTTTGTTAAAAAATATTAAAAATGTCTAGTCGTTTAAAAATTTTTTTAATTTTTAGGGTTCCGTACACCGTCCGTCCCAGCCACGCAAAATGGGCTGCCCCCCCTTAACTTCTACAAATCTCAACCTGATGAGCTGAAATTCGGTAAGGATCTTCAGTTTTATGTGCAGATTTTGGGAAAATTATAGCGAAAACGATTGGTCTACATATTTGCGAAATAGAAGGGAAAGAAATTAAATTTTTTGAAAAAATTGCCAAAAATGACCCTGTCCCCCCTAACTTCTACAATTCAGAACCTGGTGAGCTGAAATTCAGCAAAAATCTTCAGTTTTAAGTGCAGATTACATATAAAAGTTTTAATTGGTATAAAATGAGATTTAATTGAACGATTTTTAAATATGTTTTATTAAAGTATTTTTAAAATTAGATTATTTGTCATATAAGTAAAAGAAAACTATAATAATACCAAAATTATTAACATATTTTGCTAATACTTAATATAATTCTGTTAAATAACAACTATTTTCAAAATTTTTTTCGAAAGTTTTTATGGAATTTAATTATTTAAACACTAAAAATAATTTTTTATAATTTTAACTCTATATCTTAAAGATATTTTCAAATAATTTTTTAACATAAAACATTTTTCAATTATAAAGAAATTGAAACATTTTCATATATATATATGTAATTGAAATTTAGTAAAATTTGCAAAATTTATTTTTGTAAAGTATAAGAAAATAATAAATTTTTGAAAACTTTTAATACAACACCTGATAATTGGTGATTATTATAAAATTTGAATAATAAGTTGAAAAAGAAAATTTTTCAAATATTTTTTATTTACTTTTATTTATAAATTTTCATGTGAATTTTTTTATTCAAATATTTATGAATTCAATTATCTTCAAACTTGTCATATTTTAGACAAAATTCCACAACATTTTAATAATTCATGTTCTTTTGTGTATAATATTTGAAAAGTTCAATTACATTACAAAAATTATTATATAATAACTTTTTATAAATTGTTTTTTCAAATTCTTTGAAAATTGTATTAAAGGCGAAAAAGTGAGACCTGGAAATTGGGTCAGATTTGGTTTGAGATTAAAATTAAAATTTTATTTTGACAACAATATTCGTATACGTATGATTTATACTTTAGTTGTAAAAATTAATTTTGAACAAAATATTTAAAATTTAATTGTTTTTTTATATTTAGAAGGAAGAGACATTTTTGGTCTGAGTTTGTATTTTGTTACGTACGAAGTCATAACCATTTTTTTCTATTTAATTCTTCGTTTATAATTTATATTGTGTAACTTTTTATTAAAAGTCGGAGAAATTGTAATTAGAATTAAGTATCACGTATACATGAAGTAGGACTTAAAAGGGTTTTTATAGAATCTAATCATCAACTGATTTTCATCATAACAAATATTTTTTACATTGTATCTAAACTAAAAAATTAGGAATTAAATATTTTTCAATGGTTTTTTATCTGAATATCATGCGATTGCGGAATATAAAATTTATTTCCCCAAGTTTAAGGGTTGATTTTATTCAAATTGTATTATGTTAAATAATTACAGTGTGAAATTTGATAATATTGAGTGAATTATTAATTTTTCGAAGCTGAATATTTATAGATTACAATTGAAATTAAGTGATTTATCAAAGAAATATAAGTTAAAATTAAAAAAAAATGTCATTGGAGATGAATAGAGATAAAAGTGAAAATATATGGGAATATAATTGGTAAGAAAAAATAAGGTGAATTACTGACGATGGTGACCGTAACATAATCTCAAAATCTGTAAACAAAAATAAAATAAATATATATCATTTACAAATAAATATAAAAGATCTAGTTTTAATACTTTCGAAAAAAATTATTTTTAGGCAAAATAGTTTGTCAACAATGATTTTTTAACATTTAATTTTTTTTCTTTCAGATCAGACAAAAATTGCAATTTACAAAGTTTTTTTATAACTTTTTAATAACATAATAATAATATTAAAAAAATAACTATTGTAGAGAATGTTTCACTGAATTAAATGAGCTGTTGTTTATAAAAATTGGTTAAAAATTGCAATTTTTGTCTGATCTCAAAAGAAAAAATAATAAATGTTGAAAAAAACATTTTTATCAAAATATTTTGTATTATAATTTTTTCGAGAATGATAAAAAAAGATCTTCTAAAATTGTTTATAATTGATATTTATCTTGTTTTTGTTTGCGTTAGGAATAATTGTTTAGTTTTAAAAGATTTTGAGATTATGTTACGGTCGCCATCGTCCTTAATTTATTAATCCTTATTTATCTCTCTTATATTACAATTGTTAAAATTTAAAATATTAAAATAAATTTTAATTTTTCATTAATTAAATAAATAATAGAGAAAGACACAGATAAATAAAAATCTAGAAGAAAAATTTATTTAAAGACCAGTGAAAGAGGAGTGTAAGAGATAAAAAATAAGAAAGTAAAGTATACATGAAGATGCTGTCACAGGTGTGACTCAGCGTTGTGGTAATAAAAGACTTTTCTGTCTCTAGTAAAAATGAATATAAAATATAACAATTTATAGTTGGTAAGTTGATCAATATTTATAGTTTAAAATATTCGTTTCAGTAATAACAAAATGTTTCATTTAGTAGTCAAGCCTATTCTTTTTCAGTCAGATGGAAAAAATAAATAAATTTTTACCCCTTGTTTGTTCTCAATGCATTACTTATTTTTCTACCAAATAATGTACAATTTTTCACTTATTTTCTGAAGTAGACACAAATTGCTTGCCTTTTTCTTCACGAAAATTTAAAACTACCAAGTTTCTATTCTTTATTTTTTCCATTTATTGGTCACAAAGTGAATAAAAATACTATGTAAATAGTGGGTAAAGAGAAAAAAAGAGAATCAAGAAGGGAATGTACACAATATGATTATATTTATCTCGCACTCTCTTATTACTCCATGGACCTCATTCTGAAAAAGGAGAAGAGTTTTAGAGGATAAAAAATGCAAGTATTTATCAACTCAGTGCAATGTTGTTTTTTGACGCTGTTTACACGTCGAGAGACTACGAAGACGACGACAATGACCTATGCGAGAAGGTATCAGCATGAGATGCCTGCAAATTCACGTTTCGAAGTATTTCGTTTCATTAAATTAAATTCATCGTGCAGATGAATAGAACTGAGAAAAGCAGAGACGAGTCTTCGTACTGAGGTTAAGCTAGGTTATCTATTAAGATGGCATCAACCCTCTCATTCTAACCTGGAAAATCTTCGTTTATTTCTTCCATCATTCTCTCTCGTTCTCTCCGTCTCTTTTTCTCTCGCCTACTTTCCCTTATTCTCTCTTGACTAGTTTTAAAAACACGATTCTCTTTCGTCTGCACCTGCTATCGACGATGGAATACATCCATCCTAGATTCCCTTTTCTGTTTGGATTCCAATCGAAATGACGAGGAACCATGTTATAGGTACGTCGTTTCTGACGTACTTTATTCTCCTGTAATCCTTTCCAATGTGTCTTAAGTATTATCGGCTCATTCCACCTTTCAAAGAACACTTTTTTTATTTTCATCTATATTTTTATTTGTAACTTGTTCTTCTTCTAAACAACAAAAGAAAGTCTAACAAATTTTTATCCACTTTCATTTAATTTTACCCTCGTGGGTGACGCACAGTGTACGATTTGTTAATTTCCTTTGTCAAAAGTTAATATCTCTTGAACAAATGGACAAAATTTAATGATCTTTATATCAAAATAAAGCCTAATAAATAAAGAATAGAGGAAAATGATGAAACAAATTGGAGAAATTTAATTACTTTCAAAAGTAATAAAATTCTTTGCAGAAATTCAATTATGTCAAAAATTAAAAAGAAGTCTCGTTAAAATTTCAATTATTTTAAAAATAATAAAATTCATCTCCAAAATTCGATTATCCCGTGTGGAAAATAAAAATTGGTCCTAGCATGGTCCTACCTATTTTGCCCTGTTAATAGCTTGGACCTAAGTAGGCAGTGTAGTTTGGACCAACAATGGCTGGTGACGCGATTTTAGCCTGGTCCTAACTTGGGAGCCTAGTTAGGACCAGTTTGTGGGTCCATTTTTGGACCTAGAAAGGACCATCTCAGACAGTATTTTCTATTTCATTATAATTTTAATTAGTTTCTAATATTTGTTAAAGAAATAACCTAAATTTATAATAATAAGTATTAGTTTTAATTAATTATTATTTTTTTCAATTAAATGATGACCAAAAGCGAATTCATAAATAATGTTAGTACTTATATGCAGCCATTAATATATATTCCTCTAATATATACATTAAAAATTATAAAAAAATAAGAAATTTGTTAATTAAATTATTTTACATGATATATAATCTTTAAATTGCATACTTATACGAATATAATGCAGCAAAATCGGAATAAACGCAAACCTAAGAAGCAAGTAAAATCTAACGCACGCGGGAATCGAACCTATGTCCTACGAACTACGAGACTAACGCCCTAACCACTATGCTAATGAAACTAGTTGAGATTAAAATTTTTATTGTCAGAGACTTGTTGACTTGCTTTTGATGATTCAATATAGTATTTATTGACACTAATACACCATAATAAATAAAAAAAATAGTTTAACAACAACAATATTAATAAAATAATATTCAAATATAAAAATTCAAAAATTAATATTTTTATATTATATCAAGAAAAAAATATCAATACATTTTCGTTAAAAACAGGTTTTTCATTGTTCTCAATCATTTTTAACATTAATTTATTTGTCTAAAAAAATATTCGTCTTTTGGACTTGGAAATTTTTGCTAATTAATTAAGTGGGTGATCCACTTTTTAAAAAAATGTCAAAAAATGTATGTTATAAACACGTTTTTCATTGTTCCAAATCATTTTAAACATTAATTTTTTGTTGCAAAAAATTTTTTAAATTTGGACTTAGAAATTTTTGCTAATGAAACTAGGAAGTCTAGGTAGGTCCTGGGTGGGTCAGCCCACATTCAAACTGCAATATCTTTTAGTGTTTAGCACCAACTTAAACGAAACTTAAAATCTGCAAACGAAATCAAAAATATATTTTACTAATTATAATTATATTGCAGTCTGTATCTGTTTTAATAAACAAATAAATGTTACTGTTTTATTAACTTTTGTTACAAATTACTTAGAAATTTGCAGTTTTTTTCTAATTTCCCGATTAGTAACATATGAAGATAATTTATCATTTTAACAATTCAGTTATTTGTTTAAACAAATAAATGTTGTTATTTATTACCTCTTGATACAATGTACCTAGAAACTTGCAGTTTTTCCTAATTTTGCAATAAACTAATTTAAAAAGTATGAAATAGAGATATTTTATAATTTTAACAATTCAGCATTTGTTTAAACAAAAATTGTTGTTATTTATTAACTCTTGAGACAATAAAGCGTCTAGACACTTGTAGTCTTTTAAAATTTTACAATTAACTTATCTGAGTAAACTTACTTTACTTATTAATTTACTTATTGCAAAATTAGAAAAAACTACTAGTTTCTAGGTTGATTGTGTGAAAAGTTAGTAAATAACAATTATTTGTTTAAAGTTTTAAACAATTGCTGAATTAATAAATTAATTAATTAACTTTATTTCATAATATTTGTATAATTTTCTGATTTATGTCAAACAATAAATTGTTGAAAAAAATATTATTTTGACACTTTATTTTCCTAAAAACTGTCCTAAGTCACAACTGGATCTCCTAGTTAGTACCAAGTTAGGATCAGCCTAGGATATTGTTACGTCCGTAACTTCTGGTTAATTTATCTAATTTCAATATAATATTTATGCATGTATTTTCTTATTGTATTCTACTTACATTATATTGTTATTGTATTTTATGTATTTTATATTATTGTATTCTGCATATTTTTAACATATGGCAATAGTTATTATATATTTTAAAACAAAATACAAATTGTAACAAATATACAAGAAAAGAGTAATATTATAGTTCATGTAAAAAGAATAATGATACCGCATCAAAAACATGGGCTTTCTAACAAATTTTGACAAGGGAGTGAAGATAATATTAGAGAGAGAAGATTATGTAAACAAGCGACGAACAAGAATTCAAACAAGAGGAAAATCACCTGTTCCCCCCTCGCCTAGCAGTTTTCTACACAATTCCCAAATCTACGAGGGACGAGGGAGTCGCCCGTTACCGCCACAAATATTGACACGTGCATGTTTCCTAGAAAGCAACCGCACAGTAAGCGGGAGGAAAATCATCAGTCGCCGAGAGCAGTTTTCTACACTATTCCCAAATCTACGAGGGACGGGGGAGTCGTCCGTTACTCCCACTTAAACCAATATCAACACGTGCCTGATTTCAAAGCATTACACTTATGAGGAACGTTTCATATAAAAAGGGAGACAATTTCTGGTTAGATCAGAGAGTAATTTTTGGAAATCAGCAGTATCCATCTAATCGGCAACAAGTGAACAGTCTTCCAGTATACCTTTGAACATTATTCAAAAGTGAATTCCCAGTAAACCTTTGAACATTATTAAAAAGTGAACTCCAAGTATTAATTTAAACATAATTTCATTACAAGTAAATTATTCTCCAAATATTAATTTGAATTCAGTTTCAAATCAACACTCCATTCATCGATTTTCGAAATATAACTTATATCAATTTCGAAAAATATAAATTTGGAAATTCTTTCGAGTATCTACAAACTCTAATATTGAAGTATCACATTCCAAACGAAATATCGAAATTTGCTTAGGAGGCGACAACTGTCTGGGACTAGCAGATATTTTTCGTAATACAATACACTATCTCATTAGTGTAAACACCAGCACAAATTCTCCACCATTAAGGACAACCATTAGACGGTCCCTTTTCGTCTAGTGCTCATCACCACTCAAGATTGGATTACAAGATAATCATCACACCACAAGTAACCGTTATTCTTTAAGTAAGATTCATAATTTTGTATTTTTTTATTTAAATAATAAAATTCTCGTACAATTTTTTATTAAAAACTTATTTAAAAAAATATATTTTATTTAAAATTTTAGATATTAATTAATTATTAAAATCATTATATTATCATGAATTATTTAAAATAATTGCATTTTAAAATGGTTTCAAATTTTAGAGAAAAAAAGAATTCATTCAAGTAAATGGATTTAAAAATTCTCAAAAAACTTTTGCAACAATTATTAAAAATAGTAATTAATAATTAAATTCTTTTAAACAATTTTAATAAACTTTTTGAAAATTTATTTATTTAATATTATTCTATTTATTTTCAAATCAAAGCTTTATTCGTGTACTTTAAGACCCAAATGCGTAAGATAAAAAAAATGTAAAAGATTTTGAGAAAAGTGGGGGTAAAACCCTCAAAAATGTACTTTTGAGGGATTTCAGTATTTTTTTCGCCTTAACCTGTCGTGCTGGAAACTTTATTATAGTCTTAAATTAAAGATTAAATAATACACATTAAGACCCACCATGCAAAAATTAAAAAAATGAAGGATGTTGAAAAAAGTGGGGGTAATATGCCTCAAAAAATTTATTTTGATCCTTTTTTATAGGAGTGGTTTTCAATGTATTTTTTTGCGCTGTACAAGATTTTGGACTTCAAAATGGTCTACCATGTATAAAGATTCAAGCTTTAATTTAAGACTATAATAAAGTTATTAGCATGTCAGGTTAAGGAGAAAAAAAATACTCAAATCCCTCAAAAGTACATTCTTGTGGGTCTTTACCCACACTTTTTTCAAAAACTTTTACATTTTTTAGATCTTACGAATTTGGATCTTAAATTACACGAATAAATCTTTAATTTGAGAACAAATAGAAGTCTTTAGCACATCAGGTTTATGTGGAAAAAAACTAAAAACCGTCAAAAACATGTCTTTTAGGTTGTTTACCCTCACTTTTTCTAAAAATCCTGAAGTCATACGGAATTTTGGAGACCGGGATTGTATTCAGCGCACAAAAATACATGGGAAACCACTCCGATATCTTAAAAAAATCCTTGAAAAACTTTGTTATTCAAAAATGTGAAAAATTCTTATATTTCTAAAAATACTTGGATTCTTGCAACAAATTTCATTACATTGTTTTAAAATAATTAAATTTAATTCTTTTAAGAAATTTTATTTAAAATAGTAGATTTTGAAAAAAGTGAATTTCAGAACAGAATGTCATTATAAATGACATAAGCGCTGCGTTAAACATTAATCTTTATCAGATAAAAAATTCATGGATTAATACATAAAAGAAATAAAGATAATTATGGATTTTTAAAAAATTCTTAGTAGTAATAGATAAATGCCATTAGATTAAAAGTTTCTTAATTATATTCGCAGTAGTAAAGAACACTTTTAGTCAGACGGTAATGAGGTAAAAGTTTCTCTTAGTAAATATAGTTGTCTTATTTCAATTCTTTTTATTTTAGTAGTGATAAATATTTTTGATCGAACTTAAAAATGCAACTTAAATATCATTTCTGCATGTTCATTCAAGACAGGTGTTCTAATCGAATTGTTTCTTTAGTAGTCTTTGATTTCAGTAGAAAGCACAGTTTTGTTTAGTTAGAAAGAAAACACGAAAGTTTTCCTATTTCCTATTTTCGAATATGTAATTGAAACTAACTTTACTTACTCCATAATTTTTAAATTTTGTAATAATAGCCTTAGTAGAATAAATTATTTTTAGTCAGACAGAATATTAAAATTATACATAATTTAAGAAGAAAATAACGATTTTAGTAAAGAATTAATATTTTACATTTATCTGAATAGTTTTAGTAGTAAATGACAATTGTTGTTTGACAATACTTATAAAATTTTGTAATTTTCTATATTTTAATAGTAAAGTTTATTTGTAAAAAATAGTTGATTGGTATTTAATTTTGCAACAAAAGACTATTTAATTTACTACAAATTCCCTTGACCATTTTTTTAGTAGTAGTTGTTAATTTTAGTCAGACGTAAATGTTTTTTTACTTGATGGTTTTGGTTACTGTAGTCAAAGTCATTTTTAGTGAGACATAATTTGAAGTATAATTATAGGTACAGTAGTAAATATCAACATACGTTAGACCAACAATCGATGGATCAATACAAAAACATAATTAAGATGATAAAGATTATTCACAGTAGAGTAAGATAATTTTACTCAGTCTAAAAATTTGTAAATTATGTTCTCAGTAGTGGAAAACAATTTTCATTTGACAGAAACTAAAATAAACATTCGTAATTCAAATTCGAGAAACAAAATGTCTGACTAAAAATAGTATTTACTACTGTGAGCAAACACCATGCAAGTAAAATTTAGATAAAAACTTAATAATAATTAATAATATTATTACATTATATTTTCTGGTGAAGCTGTATACATGTTGGTCGCCATATTAGTTCCGCCATTTTGATTTTTTCACATCTGACATTAAATTCAGAATTAGCGATCACAAAAAGTTATAGATTCCCTCTGATACCAAAATTAAATTAGATTTAGCTTTATATTATTATAAAAGTAATATTATTTGTAATAAAGAATTTAAAATCATAAGAATAATTTGGAAGTAAAAGTAGAATGAGAAAAGCTATAAATTTCCAATAATTTAAATAACTAGCGCCTCCGTCGACCGCTTCGCGGTCGACTACGTTGCTTCCATTTTCCATTCAACACGTAATTTTCCTATAAACATTTAAACATGTAATTTTGCATATCTACGTTATTCTTCCCCTTGTATAAATTTAATCTTTTCAATTTAATACACACTAAAAACTAAATTTTCAAGTACATGAATATGTTTTAAATGATAATTTCATCGAGTTGTTTCGCTATTTTCGTTTAACACGTGAATTATCTATGAAAGTTTTTTATCGTAAGTAACTACTCCACATTTACTTCTGTAAATTAATTTCTTTTTCTCTCTGAAGATTAAGCAAATAAATCATTAATGAAGCTTTAAAAAGTCAGATTAACTTCAACTTTTATTCAAATTTTATTATATATTCAATGTCGATATATGAAGAAGATCAGGGTGGCCACTTTTTTTTAGAAAATTGAATTCCCGGTTTTTTCCCAGTTTTCCCGGCCAAATTTTATTTATTTTTTGGTCATTATAAATAGATTGAAACAATATCTATTTAACATAAAAATTTATTTTCTTTTAAAACCAGTCATTTAATAATATTTAATAAATTAGTTTTATAATAAAAGGAAACTTTTCAGTTTCAAAACGTTTTACATTTATAGACAAAACGAAAAGTTTAAATAAATAACAAAAGATTTCTTTTATTTTTCAAAGAAAATCCTTTTATTTTATGCAAGACAATTGAGGCACCCAATTCAAGAACCGGTCGGACGCTTGGACGACACGCGCTAGTACCAGTCAGGTAGCAGTGAGTGGCCCAGAGGAGCTCAATGCTCACTGACTGGCAGTTGCGCGTGTCGTCCGAGCGTCCGACCTGTTCTTGAATTGGGTGCCTCAATTTGTTTTATCCAAAAAATTATAAAAAAATTTTAAATATTAATAACAAACGAAACAAATAATCTTAAATTATTCTGTATTATACATATTACAAATTTAAACTTATCAATATTGAGCTCGTTTAGAGATAACTTTTTTTTGACATTTTTCCGAACCGATAATAATATAAAAGTTGTAAAAGAATAAGAAATTTTTACTATTTTACGAATTTCTTTTTTTTTAAATGAACTAAAATTTTTCATAATGAACTTTAAGATTGATTCTTTAAAACTGAAATAAGCGTATGAAAAACGGGAATGGAAAATAATAGGGCCAAAATAAGTGAAATCGGCCACTTAAAAAAATGTTGTCTCCAATTTTCAAGTAATTTATGATTTTCGGTATATATACGAGTACATTTTTACCCCCTACAATATTTTTCAACAAAAAATTTTATTTTGAAAGTAAACACGTGTTAAAGTTTTGGGTCATTTTATTTTCGTTTTCTTACTACTCTAAAACGAATAAAGATAATTAGGGGAGAGCGGGGTTGAACGTGCCGGGGGTAAAAAGTTCCGTTTAATTATATCTTAAAAACAAAAAAGATTTTAATACAATTCAAATAAGGAAAGCGTAAACAATAGCCTAAACAATACTTCCCTCATTTGAATTTCATTAAAATCTTTTTTTGTTTTTGAGATATAATTAAACGGAACTTTTTACCCCCGGCACGTTCAACCCCGCTCTCCCCTAAGTAAACTTTTTTTAAAAATGAAGCCTGAAGTCTATATTTTGAAGATAAAATAAAGCGATTACTAAAAAATAAATTTTTTTAATTGTTAGTAACAATTTTTTTAAACAATTGCAAATTGAAGATTGTTCTCAATGTTTTTGAAAAATTAATTTAAAAAAAAGAAAAATGAGTAACCTTCAATTTTTTTTAGAAATTGTTTAAAGTTTTCTGTCAAAATGCAGGCGAAAATAGAATCCTGTTCCTGGAAACAGATAAAATTGGAAACGGATAAATAAGATCTTCTTTTGTTTTGTTAGAAACATCACTCTTTCAAGCGGATTTTTAAGATCAAGAGTATTTTTGCCTGCATTTTGAGAGAAAACTTTACACAATTTCTATAAAATTGAAGGTTAGTCATTTTTCTTATTTTTAAATTAATCTTTGGAATTTTTTTTTTTTTTTAATTTTTTTTTAAATTTTTCAAAAATATTGAGAATAATCTTCAATTTGCAATTGTTTAAAAGAATTGTTACTAACAATTAAAAAAATTTATTTTTTAGTAATCGCTTCATTTTATCTTCAAAATATAGATTTTAGGCTTCATTTTAAAAAAAAGTTTACTTAATTATCTTTATTCGTTTTAGAGTAGTAAGAAAACGAAAATAAAATGACCCAAAACTTTAACACGTGATTACTTCCAAAATAAAATCTTTTTTTGAAAAATATTGTAGGGTGTAAAAAAGTACTTGTATATCTACCGAAAGTTATAAATTACTTGAAAATTGGAGACAAAATTTTTCAAGTGGCCGGTTTCACTTATTTTGTCCCAAATAGAAATTATGAGAAAAATCCTGTGGAATAAACATTAAAAGAAAAATCCGCTTAAAATAAAAGGATTTCGTTAAATTTAAATAACTCAGGGTGTCTAACAAAGATTGAGAAGAAAATTCCCTGACTATTCCCTGACTTTTTCCCTGAATTTTAATCTCTTTTAACAAATTTTATTTCTGCTTTCTTGGGCCAAAAAATATGGCAACTGTCATATTTAACAATAAATTTTTATCTAATGATTTAAACAAACCATAAAAAAAAATTTCTAAGTTTTATTAGATTAAAAAAATATTTTATTCATAAGAAATTTTAATGTTTGTATACATTTTTAGAAATTTTCCTGACTTTTAATGAAATTCTCTGAAATTCCCTGACTTTTCCATGACTTTTCCCTGACCAAAAAAATTCTGACTTCCCTGACCGTTAGACACCCTGTAACTATGTTATTTTCTCAGTAATCCCTCTTCCTCACTAACTAAAGTCTGTTAATTTATGTATTCTCTAATATACCTACTTATGTACAATATACTTCTCGAGTAATAATTAAAAAAATATTTTTTTTGGGTCAATTTAAAAATAAAATTAAAAATTAAAAATAAATTTCCGGTTTAGTATCAAATTTCCCGGTCATTTCCCGGTCAAGTGGCCACCTTGAAGATATGATTATTAAATTTTGAAGGTAATTACAAAAGATAAGTTATTCATTTTTAATTGAATAAATATATCATTTAATTTTATCAATTTTCAAAAGAAAAAAAACTTATTTTTTTTTAATTATCTAACATTTAAACAATATATAACCAGCAATACTACACAACCTACACAACATATTCTTCAACACATGATTTTTTTATTGTAAAATTATTAATTAAATAATTGGAAACTTTTCTACGTTCTTTTACGTTTAATAGTATTTTGTTTTTTTTAATTTTATTTGTAACAAATTAATATTCTTTGATTAGACCTTGGTGAGTTTTTTAGCAACATTTTTTGTTTCTTATTATTTAGCTTTTTTCACAATGTTAAACAAAATTTATCAATTGCATAGAAACACTCTAAGGATACTACTCAACTTGTACCAAAACATCAGTTTTTTTCTAAAAATTTTTGAATGTGAATAATCATTTGACCAAAGCTTTTGTCTATTTGTCAATTAATTCAATTATACTTTCCATATTGAAGTGATGAATTACATTACATTACATTCTATCATAATTTCATTTTGGATAAAAGGATCAAGTTTTCAATTGTATTCCATTTAAATGTTATTAATTTAGACATGGCACAGGCATTAATTTTATTACTGTTTTTCGACAATATTTTGTACACTTTTTAAACAATAATAAGTCAATGTCCTTCGTGTTTCTTCAGACTCTTCTTGTTAGTTCTTGTTTTCAAAATTACATTTACATAAAAGATCAAACCGAAATATCACTAAATATTAGTATAAAGCACAAATAAATTCTCCTGAATGAACACAACCTCAATTTTCTTTATGTAATACATTTACGATACTGCGACTTGCAAAAACGTTTTTTTCCTGTGGCACAAATTTCTCGCTTATTTAATTAAATTTTTAACTTTTCACAATTCCACAAAAAACATTTATTTACTTCGCCCATTTGTTTTTAAATCAAATGTGATTTTTCGCGAAATCAAAAATTAAGCGCTAGACGACCTTGCAATGGTGCTGCTATCTGAGATTAGCTTTACTTGCTTTTCATATAATGATTCCCCATTATTTAAATTTCACGTCAAATAAAATTTAGTATTGTAAGATTAATAAAACAATAAAAATCGCTAATAATTTGCTTAAAACAATAGTTTTCCTTGTGAGTCATGGTGCAATAAATTTTTCAGGGTTGTTTATTGCAAAAAAGAAAATTTTCATTATTTTGGCCGATCTACCACTGATATTTCATTCATTAAGAAATATTAAACTTTAAAATTCTATTAGGGCTGTAACTTATAGTTTGTCAAAAGAATTTTCAAAAATAATAAAATACAAATTGTGCGCTACGCGAAGAATTACTCATTAACAAAAAGAAAAAATAAATTAGCTATTTTGAGCTAATTATGAAAACATTGAAAATAAAGAATACTTTTTGTACTGAGAATTAATTATTCTCAGTACAAAAAGTATTCTTTATTTTCAATGTTTTCATAGTTGTCAAAATATTTCCAATAAACTCAAACTTTAAAATTCTAAGTCAAATAACTTGGAATTTAAAGTTTGAGTTAATTGAAAATATTTTAACAACTAAATGAAAGCATAGAAAATAAAAAATACTTTTTGTGCTTAGAAAATGTACGAATAGGTATAATTATAAAAAAGGCATTATATACAGTTCTTAAATGTAAATGCTTCTTTTATTTTTCACACATAATGAATATTTTAAATTTGCATTAACTTCACTTTTTCCAAGAGTCTATTCTGTTATTTTTTTCTTATTTTGCTAAATTTTGTATAAAATTATGATTTTGTTGTGGTAAAAAAATGTAAAAACAACGAATTTCATTTTCTAAAATAAATTTTGAAACAAAATGTTTGTGGTAAAATTCAAAAATTATATTTGTTCAGAAATAATAAAACATTAAAATATCACTTCGGACGAAAACTGGTTTTTAAACAATAATGAAAAAACTGTTACTGTATGTTTTTTTAAAATTTTTACTCATTCTTCAGCAAATAAATGTTTATTTATTATTTATACATATAATATATATGGTTATTTTGTTGTATTTTTAGTCTGTCACAACAAAAATAGAAATTTGTTTCGTTCCGATTAAGTAACTAAGTTAGTGAGGTTAGGAACAATTGTTTACAAAGTGCATATCTTATACATTTAGCACTAACCAGAAATACTACAACATAACACATTCAACACATTATTTTTCTATTGTAGACGCAGCCTAAAAATAAAAAATTAAAAAACATTTAATATACTTTTATTTATATTATTATAATAAAAAACAATTATTTGCCGAAAATAAAATAAGATTCCAAAAGAAAACAAACAGTGGCCATCTTTCTAACTTGGTTTCACGCGTGCGTAAGAGCAATGTCCATTTTTCGAGTTTCACGTGTTCGAGTTACGTTTTCGAGTTCGATTTCCTTTCATTCGAGTTCTATGCTTTCTGTTTTTTTAGAAAGGATATTATTAAAATAATTATTATTATTAGAATAATCAAATAATATAATATCCTCCTTTCTAAAAAACAGAATTATAATTGTACTTTTTAAAAACGCGCGCCATATCGTCCATCTTTTCTATCTTGGCCAATCAAGTGTTCACGTCATTTCACACGTGCGGTAAGAGCAATGTCCATTTTTCGAGTTTTCGAGTTTCACGTGTTCGAGTTACGTTTTCGAGTTCGATTTTCTTTCATTCGAGTTCTATGCTTTCTGTTTTTTTAGAAAGGATAAATATTTCAATTTCTTGAACGGAAGAAGTAAAAGTTTTTTTTTCAACGAATGAACCTGAAAAGTTGGAGAGTTCATTTTTTCGCTAGCGCACAAAAGAGAGCGCACTGAAAAATGTATATTAATATTTATAATTTATATTCGCGGTATATTGAGTCACGTTTCATGGATCAGAAGCGGAAATCCCAAAGGATCCATAATCGATCCGGTTGATCGTACACGCGCATAGTTTATAGCCGTCACCACTGAGCCAGCAAGTAAGAGAGTTCGAGCAAAGCCATTAATTCGTACGTGTAGATGTCAGCCAGAAACGGATAAGTGCACCCAACGGAAGATATATATCTCCATTTAGGCAGCAATGGTACCTACTCGTTAAAACTAGTTCTAAGGGGGTTAATAAATTAGTGTTCTTTTGCGTTTCATCTGAGAAAAGTGCACTCGACCGATCCTAACCACAAATTTTCTAATGGGAATTCTAAAAAGAAGACTAACGACCTAAAACATTTTTCAAGAACACATACATAATTTCCGTTATTTTTATTGAAATACAAAACTTTTTTACTTTTTAGAAACAGCACCCAATGAGAGATTCAAATAGAAAATCCAAAATTAAAAATTAGTTTATTTAATGTAGTCTTCTCATACAAATTTTATTTCCTGGACTGTCACTGATTTATCAATTAAATTATTCAAAATATCAATGATTTTATTAAATAAACACAGAGAAAAAAGGATAATTAAATGTACCCTAAGGAGTGTAAAACTTGGCAAATTTTTAGTGTCAACTATAGGACAACGCTCTGTTGTTTGTGAATTACTATTTATGTAGTGTTCAAATAAACGTGACTAGTTTTACACTCCAGGAATGTTGTAGTATTCTGTTTTATATATTTTCTGTAGATTTTAAAAAATAAACTAAATTAGTAAAAAACTTATTTAAGCAATTAATAATATTTAACTTTTTTAATAAAAATTATAAATGCAAATCATTTTCTATTGTTTATACTCCTGCCATATTGGCCTTACGCAATTCGACAAGAATACCCCGAGAAATACTTTTTTTGGATTAAGCATAACTATTCTACATAAGTTTCTATATATTAACCTAATTTGCGTCTACAGCGGCCTTTCTTATGAGTACTCGCATTCGCCTGTACCATCTGTTTGCCAGAAATCGCCAGAAAAGAGAGGGAAACTGTAGAAAACCTCTTCTGAGTACAACCGATTTTATCGACAGTCAAGTTCTAATGGTGTGTACCGGACAATAATCGACAATGTACATCATTATACCTTGACGTCAAACCTCCTGCTTGATAAATCACGAAAGTAGTGAGAAAAATACCGGGCTATAGCGAACACCAAGGCGGTCACCCATCCAAGTACTAATCGCACTGAATGGTACTTAAGGGGTTACACCACTGTAGACATTTAAAACAAGTTGTAAATCCAGATGTTCATTACATGAACATTTTGCTTCCTTTATACGATCAGCAAAAAAATTTGCTTCCTCGTGGAGGAAGAACTAACTTATTGTCACGTATTGACATATTTTCCATGTTGTTGTCTTCAAATCTAATTAAAAATAAATTTTAAAAATTTGTTATATTTATTATAATTATAATTAAGTATATTAAGTATATTTAATTTTTAAGTAATTTCTAATACGATCTAATATTTATAAAATCAAAAAAATATTTATAAAATTGGTTTTAATCCTAAATGAACAAAATAAAATTTTTAATAAAAAAATGAATTTTTCATCTTTAATTGTAATTAATTCTATAATTTTCAATAGAATATATATTTTACATACATCAATCGATTCGTCTTGATGCAAGGAATAAGATTTTAGATTTATTTTTTAATAAATAATAACATTTTATTGTACAGCAACATGATTCTTAAAAAAAATGAATTTTTATTAAAAATGCAAATTTTGTGTCTGTAATTGGTTTTAATTTTAAAAATTTAAATACAATATATACTTTATATATACCAATCGATCCGTCTTGATGCAAAGAATAAAATTTTAGAAATAAGTGAGTAAGATTTTCTTATACAGCAACATAATTTTGCGGAAAGAACTCATTTTTTGAGAAAAATGCGAATTTTTCAGCTTTAATTGTGATTAACTCTATAAATTCCCATACAATTTATTCATTTTATATACCAATCGATTCGTCTTGATGCAAAGAATAAGATTTTATTATATATTAACTTCAATAACCAACTTAAAAAAAAATTTTTTTTAGAAAAAAGTCAAAAAAAAATTTTTTTCTGAGAATTTTTTAAAGTCTATCAATCCAGTTCGAGATATTTTTATGATAAATATACCTGGTAAATTTTAGCCAAATTCGTTAAAACCTCTTCGAGTTATCGTGTTCACAAAAATCGGGATCCACACACACACACACACATACACATACACACACACATACATACATCCGGACAATTGTTCAGGGTCTTATATAACATAGTCCCATATAGATGAAAATTTGTCAAAAGGATTTTTAAAAATTTTGTAAATTAAACGACTACAAAGCTTCCTCACGAGGAAGCAAAAAAATTTATTTTTTTATTAGCTTAAAAATTTTTTTGAACCTTCTAGATTAAGGAACAAATGGATTTATACATGTCTGAAATCGATTTCATTAAAATTTCAAGCTTTTTTACCGGAGTAAAATTTTAACTTACATAAAACATGCATTACAAAAATGGCTCCAGTGCGGACATTTTCGAATATTTATTAATTAAAATTTGTAATTTTTAAGTTGAATATATAAGTTAATAACTACTTAAAATATTGTTACTATATTTCCTTTTCTTACATTAAAAAAAAATTATTGAACAAATGCTTCTTATAGCCCGCTGTAGTGGTGTTGCTCTTTTAACGCGTTTTTCTCAAAACACAGTTTTTGAAATCTGCAAGCAGTATAACTCAAACAATTTTCAATATTTTTAATCGGACTTTTTTATTACATTTTTAAAATTAAACTTTAAATAGAAATACGTAGGGGTTTTTTGATAAGTTAATTTACACAATTGTTATAAACAATTAAGTGTCGTTTTCTATGGTCGAAAAATGAGTTTTTTCTTCAAATGCTTGCCAATTACAAAAAAATCAATATTTTTAAAATCCCCTACGTATTTCTGTAGCTATTCTTATGTACATTAAGAAAAAAATTTTATTTGTTTCTAGACTGAAATTTACATTACTTATACTGCTTGCCGTAGAGCTCCTGGAAAAAAATATGCATTACTAAAATGGTTCCTGTGCCGCCATTTTTGAATATTTATAAATAAAAATTTGTTATTTTTTACTTGAATATACAGTCAATAACTTCTTAAAACATTATAACTATATATCCTTTCGTTGAAGAAAGTGAATTTATCATTCGGTAGTATTAATATTAAAGATGAAAGAATTGATCAATTATCCGAATCAAATCTCTCGAAAATAAATTTCTTGAGTAAGCACTAGATTTCGTTATGAAAATACAATATATTTTTCATATGTATCGACAGCGCAGCTGTCCTAATACATAAACCTGCTTTTTCTAAAAATCATTTTTTCGAAACTAATTAATAATTTTAAAATTATTAAAGAACTCAGAAAAAATTGGTTAGCATGGTGGGATACGAGCCCACGACCTTACTATTGCCGGTAGACTGCTCTGACGACTGAGCTACATGCACCCCAAGATTCTCCGAGTTCATTAATATATACTATACCTCCCTGCATTATTTCATAATAATGTAGGGAGTTTCTTTAGATGTTAAAGCCTTATTTTCAAATTCATAGGCAAATATAATTGAAGAAAGTGAATTTATCATTCGGTAGTATTAATATTAAAGAGGAAAGAATTTATACACATGAAAAATATATTGTATTTTCATAACGAAATCTAGTGCTTACTCAAGAAATTTATTTTCGAGAGATTTGATTCTGATAATTTATAAATTCTTTCATCTTTAATATTAATACTACCGAATGATAAATTCACTTTCTTCAATTATATTTGCCTATGAATTTGAAAATAAGGCTTTAACATCTTCAAGAAACTCCCTACATTATCATGAAATAATGCAGGGAGGTATAGTATATATTAAGGAACTCGGAGAATCTTGGGGTGCATGTAGCTCAGTGGTCAGAGCAGTCTACCGGCAATAGAAAGGTTGTGGGCTCGTACCCCATCATGCTAACCAATTTTTTCTTAGTTCTTTGCTAATTTTAAAATTATTAATTAGTTTCGAAAAAATGATTTTCAGAAAAAGCAGGTTTCTGTATTAGGACAGCTGCGCTGTCGATACATATGAAAAATATATTGTATTTTCATAACGAAATCTAGTGCTTACTCAAGAAATTTATTTTCGAGGGATTTGATTCTGACAATTGATAAATTCTTTCATCTTTAAAATATATCCTTTCCTTCCATTCAAAAAAAATTCCTTAAAAAACGTTGTTTTTGAGGCATTTACAGTGGTGTAACCCCTTAACCTTTTAGTTGCGAGGAAATTTTAGTACAAATTGACCAGTTATAAAATTCAAAATTTATGCACAAAGTTATTGGAATATCAGGTAGAGTCCCTGACCTGATATCTGGTCGATATATCGACCAACCCCACAGCCAAAAGGTTAAACCCGGTGATCGCAAGCCACAGTCTCACCACTGTGATTTACCATCGGTAAACATTTGTTATTTTTTAATGTAGCTTTTAACTTTTTACTGATTAAAAGAGTTTTATAATTCATGTAGTCCTTTTAGTAATAATTATTAAAAAAAAAATTTTTTTTGAAAGGAAAAATAATTAAAATCTTGATGATTTGAATTATTCTATAACATCCACAGAAATAAATAGTAAATAAACATTAACCTATATATTTAAAAGTCAAAATTCATTTATCGACGTTCATTTTTTGGTTGCATTTTGCGGTTAGTTATATCAACTAACAAACAGGTCAGTTTAAATTTCCTGGAGTGTAAAACAAATAATAAAATTTGTGTAACTTTTACGAAAGAAAAAATGTAGTAAAGTGTAAGTAATATTATGAAGAAGATTAGAATTACTAAATAAATTTTTAGCATTAAAAATTTAACACTACAGTTTTCACCGTGTATTTGAAGATTTGTTATTAATTTTTATAGTAAATATAATTTTTAAAAATTTCAATATCAAACCTTCTGAAATTTTATTATTGTTAAAAATAAGTAATACAATTTTTGGATAATACTGTGGTAATATCGACAAATGGGACACCCTAGATAATTTGTACACTAACCCTATTTTTATTAAGATTTTAGAAAAATTCAATTTGAAATGGTATTTCAATAGTCAAAATTAAAATTGTTAAAAAATTATATAAATAAAAGTAAATTATAAATGATAAAATAATTATTTTGTAGAAATGAAAAACACATGATAATTTTGAAAGTAAGAAATATAATTTTTGTTAAATTTAAAATAAAATAAATTCAATACAAGATCAACTGAAAACAAATGTACTTTTGCATACTAACACACAGAAAAAGCACAGCTGATTCAAGGCCAAGGTTAGGGAAAAGAAAAGAAATTTTCATATTTTAAGAATTTAAAAATTGTTTAAAGATAAAGTAAATTTTATACACAATTTATATGGAATTTAATATAATAATAATTTTTTACTTAGAATTGCATATTTTATTTTATATAAATAGTATAAAGTTTAACGATTAAATTTATATTGTTAATTATTAAAACTAGTTGGAATAAATAAAGTAACAGCAAAATTTATATGGATAAATAGATAAAAATTAGCATATTGTATTACAAAAAATTAGTTTGTTGAAAATTCATTATTTCAGGATTTATTTAAATTAAAAGAAATAGAAATTAATTCTGAGAGAAAAATGATTGACAGGTAAACAATAGCATTGTTCTCGGAAAACGTTAGATACATTGGAGACCAGAGAGAGAAAAAATATACCTCTGTCCTTACATAGGGAATATTATTGGTGAAAAGAAGATGACGCGTAATGAATTTCCTTGAGTAGGGAGAAAGATGGCTTTGCGTAAAGGAAATGACAATGCTTTACGGGAAGTGAATAAGGGCCAATAATAGAAATAGAAACTTCTAGAAAATTCGGGAAGTTTCTATAGCGTCTGAAAAAGGGTATAAAAGCCATGAACACGAAGGCTTCGCTCTCTTAATCCAAAATCACATTGCTAGTGGTAAGTTGATTTACGTTTACACTTTACACACAAAAAATTATTCAGGAGTTTATTGCATTTGCAATTTACAACCTGATAATTTTAAATTATTACATATAATACACATACACTAACAAGTCGTAAGAATTATTAAAGAATAAGTTGTTTTATAACTTATAATTTGTTAATTCAAAAATAATCTTCAAAGTCAAGCCCTGGAAGAGAAATTTGAGGAACTCGTTAAATTCTTTTTAACTTTTAACCTCAGTTTTAATTCCTAAAGGGGTAACAAAAGCAAATCGTAAGTTTATTAAATATTCTTATGAGCTGCGTTCATATAGTAATAGGCTATATCGATGTAGCAGTTTGAAAAATTCAATAAATATTGAACCTAACCCACCAAAAATATTATTTACAATAGGAAATAATTAATTTACTTAAATTAATAATTTAGTCAATTTTACAGAGAAATAAATAGATTTTATTATATGAATTGTATAAATTTTGATCATTTTTCGATATTATAAATTTATCATATCCTAAATAAATCAAAATTGAGAAAAATTTATAATTTTAAAGAATATTTATTTATTGATAGAATTGTTAATTTAGGGTTTATGGAAAACTTGACCTTGTTTGTTAGGCAGGATTTGTAAGAATTAAATACTAAAATTTTATTTAAATTTTGTTTATTGAATATCTGAACGGAAAAACTAACCGAAAAATTCTAGCGTGAAAATTTATACACAACCTCAAGGTGAATGACTTTCATTATTATTTTTTTATTATTTTTTATATATTGAATTAATTCATATAGACATTGCAAACCGAATCTACAAAATTATTTAATAATCTATCAGAATTGTATCATATGAAAAGATTTAATAATTAATAAAGTTTAATTATTATTTAAACTTTAATTTGTTATTAATTGTATTTTTGAACAATTACCCTACGAAAGAAAGATAATTAATTTATCTAATTTAGTAGTGGATGATTTAGAAAGTATAAAAAGCTGCATTACTGAATAATTATTGGAACAATTTCCTCTAATTTGGTAACAAAGCAAAAAATTTTCTACAAAAGAAAATATAATATTAAATTAAAGGAAAAAAAAGATCATTCTAATTTATTCATAAATTTAATGTATTGTCAAAATATAATCTTATCAATTGATACAGTTTGACGCGTGCCTCATTGTTACAGGATCTTTAAATTTTGAAAACAATGTCCCTTTAAATTTAGACAAAGACATTCTTTCTATTCATATATCTGTTAACTAATACACGTATGTTTCAACTGGTACCCCTGGTTTCTTTTGCTGTCTGTATAAAGTGACTCATTTTGAATGGTAATTAAGAGAGAATGCAATTAATAGAATGAAAGCATTTTGAACATTCGCAAGAAATTCAAATAATTTTAAATTCTAAAAGAAATTCAAATTCGCGAAAAATAAATAAATAAAAATTTATTAACAAGTAAATAATAATTAATAAATATAACTTTAATTAAAATGGAAGATAAACAGAATAAAGACACAAACACACAGGAAAATTCAAAAACTCGTTCAGTAGGGGAAAATTTAAATGAAAATAAAACAAATGCAAATGAGAAGTCAGAACAAGATAAAACTAAAAAACATAAAAATTGGGGATTTATGGATATTTTTGATGAAGAAGAAACTATTATTGAAGAAGTAGATGATAGCGAGGAAAAAGTAGATTTAAATGAAGAAGAACGGGAATTAATGAATAAAACTGAACGAGATTTTGACGAATTCATGCGTGATTTGGGTTTGATATGAAAAAAAATTCTCTAATAATAATTTTTGAAAGATTTGACTATACAAAGTCGATAGACTTTGTTAAAGTTTTTTTAAAAAATTATGAACTAAAAATATAATATAAAACAGATGAAAAAGAGCAATATAAAAAGTTCTACTTTATGTTTTATACTTGTCAGTTAAATATTTGTCGTGGAAGCACTATTTCTCTCTCTCTCTCTCTCTCTCTCTCTTTCTCTCTCTCTATGCCAAAGAGTTAAACCCGGTACATTTTCAATGATGCGACGACCGTATTCTCGACGTTTTGACCCGATTGATTTTATTAGGGAGAACGTGAATTGAATTTCTCTTCACCGCAAACCGCTAGGAACTTCATCCGTGCACAAATAAAAAAATAAAAAAGTAAACTACTTCAAAATACAAAAAACAATTCTTTTTCTTTTTAAAATATTGTAAAAATTCAAAATTTATAGTGTCTCAACTATTATATCTCTTTCACTATGTTTAAAAACTGCTTTACAAAGTAAAATAAAATAATTTCATTTCTTTAATGCTTTCACTGTTTTAATTACACAGATCTAGAAGGTTTTTTTTCTTAAGATATGTAGTGGTTTCCCATGCATTTTTATGCGCTGAATATGATCCCGGTCTCCGAAATTGTGTATTACGTCAGGATTTTGAGAAAAAGTGAGGGTAAACATCCTAAAAGACATGTTTTTGACGGTTTTCAGTTTTTTTCCACATAAACCTGATGTGCTAATGACTTCTATTTGGTCTCAAATTAAAGCTTTATTCATGAACTTTAAGATCCAAATTCGTAAGATCAAAAAAATGTAAAAGTTTTTGAAAAAAGTGTGGGTAAAGACCCACAAAAATGTACTTTTGAGGGATTTGAGTATTTTTTTCTCCTTAACCTGACGTGCTAAAAACTTTATTATAGTCTTAAATTAAAGCTTGAATCTTTATACATGGTAGACCATTTTGAAGTCCAAAATCCTGTACAGCGCAAAAAAATACATTGAAAACCACTACAATAAAAAAGGATCAAAAAGAATTTTTTTAAAAGAATATTACGCCCACTTTTTTCAACATCCTCAATTTTTTTATTTTTGCATTGTGGATCTTAAAGTGTACGATTTAATTTTTTATTTCAGACTATAAGAAAGTTATTAGCACGTCAAGTTAAGGAGAAAAAAATTCTCAAATTTCTCAAAATTACATTTTTAGGGTCTTTACCCCCACTTTTCTCAAAATCTTTTACATTTTTTTTATAATACGCATTTAAGTCTTAAAGTACACGAATAAAGCTTTAATATGAGACTAAATAGAAATCCTTAGAGCATCACTTTTCTCAAAATCCTAACGTAATACGCAATTTTGGAGACCGGGATCGTATTCAGTGAACAAAAATTCACGGAAAATCATACCGCTATCTAAAAATGTCGTATTTTGTAGAACTGTGTTATTAAAAGGATTTTTTTTGTATAATCTCAACTCCTATATTATAATTTTAACATATTCGTCGTTGTTTTGTCGTCCGTCGCTCGAGTAACTCCGTACTTCATCGTTCGTTCGTTCGACTTTTATCATTCATTCATCGTATTGTTTATACATATACACGGAGAAAATGTGGAAGCACTGAGTACTTTTTCTCACAGCACTGGTTACTGTGTGGATTAAAAAATTAACTTTGGAAGTTCTGAATGATATTTGCATAGTACTCACTACTGTGAAGAAAGTAATTGCTACTTTTCTTGACAGTTATCAGAATTTGGCGCACATTAGTAAAGAACAAAGTATTCAAAGATGTGAATATAGTAATGAATGTTTTGCTCGAAGTAGTGAATGGTTTTTTCACAGCTCTCAGTGCTCCGAAAAATTATTTTTTAATATTAAAAAACAAAAGATCGTTTGTTTTGAAAAAGGAATAATACACTTTACAATTTGTTATCGTTGTCAAAACTTCGAATTAACCTACATGGTTAAAAAGAAATATAAATACAAGAAAGGAGTACAAGTAAGAAATAAATTATTTGGTTCTTGATTATTAATAATTAGAATTTTATAAAATTGTCGCAGATAAGTATATTTTGCGTAAGCTTTTGATTTGTTATTAGTATATGCATAAATCTATTTTTAATTTTTATTCACTTTCTCTGAATGACTTTTCTTCTCTTTAATAGTTTAATTAAAACGATGTGAATTAAAATATATAATTATTAAAAAGTATTTGATTGAAATTATTATTATTTTTAGTTTATTAAACTATTTATTATTTAAAGTAAAATTATAAGTGTAAAATAATTTTAAAAAATTGCAAAGTATTGTTACTTTTAATTATTATTTTCTTATTTTAAAGTTATGTCGGAACTGCAAACTCAAACTTCATCCGTATGAGGATCTTTTTCAAGGGACGATACAATAAATGAAGTTAATTTGTCTGACTCTAATAACACTATAAGTCAATCAGTTTTTGAATCGACGCCACTTATAGAATTTAATAATTTTTATCTTACGTGCTTCAACTGCCTCAAAAAAATTAATGACATTAATAATGTAAATTACATTCCCTGTAGGAATAATTTAAAAAATTTTTTGGAAAGTTCGTTTGAAGGACAATTAATTTTATCAACATATCAAAATTTGAAAGATTCAGATAATTTACCTAAGTCATGGTTTATAAGCTTAACTCGAGTTATTATCGATAGAGAAATTTCAATAATTTTTAAAAGAGAAAAAGTAACTGCATTAAATCCCTCGCAAAAATTAGAGTAAGCATCCTACACATCGATTTCTATAGTAACTATTTAGTTACTTATATTTCCCTTTATATCTGAAAACATTTTCATTCTTTTAATATTATTTAAGGATTCATTCATCAGTGTTAATAAGTCTAGCAAATGAGATCCACGCATTGTTTAATTTAAACTCAGCAATTTTTTACTCTCCTGCTCGGAAAGAGGCTGGAAAATCATTAGGGGCTTGTGGCAAACTTCTTTCTAGAGTCAACTACGTAAGAAAATTATTAGTTGAATACAAATTTCTACAATTTCCGTTATCTGAAAATACACCTAATAAATATGTCCTTCCAGATGAAGGTACATTTATTTTATTGTAACAGTATTGATTATTAACATAAATAATATTCTTATAATTTCCTGCTGTAATTGTCAAAATATTTTTTAGTCAATGTCCATGCAGAATTGAGTTTTCTTCGCGATAAATTTTCAAATCGAGAGGTTATTCTGACAGCTTGGAAAAATACATACATCATTCGAAAATCTCATATTCAAGCTGAAAAATTGAGTGAATTTAGTCAATTTAAAGACTATCCTTGTCTGTTGGAAGAATTAGTGGGGCCGGAGCTTGTTAATTCATTAGTTTTATAACAAAATTCTACAATAAATTTAATAATTTAATATTTTATAAGATAAATTTTAATTTTAAGATTGACCTTGATTTTGAAATAAAGCATCCTGGTTTAAACAATTTGAGCGAAAAATGGCCATTAGTTCGGGAACAAATGAAAAACTTTATTTAATCGAAAAAAATACCTGGCGATGACATAAATGGTATTCTCACAGATTTGAACACTTTTACTGATGGTAAGATCAATTTAAAAGAGTCACGATAATAAATTATAAATAATAAAAATTAATAATTATAATAAATAATAAAAATAAATAATTGTAAGAAATAATAAAAGTAAATAATTATAAGAAATAATAAAAACAAATAATTACAATAAATAATAAAAATAAATAATTATAATAAATAGTAAAAATAAATAATTATAATAAATAATAAAAATAAATAATTGGTATAAATAGTAAAAATAAATAATTATAATAAATAATAAAAATAACTAATTATGATAAATAATAAAAATAAATAATTAATAACAAATAAATAAAAAACATCCAATAATAAATTCATTAAAAATTAAAAAAAAAATTTTTTGACTTTATAGATCAAAAAGATACATCAATATTGATGGTTCTGCCATGGGCAATTAAATCCCCTTATTGGAAACCATTAGAGAAAGCAAAACTACTGTCGACTAAGAGACGAAGTAAGAAGGCTGAGCTTGAAAGTGACGAAGAAAAGACAATTAGAACAGCCGAAAGAGAAAAATTTATTTTTCATCTGGAAGTTAGTAGTTTTTAAAAAATTATATATAGCAAAACAAGGTTGCTGTTCTACTTTAAATTAAAACTCTTTTTTGTAATGAAATTTTTAAATTATTAAAATTATCATTTGGATTTGCTTATAATTTCAACTATAAATTTTAAATGTATTACTGTTTTTTAAATTGGTATACTATAGAAAATGCCTATTTTAATTAAACTTATAACTTTATTTTTTCTATTTATTTATTCGAACAATTAATATTCAATTGATATAAAATGTAAATATTACTTAAAACATATTAAAGAATCTAAAAACTCTGAAATTTATTCTATAAGTTAAAATTATAACTTGAAATAATTAAATTAATAAATATTTATTTTTTATTAACATAAAAACTAAATTTAATTATAAGGAAAAAACAATAAGTTAAGGACTTTCTTCTAAAACAATGGTTTTAAAAAATATTACTTATTTTATTAAATAACAGTTACATAACTCTGTCATTTTCTTTAAAAAGCTTATTGTTCTGAACCTTTAATAAAACGTAATTTTTGTTAAATTATAAAAGTATCGTGAAACGAGAATACATATTATATTTAAAATTTGTAGTTATTAATCATTTAATTGATTAAACTATTCTTAATCATTTGTATGAAATTATCTATTTAATAATTCAAGGTTAAGCGTTCTTTTATCTACTAATTTTCAAAAATAATTTAACGCAGTACTGAGAGCTGTGAAAAAATAATTCATTACTTCTAGCAAAACATTTATTACTATATTCACATCTTTGAATACTTTGTTGTTTACTAATGTGCGCCAAAATTCTGATAATTGGCAAGAAAAGTAGCAATTACTTTCTTCGCAGTAGTGAGTACTATGCGAATATCATTCAGAACTTCCAAAGTTAATTTTTCAATCCACATAGTAACCAGTGCTGTGAAAAAAAGTACTCAGTACTTCCACATTTTCTCCGTGTATGAGCGGCTGGATTCCATAAGGGCACGTAAATTATTCTCGGCCAAAATCGAAGTCCCCTGGATACTCAAAATTCAACTTCTAAATTTAAATGTTAAAAATATATATCCTTATAGTAAATTTCATTGCGCATCTCTTTTTCTTTTTAATTTTTATTGTATCTATTACTGTTTTCGAAATATAAGAAAAAAACTGCTTTCTTAAAGAGCGAAATTTTTATTGCTTTTTTCACTTCAACTCGCGATTACTCAGTAAATTTTACGAATTTCATAATGAAACAAAAACAAAAATACGTGTTATTTTATCTACGAGTGACTAAAAAAGAAAAATGATGTTTTAATTGTAAATAAAAAAGTTATTAATTTTTTATTAAGATATTGCAAAATTCGTGAACTGAAATTTTCACTAAGCGGGGAAGTTGATCAAATTTTGAGCAACAAAAAACTTTCAGCGAGAAAGTTGTTCATTAAGGCCTGAACAAGTTTTTCCCGAATGTTGTAGTTCAATTAAACAATTAGTTAACAAATGGTGAATGTTAAAAGTAGTCGGCGGCTGAACGTCTAGCGCGCGTTTCTCACCCGTATTATGTATACACAGTATAAAGCCTAAAGCTGCCTCTACAATCAGGAAAAAAATTGATAAATGCTCGACGCAGACGCGAAACGCGAGAAAAATACATGGTATTTTCTCGCGTTTCGCGTATTACTTTCTAATTGTAGAGGCAGCTTAACACAGAATAAAAAAGTAACGTGGACGCAAGCATGCAATAGAAAAAGACAGACCAACTTCTGTCCTTTTCTATCTCATGCTTGCGTTCGCTTCCCGTTTTATTCTGCTCAGGTCTTCAATCTCAAGCTTACTATAAGGTGAGATACGCGCGCTAAGCATTCAGCCGCCAACGAATTTTAACATTCGCCATTTGTTAACTAATTGTTTAATTGAACTGTAACTTTCAGAAAAAACTTGTTTAGTTTGACCTTATAGTTTTTAAAATATTTTTATATCAGCAAAATTTGGTTTGATTTACTAATTAAACACAAAAACTGTCGTTTTAAAAATGGGCATATCTCTAGAACTTTTAAACTTTTAAGTATTGAAAAAAAATTTATTTTTTCAATGCACATTCTTGAAACTAATTTTATTGTCTTATGTATTGATAAAATAATAGGAAAATCCTTGCGATACTCATTTCTAAACATTGTTAAGCCCCCCCCCCTCCGTCTATAAATTTAACCCCAAGAAAATGATTTAAATTGCATAGCTTTCTCACATAGTCGGATTTTCACATCAATCAGTATCTAGAGATTTTTGGGGACGCTGATTACAAATATGATAAAATTAAAAATAAATAAATAAATTAAAATATGATATGAAAATTAAAAATGGCGGATCCAATATGGCGGACGAAAATTCAAAAAGGTTATGGATTTTCACAGAATTGTATATCCAGGGGTTTTTGGACTTGCTGATTATGATTCTGAAGTCGGATTTCAAAAACTCCAAATATCGGATTCAATATGGCAGATGACAATTTAAAAAATATTTTAATTTGCACAGAAGTGGGTGTGAAGGTGTATTTAGGATCGCTATATACACAGGTCAACAAAAAAGGCTTACTTTTTTATGAGACATCGGAGTGGTTTCCGATGTATTTTTGGATGCTGAACACGATCCCGGATCCCAAAATTGTCCATCACGTCAGGATTATATGGAAAGTGGGGGTAAATACCCCAAAAAACGTGCACTACTAGACCCACATTCTTAAGACAAAAAAATATACTTTTTTTCAAAAAATGGAGTCGAAAACACCAAAAATGTGTATTTTTAGAATGCTTTAATTGACCTCTTGAAATCGCTGGGATTCGCTTACAAATTGTTATTCGAGGGCTTTTGGGGTCCCTGATTACCAATCCGATATCAGTTTTCATATAAATCCAAAATGGCGTATACGAGCAATTCTTAATTTTGAAATCCGATATTTTGGATCCGCTATCTTGGAATTTTGAAAACTAATATCGGATTCGTAATCGGCGACCTCAAAAGCCCTCGAATAACCATTTTCAAGCGAATCCAAAACGATTTTAAAAAATTCATTGAAGCAACCCAAAAATACACATTTTTGGTAACTTCAACCTAATGTTTTGAAAAAAATTTTAATTTTTTTTGGTCTTACGGATATGGGTCTTGTAGTGGACAATTCAAGCTTCAATTTAAGTCTATGTAGAAGTTTCTAGTACGTCAAGTTTAGCAGAAAAAATATTGAAAACCCTCAAAAACACGTTTTTCGGTGTCCTCACCCCCACTTTTCTGAAAATGATGGGCAATTTTGGGACCCAGGATCGTGTTCAGCGTCCAAAATACATCGGGTACCACTTGGATATCTCATAAAAAGAAAGCCTATTTTTGTTAACCTGTTTTTACAAATCTGAAGTTAGTTTTTGAAAAATTTTAAACTAGTTTAAAAGTGTCATATAATCTACAATATTGGATTTTCTAATTAAAATTTTTAATTTTAAAATCATTTCAAATTCGTAATCAGCAAGCCAGGAAACCCTAAAATGTCAAAAGACATTAAAATCTGATAATTTTAAAAAAATTTCGTCCGCCATTTTGGATTTGCCATATACAATTTTTTTAAACTAACTTCAGATCAGTAAGATTAGACCCTAGAAAACTAAAAATAATAAAGTTTAAGCAAGTTTGTGAGTTTAATTCTTTTTTCTTCATGAAACAATATGTATGGTAGAATCAGCTCATATTCTTTCTTAAATATACTTTTCTATGAATAGTGTAGATGTTAACATTTTTTTGTATACTTTTATAATGTGTGTGAAGAGATTACAATTAGTTAAAAGTGTTAAGAAATCAAATTCAACATGTGCCCTTTAAAAATTTAGGTTCTTATTATGAGTTTCGTTTTGAAATTTAATGTCTGTAGTCATCGCATTTCTTATATATAAGTGGCACATATTCCTGTAAGGCTTTAAATTACTTCTTATTGTATAGACAATGTAATCCTGTTATATGGTTAGTTAGAAATCTTTGTTAAAAGAATTATCTCAAATTAATTACTAAGTTGTCGAAATTTAAGAAAAGTTGTCTTGCAAGTTTGCAGGTACCCCATTATTATCTTAATTGAGGCACATCATTGTCTCAATGATTTTTTGGTTCCTTGTACTCTCACCTACTTCTACTGTAATTCACAAAATATAGAATAACTCGTTAAAAAAGTTATACCACATAAACTGAAAAAACAGTCAATATCACACACGAGAAACTGTCAATTTCGACACTTTAACTTATTTTTGTCGCCCCCTACCAAATTAAAAATGTTATTAAACACAAGGTATATTTAAAATGGACAATAATTGGAATCCTGGATGCTCAAAACGAAAAATTATGTGAAAAATTTTAAATTCTGAGCAATGTACAGACAAAAGTCTCATCTTATATATACACATAGATTGAAAAATTAGTACTTAAAAATTAACTACAAATAAGTAGAATTTAAAAATTCGATTTTAGATTTTTATTCAGCAACCTTGAAAACATTTTTTACCAAGTTGAATCAAAATCTATTAAAATTTGATAAAGTTATTAACATAATTTATTACAAGTAGCTGTTTTTCAGAATTCATAAACTTTAATTGAATTATAGGTCTATTGGAATAGTCATGCGTTTTGCATATATTTAATTATTAATATTGTTATTCAATATTAATCAGAAAGCAAATAAATTAGTAAATAGTGAAATAAAACTTTCTTTTTACTTTAACATAAACTGTTCTGCAATAGGGAAGACCGGGGCGTGATGGATCACTTTTCACTTTTTATAGCTTAACTTCGTCATTCTTGCTTTAATAAAAATTTCATCATGTGGAAAACTTAGCCTAACATCTCAACTTCAATAAAAAAAGCACGCCCTAATATCACTTATAATTTTTTTCTAGACAATGTTTTTAGAGAAATACAAGGTGAGCAATTTCGCCTCGGGCTGGGGCATAATAGATAACTACCCAGGGCGTATTGGATCAGCAATGAAATTATAATTTTGAACATAAAATATTGTTTAATATTGACAATTTTGGTTTCTATTGTACATTTATAACAAAGAATATTGAAAATGGAACATATTTTATTTAAACTTTAAACATTTTCATGCAATTTTTAAATTTTAAAAAGTTGTAGCGAAATGCAAAATCCATTTACTTAAAAAATCTATTCTCCAGTTATTTTTTATATAAATGATTAAAATTGGTTATCATTTTATTAATATTTTAAGTGAAGGGCCTTACTAATGAGTTGACAATTGTTTTGTGAAAAATTCTGGGAAACAGTTAAATAATTTGTAGCAGAGGAATGCGAACCATCTTGATTACTGGATCGATAAAGCTATGAAAATTTGTTGGATGTGGACCGCTGTAGCTCAGTGGAAGAGAAATCAACCGGCCATTGATAGGTCCTGGGTTTCGAGCCCCAGCAGAGTTAGTCCCCCATTTTTTCATGGCTTTAAAGGACCCCGCACAAAATACATTAAAAATCTATTTCTGTCAAATTGTTTGAAACTTTGGTAAAATGAAGTTCAAGTGGTTCTGAACATAACCTCTCTGGTACACACCCCCCCTTTCTGGGTTTGTTTGCCCGTTAGAAGCATTTGAAGGTAAAAGTAACAAACTGTATTTTGAGAGAATTTCATCTAATGGAAATGCATTTTTTTGTGTCACATTACATGTTTAATATTCCAGTGCGCACCATGATGTCTTAAGGGCCTAACGTATAACAGTGTGTGAATATTATGGTCAATGTTTCCTGAAGGAGGATACAGTATGTGTTATTCCTCATAACAAAGAGATATTCAGCATATCCCTGCGACGTCCTAGAGATATCTTTTTGCTTGCGGCGGTTTGGATAATCCTGGGATATCCTTGAGATAGCCATGGATCTTCTTGGGATGTCCCAGAGATATCCAAACAGCTGAAAAACGGAAGATAACCCTTTGACGATACAGGGACATCCTTAAATATCCGGTGTTGTAAGAGACAGCAACATTTCCGAGCAGCATCGCGAATATTGCAAAATATAGCATGGTAATATTACGAATACTGCTCGGCAATATCAGAGACCTCAAAAACGTTTATCTATAAAGTGAACCAAAAAAAATGCATTTCAATTAGATGAAATTCTCTCAAAATACAGTTGGTTACTTTTGCCTTTAAATGCTTCTAGCGGGCAAACGAACCCGGAAAGGGGGGGGGGTATATTCCAAAAAGATTTTGTTCAGAATCAGTTGAACTTCATTTTACCAAAGTTTCAAACAGTTTGACCGAAATGAATTTTTAATGTTTTTTGTGCGGGGTCCTTTGTTTTTCAATTTATATTGTTTGACGGTGACGTCTAGGTTTAAAAATCGTTACTTCTTCTAGAATTTGAAACTTGGTCGATATTGTAGGTTTCCGCTTCACGTTTAGTGAAGGGTCTTACTAATGAGTTGACAATTGTTTCGTGAAAAATTCTGGGAAACAGTGAAATTAATATTTTAAATATAATAGGTTTTTCTTAATAAAATATGAGAGCCAATACGTCCCGGCAAAAGTAATATACAATATACAAAAACCTGATATACAAAAATTTTTTACAAGTAATTTTGAAAAAGATATAACAAAGATTTCAAAAATTTACTTTCGAGCGTCAAAATCACATTTTCTACTATATCTTTAACAATAATAAACAAATAACAATGACACTTGGTACAAACTTACAATATGTCAAGTACATTATTCTGATCAGAAGTTGAAATAACTCCGATTTATCAATTTTGAATAAATTGAAGTGATCCATTACGTCCCGGTCTCCCCTACTGGCCTCAAAAATGGTACCTATACCCCACCAATGATAGTTTGCCAGAGTTGTTTTCGAAATACTGGCGCAGTACTGGTACAGTACTGGCATATCAGTCTTAAAGTGCAGGACTGTCGTAGTACAGAAATTTTGTTCAAGTTAGTACTGAACCAGTTCGAGCAAGCCAACTGATGGTACAACAATACTGGTGCAATAATCCTCCTTAGAGTGGCCCAAACATCTTTTTGTGAAAAGAAGCAAGAAAACCCCGCAAATTATTCCAATTCTAAAAGAACTTAATACGTATTTTTTAATTTTAAAATATTGATATTAACAAGTGCCACCGAGCACTTCAATTTTCCATGCAAAATGTAACGGAAAAATTTCAATTTTCGAAAAAAGAGAGAGAGAGAACATTCTTTTTATCATTTCAAGTTGAAAGTTTGCGGCATATATCTCGACTTGCGAGGAGGAAGGTAGTCGTCATTTTATCCTTTTGAGAAGAGACAAACAGAGAAACAGGTAGAGTGTTAACGAAAGAGACTAAGATCAATACTCCACTCTGGAAATATGTACAACTACCAAAAACCCCTTAAAAAGTTTTCAGTAGATTTACATTCTAGACAAAATTTGAAGTGAAATTCAAGTGACAAATGATTGGAATTACATATATATTGCGTTGATGGTGATAGGCAACATTTCGTTTAGATTTAAATTATGAATTTTATAAGCTGTTTTTAAAAATTGCGAAATAATTTTCGAAAATTTTAACTGAAGTAAAACTAAACAATAAAAGAAAAACTAAAGAAAAAATTTCAGATTTTAGACTTTTGTATTAATGTTGACCGATATTATTACAAAACTGAAGAAATTTTCGACAATAATGTAAAAACATTATAATATAATTAATGTTTAATTGAGCCTTCCAATTCTATAACTCGCCTGACGCTCGGAGACACCACAGAAAAAACCGAACTCAAAATGAGTCGCATATGAGACTCATTTTGAACTTTAAACTTAAAATGAGTCTAAAGGGGTATCATTTTGTGTTCACGATAAAATTACAATCACATTGGAAAAACTGAGAATAATTCATAAAAATATGAATTAAAATATTTGTTTTTAATTGATAAACACGTTGCACTTTTCAAAACACTAATGCTTGCAGTCGATTTATTGCATTTATAAGAAATAAAAAAAAAATTTTTAGGTTAGACACACATGTGAATTGACTGACAGGGACGGGCAACCATGTAACACAAAACATGCGAAACACAAGAAAAGTAACTATAACATTGTCATTTTACTCATTTTGAGTCACTTGAAGTATTACCGATTATTCATTTCGAGTGACTTGAAGTTGTGGATTACTCATTTCGAGACCGACTTCCAAATGAGTTGCAACAAAAATGAGTCGGTTTTTTTCTATGACGCACTAATACCAGTTGGGTAGCAGTGAACGTCTCTTGGTCTATCACTGCTACCCGACTGGCATTAGCGTGTGTCGAGCGTTGGTCGAGTTATAGAATTGGAAGGCTTAATTGTTGTAGAAGAAACATTACTCTAAATAAACTTGATCTTTAGGAAGACTTTAAAATTTGATTAATGCAGTTCTGTTTGTAAAAGTGCCATTACTTTTAAATAATTTTGACATTCAGGGAGGTTCTACAATAGGATGTTGTGAATGTTTTTTATTGTAAAAGTAACTTTAATTTTAAGGAACTTTTAACCTTTTATGAGATTCTAGAATTAAATTTTTTATTGTTGTAATGTTGCAAAAGTGTAATTACTTTTAAGGGGTTTTAAAATTCAAACCGAATCCACATTAAGATTTTTTAATGTTGTTTTGTTGCAAAAACGCCATTACTTTAAGAAGCTTTCGATATTTAAATAGATTCTACATTAGGACTTTTTACCTTGTTTTGCGGTAAAAGTGACATTTTAGAGGGTTTACATTTTTAAACATGTTCCACTTTAGGATTATTTAATGTCGATTTATTGTGGAAGTACCCTAACTTTAAGATAGTTTTGGCATTTCAATAGATTCTACACATTAAAATTGTTAAACGATGTTTTCCCAAGTAGAAATGTCCGGAGTTATGACGGAGTTAAATACCAGAATGGTACTGACTCAGTACTGACCGTCGGTACTGACTTTCGGAACCCGATCAGTACTGGGAGTATACTGACTCCAAAACCGAATCAGTAATATGTCGGAGTTAAAAAAGTGTTAAAATCTGTATTGGCAGAAAACTGGCATAACACCAAATCAGTACTGCGAAGGAGTTATAAAAAACAAACAAACTTTGTTATAATGGCATTAAACCGGCCACTATTAATAACAACGTTGTTTGATTTATTAACTATTAAAATATTTTTCAAGATTTTTAAAAACATTATTCATCAACAATAACAATATAATAATAATAATAATAATAATAATAATAATAATAATAATAATAATAATAATAATAATAATAATAATAATAATAATAATAATAATAATGGTGTCTACTCAGCGATCATGGCCCGAAGTTTACTTCTGGTCCATGGGAGAGATACACCGACCTTCGAGGTCCGAGTTTCTTAGCTCACCTGACACTGGATATCATAGACGTCGCATCAATGCTTCGGCAATGCTATAACGTCTATGTAACTAACGGAGGCGGTTCAGGGCCCATCCTGGCCAGATGGTAGTACCCTGTTAAGGCCCGATTGTCCCTCGATACGGGACAAACACCCAGTATGAGCGATTGTAAAAACAAGGAAGAGTACCTGCGGAGTAATGCTTCGGCTGAATCTCTCACTGGTTCCGATCATCAAGCGCTTTCGAGCGTGAGGATGATGGCCAGTGGCCCAAGGATGCAGGAGGGCAACAACGCGTTGGCAGTTCCACAGATCATCGTGGAGAAGGTGGAGAGACGAGGGAGTACGAGCAGTGTGACAAGTCAGGCTAGCTGCATTTCTGTCTTCAGTAATGCTTCAGCGAATGACATTGCTAGCTGCAACAAGGACCGAGATGAATGCATAAAGCTGCGGGAAGAAGAGGCAGCATGCATTCTAGCAATAGAAGAAGAGGTCAGTAAGATGATAAAGTCCTGCGAAGTCCAAAGAAATGTCAATATGACAATCAAGGATGGACTTAAAAGCATAACATCGCTCATACAGCAGACCAAGGTGAAGCACGCAGCTGCTACAAAAAAGGACGAGATTTTCTACCAGGGTTTGATCTGGTCGGAAGAAGCTAGACAAGATCGCAGAGTAAGAAGAGATCGTTGTAACGCAATCGTGTTAAGAAACGTCGTCTTAGATGCTCAGAAGAGAAAGAGAAGTGATCCTGAGCCTGCGAAGGATCCAAAAAGGAAAAAGGAGGAGAGACTTAAAAAGACTGAAAGTAAGGGGATCAAAACGGTTCCGAAGCCAGATCAGGTCAAGAAGGGAAGAGCCACAGTTATCGTTAAAGTGGCTGAAGGGAAAACTTTCGCCGAAGTACTGGCGAAAGTTCGAAAAGAGGCTGACCTGGAGGCCAGTCAGACAAGGGTTGTGGGAGCATTACCCACAAAAAAGGGAGACCTTCTCATTAAAATTGGAAGGTCTTCAAACAAGAAGCTGTTCACCGAGGAGGTGACGAAGGTGATCGGTGACCTGGGTAAGGTGCATATGGCGGACCGGCAAACTACGCTGGAAATCCGCGATATGGACAGCCTTACTGAGAAAGAAGACGTCTTGGGTGCCTTGGAGCAAGTTTCTACGGTACCAGCAGGAAGCAGGAAGGTGACGGTCCTCGGACCAAATAAGCGAGGTATGAAGCTCGCTGTCGTGGTCACCACCCAGGACGACGCTGCCAGATTGGAGAAGATGGGGCACATTAAAATCGGTTTTGTGTCCTGCAGAATTAGCAGGAGAGCGATGGTCACAAGGTGTCACAAGTGCCTTGACTATGGCCATATAGGCAGAGATTGCCAAGGATTAGATAGGTCAGCTGCGTGCTTCAAGTGCGGAGAAGCTGGCCATAAAGCAGCAGATTGTAAGAAGAGCTCATGCTGCTTCTTATGCCAGGCGAAGTTCGGCGAGAAGGAGGACATCCAACACGTCGCCGGATCAGGTCGGTGCAGGGTCTTCAGGACCGCCTTAGAGGAAGCTAAGAAGACCCTGTCAAGAACAAGAAGGAAATAGGCAAGTGGGATCTTCCTGGGCATGCGTAAATGCATTTCCTCTTCACCCCCGTGAATAAAAAAAAAAAAATAATAATAATAATAATAATAATAATAATAATAATAATAATAATAATAATAATAATAATAATAATAATAATAATAATAATAATAATAATAATAATAATAATAATAATAATAATAATAATAACAATATAATAATAATAATAATAATAATAATAATAATAATAATAATAATAATAATAATACGACTTCTTGCGAATGGATTTACCCGAAGGCGCGGTCATCATCGGCTTTGCGGACGATGCGTTAATCGTCTGCTCAGCCGAAAGCGAGGAAGCCCTTGGGACATTGGTGAACGACTGTCTGCGGCGAGTTAGGAGCTGGCTGGACGCCAGAGGTCTTTAAATGGCCCTGGAAAAAACCGAAGCTCTGCTTGTCACAGATAGACGTGGTTATACTGTTCCGCAAATCGCGATAGACAAATTCGAGGTTAAATGGAGTAAGCATATTAAGTATCTAGGAGCGGAGCTCGATGGAAGGTTAAATTTCTATCACCATATTGCAACGGCGTTGACGAAAGCGATTGAGTGTGCGTCAGACTTGGCACGAGTCATACCAAACGTTCGCGGACAGCGCGAAAGGAAAAGGAGACTGGTGGTTAGTGTTGCCCATGCTAAGCTGTTTTATGCAGCAGCAGCGTGGGCTCCCTCACTTAAAACAAGAAGCAAAACAATTTGCGATAATATGCTGTCTGCGCAGAGATGTGTTACTACCCGTATCGTCTTTGCGTATAAGACGGTGTCGACGAGTGCTGTGCAAGTCCTTGCAAGTGTCCCGCCGGCAGATCTTATGCCAAGGGAAAGGGAGGAAGTATTTCTTCTTTTTAAAAGAAGAAATAATCCCGAGTACCCCGAGGAGGAAAGACCCAGCAAGGACAGCATTCGCAAATATGCGAGAAACAGACTTATCGAGACATGGCAGGACAGATGGGATAAGGAGGAAAAGGGCAGATGGACTTACCGTCTGATTCCAACACTCACCACCTGGATAAACAGAAAGCATGGAGAAGTCTCCTATTATTTGACACAGGCGCTCAAGGGTCACGGGTGTTTTAACTCGTACCTGTGTCGCTTTAAATTACGCGAGAACGAGGTGTGTGCGTACTGACAGTTCGCTGTGGACAACGCAGAGCACACCCTCTTCTCATGCAAGAAATGGGACCCGGAGAGACAGGCCATGTTCGAAGGTGTAAACAGTCAAGTTACACCGGAGAACATGGTATCGCTGATGACCCAATCAGAAGAGAATTGGCGGCAAGTCGAGAACTTCATAATCTCGGTTATGTCGAGGAAGGATCTCGACGGCCGCCAAAAAGCGTAATTTAAACAGCTTTTAATTTGTTTGTTCGTTTTTTTGTATTAATTTATTTTGTGATTTATTTGTCTTTATACACTTTTATTTTAATTCGTGTTTTATATGTCCTTATACAATTTTAACTTATTCTATGATTTACTTGTCCATATACAGCTTTTACCTTTTTGACTTTATACATCTGTTTATTTTATATGTTTTTTGTTTTACACCTGTTGAATATTTTACTTCTTGACATATTTTACTCTTTTTAGTATTTGTTTTTTATTATTGTTGTGCTGTTAATTCCGCGTGTATATTATAATTGTTTAAAATTTTAACTATTAACGCAGGAGAACCGCAGGTAAAGAACAAAGTCGCAGCAGCGGCAGAGTTGGAGCGCCACCCTCGAAGGCTAAAGTCTTACGACAGTTCCGAGGGAGGGTAAAGGGCTCCAAAAGAAGGGTTACGGGTTATAGTGGGTCAGGCTGGCAATAGGTCGCCAGTATTCTAAATTTACTATATTATTTATTTTTTCTTTATTTTGATTTGTTATTATACCAACCCCACATAACCTTGGAGTGCGGAATCCAAGGTAGGCAGATTTCCCAAATTCCCTAAGCAAAAAAAAAAATAATAATAGTAATTATTATTATTATGTTAATAATAATCAACATATTATTAATTATTAATTAATAGGGATATCATAATAATAATAAATTATTATTTATTAATTATTTTTACTATTATGTGTTATTAATAATAAATTAAAAACTTTTTTTTTCAATGTAAAAATATATACATTTTTCTATTATTATTTAAATAAATAATTAAATAAATAATTTTTACCATATTTTATGCTATACCTATTAATTAATATGTAATGTCTTGTTAACATTTATGTAAATATATAAAACATATATTTATAATAATTTTTCATTAAATATATATATTATACAGTGAATTCATTGTTATAGCACTGTTTATATCCTTCGTATAATTCAAAAGGAAGTTTAAAAAAACATACTTTCAAGCTTGCGTGGTAGTGTGGTTAGTGTATTCGACTTGCGTCCTCGAGGTCTATGGTTCGATACCCTGTGTGTGCGATATTTTTCCGTCTTAGGTCTAAGTGTTTAGTGTATAATTCTCAACAGTATTACATAAAATATAAATTTAAATAATAATAAATAATAATAATAATTTAGTAATCAATTTAAATAAATAAGATTGTCTAAGTTAATGAAAAAAATAAAATTTTTTTTAAAAACTTATTTCAATAAAAGAAATTTTTATAATTATTTACATTTTTGTTGATACTCATAAAAGTTTATTTACTATAGAAATATTAATAATTATTAGTACTCAATAAAGAGCCTCGGCAAGCCCCATGCAAAAAATGCCCCTTTTTCGTACCTCGAATTTTGAAACTTTTTTTATTCCAAATGGTTACATATGATGACCCAATAATCCCTGCAAAATTTCAAGATGAGCATGTGCCCCCTTTCCGAAATACAGGGGGTCAAAGGGGGCCATGTCCAAAAATAGAATATGCAATATAATCGAATAATAATCTTAAAAAAATCAGACAAAATGGTTCCCTTAAGATTTTCGTCTGCTGATTACGAATCTAAAGTCCGTTTTTAAAAATTCAAAATGGCGGACCCAATATGCGGACGACATTTTTAAAAATCGATCCAATTTACTTAAAAATCGTTACTCGGGGGTTTTTGGGGTCGCTGATTAAGAATATAACGTCCGTTTTCAAAAATTCAAAATGGCGGATCCAATATGGCGGACGACATTTTTTAAAATCGATCCAATTGATTTGAAACTTGTTACTCGGGGGTTTTTGGGGTCTCTGATTACGAATATGATGTCCGTTTTTAAAAATTCAAAATAGCGGATCCAATATGGCGACGACATTTTTGAAAATCGATCCAATTGATTTGAAACTTGTTACTTGGGGGTTTTTGGGGACGCTGATTACGAATCTAAAGGTGGACTTAACATTGAAAAAGCACTAACCATTTTTTATTAGTAAATATATTTTTTTAGCTTACACAGAAAACAAAAAGTAATCTAGAAACATTTATATCTTGCCTTCATTGGTTGGATAACTTCATCTTACCTTTGTTGGTTGGATTCTAATCCCTTATCTTTGTTGATCGGGTTGTCGATTACATCTTGCCTTCATTGGTTGGATAACTTCATCTTACCTTTGTTGGTTGGATTATTATCTCTTATCTTTGCTGTTCGGGTTGTTGATTACATCTTGCCTTCATTGGTTGAATAACTTCATCTTACCTTTGTTGGTTGGATTCTAATCCCTTATCTTTGTTGATCGGGTTGTCAATTATATCTTGCCTTCATTTTTAAAAACGGACTTTAGATTCGTAATCAGCAGACGAAAATCTTAAGGGAACCATTTTGTCTGATTTTTTTAACATTATCATTCGATTATATTGCATATTCTATTTTTGGACATGGCCCCCTTTGACCCCCTGTATTTCGGAAAGGGGGCACATGCTCATCTTGAAATTTTGCAGGGATTATTGGGTCATCATATGCAACCATTTGGCATAAAAAAAGTTTCAAAATTCGAGGTACGAAAAAGGGGCATTTTTTGCCGAGGCTCTTACTCCCTCTTCTTTAATAATCAAATAACAAATTAATATAAGCTTCTAAAGGTAAATTTTCTTTTAGAGAACGCGTTACAGCATTTTCCAAATTTGTTAAATCTGATTAAAAAATCAGTACTGGACAGCGTTACCAGTCAGGGATTTCCCAGTACTGATTTAGTACTGGAGTCAGTACTGCTATACTGCCAGTCAGTACTGAGTCAATACAATGCCAGTATTACATTTCTACTTGGGAATTGTTGTAAAAGTGACAGAAACTTTAAGGGAAAACTAATAGAATTTTCTCTAATAATCATGGATAATAGTTCCCAACTCCAATTTTTTGGGGAAATTAATAACATTATTCTTATAACGTTATTATAATTATGTTATGTTAATTAAATATGAAATATAAATTTGTTGATAATAATAAATTATTAATTTTATATAATAAACAATTTTCATGTGAGATTACATCAAACTTTCTGAAAGCTTGTAGTACAATATTGCAACAAGCTTACAGTGCAATGTTGCAGCAACATTGCACAGGAAGCTTGCTATAATGAGGACATTTTAAGCTTGTGACAAGCTTGCCGCAAACTTGCAGGTCAATATTGCAAATCTTGCAACGCAAGCTTGCCTCAAGCTTGCTGCAAGCTTACGTGCTATCTGGGTTGCGAGATCTCTGGGTTGCTATTAGAGCATTTTTAGAAAGAATTATTAATTGAATTATTTGTTGTAATCTTAATAAAGTACCATTCTTATTAAGGCGTTTCTACATTAAAATTAATTATGTACTGTTTATGTACTTGTTCATTTACTTTTAAAACATTTCTATAATTCAATTAATTTTTAACTGTCATGAAAGCATGGTGGAGATAAAAGATAACCTTGAAATTTATTTCACAAAGTATATCAATATGAATGTATTTTTGTATAGTAAAATAGTCATAAAATAATAAAATGTCGGCATCCACATGAAAAGGGAACATTTTTGGCAATATTGGACTTAACTATGGACGACTTCCTTGCAAAATTTGGAAAATTTTGAGCGGCTTTATAACTTTTTTGGTAAAAAATTCGATGAGTTGCAGAATATCAAAGATTAGAAAGCCAAAAACCTCATTTCGAGATAAACGGAATTAAAGATTGTGATACCATTTGATGATAATATATCTGGATAAATTTTCTTAAGCATATACTGATACATATTTATTTGTGTTGTTTATTTATATTATTTCTTTAATTTATTTATTATTGTGCTATAAAAATTACAAAAAGTCCTTTTACAATTGTAAATAAGTCTTCAATTGTTGTTTATCCTCAGGTTTGAGATTGGTGATGGATTTCCTTGGTATGGTTAGTCAAAAATGCTCCTAAAATCCACGAGTGAAGATTGCTATCAACGTTAAATCAGGCAGTTGCTCCTTTGGCAATTTTGCGTTATATTCAGCAATATAATTGTGCGGAGAAATTTCATCAATGACCAACATCAAAAGCGAAACGATTTTTCCAGACAATTCGCCACTCTATTAGACAAAATAGTACTTAATCTATCACTCAAATCTACTCCAAATTTACACTTTTACCTCATAAGTTCTCGGCGAGAGACACAAGCAGTGGCGAAGATTGCTCACTCGACCGAAGGGCGACGAGACAATATTCATTAAGACAACGAAATATGTACAATATTCAATCGTCTCTCCCTACTTATTTCTACGTCGGTTCCCGGCGGCCTTTTTCGAGATTTTTCGGGTTTTTACACTCACATTAATAGCGTCTTTCTTTCACAACTCTCATAATTTTACAGCGCTACACAATTTAATTTATTTATTCAGAATTTTTTAAACTCTAACTCAATAATTTTTTGATCATTTTTAATTAGTCTTGGTTTTTTAACAAATCTACGCAGATAACAAAAGAAGCATTAGGATGTGGTTTAAACTGGGTCGGACAGAAAAGAAGGAGCCATCTCACATAACCGTGAAGTACTGGGTTCACAATATTTGTTTGCAGATCTTCCACATTCATAAATAAATAATTTCATCAAAAGGTTTCGTTTATTTCAATATTCAGAGCTTGTGGATAATAAATTTGATACAAAGCATATAAATTTTTCTTGTTAATTTTTTTTCGCATTTTATATCGTAATGACAATTGAGGAGCCGGGAAGAAGAACCCGAGTAGAAAAATCTTCTGGAACGAATAAAGTCAAGCCTGGCGCAAATTATAAAGCGCTTAGCTTCGCAAGTTTGGAAGGTCTGGTTTGACCCAGTTCTGATTCTAGTTAGAATTTTTAGATTACTACAATTTTTTAATTTGCACCTTCTACTCTCTAAATCTGAATATGGCAAAAATTCCTATTTTCAATTTATTACCGCGGAAATTTCTATAAATTACTTAAATAAATATTTTTAATTGCAACTTATGTAGAACATATTTTTATAAAATACTATAGAAATTTCTATAAATTACTGCATAAAGTTATGTTAGTTACCTTGAAAATATCCATAAATTTCCGTAATAATAATGTTTAATTAAGATTTATTAAACAAAGCACAAATTTTTGACTTTTTGCTGCAAATTGGAAGAGGAAAGTACGCACTTTTGACAGAAATATAAAGAAAAATACTTTGCAAAGAACCGACAAAATGCATCCTTTTTTCTTTAAAGAACCAATTAAATCAAATAGGAGAGACCGGGGCGTAATGGATCACTTCAATTTATTCAAAAGTGGTAATTTAGAGTAATTTTGGTTGGGATTAAAATATTAAATATTATCTTACTAAATCGTAAAATATGCCTTTTTCATTATCTTACAAATGATTAATAAGTACCAATGATAACCCTTTATTAAAAACATAACTAGAAAATAGATTTTTTGAATAAATGGATTTTGCATTTCCCTACAACTTTTTAAATTTTGAAAATTGCATGAAAATGTTTAAAGTTTAAGTTAAATATGTTCTATTTTCAATATTCTTCGTTATAAATGTACAATAGAAACCAAAATGGTTAATATTAAATAATATTTCGTGATCAAAATTATAATTAAATTGCTGATTCAATACGCCCCAGGTGGTGATCCATTACGCTCCGGTCCTAGGCGAAATTGCTTACCTTGCATTTCTCTAAAAACATTGCTCTAGAAAAAAAGTATAAGTGATATTAGGACGTAATTTTTTTTAATTGAAAGCTGAGATGTTAGGCTAAGTGTTCCACATGATGAAATTTTTATTAAAGCAAGAATGACAAAGTTAAGCAACAAAAAGTCAAAAGTGATCCATTACGCCCCGGTCTCCCCTAATTAAATTATATAACTATAAATTGTATCATTTAGGTACTAAAGTAAAAAAAGATAAAGGACACATGTAAAATATTTATCTATTTTATAAAGATTATTATGACATTTTGTTTGCCTATAGGCTGCGTTTTAAATTAACATTTAGAAATATAAAGTTTATTAGAGTGGGATAATATAATAATATGAATAATGATAATAATATAAGAGATAGAATAGAATGTATGTGTCATGAAAATTATGTCAAACGAAATGACGATTTAAAACTGGCAATGGTGACATTTGGATTGTAGCGAGGAGACTAACGAAAAGTTTTCCTTGCCTGCGTGGTGGAGTAACAATAAAGCCAGACAGGACATGAAATATATTTTCACCTCTATTTATGTCTCCAAGCTTAACAGTAGCACTTAACGATCATGTCCAAAGTTTTGGTTTGTTCAGAAGGAGTTGCGCGCAGGATATTCTTCAAGTGTACCATTGTCGAGGTACATTATTCTCGGATTATACTAATTTTCTTCGGTACAAGTTTTAGCCACAAGGGGCTAGAAATAATAAATTAGGAGTAAATTCTGCATTATATGGAAGTATTATAATATTAGACGGTGACATCTCTTGTTTTACTTTTTTACTTTCTTTTTTGATTTTCTTTTCTTTCCTTATGTTTTTCTTTTGATTTATTATCTAAATTTTATTTATCTCTATAGTAATTTAGCCAATTATTATCATTTGGGTGAATTGGCATAAAATAAAATTGACATTTCTCAAAAGTTATTATTTATCTAAATTGTCACTCAGCTAAAGCCTCATCTTGCTGATTTGAATCTATTTTTTAATTTAAAAATTGTTCAATTGTCACTTTATTACAAATCCTAATTCGGTAAAAAACACTATGGTTAAGTATTATTAGTTACATCTGCGAATTTGCAATAGGAAAACTGATCAAAATGACATCAAAGAATGGATAATGGACTGTAAACACCTGATAAATTTTTAATACATCAGACAAGTAAAGGCTTAGGACTCACTATTCAATCAACTATTGCATTGTCCAAAATACTATTACAGATTTACAAATTCCATTACGTTCTAACTGACTTTTCTGAAAAATTCATCGGATTCGCTAGGACCTTAGATTTTGGAAAACTAGTTATTTCTAATGCTAATATAAGTTGGTAAAAACATTGAGCAATTAATTACAAGATGTAGCAGAGAGACATTAACAAAAGAAGTAGGTTAATAGATACTACTTAATATCAAAGCGTTGACTGGCAGTCGGCCTTAGCAGCAATGTAGAATTCAACAATTGAATAACAAATCCTTGCAAGTCTTCTTGCAAAATATAATGCCTTGAAGACTACCTAGGATAGCGTTGTTCCAGACAATCAGATATTGAATAACCTAGAAGAAAGACTTTTGAAAGAGAGAACCGTCTTGCGGGAGACGACGAGACCACATCGGCTTTGGCGGCCATGGGTCTTAAAAGTAACCGGAAATTTACAAAGACGAGTGTGATATCGTAAACGAATAGTGCACGAATACAGCAAAGAAAGAAATTTAATGGTAAGTATTAACAATCCAAAACACAGGATATATCGCTCGGGAAAGTCAAAAACAAAAACACGATAAAGAACTCGAACAAAAAAATAGTAATTCTTAAGACTGTGGTTTTATCGTTACCTCATCTAATAAAAGTGATCATCAAGTAAGTGATCTATTGATTGAAGTGCCATCTCGTCAGCAGGTTGTGTCATTGTTGAATAATAAAATGCAGGATGTCTGTATCGCCGACAGTAGTGCCTCCAGATATATTACATATGAACGAGATTGGTATAGTGAATTCATCCCAGGAACCGGTAAGACAGTTACCCTAGAAGATGACGGGACTTTTGAGATTAAAGGACAAGGGACAGTGCTAATCGAAAAATTGATCAATGATGAGTGGATTGAATCGAAAACGTAATTTAAGTTCCGGGTTTAAGTAAAAATTTATTTTCTATCGGAGTGTGTACAACAAAAAAATTCGATGTTTTGTTTACCGGAAATCGTGTCATATTTACTCGTGAACGTAAAGAAATGGCACAAGAGTATAAGAGAGACAATGAAATCTATTGGATTTTCTTTAGGCTAAGAACACCAAATATTCGCGAAGCTAATGTATCAACAACGAGCCTGCAAGTCTGGCATGAAAGGCTAGGCCACGTTAATAAGAAAACTATTCGAGAAATGGCTACAAAAGGATGTGTAGATGGATTGAAATTCTTGATATAAGTGATTTTTTCTGTGAACCCTGTCAACTGGATTAAAGTCATCGTCTACCTTTAAATAAAGAAGGAAATTCACAAATTCGAAAACCTGGAGAATATGTGCATTCTGACGTGTGCGGGACGATGTCAGTGGAGTCTTTGGGTGGGGCTAAATACTTTGTCATGTTCAAGGACGATGCATCAGGTTTTTGTCAAGTGTATTTTTAAAGCACAAGTCTGATGTGTTGTACAAGTCTGTTTTCAAAAATTTGAGTACCTGAATAAGGAAATGCAGAAATATCTTTCCAAACGAGGAATAATTCTGCAGACAACTGCTCCATGTACACCGGAGCAGAATGGGAAGTCTGAAAGAGATAATCGAACAATTGTCGAGAGTAACAGACAAACGATTGTTTTTCATTCAATCAAACTAACAGACTTAATAATTAAAGAAGCTTTTGCAAGAGAATCAAAAGATAGACAGGGGGTCGATTACATAACTTTTTCCAATTCCACATTCAGATTCCACAGTCAATATTGCGATTCCACTTTCAATATTGAGATTCCATATTCAGATTCCACTTTCAACATTCCGATTCCACTTTTAATATTGAGATTCCATATTTAGATTCCACTTTCAACATTCCGATTCCAGATTCAATATTCAGATTCCACATTTAACGTTCCGATTCTACATTCAATATGGGTAGCTCCATGCCTAAAAAATCAAAATTGTACCCTAGTTCTTCGATTCAGTTAAAACTTCGAAATTTTAAAGTGGAATACATGCCAGTAAAAAGCCTCAATTCGATTTTCAAAAATTTTAAAAACTTTTGGATTTACGAGGTTTTTAAAATTTTTTTGAAATTTTGAAAATGGTATACCTCTAAGGAAAATTGATGACATTTAATGAAATTTTCAGGGAATGCTGATTGTTTATAGACAATTTAAGAATAAATTTAAAAAAAAAAATTTTTTTAAACAAATTATTAAAAAAATAATTTTTAAATAAACAATTTTTTAAAAAATGACATTTTTACTTTTTTTTAATAATAATGATTCGATTCCCACTTATTTCGCGAGTATTTTCCAAAAAAAAATTGATGGAGGGTCTAAAACTTTAGGAAATATTGAATTTTTTGTCCTTGCGCGCAACAGTAAATAGCGCATTTTCCGGCTATACTCTACATACAAACTAACGTTCAAAGTCACCTCTAAGTCGTAAATTTTAACCGAATTCAATTTTTCTTTTTGGAGAATGTCAGGATATAAATTCGTAAGAATACTGTACACTTTTAAAATTTATATTTGTTTAAACAAATTGTTATTATTATTGTTAATTACTAACTTTTTACATATTGTACTTAGAGAGGTGTATTTTTTTCTAATTTTGCAATTTTACCGAACCTAACGTAAATACCGATGTAAATTTAAAACATAACTATTATTGTTTAAGCAAGATCTAAACAAATTATTATTGTTAATTACTAACTGTTTTCAGAACAGTATACTTAAAAGATGCAGTTTTTCTGATCATGCAAATTTACCAAACTTTTTTCATAAGAAGATTTACATTGAAAATAAAATTATATTTTAAAGAAAAATAAGAATAATAATTTATTTAAAAATTGTTTAAATTATAATCCCAAAAAAATTAAATTTGTTTCCTACTTCTTCGATTGAGAAATTGTCACAAAACACACGCAAATGAAAATTGTGAAAACGACTTTTATAATTATTTGTTAATCATAGTTATAAATATTAAATAAAAAACAAATTACCTATATTGAAAGCTTTTGAAATTTCAATATTTTGGAGACATTAAAAATAAAAACACTTTATGGAGTTTACAAAATTAAGTGAAATAAACTTTTAGAAAGTAAAGTAACACAATTAATATTAAATATAATTGTTGTTAATAATTATTCAAACAATTTTCTAACTAAATTTATTTTTTTGAAAAATTTTTTTTTCTTTTTTTTAGTGATTACAAAAATTTAAATTTTTTGAAAGAAAAATAATATAATTAGGGGAAATTTTACCAACCCTGATTAAAAGTTAATTAATAATTAAATAAATTATTATTCTTATTTATGTTTAAATTAAAATTTTATTTTTAATGAAAATCGGCATATAAAAAAAGTTTGTTAAATTTGCATGATTAGAAAAAACTGCATCTTTTAAGTATACTATTCTGTAAATAGTTATTAACGATAATAATTTGTTTAAATCTTGCTTAAACAATAATAGTTATGCTTTAAATTTTCATCGGTATTTATGGTAGTTCCGGTAAATTGGTAAATTAGAAAAAATACACCTCTCTAAGTACAATATGTAAAAAGTTAGTAATTAACAATAATAATAACAATTTGTTTAAACAAATATAAATTTAAAAAGTGCACAGTATTCTTACGAATTTATAGCTTGACATTCTCCAAAAAGAAACATTGAATTCGGTTAAAATTTACGACTTATAGGTGACTTTGAACATTAGTTTGTATGTAGAGTATAACCGGAAAATGCGCTTTTTACTGTTGCGCGCAAGGACAAAATATTCAATATCTCTTAAAGTTTTAGACCCGTAAAACTCGTGAAATAAGTGAGAATCGAATCATTATTAAAAAAATAAAAATGTCACTTTTTAAAAAATTGTTTATTTAAAAATTATTTTTTTAATAATTTGTTTAAAAAATTTTTTTTTTTTTAAATTTATTCTTAAATTGTCTATAAACAATAAGCATTCCCTGAAAATTTCATTAAATTACGTTAATTTTCCTTAGAGGTATACCATTTTTTAATTAAAAAATTTTTTTAATTTCAAAAAAAATTTAAAACCCTCGTAAATCCAAAATTTTTTAAAATTTTTGAAAATGGAATTGAGACTTTTTGCTGGCATGCATTCCACTTCAAAATTTCGAAGTTTCAACAAAATCGAAGAATTACGGTACAACTTCGATTTTTTAGACATGGAGATATTACACCCATATGCAAATTTTACCTGTCAGTCCTATTTCAATTTCAACATTCCGATTTCATTTTCAATATTTAGATTTCAAATTCGAAATGAACTTTTAATATTCCGATTACACATTCCACGTCTAGAGTCCACATTCCAATTTCACAATTATCGTTTCCATTCTACTTTCAATATTCTGATTTTATATTTAATATTACGATTTCACATTACACACTCTGATTCTACATTCTAATTACCAATTTTAAATTTTAATCCTATTTCCTCATTTGCTTTGAAAACTTACTAATTATTTGTAAATAAATAATTTTCCACTATTTCTTTATACCATTTCGATACAATTTTTCATTAATGTTACATAAATTCAACTTAGGAGAGACCGAGGAGGAAAGTAACAGAGGAGGAAAGTAACAACGCTAATATCTTTTAAACAAATTAGCGAAAATACTGAGTCTAAATTTTTTTAGTTAGTAGTACCCCCTAAAACTTCTACATAGTGTTCAAGAGCATTTCCGGTTAGGTGAAGTCCGCTAGTGACGTGACGTTACAAAAATACGTCAAAAGTAAGTTTTCGTTTCAACTTTCAAAACCTCATATTTTTGTAATTACACAGTTTTATAAAATATTTTTTTCAGGGTTTTGTAGCTTAATTATCTATCTTTAAATTGCAATAGTGTATTTCTAAAATACGTGTAATACTTTTGTGTAATTTTAACTTTTTTGTTGAGAAGGAGTGTTAGGAGGAAAGTAACACGTTGTTACTTTCCTCCTCGTTTCAATATATTGTGCATACTTTATGAAATGAGTTAAAAAAATCATATTTATTGTTACAGGTTAACTTTTGTTCGTTAAATGTAATAAATTATAAGTTAATAACTTATAATAAATTATAAGTTAATAACTAATAATAAATTATAAGTTTCTCAAAATGGTATGTTTTAAAAACATTTACCGAAATGTTATGGTGTTATGCATGTTTTTTGAAGATTACTCGTTGAAAGATACACTTTGCTTCTAAAATTTAAACAAAACCGGTAAAAAGTCTTCTTTCTAGAAAAATAATATTACTTCAGGGGCTCCAATTCCCTCACATACCCTTATTTATACATCTGCTAGTTCTCCTATAAACAATTTTGGCTCTTGAAAATATAGTTAAAAATGATTTTGTATTAATGTCTATTTTCTCTTATTATTTTTTATTACAATTATCATTATTATTCACTGTTCTTTTTATTTTATTGTTATATATTTTTATAATTATTTTATTAAAATAGTTACGAAAAATGAAACTTCATAAAATTTTCTGCGAAAATACAAAATTTTCAAAAAATTTACAAAAGCTTTTTTTGTAGGGGAGACAAGGGATAAATCGGACAAGTCAAATATTTTCGAAACCGTGAAGAATTTGAAAATCGTGTAAATAACCTATGAACGCGCAATTTCGTGATGCATATGCTGCATGAGGTTTTAGGGACGTGTCATTTTTCTTGTAAGAATAGTTGCCGTTAATATGTGAAAATGTCATTTCTTGAGGTAAAAGTAAAAAACTTTTTTCTTCATTTTTTTGGGTTTTTATCGTTAAAATTAAAGTGCAAATATCATACGGCCATTTTTCTTTTAGCTCAAGGTGTACTGAGTTTAGTAGAAAAAAAGTTTAATGAAAAACATTAAGAAGAAAAAATATATTACAGGTTAATTATTAGATGACGGTGTGGGGCTGAATCGGACATAGTGATTAAAAACAACCAAATCTTTGAATTCTTTAATTTATTTTATATTAATTAACTATTTTATATTATATTCTTTGCTTAGAACCACTTTATAAATAAATAAATAAAGAATTTATTTTAAAATTCGAATTCGCAAGCGAGTTGCCACAAACAGACAAGCCTGAAAACTGTAATTCATTTTATATTATAATTATTACCGATTTTACATATTATATTATATTCTTTGTATAGAACTATCTACAAATAAATAAAAGAAGAATTGATTTGACTTTTTTACCAAAAAAAAAAATAAAATTTGTATCTCATTCTTTAACCACTTCGGCGGCATGGCGTTCCAATTGGCGTTCCATGAGTAAGTGGCAGAAGCGGCAAAAAAATGCGAAAATGGCGTTCCTACTTGAACTCGATTTCAAAAGTCTGTAGTCAAGTTAAACTTGCAATAATGAAATATTCTTATTATTTGAGATAAATGAAGATGAATAGGACAAAAAAAAATTATTTTTTAGAGATGTTTAATAGTTTTTTTAAGGTTTTAATGTAGCCAATTTTTAATACTTTTTACGATTGGCGTTCCAATATTCAGCCAAAATAGTTGATAATTTTGAATCCGCCTATTTGAATTTTTTTAAATCCATTTAAGATTCATAATCTCAAATAATAAATAACTTTTGGTTTGGTTGACTTAATTTGTTTACAGAGTTCAGGAATAAAGTTTAAATAGGAACGCCATTTTCGCATTTTTTTGCCGCTTCTGCCACTTACTCATGGAACGCCAATTGGAACGCCATGCCGCTGAAGTGGTAAATTAATTGGCCGTGTCGGATTTAGCCCCATGGGGTGTCCGGTTTAGCCCCACCAATTTTCGGATTTTCGTTTTTGAGGCAGTTACCTTCGAAGCAATATATCTCTAAAGCTACTGTACTTTTTTTAAATTGAACAAGTGTGATTTGTAGGTGAAAGTACAAGCTTCAAATCGGTATATTACACTTTAGCAAAAAGTATGTTTTTGTATGAGTTTTCTGGTCAAAGACCAAATCCGTCTAGTTTAGCCCCGGTCTCCCCTATATTTTCCCTGGTAGATTCAAAAGTAGTTTCAGTTAATCTTTATATTTTTTTAGTGAAAAATTCGAATCTTTATAGGATTTAATAAAAATATTTAATATGGAATGGGAATATTGAATGTAAAAAATTAATCTCAATATTAAAAGTGGAATCTGAATGTTGAAAGAGGAATCTGAATATTGAAAGTGAAATCGAAATGTTGAATGTGGAATCGGATTGTAGAATCTGAATGTTGGAAGTGGAATCTGTATGTGGAAGGTGGAATCTGAATATTGAAAGTGGAATCGGATTATGGAATCTCAATATTAAAAGTGGAATCTGAATGTTGAATGTGGAATCTGAATATTGAAAGTGGAAACGGAATGTGGAATCTCAATATTAAAAGTGGAATCTGAGTGTGGAACCTGAATGTTGAATGTGGAATCTGAATATTGAAAGTATGGAATCGGAATGTGGAATCTCAAAATTGAATGTGGAATCTGAGTGTGGAATCTAAATGTTGAAAATGGAATCTGAATATTGAAAGTGGAATCGGGATGTGCAATGTGGAATCTGAATATTGAAAGTGGAATCGGGATGTGCAATGTGGAATCTGAATATTAAAAGTGGAATCGGAAAAAGTTACGTAATCGATCCCCAGATTCGTAAAGGTTTACAAAATCCTAACCAGTAAAAGCAAAACTATTTTCTATTATGCTTTTAAAAAGGCGATTTGTCAAAAATAAAGCGGAATGTCTGAAGCATCTTATAAAATTTAACTTTTTTGACTTCAACAAAACGGAGAAGAACTAGTTTTAAGAGAATCCGATGAATTTTTCAGAATAGTGTCCGTCATATTGGATCGGCCATTTTGAATTTTTTAAATCCAACTTCAGATTAATAATTAGCGGCCCTGAAAACCCACGAGTAACGAGTTTTCGGCGAATCCAATCCACTTTTAAAAGAATTTTATTCATAAAAGGCAATGATCATTATGTAATTGTTTCTCAACTTTGAACTGTTGTAGAAAATAAACTGTCCATTATTGTAAGTTTTGCCAACAACATTTTTTGTGCAAGAGGCCTTAAACTACAACACTGCAAAGTTTCAGAAAAAATTGGCTAAAAGACACTTTCCATGTATTAAGTGCGGGCTCCTTTTCCATGTAACGCTCACGCAAATGTAGCAACATTTGCACAGGAAAAAAGTCGTCTGTTTTTAGAAGCAGACATACATATCATATAGAATTTTTGCACACTGAAAACAAATCTAAATTCAGGATTGCTTCATCACCCTCTGTTTTTTTTAATTGAGAAAACTACCCTTAACCACTTCAGCGGCATGGCGTTCCAATTGGCGTTCCATGAGTAAGTGGCAGAAGCGGCAAAAAAATGCGAAAATGGCGTTCCTATTTAAACTTTATTCCTGAACTCTGTAAACAAATTAAGTCAACCAAACCAAAAGTTATTTATTATTTGAGATTATGAATCTTAAATGGATTTAAAAAAATTCAAATAGGCGGATTCAAAATTATCAACTATTTTGGCTGAATATTGGAACGCCAATCGTAAAAAGTATTAAAAATTGGCTACATTAAAACCTTGAAAAAACTATTAAACATCTCTAAAAAATAATTTTTTTTTGTCCTATTCATCTTTATTTATCTCAAATAATAAGAATATTTCATTATGGCAAGTTTAACTTGACTACAGACTTTTGAAATCGAGTTCAAGTAGGAACGCCATTTTCGCATTTTTTTTGCCGCTTCTGCCACTTACTCATGGAACGCCAATTGGAACGCCATGCCGCCGAAGTGGTTAACTTCAAATTTTAAATTAAAAACAAGTTGCACTCGCACTAAGATCGAGGGTTCCGTACACCAAAAAAAATTGATTTATATATATATTTATATTATGTACACATTTATATATATGAGGCATTCTTTCTCAAGTGGGCCACCCCCTCTCTCCATTACAGATTTAATCCAAAAATCTTTTATAATAGCTCAAATTAAAGGTAAGAATGTCAGCTTTTTAATGCCGTTGGGCCCTTTTTGAAATATTAATTTTCAAATGAACTATAGAGAATTTAATGACAAAAAACACTTTGTCCAATTTTGTTTCATGGTAAAAAACGAAGAAAAAACCAATTTTAAAAATTCTAAAGGGCCTCTAATGTTAAATTAGATGAAAAATTTACAAAATTTCATATTATTTTTTAAAATTAAAAATGGCGAATCCAATATGGCGACCAAAATTTTAAAAAGTTCATAATTTTTGTACAAACTAACCATACAGGGGTTTTTAAGGTCGCTGATGACGAATTTGGTGTTTGTTTTTCAAAATTCAAAATGGCGAATCCAAAATGGCGGACTTAAAAATTAAAAATCAATCGGATTTGTCTAAAATTTGTTATTTGGGGGTTTTTGGGATCGCTGATTACGAATTTGATGTCAGATTCTCAAAATTCAAAATGGTAGATCCAAAATGGCTGACTTAAAAATTCAAAATCAATCGGATTTGTTTAAAATTTGTAATTTTGGGGTTTTTGGGGTCTGAGATTGCAAATTTGATGGCACATTTTCAAAATTCAAAATGGCGGATCCAAAATGGCGGACCTAAAAATATTGGGAATCAATTTGATACGCTTAAAATTTGTTACTCGGGGGTTATTGGGGTCTATGATTAGGAATTTAATATCAGCCTTTCTGAATTAAATATAACGGTTTCAATAGGGTTGATGTGAAATGAAAAATTATTCAGATTTACTAAATGTTAGTTTCTGTGATATTTTAGGGATCGCCCACTGTATATTGAGTGTTAGAAATTCAAATTTTTTAATTGAATATCGCTGACAAATTGTTTTAAAAAATTGGATACTTTATGTGAGTTCTCCTAGCCTCTTTTATTTGGAGTGCATTTTTATATGTATCTACGTTTCGATATTTTTCATTTTGTGATAGATTATGTTTCTCGAGTTTTTCATGTTTTGTATAGGTTGACGAATATGGTGAATCATTTTCACAAAACAAATTACCTTTATTTATTTTGTAAATCTAAGTTTGTTGGGGTCATTTGAGTATCGCTTTATTAATAATTCGGTTTGTGAAATTACTACAAAAGAATGACTTTTTTGTATTTGTGGAATGGCTGGAGCATTTTTAAATCTTGAATTTAAAAATCTCTTTTTTCTATCGTGCTCTACTTTACTATAGAAATTAACAGATATAGTTTCAAATTTTTCTTTTCCCCAATCTATAGTAAAGAAGAGGACGATAGAAAAAAGATATTTTTAAATTAAAGATTTAAAAATTCTCCAGCCATTCCACAAATACAAAAAAATCATTCTTTCGTAGTAATTTAGTAAATCTGAATAATTTTTCATTTTACATCAACCCTATTGCAACCGTTATATTTAATTCCGAAAGGCTGACATTAAATTCCTAATCATAGACCCCAATAACCCCCGAGTAACAAATTTTAAGCGTATCAAATTGATTCCCAATATTTGTAGGTCCGCCATTTTGGATCCGCCATTTTGAATTTTGAAAATGTGCCATCAAATTTGCAATCTCAGACCCCAAAAACCCCAAAATTACAAATTTTAAACAAATCCGATTGATTTTGAATTTTTAAGTCAGCCATTTTGGATCTACCATTTTGAATTTTGAGAATCTGACATCAAATTCGTAATCAGCGATCCCAAAAACCCCCAAATAACAAATTTTAGACAAATCCGATTGATTTTTAATTTTTAAGTCCGCCATTTTGGATTCGCCATTTTGAATTTTGAAAAACAAACACCAAATTCGTCATCAGCGACCTTAAAAACCCCTGTATGGTTAGTTTGTACAAAAATTATGAACTTTTTAAAATTTTGGTCGCCATATTGGATTCGCCATTTTTAATTTTAAAAAATAATATGAAATTTTGTAAATTTTTCATCTAATTTAACATTAGAGGCCCTTTAGAATTTTTAAAATTGGTTTTTTCTTCGTTTTTTACCATGAAACAAAATTGGACAAAGTGTTTTTTGTCATTAAATTCTCTATAGTTCATTTGAAAATTAATATTCAAACTCGAGATTTTTCATGCTGCGCGTTATAAACAATTTTGAAGGTGCCGAAAAACAGTTTTTTGATGACCGTTCTTTCCCATCAAATTGTAGGGGAAAAAATTGTAAATAAAAGTTATAGAGCTCGGAAATACCTTTAAAATGATAGGTCATATGTTAAAATTGGTCCATTTGTTTACTGGCAAATGAATTTAAACCACTAAAAATGGCACTTTCTTATTTGTTTAATAACTTGAACAAAAGTTAACAAATTCTTTTGATATTCTCCAAAAATGTTCCTCTCAAGACCCTCAAGATGTGTGCCAAATCTGAATACGATTCGATAAATAGTTTATGAGAAATTCCATTTGTTAACTAAAAACATGATTTTTTAAAATGGAATTTCTACATTTTTGGCCGGATGAAAATCAATTTTTTTTGTTGGGTTCTCTTCATGAAATGTCAATCTATCAATCACAATTTGTAGCGAATTGAATTTTTACAAAGAAAACTGGTTTTTTGGGGGGAGAAATTTTTGGCTTATAAACAAATGAACACTACATCAACAATTTTTACTTTAACAATTTGTCATAAACGCCATTTGATTACTTATTCTTTCCTGCAAACTTTGCAAAAAAAAATTTTGATCTAGGTCAAAAGGGGAGGGAGATAATTTTTTTATTTCAAAAAATTCCTGAGCCTTTAATTATTAATAATTTTTATTTTTTTCATTATATTTTTTTAGTTGATTAGTCATACTAATTATAAAAAAATCAATCTAAACATCTATGCACTTCTTGTTCGTAAAAAAAATCCTAAAATGTATGCAACGTTTGAATGCAACGTAGAGCAGCCTATTTGCTCTAGGCTGCATAGTGGGAGACATCATCAGTCGCTCGCGCTAAAGTTGAATTCAAACTTTTAAATTCGTAAAAGTTGTCATAACATTCAAACAAATTGATGAATTTTGATCATTTTTTTTTTAAACTGGGCTAAAATTTTCTCAGGAATTCAAATTTTTTATTTGTTTTTTCAAAAATTTATAAATAATGTCAAAAAATTATTAATTAAAAAAATTTTTTTTTTGTTTTTTTATAAAAATTCATTTATTTCAAATTTTTTATTTTTAACTACTTGAATAGTAAAAGAAACACTAATTAATTATTTTTGCATTAAAAGAATTAAGGTTTTTGAAAAAATGCTATTTGCAGAACAATATTATACTAATAATTTGACATATATTTCGAAAATACCTCAATTTTGGGTAAGAAAAAAGTTCTGCGAATAGCATTTTACCGAAAACCTTAATAAATTTGAATTGCTTTTATTATTCGAGCAGTTAAAAATAAAAAATTTGAAATAAATGAATTAAAAAAAAACAAAAAAAAATGTTTTTTAATTAATAATTTTTTGACATTATTTATAAATTTTTGAAAAAACAAATAAAAAATTTGAATTTCTGAGAAAATTTTAGCCCAATTTAAAAAAAAAATGATCAAAATTCATCAATTTGTTTGAATGTTATGACAACTTTTACGAATTTGAAAGTTTGAATTCAACTTTAGCGCGAGCGACTGATGATGTCTCCCACTATGCAGCCTAGAGCAAATAGGCTGCTCTACGTTGCATTCAAACGTTGCATACATTTTAGGATTTTTTTTACGAACAAGAAGTGCATAGATGTTTAGATTGATTTTTTTATAATTAGTATGACTAATCAACTAAAAAAATATAATAAAAAAAATAAAAAATATTAATAATTAAAGGCTCAGGAATTTTTTGAAATAAAAAAATTATCTCCCTCCCCTTTTGACCTAGATCAAAATTTTTTTTTTGCAAAGTTTGCAGGAAAGAATAAGTAATCAAATGGCGTTTATGACAAATTGTTAAAGTAAAAATTGTTGATGTAGTGTTCATTTGTTTATAAGCCAAAAATTTCTCCCCCCAAAAAACCAGTTTTCTTGTAAAAATTCAATTCGCTACAAATTGTGATTGATAGATTGACATTTCATGAAGAAAACCCAACAAAAAAAATTGATTTTCATTCGGCCAAAAATGTAGAAATTCCATTTTAAAAAATCATGTTTTTAGTTAATAAATGGAATTTCTCATAAACTATTTATCGAATCGTATTCAGATTTGGCACACATCTTGAGGGTCTTGAGAGGAACATTTTTGGAGAATATCAAAATAATTTGTTAACCTTTGTTCAAGTTATTAAACAAATAAGAAAGTGCCATTTTTAGTGGTTTAAATTCATTTGCCAGTAAACAAATGGACCAATTTTAACATATGACCTATCATTTTAAAGGTATTTCCGAGCTCTATAACTTTTATTAACAATTTTTTCCCCTACAATTTGATGGGAAAGAACGGTCATCAAAAAACTGTTTTTCGGCACCTTCAAAATTGTTTATAACGCGCAGCATGAAAAATCTCGAGTTGGAAACATATACATATTCATACTACCACCCCACACTATATGAATCCACAATCAGACTTCAGGTATCAATTTTGGCACGAAATGACCACTTTTTTCACAGGGCGACTGGACTATATTTACTCATTAACCAAATTATTTTTTAAATTTCGATTTTATGTAATGTTAAAGCTGAGGAAATGAGCTTTCAAATAATTTTTTTGAGCTTCGTAACTTCAATAGTAAACAAAATACAAAACTTTTTGTAAAGTCTTCAATCGCTGTAGGGTGGGCAAAAGTTATTGAGTGGCACTGTATATTTATATAAAATATAAATTAAAAACTGATTAATCAATTTTTTATTACTTACTTTTATTTTTACTTATATAAGCATAAATTTGTCTCTAAAAAATACAATTTTTTTAATATTGTTAATAACAATGATAATTATTACTTTTAAAATTATTTTGTAACAAAATAGACATAAATTACTTAAATAAACATAAATTTATCTGTAAAAAATTTAATTTTTTTAAAGAAGGACCAGAGTTATCTATTTGTTAATTAACGATATTATTTAAATAAATTGAATTAGGCATTATTATTTATCGGGTGATCATACTAGACTAATTTGAATCGATTTCGATCATGAGGAATGGAAAAATAAAAAATGACCACGATTTTTTTCAAAATTCTTGTAAATTGTTTACTTTGAGTAACAAAAAAATATATATACAATTAATAATTGTAATTAATAGTTAATAATAATAATAATTAATATTAATTAATAGTTTCGGGGAAACTCTCAGAAAAATTATCTCCTTTCATTTAAGACAGAGAACATCAAAATCGGATAAACTTTGTAGGTTCTAGACAATTTGGAACAGAAAAGTGTAAGAATTAGGATTCCCGGGGACTCACATATGGCTGACACTAAAACCAGGTCGCGCTTCCACAAAAATTGCAATACCTCGAAAACTATTTGAGTCTCCATCGATTTTCTTTTTTTAAATAAAAGGTTAAATTATTAGGAATATTTTATTAATTGACAAGAAAACTCAAAAATCGGTCCCGCTCGGGCAAAATATTTTTTTTGTTTTTTTTTATATAATAGTCAGAAGAAACATGATGTCAAGTATAAGTCTTCTAAATTTTATCAAATTTCATTAAAAACTTTCGGAAATAAAAATTTGAAAAAAATCATGGTAGCTTATTTCAATGAGCACTAAAAGAAAAAAAATATTTGAAAAAAATCTGAGATGCAAAAGTCAAATACTGTCCGATTTCGCGTGGAACGCCCCATATATATATATAAATATTATATATATATATATATATATATATATATATATATATATATATATATATAAATATATATATATATATATATATTGAAATTAACATAATATATAAACCTATTGAGCTGAAATTCGATATACATACGTTTTTTTATTACATGTAGATTACAATAAAATCTATAAAAATTTCATTTTAAATTCTTATGTTTTATTTACAAATAACAAAAAATATATATTTTACCTGATTAGAGATAATATTTAAAATAAAGTATTGGATATAAAGTAACAAAAGCTATTTATAATATTAATTATAATAAAGTTTTTAATGATTTGTATTTTGCCAATTTCATTGAAATTTATTTTAATTTAAAATTGGTTCAATATTTTTTTTAATTATTTAAACAATTCTTACGAAATTAAAAAAAATAATTAAACAAAATGGTAATATACTGTTTTAAAATTAGAATTAATATTTTCATTAATTTTTTTATTAATAAATTTTTATATTTTTCTCTTATTGTACTTATGTTCACTAATCAGCTTCGCTATAATTTTCCTGCAATCTACAATTAAAACTAAAGATCCCTACTGAATTTCAGCTCACCAGGTTGTGATTTGTAGATGTTACGGGGGGGACATGGTCATTTTTTGCAATTTTTTCGAAAAATTTCAAATTCTTTCCCTTCCCTTTCGCAAATATGTAGGCCAATCGTGTTCACTATATTTTTCCTGTAATCTGCACTTAAAACTGAATATCCCTACCGAATTTCAGCTCACTAGGTTGTGATTTGTTGAAGTTAAGGGGGGGACAACCCATTTTGCGTGGCTGGGACAGACGCACGAATGATTTTAGAAGGGTTCCGTCAGTACACCTTTGGTGTACGGAACCCTAAAAATTGAATAACAGATTTTTCTTGAAAACAAAACAATAAATTTAACTACTTCTGCTACAATAACTCAGAAAGAATGTCAACATTGCTTAAACACCTTTTGTTTTTTATTAAATCGAAAAAACTACCCCTAAAATGTAAAAATTCAAAAGTATAATATTAACAGTAAAAACCTACATTGGTTTTCAAAACAACAAAATAAATTTATGTACTTCTCTTTTAACATTTCAAAAACAATATAAATATTACTTTATCATCTACTGTGTTTTTATATTGAAATAACTACCCCTAATATGTAAAAATTCAAAATGTATAATAAAAATAATGAAAAACCACATTGTTTTTTAAAATAGAACAATAAATTTATGTATTTCTCTTTTAACAACTTGAAAGCAATGTCAAAATTACTCCATCCTCCTTTGTTTTCTTAAACCTACCCTAAAATTTACAAAATAAAAGTTTAGAGTAATAGAATGAAAAACCACTTTAAAGTTTAAAGTCGTTGTGTTTACGAGATGCTCGCCCCAGGGCGCCTTGAGGCGCTCCTATTGCAAGAATAAGTTAAGACATCAATAAAAATTGCTATAACTTAATTTTTTTAAATATTTCTTTAACCTTTTAACGTCCTGCGGTTTCAATCGAAACCACTTTTGACTTTAAACCATAATAACTTTGACAAAAATTAAAATATTTTTCATTTTCGAAAACCTAATACCTACAAATTTATTCTACTTTGTGAAAAAATTTACAGTGCAATAAAGAATTAACGATCTTTTAATTCTTACAATAATAAAAAAGTATGTTTATGACAAGATACACAACAAAAAATTACAAATAAATCGAAAATTAAATAAAGCTAAGCTAATGAAAATGACCACTTGGGAGTTTTTGAGGTCGCTGATTACAAATCCGATGTTAGTTTTACAAAATAAAAATGAGGGTCCAAAAAAATATCGAAAATTGCACTTTTCTAAAAAAAAGTCGGGCTTTAAAGGGTTAAAAATAGTTTAGAATTTTATGCTACTAACGAATGATTCATTTTTACAATTGTTTTAATGACAATTTTACATACGTACTAGAACAGATTTTTACTATATGTGACTATCTAAAAAGTATAAGTATTCCAATAGGTATTAATTAAAAAGTTAAATAAACCCTAAGATGTAGGCACATTACGCATGCTTCAATCACTGATTTTTCATTTATTATCCTACATGTGGTCATATTGAATCTGACATTATGAATTATAAAATGATTATAAAATTATGAAAACTTGTCCGCCTTATTAGGTCCGCTATTTTAAGTTTTAACAATTTAATAACAGATTTGTAATCCGTGTCCTCGCAAACCCCACAAAAGGGTTAATTGTTTTACATGACAGTGATTAATTTTTTATTCTATTATCTTAAAACATCTATAAGTACTGCATCTATAGCTGTCTCTATGCTATCATTATTCTCAGACAAAATAGTAGCGATTTGACAGAAAATTTTTGTCGATTCGCTAACTCATAGCACTACGGTAGCGCTATGAGTATAGTGATGCATTTGAGCGAGATATACGAGCAATGAGAAAGAATGAGAAAATATCCCATTGTTTTGTTTTAAATCTCGTCTCATCTCATCTCATACAATCGAGATTCTGAAAAGATCGTAAATTTCGATCATCTTTTTAATATTTATGTTATTGTCAAAATTTCCGAATTGACAAATGTTGAAGTTAATCCTTACATCACCATAAATGATTAAAACATAGTTAACCCTTTAACGACCAAATGTGCTGATTTCTAACTTCGATTTAAAACTCTTATTATTGAAAGAAAAAAATTATTAAAAATTCTGCAAGCACATACCCATATGTTTTTGGGGTCGCTCTTTCAAATGGCGTTGTCAAAATTCCCAAAAAGTGCCATTTAACCCTTATTTTTTTCAAAAATACTCAAAAAATACAAAATTTTGGAAAGTAATTTTTTTTAGATCCAATTTTAGTTAGTATATTAATTTTTCCAGGTCACCTAAGGTATACAAAACGTGTTCCCGATAGTTCTAGTTTGAAAATATGCTTTGCGTTTTAAGATTTTTTGTTTTTATTAATTCAAAATGGCGCCTGAAAATAAAATTTTTTTCAAAATTTAACATAGGATGGACAAAATTTTCAAAAATTGTTGAATTCGCTTGAAACTTGTTGCTCGGACGTTTTTGGGGTCGCTGATTACGAATCTGAAATTCAGATTTTCAAAATTCAAAATGGCGGACCGCCAATATGGCGGACGACAAATCTAAAACTTTATCGTATTGTCTTCAAATTTGTTACTTGGGGGTTTTTCCGGGGTCGCTGATTACGAATCTCAATTAAGATTTTCAAAATTCAAAATGGCGGATCCAATATGGCGGACGACAAAATTAAAACTTTATCGTATTGTCTTCAAATTTGTTACACGGGGGTTTTCAGGGTCGCTGATTACGAATCTGACATTAGTGTCAATGGTTTAGTATCAGTGTATCAGTATCAATGTATATAGGTATAAATGTATTAGTATCAATGTATTAGTGTAAATGTATTACTATGAATGTTTAGTGTTTAATGTATAAGTGTCAGTTTATTAGTATCAAGTGTATTACTATCAATGTATAAGTATCAATGTATAAGTATCGATGTATTAAGTATCAATGTATATGTATCAATGTATGAGTATCAATGTATACAGTATCAATGTATAAGTATCGATGTATTAGTATCAATGTATATGTATCAATGTATGAGTATTAATGTAAAAGTATCAATGTATAAGTAATCAATGTATAAATATCAATGCATAAATATCAACCCCCGAGTAACAAATTTGAAGACAATACAATGAAGTTTTAACTTTGTCGACCGCCATATTGGATCCGTCATTTTGAATTTTGAAAAATCTGAATTCAGATTCGTAATCAGCGACCCCGAAAACCCCCGAGTAACAAATTTGAAGACAAGACGATAAAGTTTTAACTTTGTCGGTCCGCCATATTGGATCCGCCATTTTGAATTTTGAAAATCTGAATTGAGATTCGTAATCAGCGACCCCGAAAACCCCCAAGTAACAAATTTGAAGACAATACGATAAAGTTTATAGATTTGTCGTTCCGCCATATTGGGTCCGCCATTTTGAATTTTGAAAATCTGAATTCAATTCAGATTCGTAATCAGCGACCCCAAAAACCTCCGAGCAACAAGTTTCAAGCGAATTCAACAATTTTTGAAAATTTTGTCCATCCTATGTTAAATTTTGAAAAAAATTTTATTTTCAGGCGCCATTTTGAATTAATAAAAACAAAAAATCTTAAAACGCAAAGCATATTTTCAAACTAGAACTATCGGGAACACGTTTTGTATACCTTAGGTGACCTGGAAAAATTAATATACTAACTAAAATTGGATCTAAAAAAAAATTACTTTCGAAAATTTTGTATTTTTTGAGTATTTTTGAAAAAAATAAGGGTTAAATGGCACTTTTTGGAAATTTTGACAACGCCATTCGAAAGAGCGACCCCAAAAACATATGGGTATGTGCCTGCAGAATTTTTAATAATTTTTTTCTTTCAATAATAAGAGTTTGAAATCGAATTAAGAAATCAGCACATTTGGTCGTTAAAGGGTTAAGATTAACGCCATTACTGCAGATAAACAAATTCCTCATCATCATAAATTAGTCTACAATTGTTATAAAAACAGCAAATTTTATTAAAAATATTTAATAAAATTTAAAAACAGGCCGATGAAAGTAGAATTAAATTATACTTTTTGTTAATAATTAAAATAAATAATTAACACATGATGAGAAGTTTCGTTACTTTGCGTCGAAAATCTTCGACATTTGCTGCTTTCAAAATTAATATTATGAAAATAAAAATATAAAAGAACACAAAAATAGTTTTAATATAATATATATGTATGTATTATAACGTTCCACTTATTTTTTTAACTATAACCAAATTTTTTTTTATGAGGCGAATTTAGCTTTGCTTCAAACTTCATAAAAACAAAGACAATTATTTTGACAAGAGGTTAGGCTTGAACGTTATCTACACTTTGACTTTAATTATTTTGAGAATTTACGATAAATTATTTCTTTTAGCGCCAGGAGCGGGACTCTGAGTTAGCGCCACTATAATAGCGCCACTATAATAGCGCTCACTATAATAGTGCCGTAGCGCCACTATAATAGTGCTCACTATAATAGCGCCACTATAATAGCGCTCACTATAATAGTGCCATAGCGCCACAATAATAGTGCTCACTATAATAGCGCCACTATAATAGCGCTCACTATAATAGTGCCATAGCGCCACTATAATAGTGCTCACTATAATAGCGCCACTATAATAGCGCTCACTATAATAGTGCCATAGCGCCACTATAATAGTGCTTACTATAATAGCGCCACTATAATAGCGCCACTATAATAGCGCTCACTATAATAGTGCCATAGCGCCACTATAATAGTGCTTACTATAATAGCGCCACTATAATAGCGCTCACTATAATAGCGCTCACTATAATAGTGCCATAGCGCCACTATAATAGTGCTCACTATAATAGCGCCACTATAATAGCGCTCACTATAATAGTGCCATAGCGCCACTATAATAGTGCTCACTATAATAGCGCTCACTATAATAGTGCCATAGCGCCACTATAATAGTGCTCACTATAATAGCGCCACTATAATAGCGCTCACTATAATAGTGCCATAGCGCCACTATAATAGTGCTCACTATAATATTATTTATAATACTATAATACTATAATACTATAATACTATAATACTATAATACTATAATACTATAATACTATAATACTATAATACTATAATACTATAATACTATAATAATATTTATAATAATAAAATTTTAAAGACGCTATTATACTGAGCGCTATTATAGTGAGCATTATTATAGTGGCGCTATGGCACTATTATAGTGAGCGCTATTATAGTGAGCGCTATTATAGTGGCGCTATTATAGTGAGCGCTATTATAGTGGCGCTATTATAGTGAGCACTATTATAGTGGCGCTATGGCACTATTATAGTGAGCGCTATTATAGTGAGCACTATTATAGTGGCGCTATGACACTATTATAGTGAGCGCTATTATAGTGGCGCTATTATAGTGAGCACTATTATAGTGGCGCTATGGCACTATTATAGTGAGCGCTATTATAGTGAGCACTATTATAGTGGCGCTATGGCACTATTATAGTGAGCGCTATTATAGTGGCGCTATTATAGTGGCGCTATTATAGTGGCGCTATTATAGTGGCGCTAACTCAGAGTCCCGCTCCTGGATATTTTACTTGAAAATATTCAAAGGATTAAGTTAGTTAATTTTAATTATTTTGCCATACTAATTCAGAAATTATTAGAAAAGTTCCTAATGAACCGCGTAGAGGGGAGGAGTATGGAGATCAACACAACAATTAATCAAACAGTCACTGAATTTATTTATTGTTTTTAATAATTAATATTTATTCAATTAATTTTTCTTTAAATTTAAAGTTTATCTTTAACAATAATTATATTCGGCTGAAGGCCGAATTTTTGAATTTATTTTACCGCATGATAAAAGCGGTGACAAGCATCACTTTTCACTATGACAATTTTCAAATTTATATTTGCCAATGTGTCGAGAAGTTATAATTTAGAATTCCTGGGACTCACCATCGAGGCGACGTCGACCCCGCATGGCTCATTGTCCAGACATCTCGCACTATTTATTATTATTTTTGAATTACTTTAGAAAATCTTGAATGGCGTGATGTGTCTAATAGAACTATCAAAACGAGAATGAGAAATATGGCCGTGTGTCTGGATACGAGTGCGTCGCTACGCGCGCGCTTCTTTATAGTTTTTCTGGGTGAGTCTTCGTCGAACTAATATTTTTAACAATCTATCCTTATCCACGCGGGATAAATTATCCGCCACCGGTATTGCAGAGCGCCCATTTATTGGTCGCTGTAGTTTACTCCGCGTCGGCCTTTGTTTCAAGATAGCCGCAGTGAGTGTTTTGACAGGATCAAAACAATGAGTAATTTTCGTCTTCCTGGTGCTCTTGAATATTCGGGATTCACATCCAAATATATGCACCAGGAAGCACTTCCCCTGTTGGCTTCGACCAGTGACAGCGCTTTTGATAGTCAAAAAGACTCCGACATCCAGCGAACATTTTCTCGATGGCTATGAAACAACAAAATACGAACGGCAGAAAATATTCCAATTCCGAGTTATTCATGATAGTTGATCTGACGAGTTGGAAAAATTTTATTTATTAATTTCAATTATTTAATTAATTAAATTTTCCAAGTATAATCTTTTGATTTTATTAAAATTGTAATTTTCAAAATACTAATACTAATTTATTTCGTTTTAGGAAGGAAGATTCTCGTTTTGATAAATCATTATCAAAACATTTAATTTTTAATTAATAATTTTAATAAAATTTAACTAATTTTAAAGAGAATTATTGTGCGAGGCGAAATGCCACGTCACAGTATTCAAAATAGATATAAAATATATGAATAGATAAACATAAAAATTTGGTTAGGAAACTTCTCATAAGGCGACTGGTGGAGAGTAAACACAAATTTTGCTCGAAATGATAACGAAGGATAATAATGAACACAATGCACGACACTTGAAAATTATTTTCGGTTTAGTAGATAAATAAATACTTGTGCATTTAAGATAATTTTTAATTAATTAAAAACAATAAAAATTAATAAACTTTTAAAAATAAGTATATAAAATTATATTGTATTAATTAGATAGTATTGCTTAATATAAAAACCTGTAAGCATACAATTTTTTATAAATTTATTCGATTTTTCATTTATTTAGGGACAGTTGCTATCATGAGAACTTACACGGAGAAAATGTGGAAGTACTGAGTACTTTTTTCACAGCACTGGTTACTGTGTGGATTAAAAAATTAACTTTGGAAGTTCTGAATGATATTCGCATAGTACTCACTACTGCGAAGAAAGTAATTGCTACTTTTCTTGCCAGTTATCAGAATTTTGGCGCACATTAGTAAACAACAAAGTATTCAAAGATGTGAATATAGTAATGAATGTTTTGCTAGAAGTAATGAATTTTCACAGCTCTCAGTACTGCGTAAAATTATTTTTGAAAATTAGTAGATAAAAGAACGCTTAACCTTGAATTATAAAATAGATAATTTCCTACAAATGATTAAAAATAGTTTAATCAATTAAATGATTAATAACTACAAATTTTAAATTCAATATGTATTCTTGTTTCACGATACTTTTATAATTTAACGAAAATTACGTTTTATTAAAGGTTCAGAACAATAAGCTTTTTAAAGAAAACGACAGAGTTATGTAACTGTTATTTAATAAAATAAGTAATATTTTTTAAAACCATTGTTTTAGAAGAAAGTCCTTAACTTATTGTTTTTTCCTTATAATTAAATTTAGTTTCTATGTTTATAAAAAATAAATATTTATTAATTTAATTATTTCAAGTTATAATTTTAACTTATAGAACAAATTTCAGAGTTTTTAGATTCTTTAATATGTTTTAAGTAATATTTACATTTTATATCAATTGCATATTAATTGTTCGAATAAATAAATAGAAAAAATAAAGTTATAAGTTTAATTAAAATAGGCATTTTCTATAGTATACCAATTTAAAAAAACCGGGCAAGTGCGAGTAGAACTCGTACTAAAACCGAGGGTTCCGTACCCTCCATAAAAATTTCTAATTTTTTTCTTACAAAAAAATTTGAGTTTTTCGCTAAAGAAATTTGAAGATCAATTCTAATCATGTTCGCTATATTTTTCCTGAAATCTACACACGAAAACACATAAAATAAGCAAAACTGCAGTCCAATAGGCCAAGAATTGTGAAAACCAAGGGGAGGGTACACACTTTTTTTTAAAACGAAATTTTTTTTTAGTTTTTTGCAAAAAAAAATATGAAGATGAATTCCAATAATTTTTTCTGTATGTTTGTTGAAATCTGCACGAAAAAACAAATAAAAATGTATAATGCCAGTCCACTAGATTAAAAATTGAGAGAACCAGCAAGGGTTAAAGTATTTTCAATTTTGCAAAAAGAGATTTTAATTTTTCGATGAAAACACCATGAAAATAAATTCTAATCACTTCCGCTATATTTTTCCTGTAATATATGCGTAAAAACGATAAGTATGCCAATTTTCAGCTCTCCAGGTAAAAAAATGTAGGCGCCAGGGGGGGGGGGGTATATGGATTTTTTTCGAAATTTTAAAAATTTTTAACTATTTCGATAAAAACAGAATGAAGATCAATACTAAATATGTTCGCTATATTTTTCCATTAATCCATTTTTAAAAATATATATGCATACCAATTTTCAACTTTCTAGGTAAAAAACTGTGAGCGCTAGGGGGGGTATTCACAGTTATATAATTTATTTGCAATATGTATTTTTCTAATAATTTTTTTTCAAACATTGTTTCTAATGCATAAGTGTTTTGCCATAATTAAACACAAATTTTTTAAACACACCAGCATTTAGAATAAAATATATGTTGCCAGTCCTAAGCCTGGGTAAAGTGTGAAGGAAAAGATTTTTTACATTAATAAAGAAAAACAATGTTTAAAAATATATTGTTAAACTGTTTATAATAATAATATATAGGTATATGATTAATAAATGTATTAATACATTTATTAATGGGGCGAGCAGTAAAGGTCATATCATCTTTTTAAATACACTGATATAGGCGCTGCTTAGTTAGCGCAACGCACAAAAACTCATAGCGCAAACTTCAAAAATTTTTTTCTCAAAAACACCAAAAAACACTTCTTTAAAAATTTAACCACTTATTATGGAAGGTTCAAATTTTAAGAAAATAATTTTTCTAGAATATTCCATGATATCCTTCACTTTTTTTAACAATAAAAAATTATTGTTTAAACAAATTATTGAAAAATTAATTTTTCTTAAATTTTTTTTTAATATTATAAAAAAGTGACGTTTTCTCTACAATTTTGAATAAATGACTTTTTCTTGTAGAATCAATAGTTTTCGAAATAAAAATTCTCTAAAAAAGTCATTTTTTTCAGTTTCCGATTTTTCATATCTAAATATCTTGCAAAAAAAAATTTTTTTGCAAAACTGTTTGGCACAGTTATTTAGTACCCCAAGTACTACAAAATTACGAACTTTAAAAAAAATCGGTGATCCAACATTTGCTTTTCGTATGGAACTGCCCTTATCAGTTTATCATTTTCAAGCTCACCTAAATAACTAAGTGTCGTATCAAGAATTTTAAGAAGCTCAAAAAACTTTGTCAAAACCTTTTCTAATGGAATGTGTTGAACAGTGATATATTCTACGGGTCTGCTCTCGCTTTCTGAGCTTTTTGGAACTTTAATTTTGATTTCATTTGGAGGAATGTAATTACCTATTTTTTCTAAATAATTAAAGCGCTGAAGCTCTGTTGTAAATCCTACAAAAGGATTCTGCACTTGAACCAATAATGATTCAAAAGAAGCTACGTTTTCAGGTGATTCTCCAAGAAATTTTAATCTTTCTGTCAACTGTTTAAATAACAAAGATATTGCAGGCTGTTTAATAAAGTTATTAAAATAATCTAATATATGACCAACACGTTCTCGTGGTAAATCCAATAAAGCATACAAATCACTAACCAAAAGTGAAGTTTGCTCTGATAAATAGTGTCGTAAAGTATTCGAGTCCATTTTAACTTAAAATACAAAATTTTAAATAATTGAAAATTCAGTCAATTTTAAAAAAAGACAATGCTTTTAAAACTTTCGAAGAAAACTTCACTCCATATGTTGGTACTTGAAAGCAAACTTTCTGAAGTAATAGCCAAACGTTAGCCACACTTTTGGGGATATTTAGATCAAAATCGATAAAAATCTTGAAACATAAAGTTAAAGCTTCTATGACTGTTTCGACTTTGTATTTAACATTGCCAACGGCAGCATAATATTCTTCAGGCGATAAAAGTGGTCCAACTATAATTAAAAATGGACTGAATGCTTCTTCTTAATATAATTGATTCCGTTTTGAAATAGCTTCATCTACATTAGTGTTGTCCTATATAAAAAATCGCAAAAATTGTAGCAGAAATTTTGAAAGGGAACACAAAATTTTTAAAATATTTTTATATTTGCTATATAATTTTTTAAAAACTACTAACTTCCAGATGAAGAATAAATTTTTCTCTTTCGGCTGTTCCAATTGTCTTTTCTTCGTCACTTTCAAGCTTAGCCTTCTTACTTCGTCTCTTAGTCGACAGTAGTTTTGCTTTCTCTAATGGTTTCCAATCAGGGGATTTAATTGCCCAGGGAAGAACCATCAATATTGGTGTATCTTTTTGATCTATAAAGTCAAAAATTTTTTTTTTTATTTTTAATGAATTTATTATTGGATGTTTTTTATTTATTTGTTATTAATTATTTATTTTTATTATTTATCATAATTAGTTATTTTTATTATTTATTATAATTATTTATTTTTACTATTTATACCAATTATTTATTTTTATTATTTATTATAATTATTTATTTTTACTATTTATTATAATTATTTATTTTTATTATTGATTGTAATTATTTGTTTTTATTATTTCTTATAATTATTTACTTTTATTATTTCTTACAATTATTTATTTTTATTATTTATTATAATTATTTATTTTTATTATTTGTAATTTATTATCGTGACTCTTTTAAATTGATCTTACCATCAGTAAAAGTGTTCAAATCTGTGAGAATAGTATTTATGTCATCGCCAGGTATTTTTTTCGATTAAATAAAGTTTTTCATTTGTTCCCGAACTAATGGCCATTTTTCGCTCAAATTGTTTAAACCAGGATGCTTTATTTCAAAATCAAGGTCAATCTTAAAATTAAAATTTATCTCATGAAATATTAAATTATTAAATTTATTGTAGAATTTTGTTATAAAACTAATGAACTAACAAGCTCCGGCCACAGTAATTCTTCCAACAGACAAGGATAGTCTTTAAATTGACTAAATTCACTCAATTTTTCAGCTTGAATATGAGATTTTCGAATAATGTATGTATTTTTCCAAACTGTCAGAATAACCTCTCGATTTGAAAATTTATCGCGAAGAAGACTCAATTCTGCATGGACATTGACTAAAAAATATTTTAACAATTACAGCAGGAAATTATAAGAATATTATTTATGTTAATAATCAATACTGTTACAATAAAATAAATGTACCTTCATCTGGAAGGACATATTTATTAGGTGTATTTTCAGATAACGGAAATTGTAGAAATTTGTATTCAACTAACAATTTTCTTACGTAGTTGACTCTAGAAAGAAGTTTGCCACAAGCCCCTAATGATTTTCCAGCCTCTTTCCGAGCAGGAGAGTAAAAAATTGCTGAGTTTAAATTAAACAATGCGTGGATCTCATTTGCTAGACTTACTAAAACTGATGAAGGAATCCTTAAATAATATTAAAAGAATGAAAATGTTTTCAGATATTAAGGGAAATATAAGTAACTAAATAGTTACTATAGAAATCAATGTGTAGAATGCTTACTCTAATTTTTGCAAGGGATTTAATGCAGTTACTTTTTCTCTTTTAAAAATTATTGAAATTTCTCTATCTATAATAACTCGAGTTAAGCTTATAAACCATGACTCAGGTAAATTATCTGAATCTTTCAAATTTTGATAAGTTGATAAAATTAATTGTCCTTCAAACGAACTTTCCAAAAAAATTTTAAATTATCCCTACAGGGAATGTAATTTACATTATTAATGTCATTAATTTTTTTGAGGCAGTTGGAGCACGTAAGATAAAAATAATTAAATTCTATAAGTGGCGTCGATTCAAAAACTGATTGACTTATAGTGTTATTAGAGTCAGACAAATTAACTTCATTTATTGTATCGTCCCTTGAAAAAGATCCTAATACGGATGAAGTTTGAGTTTGCAATTCCGACATAACTTTAAAATAAGAAAATAATAATTAAAAGTAACAATACTTTGCATTTTTTTAAAATTATTTTACAAATATAATTTTACTTTAAATAATAAATAGTTTAATAAACTAAAAATAATAATAATTTCAATCAAATACTTTTTAATAATTATATATTTTAATTTACATCGTTTTAATTAAAATATTAAAGAGAAGAAAAGTCATTCAGAGAAAGTGAATAAAAATTAAAAATAGATTTATGCATATACTAATAACAAATCAAAAGCTTATGCAAAATATACTTATCTGCGACAATTTTATAAAATGCAAATTATTAATATTCAAGAACCAAATAATTTATTTCTTACTTGTACTGCTTTCTTGTATTTATATTTCTTTTTAACCATGTAGGTTAATTCAAAGTTTTGACAACGATAACAAATTGTAAAGTGTATTATTCCTATTTCAAAACAAACGTTCTTTTGTTTTTTAATATTAAAAAATAATTTTTCCCAGCACTGAGAGCTGTGAAAAATGTGCCAAAATTCTGATAACTGTCAAGAAAAGTAGCAATTACTTTCTTCACAGTAGTGAGTACTATGCGAATATCATTCAGAACTTCCTAAGTTAATTTTTTAATCCCCACAGTAACCAGTGCTGTGAGAAAAAGTACTCAGTGCTTCCACGTTTTCTCCGTAAAGTCGATAATGAGACGATCAAAACAAACGAAATATTGAAATTCTCAATTTGGATAATTCAAGAAGACTAGAAACAGGAGGTCTAACTCCGGTAGTGGGAGTACGTAATGGTTTGGTTTTCAGAAAGAGGCTGATAAGTTATGAGCCGCAGTAGCCTTCTGCGCATATTACCTACAGGTGGTAATTAAAAAAATAGATATTAATTTTATCGATTCATATACGTCAAAAAACAATTTTTCGATTCCGTTGTAAAAAGGTTTGTTAAAATGCTATTAGTAAGTGAACGTTTAGGGATGTATTAACTATTTTAAGTCACATGATCTTTAAATATGAAATAGAAATTTTGATAATTGATTAATAACTCTATTAAAAATATGCTTATTATTATAAGCATAACATAACGCTTGCAAGATTCTACACAGTACACAGCACAGCACGAATTTTAAAGCCGGTTCTACACTAGATGCACGATACGACTTGTGTGTCCTCTCTTCAATACTATCTTTTCCTACGTGAGGTGGGGTAAGCATTTGGTAGACGGAGCAGAGGGGGCACACGCGTCGTGTCGTGCATCTAGTGTGGAACCGGCTTCAAGGCACGGCACAGGTGGCAGGTATCAAGTCAATCCCTGATTTAAATAATGAATTAAAACTTCATTATGCTTGAAAAATGCAAGTTTTATTGATTTAATTTGTGTTACAGTTAATTCTTTAAATTTTTTTGAATAATTATTTGATACGACATTTAGCATTCTCTCAAAAAAATCGATATAAGTTCTTTCAAAAATTTGTTTCTCCGCTATTGTCATAATTTTCTCAAACCTAATTGTTCAAAGAAGAATTCTTATGTTTAGTTGAATCGATTTATTTGTTTGGTTCTCTGTAAACAGACAATTACAAATAAGTACCCCATTTTGCCTTATTCTCACCTGCAACATTTTTTTAAGTTAAATATTGGGTAAATAAAAAGTGTTTATAAAAGGAAACCATATCAAAGAAGAAATTGCTTTTTAAGCATAAGAGACATGAGATAATATCAGTATAAAGATCGTCTTACAAGACTTTTTTGACAAGAAAATCCCACGATGGAACAAGAGCAGTAATGCCTAGCTAATATGATTGTCGAAAACAAGAGGGCATGAATATAGTTAAATAAGAAAGCTTTCGTACATAATATAATGTTCGCATTCTAATATAGGTTTGAAAGTATATACATGAAACCTTTATGTACACATACAAGCCTGAAACCCAAAAGCGAATAAACCCAGCAATCTTGGCTCCATTCTCCTTTACTTTATGCTGGGTCTTATTAAATTCCATAGTCGACAAGTATCGTTTGGGATGATGACGATGTTATTTGTGCTTATGATCAATATCGTAACTCTCCATCGCTATTTCGAGGATTTTATTATTAATCACAATTTAATTTATGCCTCCGAGGGCGTAATTTTCATTCAACCGGCTACATTACTTCTTTGACAAATTTTGCATTGTTGAGGAATTTCATACTTTTATACATCAACTATTTTCATTGCTATTATTATTACTATTTATTACTATTATAATTATAAGTATTATTATCATAGATCAATATTGTGCGGCAATTTGTCCTCAACAACTTTCAATAAAAAAGTTTCTGATATTTTTGCGTAAAATATATGTTAAATATACGTTAATATATGTTAAGTAGAAGATAAGTTAAAGTAAACATAAAACAAGTAATTTAGCCCCAGGGTGCGTTTTAGCTTTAACAACAAATATAAAAAGGCTGATTAAAAATATTTAGCAAATACCTTAAGGTACATCTTCAGAGGACCCAATTTTTAATTAAATGAAAAAACATTGTCTTGGATTTTTTTCAAAATTTTACTAAATGTTAGGGCAAATGTGCTTTAAATGTCCTGTAAGTTTCATCTTGGGATCTCAAAGGGATTCGGAGTAATAAAATAAAACGTAACCACAAATTACGAACATATTCCTCAACTGCCAAGGTAAAAAAATGAATTTTCTCTAAACTTTGCTAAAATGTTACTATTATTAGTGGAAGTGTAAATATTAATTTTTTTTAATTTGATAAAATATTTTTTGAGTTATGAAGTTTCAAATTTTGGATTTTTTTGAAAATATCTTTTTTTCTATTTAATATATTGATAAGTAAAATTAATCAAATTGAAAGTATGAATAGTGATTTGTAAAGCGGCTTTCACGGGCTAGAAGCTGGTGACCTTTTTTCTATAGGCCATGTAAAAATTAGAGTGGGACCATGAAAATTTTTGATGAAAATAATAATTTATCATTATTTTACATAGAAAATAATGATTTATAATTATAATTTCTTCAAAAAGTTCCAGTGTCCCACTCTAATTTTTACAAGGCTTATATGAAAAAAAGTTAGCTTTCGATTGGGATAGGTTACGAAAAAATAAAATCACCGATTTTGAGATACAGTAGAACTTAGTTAATACAATGTTGTAGGACCCGTACTAAGAATGCGTCTTATGCGGGAAAACGTATTAGGTAGGATATAAAAAGTATAATGTTTAATTGCAGAGACTACCATAAACGAGCGTCTTAAGCGGGAAATCGTATTAACCGGGATCTACTATATATTGAAATTAAGAATTTGACCTTGAATTTCAAGGTTAAATTGACAGAAAACAACTTTTTTTCATCACCAGCTTCTAGCCCGTGAAAACCCCTTTACAAATCACTATTCATACTTTCAATTTGATTAATTTTACTTATCAATATATTAAATCGAAAAAAAGATGTTTTCAAAAAAATCCAAATTTTGAAACTCCATAACTCAAAAAATATTTTATCAAATTTAAAAAAAATTAATATTTATATTTCTACTAATAATAGTAACATTTTAGCAAAGTTTAGAGAAAATTCATTTTTTTACCTGGACAGTTAAGGAATTTTGCCCCATATCTTCGTAATTTGTGGTTACGTTTTATTTTTTTACTCCGAATCCCTTTAAGATCCCAAGATGAAACTTACAGAACATTTAAAGCACATTTGCATTAACATAGTAAAATTTTGAAAAAAATCGAAGACGATGTTTTTTCAAAAACGGATTTTTAATTTTTCAAAATTTCAAAAAAAAAAAATTTTTTTTAGAATTTTTCTTTTTTATATTAATTGTATCTTAAAATATACTTAAAACCAAAGAAATTCTTTTTTTTAAATCCAAAATCAGTTAATTAGAACCAAAGTTATAGCACTTTTTTAAAAAAAGACAAAAATTTTGAAAATGCCATATTTTTGGTAATTTTCAAAATTCTGAAAAAATATTTGGTGGAGTTGTTTATCACTATAAAAGTTATAAATTTTCAAAAGTACAGCCAAAGCCCAACAAGTCATGAAAATAAATGTGTTGAACTGACGTGGAATCCACCCTTAATAAAATTTAACAATTTACGAAATGTTCAAGTAACATAATATTACATTAATTAAAACTTCAACTTCTGCATTAATCTTTAATAGAAATAACGATCCTTATATTATATTTCAATTAATGTCATATTAAAATTGATTTTAAATTTTTTGAAACTTTTTTTATGCTTCGAACAGTTCTTAAGAGGTTACACCACTGTAAATGCCTCAAAAAAAGGTTTTTTCAGGAATTTTTTTTTTAATGGAAGGAAAGAATATATAGTTATAATGTTTTAGCAAGTTATTGACTGTATATTCAAGTAAAAAAATTACAAATTTTTATTAATAAATATTCCAAAATGGCGGCACAGGAACCATTTTAATATTGCATACTATTTTCCAGGAGCTCTGCGGCAAGCAGTATAAGTAATGTAAATTTCAGTCTAAAAACAAATAAAAAAATTTTCTTAATCTACATGAGAATAGCTACAGAAATACGTAGGGGATTTTAAAAATATTGATTTTTGTGTAATTGGCAAGCATTTGAAGAAAAAACTCATTTTTTGAGCAAAGAAAACGACACTTAATTGTTTATAATAATTGTGTAAATTAACTTATCAAAAAACCCCTACGTATTTCTGTTCAAAATTTAATTTTAAAAATGTAATAAAAAAGCCCGATTAAAAATATTGAAAATTGTTTGAGTTATACTGCTTGCAGATTTCAAAAACTGTGTTTTGAGAAAAACGCGTTAAAAGAGCAACACCACTACAGCGGGCTATAAGAAGCATTTGTTTAATAATTTTTTTTAATGTAAGGAAAGGAAATATAGTAAAAATATTTTAAGTAATTATTAACTTACATATTCAACTTAAAAATTACAAATTTTAATTAATAAATATTCGAAAATGTCCGCACTGGAGCCATTTTTGTAATGCATGTTTTATGTAAGTTAAAATTCTTTTCCGGTAAAAAAGCTTGAAATTTCAATGAAATCGATTTCAGGCATGTAAAAATCCTTTTCTTCCTTATTCTAGAAGGTTCAAACAATTTTTTAAGTTAGTAAAAAAATTAAAATTTTTTTTTAATGTCTACAGTGGTGTAACCCCTTAAATAAAGTTAGGGGAGAGTAGGCTACATTGAACCAGCGTCAACAGTGAACCACTTTAATTTTCTAAGAAATAACTAAGTGGAGTTTTTTCTTATTTAATATATAAATTGAGTACCTGCATGCAACAACTCGCCGAGTGCTCTGCTGAATTCTTTCAATTCAGTCAAACATACGAAAATGTGAAAAAATAAAAGTTGTAAATTTTAATTTTTGAACACTACTAAGGATTTTGTGTTTAAAAACTAAAATTAACAACTTTTATTTTTTCACATTTTCGTATGTTTGACTGAATTGAAAGAATCCAGCAGAGCACTCAGCGAGTTGTTGCATGCAGGTACTCAATTAGTATTAACGAAAGCGACTACGTCCAAAAATTTCGAGCACGTAGGTTTATTATTTACAAAGAAAAACGAAAAAAACTGTTTTTCACGTACAAAACAAAAAATTTTGTGGAAATATAATGAATTTTTTTTATTGAAATAGGAAGTTTTAAAAATTAGTAAACTTGTGGTTTATGTCGCTTAGGGTGTCAACTTCAATATTCCGATGTGATAAAGAATTTTAAGCCTTACATAAATTTATTATAAACAATTTTTGTTGTGAATGTCATGTAAATGCAGTGAGTGCGGCATCATTGAACCACCCGAAAAAGGAAAGAATTTTCAATTTTAAGAGTGGTAAAGTTGTCTGCTCTACTAATTAGTAAGAAAAATACTAGAAGACATGCTTTCATCACAATTGTGAACGAGATAAACTCAAACTGTCACATTACCTACCTAACCTGACATCAAAATATATTAATCTCCTATATTAACAAATAATAACTCTTTAATAACAATTTTCTATTTTTTTTGAGTGAAAAATAATATTTTTTACAATGTGTAAGTGGAAATATTATTTTTGAAGTAAATTGTAGTGTTTTATTAAAGGTGGTTCAATGTAGACACAGATTCTTCAAAATAAGAAAAGTGTAACTTGTTAGAAAAAAATTAAATTTAATTATTTAATCATAATAATTTGTGTTTGTAACGTGTATATTAACTAAAAGAGTACTTCAGCTTAATGTTGATACAAAAACCTGATCAAAATTTGTAAAATTTAATTAGTTCTTGGACTTTAGAAAATACTCGGTTCAATGTAGCGTACCCTCCCCTATTTGTCTTTGCAATAATCGCAAATAAGGAAAGATCAGCACCTGCACATGATTCATGGGCCCATAGATGACATGAAGCAGGTACTGATACTCTGCTGATATAGAAGATTTCTCTTAATTGGATACACCATTGCCATGTAGCTGAGCAAATATGCCCAGACCAAAGTGAGACATTACGCACCGGAGGTGTTTGTTGTATATTTTGTTATTTTTATCAATACCGTAAGTATTAGTCAAAATTATATAATATAATATGTGAGAATTGACCATATTTATGTCAGTACCAAAAATATATTTTTTCAAGTGTACTATTGACCTTTGATATATTTTCTTTTTAACCTAAATTCTGAGGTTATTTTAAGTCTAGAATAGTGAACTATTTTTTTATGTTATATAAGCGAATGTCGAAGATATATATTAGATAAATAATTTTGTGATATATATATATATATATATATATATATATATATATATATATAGTTTCCGGTGTGCGATAACAAGTTTTCTTGCTGTACAATGAAGAAAATTGTGATAGAGAAATCATACATAAGAAGTGATATCTCTATTTGTAAAGTGATGTCATTTGCAACGGAGAAAACAGGGAAAACCTTCCCATTTGTGCGAGGTGTGTCGAAGTGCTGAGGAAAAAACAAAAAAAAGAGAGAGAAAAAATGAGTAAAAAAAATGTCAAATGAGAGGAAAAAAGATGTAGAATGAAGGAATGAGAAAAAAAGGAATGTAAAAAATAGAGGGAGAGAGAGAAATAGAGATAATCGCAGCCATGGAATTTCCACAATGCAATTGGAATAATTTGAACGTTTGCATATATGAGACCAAGTTGTGTCTTCGTTTTCTTCTTCTAGATTTTTGTAAAGTTGACTTTCAAACGTTTTCGAATAAATTATATAATGAATGCAAAAAAAAAAGAAAAAAGTGGAAGAAAACAGTGATATAGAAAATTTTTGAAATTGAACGTTACTATCTTCATTCTTGAAGAAGAAAAATAAATCATATTTTTTTGCTTCCTCATATAGAGGAAGTATTCTAGTACCAACATTTCTCAAGTTCGATTTTTCACATGTCTTTATGTTATTTGACCTCAGGAGTTCAAAAATGACATTTTTGACATTATCATTCCGTGTGTGTATATAAACATCATATTTTCATAAATATCTTCAAATTATAGAGAGCTTTTGGGCTGATTTTTTTTAAATTGTAGGTCTCACCTGCGGACATAAAATGAGAGTACCTTGAGATGGATTGATAATGTTTAACTATATATTTTTTTTGTTTTAATTTTTCAAAAAAACGTTATTTGACCATAACTTCAAAAAAATGTTCTTCAATTAAAAAAAAGTCTTCAAATAAGACTTTTTCGAAAATTTTTTGAAAAGTGTGGAAATGACTTTGAAACTATAGTTATCATGTTTATTATTATGTTTATTATATTTATTTATTATCATTATTAAAAAACGTTTTCATTGACCTATTTTTTAAGCTAATTCGATTAGAAATAAAGAAGTTATTGATATTTTAAAAAACAGAAATTGTGAAGAAAATTTTTTTTATGGGGAAGTATTAAATAAAAGTTGTGAATTAAGATGTTCATTATATGAACATTTTGCTTCCTCTTTACGATAAGCAATAAATTTGCTTCTTCGTCGAGGAAGCATTAATAATAAACATTTTTTTAAATCATATTCCATATTGTTGTCCTAAAATCTAATTTAAAGAGAATTTAAAAATTAATTAAAGGACTTAGATGTTAAGTATGCAAAAAGTGCCCCCGCTTCTATTTTTCTCAAATTTGGCCCATATGTTACTATCCATATGACTATAACTTTCTGCAATTTTGAACTCAAAATTCGCTTTTTTGGGGGAGTTATGGAGGGGGAAAGCAAAATCAAAAAACTTATTTTTCTCGAAAACTACTGAACCGATTTTAATAAAATTTTAAGAGGTTGTAAATATAGATAAGGCGATATTAGAAAAAAAAATCAAAATTTTTTTTTCAAAAAAAATTTTTGAAATTTTCAAAAAAATTTTTTAAGGTTATTTTTTAAAGTGACCACTTTCTCTTCTGTTGTAAAAAGTACCTTATAATGTCCCCTTTAACATATATTTTTTTCAAATTTTTTAAAAATATTGTTTTTGAGTAAAATGTTAAAAACCATGGTCATGCTATTTATCACGTGCGGTAATGCACATATATACATATGGGCCATATTAATGTGATAGGGTATAGCTAAATAAGTATGGAAAAAATGACCCGAATATATTTTTCCAATTCATTCCTACCCACTTAAAAATAACTTTTTCAAATTTTTAACTTAAAATTTTGAGTTTTTCGGAACTTATGGAGGGGAAAAAATCGAAAAACGCATTTTCCTCAAAAACTACTGTATGTATTTTAATCAGCTTTGGATATGTTGAAAAGACAATTAAAGAGATTCCGAAAAAAATTTTCAAATTTTTTTTTTTTCAAAAAATTCCAAAAATCTTTTTTTTTTTAAATTTCAAAATGAAAATTTTTCGAAATTTTCAAAAAAAAATTTTTTAGTTCTATTACAGTGACATTTTTATGAATTTTCTCCTTTCATTCTCTTATGTGATCCACTTAATAAAAAAATTTTGCCCGACATGATTTCAGGGTGTGTCACGGTAAATAACTAAAAAACCCTACCCGGTACCTAAATTATTATGTTGTATGCGAATGTTTAACTAATTAATTATTTATTGAATTACAAAATAATACTTAGGAGTTTTTGAATACAAGCCTGAAATCGATGTAAAAAAATTATTTTCAAAGAAAAATCCAAAAATTTTTATTTTTACATTTAAAATTTTTTTCTATTTGGATCGTTGAAACGGTACATCACACTTTTCTTATTTAACTTGTTTAACAGTCTTACTTTTTAAACAATAATGGCCTAGATGATTTTAGAGTGCGACACGGTAAAAAAAACTCCAAAAATCCTAAAATTTGATTTTAAAATTTTCGAAATTTTTTTGTTTGTCTAAAAATATTTGAAATCTCTTTAATTGTCTTTTTAACATATCCAAAGCTGATTAAAATACATACAGTAGTTTTTGAGGAAAATGCGTTTTTCGATTTTTTCCCCTCCATAAGTTCCAAAAAACTCAAAATTTTGAGTTAAAAATTTGAAAAAGTTATTTTTAAGTGGGTAGGAATGAATGGGAAAAATATATTCGGGTCATTTTTTCCATACATATTTAGCTATACCCTATCACATTAATATGGCCCATATGTATATATTATGTGCATTACCGCACGTGACAAATAGCATGACCATGGTTTTTAACATTTTACTCAAAAACAATATTTTTAAAAAATTTCAAAAAAATATATGTTAAAGGGGACATTATAAGGTACTTTTTACAACAAAAGAGAAAGTGGTCACTTTAAAAAATAACCTTAAAAAAATTTTTGAAAATTTCAAAAAATTTTTTTGAAAATTTAAAAAAAAAATTTTGATTTTTTTTTCTAAAATCGCCTTATCTATATTTACAACCTCTTAAAATTTCATTAAAATCGGTTCAGTAGTTTTCGAGAAAAATAAGTTTTTTGATTTTGCTTTCCCCCTCTATAACTCCCCCAAAAAAGCGAATTTTGAGTTCAAAATTGCAGAAAGTTATAGTCATATGGATAGTAACATATGGGCCAAATTTGAGAAAAATAGAAGCGGGGGCACTTTTTGCATACTTAACCCCCGAAGCCCTTTATATTTATATATATTTATTATATATATATATATATATATATATATATATATATATATATATATATATATATATATATATATATATATATATATATATATATATATAGGGTGTCCCAGTCAAGGGTGTACATATTAAAGAGCCATAATCTACTGAAAAAACTAACACGAAAAGTCCTTTGCACTTTTTAAATATTTGCAGTAGTTTTTTCGTAAATCTCAATTAAAAAATCAAAAACTACGCCTTGCTATTGGACGTAACAGCTCAGTGAGACGGTAGGCGGGGCGTACTATTGCAGCGTTGGCTTGCCTGGGCGTGTACCAGCAGCGCGCGTAGTGTGTCAATTTAATTTTTATTATTATTGAGTGTTTATTTAACACCAGGTTTGTGTTAAAATAACACTGTTTAAAACTAGAAACAAGAAATTATTTTCAAAAATTTATTCTACGCGAGCTGATAGTACACGCCCAGGCAAGCAAACGCTGCAATAGTACGCCCCGCCTACCGTCTCACTGAGCTTTTACCTCCAATAGCCAAGCGTAGTTTTTGATTTTTTAATTGAGATTTACGGAAAAACTACTGAAAATTTTTAAAAAGTGCAAAGGACTTTTCGTCTCAATTTTTTCAGTAGATTATGTCCCTTTAATATGTACACCCTCGACTGGGACACCCTGTATATATATTGTGACGCGGCATTTTGCCACGCACAATATTGAGTAAATTATTTGATTTTGTTGTCATATTAATCATTTGATAAAATTATTATCAAAACGAGAATCTTTCCTTTTCTTTCTAAAGTAAACCAAAATTATTATTATTAATTTTTAAAAACTCTCTAATTTCAAGTAAATAAATGATTTAAATTGTATTATTCAAACCTGCCAACTTGTCAGATCGACAATTGTAAAACAAAATTATTCAGAACAATTTCTGCCGAATCGTTTGTTGTTTTCTTTTCATATTCGTCAAGAAGTTTTCTCGCATTATTATTCCACTGGCAGCCATTTCATGGGCCCAATCATCAAGGGAAGTGTTTCCTGGTGCATATAACCGAGTCAGCCATTTTTAAAGATCATTCTCGTTCTGATAGTCAAAAGCGCTTCACGCTATCTTTTGTCTTCTTTTGTTTAAAAAAAGTACATATTTAGTACCATGTCAGGACGTGGAAGCTTGCGGGGTCGTAGGCAAATCGACGGTGAGTCCCGTTAAAATAAAAATAGTGATTTCTCGCCACATGGGCACATATTATTGTCATTGTAAAGATCTGAAAGTGATGCTTGTCACCGCATGGTAATGCGGCATATTGCTAATTCAAATTCAGCCTTCTGCCGAATAATTAAATTATAAATGGTAGTAATTAAATATGGTTTAATAATAAAAATCTATTAATTGTTTAACTTAAAAGCAGTGAAGTGAAAATTAATGTGTTATCTCCTTACCCCTCCCCTTTCCGCGGTTTGTGAGGAAAACTCTTTCCTCACAATTTCTGAGCAAGCTAGGCTAAATTTTCGTTAGTGTAAAATTTATTAAAAAATTTTTTTTTTTTGATATTTTTATGATAAATATCCTGGCGCTTAAATATTAAAAATTAAAATTCCCCTAAATTCAAAGTGTAGATAACCTCAAAAGTAGTGAAAAATAGTCTAAAAGTATAAATAAATGAAAGGAGAGGTTATAAATGGCACCCTTACTGTTGAGCCCGAGAAAATACTTTTGAAACGTAGTGATCTTGTGAGTCAAGGTTACTCTTATCTCACAAAACGAATCTTCACAACAATGTGAGTAGTGGTCATTAATCGAGAATCAAATGTCGAAAATAATTTTCGAAAAATAAAATAAAATTATTAATAATAACAAAACTAATTTTATTTTAAATAAAAATTAGTTTTATTCGTGAAAAATAAAATTTTGAAGGATTTGGCTGAGTCATCGCCGCCTTTGTTTGAATCAAAATAATAGAATTGTGTAGTCAGTTCTTGATTACAAACTTAAATAAATTGTTATTTTTCATATAAAAGTAAATCAGGAGAGGATATTCTCCCTGATAAAAATAATAATAATAATTTTGAGGATTAATTTTTTTCTTGGTACTAAAAGAGAAAAATAATAAATAAAATAGTGAAAATAATTAAGAATTAATTCAAATTCAATTGACTAAAAATTTATTATTTTTTTTCCTGTCATTTTTTCCTCCTTGGACAGTGAAACGTGATTATTTTAAAATTTTTTTTGTACAATTATTTTTTTTCACTTTAATTGACAATTTTATTTATTTTTTTTACAAAACTTTTTTTTTGATTAAGGACTGATGGTGCGATTGTTTTATTTTGTTGGATGCCCATACTCTGACAGCTCGCCATCCGTTCACTTAAACCCGGTTCCTATTATAAATTCCTAATAAATAATTTTTTTTAATGTCGGAATTCGAGAATAAAATGTCCTCAATTTTTGACAGTTGGTCTAAAGACCAATTAAAAGTTGATTTAAATTCGGTTCGCGCGAATTCACATGGGAATTTAGAAATTCTTAAAAATCGTGCTTTGCGGTTTATGCAATTCTCCGCGGGTGATAGAACGGTTCCATGGTCGTCTTCCGATGAATTACAAATTCAACTAAACGATTCTGAATTAGATTCAAATATCGACTCTCGCGCTGACACGTTAGATAGAATGAGGGAAATATTGAATACTCCTGTTTGACAGGCGTTTAGTGTACCATTCACATCGACTGTATATTGCACACAAATTTCAAATACCCCCACTATCACTACGTGTAGTTCAACTTATTCGTATGTGACGATAGGAACTACAGTCGCAAATTCGGTATCGCATGTTAGGACGGGTTATCAAAATCAGTCAGCTGATTATTTGGGTCGAATAACTCCCTCCAACGAAAAATTTGAAATCAATAAACCAGGTAATATGGCGGCGGTTGTTCGTAAATCAAATCTCGAATTTTCCATGCCTTCTTATTACGAAAATTTACCTATCAAATCAGCTAAGCCTTTAAGACCAAGACGACCGGAGATAATTAAACCAGTTGTTAGGGATAATAGCGAAATAAAATCAGCTTTTAAACCAGCAGATGAGGCGAGAGAAGTCCTTGAGGCCGATATAAGTCAGTACCGGCGGAACATTGGCCGAGAAATGGCAGGGCTACCTATCGAACCTCAGGTGACCCCAAGGTAGGCACATCCCCGGCTGAAGCATGGCGCAAGCCTGGGCCAGTAATTCGTCGCTTGGGGGCAGCAACATGCCGACTCAGCTAAACGGTAAAAAAGATGCCGTTTCAAAAAGAAAAGTGAAAAACATGCCGTTTCGCGAAAGCGCTGAGAAACATACCTTCTTCAAACGAACGGTGAAGAACATGCCTTTTCAACCGTTAATATTAAATATAATATTAAATAAATAAATAATTAATATAATAATATTAATAATTATAAATCAATCAATTAATTAAATTAATTAATTAATCATTTTTCACCGTTTAGCTGAGTCGGTATGTTGCTGCCCCCAAGCGACGAATTGATCCACCTTTCGTTGAAAATGATCGTTATTTTGAACCCATTCAAACTAGGGAAGCTTCAATTCACCCTCAATTAGGAAGAATTCCAAATGAATATTTAAATAATAGATCTTTAGCGAATTCTCCATTGATTCAGGCACCAATCGTTAATAATAGAAAACCGCTCGATTCCATAGTCAGGAAATGGGGAATAAAATTCTCAGGCGATGGTAAGACGAGCGTAAAAGATCTTTTTGAGCGCGTAGATGATGTGATGGAAATTTCATCCGTGACTAGCGATGAGGTTCTTCGTGCGGCAGTACTGTTGTTAGATGGCATAGCACTACAATGGTACCGCCTAAATAAATATCGTTGGAATTCGTAAAATGAATTCAAATTAGCGTGTCGATTGCGATTCGGTGACATTAATTATCAGTGGCGGCTTGAAGAACAAGTTGCCAACCGAATACAAGGTTCTGGTGAAACCACGGCTGATTTCATCACTTGCATGCAGGGATTATATCGTAAATTCAATCGCCCTGTATTATATTCGGATATGTTAGATCGGGTCTACATTAACCTGCGACCCTAATTGAAGATGAGTATTAAACGCCGAGAATTTAGTGACTTAGACGAATTTACATTGGTGGCATCTGATGTTGAGAGAATGTTAGATTCTCTCAAAACTGAAAGAACACCGCAAAAACCAGAAAATTCGTTCTTTCCCGAATTCGCATTTTCTGGTAAAATGAAAGATAAGTCTAGTCGCGAAGATAACAAGAAAGATACGAATTCTCTTCTTGATTGTCTTGATAAAAAATTCCAATCGTTTGCAAGTGAATTGGTAAAGTCACTTTCGGTTAACAATATAGTAAATTCGAACTCGAATAATAACAAAAATAATAATAAGTCGGATTCGAATAAAGAAAAATTAAAAAAGTCTGATAATAAATCCGACAAACGTGAGAATTCGGTTAAGAAAAAGTTTCGTGAACCTAAATCCCAACATCCTTGCTTTAATTGTGGTAAGGATGTGGAGGAAAATGCCCACTTTCGTGAACTAAATTCTGACACATATGCGGAGAAAAAGATGTCACGAAATTAGACTGTGAGTCGGATTATTGTAAGGGAAACTAATGAAGGAGATCAACCTTAGGGTCGATGATTCTCCTAAATTAGTTATAAAGGCCCTAACTAATAAAATGATAACTAATCCCAATAAGACTAAAATAACCGCGAATAAAAAGGTTCGTAAAACTAAGATAGTAGAATCTTTTTTTAATTTTGATACGGTATCTGTTAACGATTCTGATAACAAATTGTTAGACCTGACTAGTGAAGTGATCAGTATAGATTCTCATGGGAAACCAAATTTCGATGAACCTAATAATAGTAAACTTGAATCGGTTGATACTGAACCACAAAGTAAGTCATGTGGCGATAATACCCATTTAAGACCTTACATAAATATTAGAATAGGAGATTTAGAAATTAAAGCACTAGTTGATACGGGTTCGGCTAGAACTTATTTAGGTTCGGTAGGTGAATCTATAGTTCATTCAAATAAATTTGTAATAAATAATGATAAACAAAGTAGCGTTTTATTAGCAAACGGTGCTATTGAGCCGATTATTGGTGAAAGTATATTGCCAATAAGCTTCGCGGGAATAACCAATAAAATAAATGTCCGAATAGTCCAAAAATTAACCGAAAATTGTATATTAGGAATGGATTTTCTGAGAACATTCGAAATAATAATTGACATTAACGATCAGAAATTGTGGGCATCAGATAAGCCGGTTGTTAGGGTAGATTTTGGTGAACATGAGCTGGATAACAAGGATTCGTGTGCAGGGTTAGTTGAGTTGACTAACAAAGAAAGAAAACATCTCGACACACTTTTAAAAAGAATCATTCTTCCGGTTTCAGATAAATTGCCCCCAGCTAAATTGGTAGAACATGTAATAAACATCGGTGATAGTGCCCCAATTCGTCAGAAAAATTATCGCATGTCGCCAAAAGTATGCGAAGAGTTCATTAAATTAGTTAAAGAACTCATAAGAATAGGAGTTTTAGAAGCATCGAATAGTGATTGGTGTAATGCGGTTGTAATGGTTCGTAAGCCGGACGGTACCTACCGTCTCTGCATTGATTTTATAAAAGTAAATAATGTGACAGTTAAAGACTCATACGCGTTACCTTTCATGGCGGAGATTTTGGATAAACTTAGCTCTGCTAAGTTTATTTCCAAATTAGATTTAAAATTAGGTTATCATCAAATACCGCTAAGCGAAGAAAGTAAGGCAAAAACTGCCTTCTTCGTGCCTGGTTTGGGGCTTATGCAATACAAAAGAATGCCTTTTGGTCTTTGCGGAGCACCAGCCACCTTTCAAAGGCTTATAGATAAAATAATAACTCCTGAGATGAAACCCTTCGTATTCGCATACTTAGATGATTTAATAATCGCGACCGAAACGTATGAGGAGCATTTGGTATGGTTAGAACGAGTGATTAATAAATTAACAGAATCAGGTTTAACTCTTAACCCAGACAAATGTAATTTTTGTGTATCTGAGGCTAAATACTTAGGTTTTGTAGTAAATCATAAAGGGTTATCAGTCTATGGTGATAAAGTTTGCCCCATATTAAGTTTTCCTCAACCGAAAACGTTGCGTCAACTTCGCCGGTTCATTGGAATTACCTCTTGGTATAGGAGGTTCATTAAAAATTACGCGCGAATCTGTGAGCCGTTAACGCGTTTAACAAAAAAGAATCAACCTTTCAAATGGACCGACGAACAAAATAATGCGTTCAATGAATTAAAAAAGATATTAGCTTCTCCCCCAATAATAGGATACCCGGATTTTAAAATCCCCTTTTGTATTCAAACTGACGCCAGCAACTTCGGCTTAGGTGCTGTAGTTACTCAAGTACACGATGGCCAAAAGCGTGTCATCGCGTACGCCAGTCGCATTCTCTCTGATGCGGAGCGCAATTACTCCACAACAGAGAAAGAATGCTTGGCAGTCATCTGGTCAATTAAAAAGTTTCGATTTTATTTGGAAGGTTATCACTTTACAGTGATAACCGACCATAGTAGTCTAAGATGGTTAAAAAATCTTAGAAACCCGACCGGACGACTAGCCTGCTGGTCACTTGAACTATTGGAGTATGATTTTGAAATCATACATAGAAAGGGATCAATGCGTAACATTCCGGATGCTCTTTTCCGAATGTATGAAGATTTAGATGAACATAAAGTCGCGGCTATTGAAGCTATTGATCATAACTGGTACAATAGGCGTCGCGATTCAGTAATAAATGAACCACATAAACATCACGGTTGGAAAGTAGAAAATGATAGGTTATATCTGTATCGAAATAATCCCTTACTTGAGGATCTCATGGATGACCACAACGCATGGAAGTTGGTAGTCCCTAAAGAGGAACAACTTTTAATTATGCGGGAGGCATATGAAAATCCTCAATCAGGTCATTTAGGTGGTCAAAAGACCTATGACCGTCTTGGGATTAGATATTTCTGGCCCGGGATGTATAAAGATGTCGAAAAATTCGTGCGTACGTGTATTACCTGTCAAATGAATAAAACAGAACAATCAAAGCCTCGCGGAATAATGGGGCAAAGAATCATACAAGAACCTTATAGTGTCGTAGCCACGGATATAATGGGTCCATTTCCAAGGAGTTCTAGGGGATTCGAATATTTGATTGACTTTCAAGACCTATTCACGAGGTGGATTAAAGTGGCACCATTGCGTACTGCAAATGCCACAACAGTCAAAAATTCATTTCGTGAAATGGTAATAAATCGATAGGGTACACCGCATGTATTACATTCGGATAGTGGTACCGAATATCATAATAATGCGATAAAAAGCTTATGCACGGCCTATCAAATTCATCATTCATTCAATCCCTTATACCATCCACAGGCGAACCCTGTTGAGAGAATCAATAGGGTTCTCAAGACAATGATTAGGTCATTTATCGACGAGAATCACTGAAATTGGGATATTTTTGTGGGCGATTTTCGTTTCGCTTACAACACGGCATTACACAGTACCAATCGTATAACTCCTGCGTTTCTCAATTTTGGCAGAGAGCCAATGCCCTTAAGGTCTAGGCGTCGTCTTGTGGAGGGGAAATCGAGTTGCCAGTCGCTGATATTGCTGAATGGACAACTCGTATAACTCGATTAAACGATTTAAGAGAGAAAATTTGTCAAAATCAGGATCGAGCATTCTTCAAACAGGCGAAATACTATAATCGTGGGCGAAGAGATTTACACTTCGAAATCGGCGATTTGGTTAAGAAACCCCTACATGTGTTGTCTCGTAAGCATGATAAGTTAGCTAGTAAATTGGATCCATCTTTTCACGGCCCGTTCATAGTAGTAAAAGTAGTTTCGCCAAATGTGTATGAATTGTCTTCGACTGACGGTCGGTTAGCAGGAAGATATCATGCCTCCCATCTTCAACCATATCACGCCCTCGAAGAGGAATTAGAATTAACAGATTCGGAAATTGAACAACAGTTAGATCGTGAATTGTTAGAAGTGGTTTGGTCTGATACTGATTCGGGAGTAGAAAATAATGATCCGGAAGGTAATCCAGAATCCGAAAGAAATCCGGATATAAATAATGAACCCCCTCAACACAGGAAACTAAGAAATCGATCTTATTCGTATTGATCGGAACAAGGCGGTCAAAACGTCAGAGGGTTCCAAAAACGAGTTTTAGAGAGCATTTTTTTTAAGAATTAAACTAATAAATTCTACAAAAATAATAATAATAACTAATTAAATAAAAATGTAACAGTAAAAAGTTTATTTTGTTTTGACCTTGAAAAATAAAATTGTTAAAATAATTCGGAAAATTTTGAATACTATTGATCTAAATAAATTCGTAAAAATAGAGCAAGTTTTGCTCTAGATAAATCTAATAATTAGATCAAATTTTGCTCTAGATAAATCTAATAATTGGATCAAATTTTTGCTCTAGATAAATCTAATAATTAGATCAAATTTTGCTCTAGATAAATTGAATAATTAGAACAAATTTGTGCTCTAGATAAATCTAATAATTGGATCAAATTTTTGCTCTAGATAAATCTAATAATTAGATCAAATTTTTGCTCTAGATAAATCTAATAATTAGATCAAATTTTGCTCTAGATAAATTAAATAATTAGATCAAATTTTTGCTCTAGATAAATATCATAATTAGATCAAATTTTTGCTCTAGATAAATCTAATGATTAGATCAAATTTTGCTCTAGATAAACTTGAATAATTAGATCAGACTTTACTCTAGATAAATTAAATAGTTAGATTAAATCTTGCTCTGGATAAATCAAATAATGGGATCAAATTCAAATCCACAAAATAATGAAACAATTTCGTGTTATCTCTCTGAATCTCTTAATACATTGAAATAAGAAAGTAGAAGTTGAGCATGATAAGCTTAAATAAATGTATAATCACCAATGCCTTCTCATTCGTATTAATTTAAACAAGTTTGGAGATCTGTCAGATTTTCACATTGGAGCATCTATCACATCTATCTCTGGATAGCTAAACTTATAATAATGATTAATAAAGGTAGAACTAGTAGAAAGAACAGATTTTTTTTGTTACACAATAGCGAGTTTAATCCGACGCACACTATATCAGGAAGAGGAGTCGGTCGAGGAATTGGTGGTCGCCCGAAGCTTATGGACGAGAGGAAGATTCCCTTCGGGAGCGTCTTCCTTCACTGAGGGGAACATCGATTACCTTATTCGGCGTATTGCCGAATCCCCGGTGGAACCATTGACGCCAGAGGAGGAAAGCCTTCTTCCTGGGTTAAAAGACTTGGGTCAATCCCACCAGCCTATTCAGGGGGAGCAGAAAGCTCCTCAAGAAGACTAACCCCCCGTCTCTATCCCTCGAACCCGGGAGTGGTGTATGCCCAGATGAAGGAGCAGCTGGCCTCTAAAGCTAAAACCCCAGGTTATTGGGGTAAAACAGCGGCGAGAGCGGGTCGTTGCGGATTTTGCCACCAAAAGGGGCACGACTACCACCACTGTCTCTCCCGGTTCTAATTAAAAAAAAAATAAATAAAAAGAAGGAAACGTTTTTTTGTAAATGGTACCCTTGTGAGGGAGGGTAAATTACCCCTCACTATTAAAAATTGTAAAATTTAACTCTAGTTTATTGATTAACTAAATCCATACCAACTGACGTTGCCTTTTCCTTTCCTAACTAAAAGTAAATAAGTGATAAGAAATAAGTAATTCAAGTAATAAAAATTTTAACAGTAGTGATTGTTAATATTATTATTTTGATTCAAAATCTAGTTTAAAAAAATAAGTTGTTTCTTAGTATGAGAACATTAAAAATATTTGATTCTTGGATGATGATAATAATTGGTTAAATTAAATTCAAGTATAAAAACTGATTAATGTTAATGTAATAATGAGGGCTGATCTGGCGAGGGGTGACTTCAGAATTGGGGCTCACCTGCTCGACCCCTTGGGCCGAGTCTTGGCAGGAGAGAGTTGTGACGCGGCATTTAGCCACGCACAATATTGAGTAAATTATTTGATTTTGTTGTGATATTAATCATTTGATAAAATTATTATCAAAACGAGAATCTTTCCTTTTCTTTCTAAAATAAACCAAAATTATTTTATTATTAAATATTGGATTAGAGGCAGACTCAGATTCAGCGACGGCAACGAAAAAGATCGCGCTCTACCTTACAGTCTGTGACTCAATTACCCTGGGAGGGTAATTAAGAGACTAAAAGACTGTAAATTAGTGAAATGGTTGTGCGCCTGGAACTCACCAGGAGAAAACGAAGCGCGCGTGTAGCGACGCGTTCGTGGTAACCGAGTTAGCCATTTTTAAAGATCATTCTCGTTCTGATAGTCAAAAGCGCTTTACGCTATCTTTTGTCTTCTTTTGTTTAAAAAAAGTACATATTTAGTGCCATGTCAGGACGTGGAAGCTTGCGGGGTCGTAGGCGAATCGACGGTGAGTCCCGTTAAAATAAAAAAAGTGATTTCTCGCCACATGGGCACATATCATTGTCATTGTAAAGATCGGAAAGTGATGCTTGTCACCGCATGGTAATGCCGCATATTGCTAATTCAAATTCGGCCTCCTGCCGAATAATTAAATTGTAAATGGTAGTAATTAAATATGGTTAAATAATAAAAATCTATTAATTGTTCAACTTAAAATCAGTGAAGTGAAAATTAATGTGTTATCTCCTTACCCCTCCCCCCTCCGCGGTTTGTGGGGAAAACTCTTTCCTCACAATTTCTGAGCAAGCTAGGCTAAATTTTCGTTAGTGTAAAATTAATTAAATAAAATTTTTTTGGATATTTTTATGATAAATATCCTGGCGCTTAAATATTAAAAATTAAAATTCCTCTAAATTCAAAGTGTAGATAACCTCAAAAATAGTCTAAAATAGTCTAAAAGTATAAATAAATGAAAGGAGAGGTTATAATATATATATAATATTTTATTTAATGATTAAGTAAAATATATAACAAAATAATAATGATTAAATATATTTAATTTTTAAATAATTTCTAATAGAGTCTAACATTTAAAAATTCAAGTTCATTTTTTTAAATAAAATAATAAAATTTTATTGTACAATAATACAATTTAAAAGAAAGAAAAAAAATTTAATTGTGAAGTGAATTTTTTCATTTTATTTAATTCTATTAATGCTAATAAAATATATTCTTTTTATACATCAATCGATTCGTCTTAATGAAATGAAGATTTTTAGTCTGTTTTTAAGTCAAGAGTAACATTCTATTATGAGGCAACATGATTTTTTTCAGGGTCTTAAATAACATAGGGGAGACTGGGGTAAACCCGCGCACAGGGTAAACCCGCTCACTAGCGATTTGACGCTATAAACTCATCTTAAAAAAGATCTTCGGATTTTTAGTTTTTCGATTATTATTTTTGAGACTTAATTTATTCGACAAATTTTTTTGATGCTATAGGATGTCCTTTTTGAAATATACGTGTAGTTTTGTTTGATTTCAAAAAGATTTATTTAAATTTATTCTGAAATTTGAGAAATGCATTCAGGGTAAAGTCGCTCACATGAAGTCGGGGTAAAACCGCTCACTTATTAACCCCTTAGCAGTGTAGTCAAAATTAGATTTTCGTGACACAAATGTGCAAAAAAATTTTGTTTTTTAAATAATTTGATATGATTCTATTTTATGTTTTCGGTATCGCTGAATCCGAATATTTGATCATAATTTAAAAATTCAAAATGGCGGCTCCAAATTGTCGACCAAAAAATTTAAAAGTTTACGGATTTGACTAAAAATGATCACTTGGGGGTTTTTGGGGTCGCTGATTTCGAATATCTGGTTAATATTTTAAAATTCAAAATGGAGGCTTTAAAATGGCGACCGAAAAAATTTTAAAGTTTCCGGATTTGGCTAAAAATGCGCATTTGGGGGTCTTTAAAATCACAGAATTAGAATATTTGGTTAAAATTTTATAATTCTAAATGTCGACATCAAGATGTCAACTAAAAACTTAAAATTTTACGAATGTGGTTATAAATGGTTATTAGAGAAGTTCAGTTTTAAGAACTAATTTGAGAACTTAAAATTTTCTTGTCGACGTTTTGAAGCCGCCATTCTGAATTTTTGACTAAATTTTTGGATTTCGAGACCTCAAAAAGCCCCCAATGAGCACTTTCAGCCAAATTCGTAAACTTAAAAAATTTTTGGTCGCCATTTTGAAGCCACCATTTTGAATTTAAAATTTTTAATAACGGATGCGAATTCAGTGACACCAAAAACCCTCTAGTGAAGATTTTTGGTCAAATCCGTAAACATTAAAATTTTTTTTGGTTGCCATTTTGGAGCCGCCATTTTGAATTTTGAATTTTTGACTAAATATTCAAATTCAGCAACCCCAAAAACCCCCAAGTAAACATTTTTAGTCAAATCCGTAAACTTTTAAATTTGTTTGGTCGCCATTTTGGAACCGCCATTTTGAATTTTCCATAACGGATTTTGATTCAGCGACCCCGAAAACCCCCGAGTAGGCATTTTTAGCAAGATTCCTTAACTTTTAAATATCTGTTTTTTCGAAGCCGCTATGGCGATCATACACACTGGGGTAGTGATGCATTTAAGCGAGATATACGAGCAATGAGAAAGAATGAAAAAATGTCCCATTGTTTTGTTTTAAATCTCGTCTCATCTCATATCATACAATCGAGATTCTCAAATGATCGTAAATTTCGATCATCTTTTTAATATTTATGTTATTGTCAAAATTTACGAATTGACAAATGTTAAAGTTAATCCTTACATCACCATAAATGATTAAAACATAGTTAAGATATACTAAATAATCGTAATAATGTTAATGCTGGCCACAATAATATTTTGCTTAAAATATTAACGAAAACAGAAGTTATGTTTCCAATAAAATGCAATAATTTATATCTAAATTGAAATATAGTTTTTTAACTCTGTCAGTTGCATAAAATTTGTTAATGCAATTATTGCAGATAAACAAATTCCACATCATCATAAATTAGTCTAAAATTGTTATAAAAACAGCAAATTTTATTAAAAATATTTAATAAAATTTAAAAACAGCCCTATGAAAGTAAAATTAAATTATACACCGACGGAATAGCTCAGTTGGTTGGAGCTCCGGCTTTGCGGGTGGTGCGAGCGAGGTTCGCGCCCCCCGTCAGCCGGGGATTTTTCCGACAGGTGAGATATTTCGAGCGGGAGGTTTGACGTCTAGGTGCGACGGTATGCATTGTCGATTATTGTCCGATGCCTACCGCCGAAACTAGACTGTCGATAAACCGGTTGTACTAAGAAGAGGTTTTTCTACAGTTTCCCTCTTCTCTGGCGAGAAAACCCAATGGCGGGTGGTCCAGGCAAATGCGAGTACTCCTATCTTCGAAAGTCGCACTGTAGGCGCATTAGGTTAGATAAATTTGCAAATATTTGGTAGAATGGTTATGCTTCATCCACAAAAAGTATCAGCAGGGACTCTTGTCGAGAGCGTAAGGCCGATAGGGCAGGAGTATAAACGACAAAAAAAAAAAAAAAAAAAATTAAATTATACTTTTTGTTAATAATTAAAATAAATAATTAACACATGATGAGAAGTTTCGTCACTTTGCGTCGAAAATCTTCGACATTTGCTGCTTTTAAAGTTAATATCATGAAAATATAAAAATATAAAAGAACACAAAAATAGTTTTAATATAATATATATGTATGTATATAAAATAGATATAAAAGATATGAATAGATAAACATAAAAATTTGGTTAGGAAACTTCTCATAAGGCGACTGGTGGAGAGTAAACACAAATTTTGCTCGAAATGATAACGAAGGATAATAATGAACAAAATGCACGACACTTGAAAATTATTTTCGGTTTAGTGGATAAATAAATACTTGTGCATTTAAGATAATTGTTAATAAATTAAAAGCAATAAAAATTAATAAACTTTTAAAAATAAGTATATAAAAATATATTGTATTTATTAGATGGTATTGCTAAATATAAAAACCTGTAAGCATACAATTTTTTATAAATTTATTCGATTTTTCATTTATCTAGTAACAGTTGCTATCATGAGAACTTAGTCGAGAATGAGACGATCAAAACAAAAGAAATATTGAAATTCTCAATTTGGATAATTACTTTCGAGCAACGTGAAATGAGCGATATGATCAAAATTCTTATCTTAACGTGCATCACTACACTGGGGGCACAAATTATTTTCGCCTCTATAGACGTCAAACACTGTGAAAGGGTTAAATTTGTGTAGGAAACCGAATCAGTATAAACAGTATTTCTTTTTTTTGGCGATCTTAAAATTTTTAATATTAAAAATATTTATTAAAAGATAAATAATATTCATTTTCTAACGATATAATTGAATTTGTTACGTCATCGTAACCTATTTTTACGTTTTTATAAATTTTGAATATTAAGTTTTATCTAATGTTATAACAGCGGATAAGGTCACTCTAAATTATTTTGTAATAGAGTGATTAGTCATTTTTTTAAAAATAGTTTAAATAAGACATAAATTCGTAGAATCAAATTATAAATTTAAATTAATTGAGTTATACTAGTTAGTGAAGATATCTTATATTTAAATAAAATAGACACATGCAATGTTTGAAAATAGAAATAGAGATATGAAGAAAATTCGTGGAAGCTGTTTAAACAAGTGTTCGGTGAACAATGGTACGCCAAAGCCTATGCGTTTCAACGCAAAATTTTGACACATTATAACTATAAAAGGGAGGATATCGGCTCACATTGGCAGAGTTGAAGTTTAATCCACCAAGTGACAAGCAGTTAAATTATACGCGGGTCCAAATCTACAAAGAGGACCAGCAACACAAAAAGCCTTGCCGGAACATAGAACACTTGTACCAATAAACAAGCTACCGAGCCACACCTCTGAAAAAATCAACATTTCGCATCGTTTCACATTGCCCAGGTAGTTTATTTTAATCAAAAGAAATCTTTATTTAACATATTATAACTCAATTAAATCAATTGTCAATCAATAAACTTCTCTCTCATTTATTGTAATCACCTCTTACATTATTGACTTTATACCTCAACCCAAATTGGTTTCTTAATTGAAATCAATTTAAAACGAGGAAATTAGGGATATATTTAAAACGGTTTTTGTTTAGACATAACAAATTATTGTGTAATTAGTTGAATATTTAGCAGTTTTAATGTCCCTCATTTTGCGATTTTTTTCAACAGATGGCGCCAAACTATCAATATTTATTGGCAACATTGAGAGGAATCATGTCTATAATAGTCATTATTAGTGATTATTAGGTTATAACGGTTATAACAAACAACGCAAACAAATAATAAAAATTTCTCGCTGTCTTTTTCGGGTAAAAAAATATACAAATCTAAGTTTGTTGTCTTCGTTCAGTTCACGTTTTATCATTGTTTATTTTTAAATTTAAAATTTCGAATTTCATTTCTTATATTTTATCAATAATAAAATTTATAACTTGTTAAATAAAAAATTCTAACTATATTTTAATTTGCTCCTAATATAATATTATTTAAATTTACAGTTGCAATTTATGAAACCTATACTTATTATTTAATAAACAAATATTTATTGTTTATATAACTCATAATTTATCATTAATAAATCATACTGAGGACGGAAATAAGGAGAAATTTAATGTAGGGGAGGGTAGGCTACATTGAACCGGGTATTTTCTAAAGTCCAAGAACTAATTAAATTTTACAAATTTTGATCAGGTTTTTGTATCAACATTAAGCAGAAGTACTCCTTTTAGTTAATATACACGTTACAAACACAAATTATTATGATTACATAATTAAATTTAATTTTTTTCTAACAAGTTACACTTTTTTTATTTTGAAGAATCTGTGTCTACATTGAACCACCTTTAATAAAACACTACAATTTACTTCAAAAATAATATTTCCACTTACAGATTGTAAAAAATATTATCTTTCACTCAAAAAAATAGAAAATTGTTTTTAAAGAGTTATTATTTGTTAATATAGGAGATTAATATATTTTGATGTCAGGTTAAGTATGTAAAGTGGCAGTTTGAGTTTATCTCGTTCACAATTGTGATGAAAGCATGTCTTCTAGTATTTTTCTTACTAATTAGTAGAGCAGACAACTATACCACTCTTAAAATTGAAAATTCTTTGCTTTTTCGGGTGGTTCAATGATGCCGCACTCACTGCATTCATATGACATTCACAACAAAAATTGTTTATAATAAATTTATGTAAGGCTTAAAATTATTTATCACATCGGAATATTGCAGTTGACACCCTAAGCGATATAAATCACAAGTTTACTAATTTTAAAAACTTCCTATTTCAATAAAAAAATGCATTATATTTCCACAAAATTTTTTGTTTTGTACGTGAAAAACAGTTTTTTTCGTTTTTCTTTGTAAATAATAAACCTACGTGCTCGAAATTTTTGGTCGTAGTCGCTTTCGGTAATACTAATTTATATATTAAATTAGAAAAAATTCCACTCAGTCTTTTGTTAGAAAATTAAAGTGGTTCACTGTTGACGCTGGTTCAATGTAGCCTACTCTCCCCTATAAAAAACAAAACTGTTGGGATTACTTTAAATTCTTAAAAAAGTCAAATGATCGGGTTTACGCCGAAGCGGATTTACCCTGGAAAATTGTGATTTTGAAATTTGGTATATGTGTATTAAAAATTTTCTCTAAGTAAAAGTAATAAAGATAAATCAAAAATTTTTTTTATTTTGTTAGTAGAAATCATAAGCTTTCAAATTATATAAATTAATTTGGATATGGAGAATAATTTTCTAGGTTTTTATCGTTCTGAAAAAAAGTGAGCGGGTTTACCCCAGTCTCCCATAATCCCATATAGAAGAAAATTTATTTGAATGATTTTTAAAAATTTTAGAAATTAAACGACTACAAAGCTTCCTCACGAGGAAGCAAAATTAATAGATTATAATAGAAAATAAGAATTAAAATATTTGAAATAAAAATTTATAAAATTCAAAGAAAAAAAATGAAAAAAGATAGAATTTTTTGTCTACTAATGTTGATATTATTCAGGAATTAATAAAATGCTCTTAACTGACAATGTAGAAAATTCTCTTTTCGTATAAACGAGTAAAATGGGATTTAGGTTTTCCATGTGAGGATTACAGAGTTTATAAAGGAGAAAAATGGAAATTGTATAGATAAGAAAGTTTTATAAAAATTGTATGATCTGAATACATTCGCTTTATGTATTTCATTTTTTCTTTCTCGAAAAAACTTGAAGTGTATAATAATAAGTACAAACAGTGTTGTATATACTCGTGACGCGCGTTAAAGTGTCGTTGAAAATAACCTTTCAGCTGGTCTTTCGCTTTTAAAAGAAATCAAGGAAAAGCGTTTGAGAAATGCAGAAGAACGTCTATTGCAGAAGTTTCCTTTTTCTCTTCTTTCACGCGAATTCGTAATCTCATACAAAGGTCCTAACATTCGCTTTTTAATATACATGAGACGTTTCACGTTAAGGGGGCCACCCGATGGCCAAAATTGAGAGCATCAAAAAAATTGATTATACCCAAAAATTATTCATATATATAAGTACATTCGAAAAATATGTAAACTTTTAAAAAATCCAATATGTCAGCCACAATATAACCTATAAATTTGTCTAAATTCAAAAACAGAGTCCTAAAAGTGCTAATAAAGAGGAATTAAATAAGGAAATCACCTATGTATAGGCGGTAAAATTAGCATTCGGATACATACTTTGTATTCCATAAGCAATAACAGTATTAAGATATCGGTTTTCAGAAAATAAATATGGCGAATCCAATATGCTAGACAAAAAATTTTTTAAATGCATCGGATTTGCTTAAAAGTTGTTGCGGTGTTTATGGGTTCGCTGATACCGAATCTGATGTTGATTTTTAGACTACTTGCAAATAAATTTAAACCACTAAAAATGGCACTTTCTTATTTGTTTAATAACTTGAACAAAAGTTAATTAATTCTTTCGATATTCTTCAAAAATATACCTCTCAAGACCCTCAAAATGTGTGCCAAATCTGAATCCAATTCGATCATTTTTTTAAAACTGGGCTAAATTTTTCTCAGGAATTCGAATTTCCGATTTGTTTTTTAAAAAATTTATAAATAATGTCAAAAAATTAATAATTAAAAAAAATTTTTTTTGTTTTCTTTAAATTCATTTCTTTCAAATTTTTTATTTTTAACTTCTCGAATAATAAAAGTAACACTAATTTATTACTTTCACATTAAAAGAATTAAAGTTTTCAGAAAAATGCTATTCACAGACGATAATTAATTTTAAAAAAGTAGTTTTTAAACTACAAAAAAGTAGTAAAAAAGTAGCTACAGAAAAATGAAAAACCACGACCAAAAACCAACGTTTTAGAAACTTTAGAAAACTGACGAAAATTCTATTCTATATTTTATTTCCACTTTCCCGAGTTTTTCTTAATTTTTATAAAAAATATTTACTTCTTTCTTATTCTAATGCACCCAGAGAAATGGTATATTTATCTAAAATTATATTTAACTCAAATGTATGTTTTATTTATGACAAATATAAATTTTATTTAAAACAAATAAAAAGTCTAGTTGGTTCTGAGACAAATATATGTTTATTTATGTCAAATAAAATATATTTGTTTTAAATAATAATTTATTAGCATGCTAATATATAGAACTCCTGCAACGAATTTTATTATACATGAAAGAATTTCAATATTTATAAAAAACATTTAATTCTTGTGAAGAATAAAAAATTTGTTTAAAAATAATTCATTCCTTTCGACTAATTTTATGCAAATTCCTATTTATATAATTAAATTCCTATGAATTTGTTATTATTCATAAAAAAAATTGAATTCATACCATGGTTTTTACACAAAAATGTTTAAATAATTGAATTCTGTTTGTAAATTTTTTAATATTATTAAATATCATTGGATTAAAAAAAGTTTTTAAAAATAACTCAATTTTACAAAGAATTCTATTAAAATATTTCATTATAATTGATTATCTGTGTGGTATTTTATTAAAATTTAATAAAAAAATAATTCAATTCCTAAAAAGCTTTTTATTATATAAAAAAATAATTAAATTCTTGCAAAAGGTTTTATTAGAATTTTTCAAAATAATTGAATTAACAAGAAGAAATTTAATACTTTAAAAAAGAATTGAATTCTTGTGATGAATTATTTATTATTTATGAAAATAATTGAATTTAGCAAAAAATTTTACTAAAGTGACTCAAAATAATTGAATTTTCGAGTATAATTTTGTTATTCATGTTTAATAATTGAATTCTTTCAAAGAATTATTTATTCATAAATAATTTAATTCTTGAGAACAATTTTATTCGTATAAAAAAATAATTTAGTTATTTCAGAAAAATTTAATTGAAATTGTGTTTCAAAATAAACTTACTGACAAATACCATCCTCCTTTACTTTATGATATTAAATATGATAAAGTAACACTGCAACAAACTAATTATTACACATTTTGTAATTTTAAAAAGGCAAATTTTCAATCAGTTAATATTTATTTGTCCACTATTGATTGGGAGCTTTTATTTAGAGATATATTAGAAATGTTAAATTCGAATTTTACTACACTCAATAATGGCGAACTAAATACGAACTTATGTGAATCGATTGATGACATGATTGATACTTTATATATGTACATTTATATGGCCTTTGATCTATTTTTTCCTCTTACCCATCACAAAAGCACAACATATTCATTATGGTTTAATAATGATTTGAAAAATTTATTGCATTATGAGCAGTTTTGGATTTTAAGAGCTCAGTATAACAAACTATCAGTTGAATGTTATAATCAGTTTATTATAAGAACAGAAAATAATTTACTATACAATCCTAAATTATTTTGGAATTATTTTAATTCTTCAAGTGGCAGATCAGTGTTACCAGTTGAAATGACGCTTGATAATGTAACCGCTCATAACATCGATATTGCTAATTTGTTCGCAAAATTTTTCAATTCTGTATACGGTATTGATGTTAATAATAAAGTAAATTTTAAATTTGTTGAGAAAGTAGACTTTAATGTGACAAAAATAACTAGGAGTGAAATTGAAGCTAAAAATGGTGAATTCCACGTCAGTTCAGCACACTTAGTAAAATTTTGAAAAAAATCCAAGATGATGTTTTTTCAAAAACGGATTTTTAATTTTTTTAAATTTCAAAAAAAAATTTTTTTTGAAATTTTCTTTTTTATTTTAATTGTATCTTTAAATATACTTAAAACCAAAGAAATCCTTTTTTTAAATCCAAAATCGGTTAATTAGAACCGAAGTTATAGCACTTAAAAAAAAAAGACAAAAATTTTGAAAATGCCATATTTTTGGTAATTTCCAAATTCTGAAAAAATATTTGGTGGAGTTGTTTATCACTATAAAAGTAATAAACTTACAAAAGTACAGCTAAATCCCAACAAGTCATGAAAATAAGTGTGTTGAACTGACGTGGAATCCACCAAATGCGAAATTTAAATACAAAAAAGGGTCCAGGAAGTGACGGCATTCCATCATCCTTCCTTAAATCACTGTGTTTCAAGAATGACTTTGCAATGGATACGAGGCATTTCATTTCAAACCGTTCCACCGACAAAAAACAATCGTAAGGAGATAGATTTTCTAATAATTTTTATTATATAAAACCGTAATTGTTTACAATATATTATACACGGATTCAAAAGAGAATTTCATAAGCTTTCTATTCCTATTTTTATTATTTTAAATTTCTGCCAATTTCGTAGAGAAACCCCTGTTTGAAATGTTAAACTCTTAATATCTCAAAACACCCCCCCGACGATTTTTATCAAAATTATATGAAAATAAAGCGTAAATTCCCTAGTTTCTATTCCCATTTGATATATTATGGACATTTGATGGGATTAATAAAAAAAAATTGTTTAAAAAATGTGTTTTTGAAAAATTTTGACAAATAGTATGAAGTTGAACCTTAACCCATTCAACTTACATTCAATTTCGTATTATTTGTCAAATTTTTCAAAATCACATTTTTTAAACAATTTTTTTTCTATTAATCCCATCAAGTGTCCATAATATATCAAATGGAAATAGAAACTAGGGAATTTATGCTTTATTTTTATATAATTTTGATAAAAATCGTCGGAGGGATGTTTTGAGATACTAAGAGTTTAACATTTCAAACAGGGATTTCTCTACGAAATTGGCAGAAATTTAAAATAATAAAAATAGGAATAGAAAGCTTATGAAATTCTCTTTTGAATCCGTGTATAATATATTGTAAACAATTACAGTTTTATATAATAAAAATTATTAGAAAATCTATCTCCTTACGATTGTTTTTTGTCGGTGGAACGGTTTGAAATGAAATGCCTCATACGCTCTTACCTCCGTGATAGAACTCTTGTGGTTAAAATTAAAGGACAATTATCTGATAAAATATTTCCAACCTCTGGTGTACCACAGAGTTCACATCTCAGACCACTTCTATTTATTATCTTTATAAATGATATTAAAAATTATATTAAATCTTGTGAATTTATTTGTTACGCAGACGACTTAAAATTATATCTTGAAATAAAAAATATTGATGGCATGCTAATGCTCTAAGATGATTTAGAAAGTTTAAATAATTGGTCAGTTATAAATAAGCTTCCTTAATATTTCGAGAACTGTGAAACAATAACTTTCGCTGAAAAAGGAAAAGCTATGAATTACACTGACACACAAAAAAATTGATTCTCTGAGCTTTTGATCAGACTATAACTACTTTATGTTTTTGGGGTCACCGAAACCGAAGTTTATTTAACCCCATCACATCAGAGTTTTGAGATAACACGAAAAAAAGAAGAATTTATTTTCTAGTCTTAGTATAACTCTCTAATGTTTTTGGGGTCGCTGAAGCTGAATCTGAAGTCTGTTTAATCCTATCAGCTCCAGTTGTTGTCAGAACCCGCAAAAACCCCAAAATTTTAAAATCAAGGAAAATTTTTAAGACTCACAATGACTGTAAGTAAGGCACTTAATTCAGTTCTCGTTCAAAAATTGGCCACTGCTAGCACTAGTTACGAATTATTCGCATTGCCTACAGTTTGTTCCAAAAAAGTGCTGGTTCAAAAATTTGCAACTGCTTGTACTCGTTACGTAATATACTATTCTGTTGGTTAGTACATGGCACCATAGTTGATACTGAACTAAGTGCCTTATTTACCGTCATGGTGAGTCTTAAAAATTTTCCTTGATTTTAAAATTTTGGGGTTTTCGGGGGTTTTGACAACAACTGAAGCTGATGGGATAAAACAGACTTTAGATTCAGCTTCAGCGACCCCAATAACATTAGACAGTTATAGTAAGACTTGAAAACAAATTCTTTTCATTTTTAAATTTTTGGTTTTTTCCATGTTATCTCAAAACTCTGACGTGATGGGGTTAAATAAATTTCAGTTTTAGTTTCAGCGACCCCAAAAACATAAAGTAGTGGTAGTAAGACTTAAAAATACAAAATTTTTGTTGATAAAAAATTTTTTGGGTCAAATTTCGAGTTATTTTTTGAGGTTATCTCAAAACCCTGACGTGATGGGGTTAAATAAACTTCGGTTTCGGTTTTAGCGACCCCAAAAACATAAAGTAATCATAGTAAGACTTGAAAATGCAAAATTTTGTTGATTAAAAAATTTTGAGTTTTTTCGAGGTTATCTCAAAACCCTGACGTGGTGGGGTTAAATGAACTTCAGTTTCGGTTTCAGTGACCCCAAAAACATAAAGTAGTCATAGTCTGATCAAAAGCTCAGAGAATCAATTTTTTTGGTGTGCCAGTATTATTACTACACTTTTAATGGTACGGTCCTCCGCAAGCTGCACGAAATTAGTGATTTGGGTATTGTACTTGATAAGTCTCTAACATACATCAATCTAATAAATAATATTGTAAATAAAGCCATAAGAGCTTTAAGTATGTTGATGAGATAGTATGTTCGAAATTTCATAATCTTCGTGTCTTGAAGGTACTGTACTTTGCATTTGTCAGACCTCTACTTGAATATACCTCTGTAATTTGGTCACCTCAATACAACGTTCATAAAATTAGGATAGAAAGAGTGCAAAATGTATTTCTTAGATTTGTTGCAACTTGCAAGAAAGATTGGCATTCCTCTTGAAAGAGAAAATCACGATTAAACTGAGCTCCGTCGACTTCTGGATATTCCCACAATTCAACATAGATTTCTTATGAATGATATCTTATTTTTGTATAAAATTTTAAATGGTAAAATTAGTTGCCCCGCATTATTGTCCCAAATTTCTTTATCAACGCCTATTGTTTCTCTCAGATTTCCATAAAAATTTAAAGTTAAAAATCCTAGAACAAATTAGGGTAACTCCATGCCTAAAAAATCAAAGTTGTACTAGTTGTACAACTTTGTACAAAGTTGTACTAGTTCTTCGATTTTGTTGAAACTTCGAAATTTTGAAGTGGAATACATGCCAGTAAAGAGCCTCATTTCGATTTTAAAAAATTTTGGATTTAAGAGGTTTTTAAAATTATTTTTGAACTTTTGAAAATGGTATATCTCTAAGGAAAATGAATGAAATTTTATGAAATTTTCAGAGAATGCTTATTGTTTACAGACAATTTAAGAAAATATTTTGGAAAAAAAAATTTTTTTTTAAACAAATTATTAAAAAAATAATTTTTAAGTAAACAATTTTTTGAAAAGTACCATTTTTTTAAATAATAATGATTCGATTCCCACTTATTTCACGAGTATTTTCCAAAAAAAATTGATGGAGGGTCTGAAACTTTAGGAGATATTGAATTTTTTGTCCTTGCGCGCAACCGTAAAAACATACAAACTAACTTTCAAAGTCACCTCTAAGTCGTAAATTTTAACCGAATTCAATTTTTCTTTTTGGAGAATGTCAGGCTATAAATTCGTAAGAATATTGTGCAATTTTTAATTTATATTTGTTTAAACAAATTATTATTATTATTGTTAATTACTAACTTTTTACATATTGTACACAGAGAGGAGTATTTTTTTCTAATTTTGCAATTTACTGGACCTAACATAAATACCAATGCAAATTTAAAACATAATTATTATTGTTTTAGCAAGATTTAAACAAATTATTATTGTTAATTACTAACTATTTACAGAATAGTATACTTAAAAGTTTCAGTTTTTTCTAAACATGCAAATTTATCAAACTTTTTTGATATGCAGATTTACATTAAAAATAAAATTATATTTTAAACAAAAATAAAAATAATAAATTATTTAAAAATTAATTAACTTTTAATTGTTCTTTTAATTTTAATCTGGGTAGCTCCATGCCAAAAATTTAAAGTTGTTTCCTAGTTCTTCGATTGAGAAATTGTCACAGAACACATGCAAATGAAAATTGAGAAAACGACTTTATAATTATTTGTTTAGTATGATTATAAATATTAAATAAAAAACATATTACCTATATTGAAAGCTCTTGAAATTAAAATATTTTTGAGACATTAAAAACAAGAACACTTTATTGAGTTCACAAAATTAAGTGAAATAAACATTTACAAAGAAAAGCAACACAATTAATATTTAATACAATTGTTGTTAACAATTACTTAAACAATTTTTTAGCTTTGTTTTTTTTTTTTTTTTAGTAATTACAAAAATTTAATTTTTTTGAAAGAAAAATAATATAATAATATATAATATATATAATATAATAATATAATAATATAAAAACAAATTAGTCGCATATCAAAGTATAAGTAAATATTTCTTTATAGGTTGAAATTGTTATTCTTTTATTTAATTTAAGATTTATTTACCTTTTTTTGTAATAAAGGACATTGCCTGTGTATATTTCGTATAAATAAATAAATAAAAATATGTGATTTCTGTCGAACAATTTTGTTAAAATAATAAATAAAAAATAATTAAATTTAAATTTATTAAATTTTAAATTAAATATAAAAGTTTTATTTTAAATAATTGAACTTCTAAGAAGAATTTGAGTATTTATGAAAATATTGAATTTTGGATTAATTTTATTAATTTTTTGTTAAATAATTGAATTTTGAAGGCAAAACTTGATGAAAATAATTGAATATTGAATATTTTTTTTATATAATTAAATCGTTTCAAATAATTTGGTTATAATTTTTAGAATAGTTTTCTATTTTCTATTATTATTATTATTATTATTTATTATTATTAATTTTATTATTTATTATTATTATTATTATTTTCATTATTATTATTTTCATGAATTTAAAGCAGTGAAAACACTAAAAAATCAGAAATATTAGCGTTTAGTGGCCGAAATCTAAAAATAGTACCCAAATAGTAGTGTAACTTAAAAAAAGTAGTAAATAATATGTTTTAGTAGATATGTGCGAAGCCTGGGAAAACTGCTATTTACAGAACTGTTTACTTACAGATATTTAATCAATATAAGATATAGTTGAAAACCAAGAAAGAACAATTAATTATGAGAATAGAGTGATGTATATATAATAATATTAATAATATAATATTAGGTAATTGTTTACTTATACGGCTTTTCCCAATTTTAATAATTTTTTGATAATTCTTTTTGGAAAAGCTTTCAATCAGCTAGAAAATGAAAAATTCGTTGCGGGAGGACAAAAGAGTTCATTATCGGAAGTCAGGGATGGGAAACAAAAATCAAAATTTTCGTTTTTTGCATGTAACTTGATCAAAACTAATATTATAAAAAAATGTCCTACATAAGAGTTGTAGATATAATCAATCTCCATCCGTGCCAACAATCTCCGCCCAAGGTGGATGCAGCCTTCCTCCATAACCATGAAAAATTTGGCAATTATAACTTTTTGAAATTTTTTAATCAAAATTTTGAGTTTTTTGGAACTTTTTTTTTGGGGGGGAGGAAATCGAAAATCGCATTTCCCTCAAAAACTTTTGTATGTATTTTAATCAGTTTTGGATATGTTGAAAAGACAATTAAAGAGATTTCAAAAAAAAATTTTCAAATTTAAAAAAAAAAAAATTTTTTTTACTTCTATTATAATAACATTTTTATGAATTTTCTCCTTTCATTCTCTTATGTGATCCACTTAATAAAAAAATTTTGCCCGACATGATTTCAGGGTGTGTCACGGTAAATAACTAAAAAACCCTACCCGGTACCTAAATTATTATGTTGTAGTGATGCATACGAGCGAGATTTGACGATATGTAACCTATACGAGAGAAGACATTTGTCAATTGTTAAAATTATCGTTTGTTATCGTATCGTATTCCTAACTTCTCGTTAGATGAATAAATAACGATAAAAAATTATTAAAAATTTTTCATTTTATTTTTTCTTTTTTAAAATATGCTATTTAACAATTTCAAGAAGCAAATTATTAAAAATTTATTAATTTAATATTTTACTAATTTACCAAATAATAATTTAATGAATTACGTCACTTTTACGTTATTGTCGGATAGAAGTTTTAAGATTTATTTATATTTACAGAGAATGATGTTCGGAACTTACACTCTAGAAAGATTGTAGAGAAAAAATCGAAATATGTATTTAATTCGAAGCAAGTTATACACAAAAGTTTTTTTTATTAGTAAACAGTTTATTCAAAAATATTTACTTTAACAGAAATAAAGTAGTGAAAGGATTACACGAATTGATAATATTTTAACGAAAGACAAAATTACTTCGCATTATTCGTGTCCAACATTAAATTAATTGTTGAAGTTAAAGAACAGGAATTCCACGAATTTAAACATATTAAATGTTTAACGGAGTCATTGGACAACTTGTTTCTATGTTTTCTAACGATTAGAGAACTTCGAGAGAAAACTCTTTCGGAGGGAACAGACGTAGCAGATACAGAAAAAAAAATCGCGGGCCCATTTTCGAAAGATTAGGCAATGTTTTTTTTCATTTGACTCCCACCACTTTAGTATGTCTGTACTTTTTGGTGCTCGTTTTTGAGCATAGTAAAAATCGATTTTCCATCTCCATTGAAATGAATGAAGAGTTTCGAAAAACTGATGAATTTTCATCTTCTTCGCAATCTGAAGAAAATAAAGCATCAATATCAATCGTTTCACACGCATTATTTTTCTTATTCTGTGAAGGCTTTGTAACTTCTTCATTTGCCTGAGAAATAATTTATTATATTATTAATTGAATAAAAAGCACATTACATAACTTATGAAATATTAAGTTATTCAAAATTCTTTAAATCTTTTTTCTATAAACAAAAAAAAATCCTTTCCTCTATGAGGAAGTAAATATTTATAACATGAACATACTATAGTTCATATATTTTTTTAAAGTTAACTAATTTAAAAACTTTCCTAAACTGAATCAGTGAAATTTGACTGATTTTTAGTGACCCTGCTCTCACGATTGAAATCAATGTAACTTCACCAAAAATTTAGTTGAAAATTACTGAAATATCAGTCATTTTTAACTGATTATTATTCAGTTAAAAAATAACTAAAATTTTCAGTTAATTTTTAATTTTCCAATCAATGAAAAATGATTGGTATTTCAGTCATTTATTCTCAGTCAAATTAATTAATTAAATTTAATTAATTTAAATAATTCAGATTTAGAGAAAAGATGACATAATTATATCAAAAAAAGTTGTATTGTTTTGTTATTGTGTACTTGAGGTTCATTATAATATTTAGTTTTATATATCTGCTCAAATTTCTTGACAGATTCTTTCGCCATTTCTTTTCCCCATTGTGTTAAATGGAAACGTTTCTTTTTTATGTCGGGGATCTAAAACTAAAAACCGCACAATATATCCAGTGGCATTTTCTATAATGCTTCAAAAGTTTGTCTATCGATTTTTCCAAAGCTTCCAAAAGAGTATCTTCTATTGTCGATCTATTGTTTTTCAAAATTAAATTGTTTTTTGCATTTTCGAGTTTATCCAACAAACATATTGAATCCAATTATTACAGAAGGCAATGTGATGTAGTTTTCTCCACTTAATCTGTCCGATAAAAATTTTAAAGTCCTGTAAATATTTAGATCCAACCTCCAAAAGTTCCCATTCCTCGGCATTAAGCATATATTTTTTTAATTCTACATTGTTATCACATAACATAATTATCGCTGGTTTCATTTCAAATGCCATATTCAACCTAAAAGTTATAGTATATTGTAAAATAATAATAATATTAATAAGAATTATAATAATAGTAAAAATAATAATAATATCGTAAAAAACAATTTTTATAATTTTAATAATTTGTCATTATAACCTGAAAAATGTTATTTTAAAAAATGATTTCAACACTAACATAACTAATGTTGAGTTCCATCTGGTCGCAACGTCTATTATTTGGAGACAATTTTTTCACTTTGCAGACAGAGCAGCAAACGTGAAGTTTGTTTTTTTCCACTGCTCAGAGTTTTTGAGTAATGAAAATAATGCTCTTATTCTGGAGAGTGGCGATTTATTGCAATTTTCCGTAGAATTCAAATTTTCAGTTTCATCTTCACTCTCTTCATTTTCTTCAAATTCCCCATTTTCATTAAGTTCCTCTTGAATGTCAATTTTCAGAACACTTAACATTGACTGAACTGAGAGATTTAAAATGTGAGCAAAACAGCGGTAATGCTGCTCGTGCGCATTAAAATTAGGCATTATTTGAGACAATTCTTCCATAAATTTTGTATTTGCTGACGCATTATCAACTGTAATTCCTTGTACTTTTTCTTTTAAATTAAACTTTTCTATACTCTTATAAAAAATATTTCCGCTATGTCACGACCTGTATGATGTCCATTAGATGGGACGAAATCCATCACAAGGGAATTTAATTTCCAGTCACTACTAATAAAATGTCCGGTGATACCGTATAGGACCTTTGTGCAATTGATGACCATCCGTCGATTGTAAAAGAAACTGTAGAAGAATTGGAATCTAATATTTTCATAATGATTTCTTGCTTTTGATGAAATCTAAATTCAACTTCAGCTTTCAAATAGTTACGTAAGGGAAGTTTTACGTCAGGATTCAAAAAATGGAAAAAAACTCTTGAGTTTCGTCGTCTTCGAAAAAGGAGAAGGTTAAATACTTTTTGGTTATCCAGTCAACTACTTTTTTATTGAATGGCCTCTTGATTAAAAGTCTATAGAATAAAATAAATTATAAATACTTTAAACAAATTATTTAATCTTCAATTATAATTCTTAAATTTGTTAATCAAAACCAAACTTAAATAAATGTTTTTAAATTTTTACTAAACTTGTATAAATTATTACTATATCGTTATTTTATTTATCTTTCAATTATATTTTGGCTTTAATTTAAATTTTTTTGAACAAGATGATTAATTTAATTGAATTTATGTTTATAAAAAGTATTAATAATTACAGCTACAGTTGTTTTCTGAGTCGGATATGTTTCTTCGAAATCTTTCGGATGAAACAATTTTAAGTGTCTTCTTAAACCTGACGTATTTGAATCCTTCATTTTGATAATGACTACCTTTTCTGTACATAGTTTGCAGGTTCCAACTTTTAAACCATCAGCAATACTATATTTAAATGATGATTCTAACGATTTTCCACTTGCCTTACGTTTTCTATACTTAAAAATATCCGTTGATGGTCCCATCTGTTTGTTCTCTATGTTTATATATAAAATATGTATATTTCATGGACATTTATGAAAATAATAGCAAAAATTAGGAATAATAAATAAATGTAAATATGTACTGAGTCTGAGGCGAACAGCTTTCCAAAGCACCTTCTACATTAATTGGGAATTCCATTATTGAAAGAAAGTATTAATTTTTTCTATCCTGGCATATTTTGACAATTATAAAACGAGCATTCCTCGAAACGCGAGACGATTTATTACGATAAAAAACAAACGAATAACCTATTATGAATTATCGTAAGTATTCACAACGCGAGAAAAATTGAACGAGATGAACGATTTTCTCGAATCGTATGCATCACTATTATGTTGTATGCGAATGTTTAACTAATTAATTATTTATTGAATTACAAATTAATACTTAGGGTTTTTCTGAATACAAGTCTGAAATCGATGTCAAAAAAAATTATTTCCAAAGAAAAATCCAAAAAATTTTATTTTTGCATTTAAAATTTTTTTCTTTTTGGATCGTTGAAGCGGTACATTACATTTCTTTTATTTAACTTCTTTAACAGTCTTACTTTTTAAAAAATAATGGCCTAGATGATTTTAGAGTGCGACACGGTAAAAAAACTCCAAAAATCCTAAAATTTGATTTAAAAAAAAAATGTTCCTAGTAAGGTTTTTGAGTTATTTACCGGGACACACCCTGAAATCATGTCGGGCAAAATTTTTTTTAAGTAGATCACATAAGAGAATGAAATGAGAAAATACTCACCGGAGCGCTCTAAACCCGGTTTTTAGCTCCGTTTAGGAGAAAATTCTATTTTTCAATATTTAAACATTCTAGTCCCACTTTTTCATTTATATGTCCCTTTAGGAAAAAACCTCAGCTTTCGTTTAAAAAAAATCGTATCTTTCACCCCAAAAATTAAAATTTATTTTTAATTTTGATTTTTTTGGGTCAAAATTTTTTTTTTTTCGAAATGCTCATTTCCAATCGAAAGAGCATGAAAAAACTTTTCCAAAATGTACTTTGTCAAATTTGTATGTTTAATTGTTTAAGAGTAAAAATTTATTGAAATAAGCATTGTACTGAAAAACCCAAAAATTTAATCCCCTCGGAAAATATTGGACTAGATAAAAAAATATTTTCACGAAAAATTATTATCTATTAGTACTACAAAAGCCCTAAGTTTAGGCACGATTGGAAAAAAAATTTTTCCACCTTGATCACTTGAGTTGGAATCGCTCATATGTGCATTACCGTACGTGACAAATAGCGTGAACATGGTTTTTGACATTTTACTCAAAAACTATATTTTTAAAAAATTTGAAAAAATATGTTTTAAGGGTACATTATAAGGTACCTTTTACAACAAAAAAGAAAGTGGGCACTTAAAAAAATAACCCTAAAAAAAAATTTAGATTTTTTTTCTAAAATCGTCTTATCTATATTTACAACCTCTTAAAATTTCATTAAAATCGGTTCAGTAGTTTTCGAGAAAAATAAGTTTTTTGATTTTGCTTTCCCCCTCCATAACTCCCCCAAAAAAGCGAATTTTGAGTTCAAAATTGCAGAAAGTTATAATCATATGGATAGTAATACGTGGGCCAAATTTGAGAAAAACAGATGCGGTGGCAGTTTTTGCACACTTAACCCCTTAAGCCCTTTTTTTCACGGATATTCTATATGTATCCTTCTACGAAGCGAGTAAATATGCAAATCAGGTAAAGAGAGACAGATAATGATAATAATCGAGGATAATGTTACTTATCCTCGGAAGAGGAAGAAAGCAATAGCGTTAGATTTTCTGCGTTATAAACAGGAACCGATTTATGTTATTTATCAAGAAAGAAAAAGACAGAAATATATATATATATATATATAAAGAGAAGCGAAATTCAAAGTTTCGAATTTCGAATCGAAAGTAAATCGAGTCGAGTCGGCCAATTCGAAATTCGAATTCGGAGTTTCGAATTGCACAACTTAACTCGGTTATTTAATTAGCACAATTATTTTGACAGAAATCCTAACCTAAAATTAGTAGGCTGGTATTCATAATATAGCAATCTAGTACTTAGAAACTTTTTGAAAGTGAAGAAAATATTTCGCTTATTGTTTCTATTACATAAGAAAAAAAAATTCATTTTGCAAATCTTTTGGACAATTTTTAATAAATAAATAAATTTAATGTTTGAAGAACAATTGAAGAATTTTTTGATAATTTAAAAAAATCATTTTTTTGGGGAATTTTAATTTATAATTTTGAATCTTGTTTGTGTATGTATTTGAATTTTCGTAAATATTGAAAATATTAAATATCGAACATATTGAAAATAATTCAATTCTTTGCAAGAATTCAATTATTTTCATAAATAATATCAATCTTCGTAAAATTAAATTATTTTTAAACAAAATTTTGATAAAATTTTACGAATAAATGCAATTAATTTCTTAAAATGTAAAATTTTTGAAAAAATTTAATTATTTTCAAAAAATTCCACGAAAAAAATTATTTTTTAATTCGTTATAGAGTATATCAAATAAGAAATAAGTTATCTTCTAAAATTTTAATAAATCCTTTTAAATAATTTTATTTTATTTATAAACAGTAAAATTCTTTGCAAAAATTGAATTATTTTTAATACAATTTTAATCGACTTTCTCGAAAAATGTCATTATTCTTAAAATTTTATTAGAATTATCTTATTATCTTATTATTATTTAAAATTCAATTTCAGTTAAAATTTTAGATTACAATAAGATATTAAAAACAATCCCAGTGTGCAAAGTTATAGAATAATTCTATAACTATTCCAGAACAAAAAGAACAAGTTCTTTAACTGGTGAGGAAGAGGCCGGTCAAAATGTCGTACCCTTGGAGGCACAAAATAGGAACAAAAGTCTGTAACAATTCTAGAACAAAACTAGAACATTGTTTTAGAACAAATATATAACAATTCTATAACAAAAACGATTTATTATAAATAATACCCAAGTAGAAATTTAATAGTTGCATAAAACAAATAAATATTTATAAGTATGAATAAAAATATGAATAATTAATAGAATATCTTTTTTGCAATAAGTTTTTAAAAAATATTTTTCTTATTTTCTTAAATAATTTAAACAGACTATCTTATTTATTTAAATTAATGACTAAATTATTATTATCATTGTTAATAATTATTTGAACTTATACTTTAGGTAACAATATTCAGAATTATACACAGAACACTTAAAACTAAGAATGAAAAATTTCGCACGCACGGGGGATCGAATCCTAGACCTAGAGGACACAAGTCAAATACGCATACCGCATAGCCACGCAAGCTTGGAAGTGATTTTACTTCAACTTCCTTTTGAATTGTGGGACCGTTATGTGCAGCGCTAAAATTATAAATTGAAATGTAACATATTTATTAAAAAAATAACTATATATTGGGCACTGCAGGCAAATCGGAAATTATTTTGCTTTTGCACCTCAATTTTTTTTAAACATTTTTTTTCTTGAATTTCAAATTCAAATTAAAATTTCAAATTTTTTCATAAAGTGGTTCAGGAGATACAGATTTATGAAAAATGACATTTTTTAAGTAAATTTTTTTTATATGCTTATAACTCGGTCAAAAATTGATCAAATTGGACGTTTTTATAATGCAAAAATTCTCTTGCAAAAATCCTCTTGAATCAAAAGGATTCCTCTTAATCGAAGAGTATTTTCCTCTTATTTTAAGAAGAATATTGTTATGTGGAGAATAATTCTCTTAAAATAAGAGGATTCTTTTTGAGCCATATTCTAGAGAAAAATATGCATTGAAATAAGAGGAATCCTCTTGATTCAAGAGGATTTTTGCTAGAGGAATTTTCCTCTCAAAAAAAGAATATTTTTTTCAGTGATTAAAATTATGACTTTTCAGAAGCATATCAATCGAAGTATTCATTCTTCTCAAATAAACTTCTTCTTGATATATCAAGAAATATTCATGAATTAAATATAATTATATTATTAAAAATAAAATTATATAAATAATTTATAAGTTGTTATATAAATATTTAGTGAAATTTAAATTTTCATATGCAAACTGCTTCTTTTTTGTGATAGAATAATCATTTCAAAATATTAAAATAAATTCTGAAAAAATACAAAATTTGAATTTTTTATGAAAAATACTTATACTTATACTTTGTATACGTCAATTGATTCGTTTTCTTGTCAGGAATGAAATTTTGATAATAGTTAGGGAGAGTGGGGCAAACCGGACCGGTGGGTGAACCGGATCTCCCTCAATATTTCCGAAATGGCGAAATTGTCAAAAGTGCTATTTAGAAATTTGAAACAACCTTGTGTAGTATAGCTTATTTTTTCAATTTGACATTTTTTACTTTTATTTGTGCAACGCTGGGAGCAAAAGTTTTTTTTAGTTTTTTTCTACACTTTTCCGATTTTTTTCTTAAGGGAATTCTGAGGAAATCGTGTAATATTTTTAAATATGAGGTTTTGGTTTTTGAAGGTACACATCTCAGGAATATTTACCACCAAAAACTTTGATGAATTTGCAGAGCTTTTCTTTTTGACGAACATTTATTCTCAAATCGGACCTGTGGGGCAAACCGGCCACAGGATATTTCCATTGAATTAAAGTTTCATAATAATTATTTTTAAATAAAATGTTTCTTTCATTAAAATATTTACTTACAATGAAAAATAAATTGTCTTCCAATGAAAATTGGACCCTTTAATATTGTTTCTCTGATAATGACAAACATTTTTATATTTTTATAAAAAAAAATATTTATTTAATTAAAGTTCAATCCCGAATTATTATTTTTATTACTACAACCATTGTTTACATGATTCTTTATGTTTTTTTATTGTAGATTATGTAAATGCAATATTATAAATAAAAAACCAAACGGTTCGGTTTGCCCCATGGGGGGTCCGGTTTATACCAGGGGGTGGGGCAAACCGGACCGTTTGCAAAATTTTTTTAAGTTATCACAGCAACTAAACAATAAAAGATGAAGTATAGGTATCTCTAGGAAAAAGTTGCGCAATTAAATGATCTTTCAAACAAGCCATCGAAAAATGAAATCAGTTGATTCGTTTAGTCACAAGAGTCAAAAAACCCTTTGGGGGTCCGGTTTGCCCCACTCTCCCCTAATGAAAATATTAATAAATAAAATAGTTATTTCAAAAAATACAAAAAAAAAATTTTTAATTTTGAAAAAATTGTGTAACAAAAATTTTTGTAGATATATTCGAAAATCCTTGTGTCAGATTTTAGGTATTAATGACTGCAATAAATCTGCAAAATTTCAGATAAATCCATTAAAATTTGTCTGAGATATTTTGTACACAATTTTTTTGTGACATACACACACATACATCTGGACATTTGCTCAGAACTTTATGTACATATGTTCAAGATGAAAATGAGTCCATATAACCTTCTTTTGAAAAATTTAAAATCGTCACGAATGCAAAGCTTCCTCATGGAGGAGGAAGCAATTCCTTATGGAGGAGAAAGCAATTCCTCATGGAGGAGGAAGCAATGAAACATTATTTTCTTATTTTGTATTAAATGCTTTTATTTTATTTAAAAAATATTTTTGATATTTTTTAAACAAGAGAATATTTTGGTGGGTATAAAAAATTAAACTCTGAAAGTTAGTAAATAGGTGCTATAATAATTGGATTAGAGTTTTATCATCTGTAACTATAAGAATTAAGTTTTCATGGTAAATATTCTTTTTCTTAAACAAAAACAATAATATTTGAAAAATAAACTGGATGTTATTTCAGCTTTATTTAAAGAACATTAAAACATTTAAAATTAATTTTACTAATAAATATAATAGAGCTGAAGAACGTAACGTTAAAACATTAACGAAAATAAAATTCTTATTACACCGTCCGACAAAATTAAACTTTTTTTGCACCTATGAACGAGCCAAAGATTTTCGGAAACTAGAGCTAAAAAAAGGTACACGTGTCTAACCGTTTTTCGAGATCAAGTCGTTTACGGTTTTTAGGGGTAGAAACAACCCTTAAATAAAAGGTAACCAATTGTATTGCAAAAAATATAGAAAAATGGGAAATTTTTATTCAAAAATCCTTTAAAAGTTATTGAGACTATTAAACATACCCTTAATATTATTTCAGGTCCAACCGTCAACCCCAAAACTACCCTTACTTCAATTTATTTAAAAAAAATAACAATAAAAATAATTTTTTTTAAAATTAATCGATGACTAATTGTAATATCATTCTACAGCCTGTCATTTTCGATTTTTTACTTCAACCCCTACTCAAAACCTACCTCTAAGCTAAATCAATATATTGAATTCTGCCCTACAATTTTTTGAATTTTATAAAACTTCGTATTTAAGGGTTTTTGGGGTCGCTAATTACAAATCTGAAGTCGTTGTTTAAAAATTCAAAATGGCATATCCAAAATGTCGGACAAATAAAAAAATCATCAAATTTTTATAAAATTTAATAACCGTTGTATTTCGAACTTGTGGAATATAATGAATCATTTAACCACTTCACTGGCAGGGCGTTCCAAATGGCGTTCCACGCACCGAGGCCCAGACTGGCTAAAACACCGAAATGGCGTTCCTAAAAAAACTCTGATTTTAAAGAGTGTACACCACATTTAACTGTTGTAAAGAAATATTTCTATAGTTTAGACATCAGAGAACAAGGTTATCACAATAAAAATTTAAGTTTTTGTGATTTTCAACGTTTTTCCGAACGTTCAAATTGGCTATTTTTAATATTTTTCAACAAATGGCGTTCCACTTTCTTTCAATTTTTACACAATAAAACTTGTATTTTTATTGAAAAAAGATATTTACATACAATATTATAATATAATAATATAACTATTGATAATATATATAAATATAAAGTATATAATTAACTATTATTGATCATTATGAATGGTAATATTATACGTATATGTTTTAGCCAGTCTGGGCCTTGGCGCGTGGAACGCCATTTGGAACGCCCTGCCAGTGAAGTGGTTAACCGCAAAAAAAGCGACCAAAATTTCCGAAAAATTAGAGTTTTTTTTTAAATTTTATATTGTCTTTTCAATACATCGTTTTAGATATTTGAAAAATTATTTATAATTTAAATTATAGAATGATATTATAATTAACCAACTATTACTTTTTAAAAATCCAAATTTTTTTAGTTTTATTAGTATTTTTTTAAATAAATCGAATTAGGGGTAGTTTTTGGGGTTGACGGTATGACCTGAAATATTAGTAAAAGTATGTTTAATAGTCCCAATGAGGTTTAAAGAATTTTTAAATAATAATTTACCATTTCCTATATTTTTTGCAATACAATTGGTTACCTTCTATTTAAGGGATGTTTTTACCCCTAAAAACCGTAAACGACATGATTTTGAAAAACGGCCAGACACGGGTATCTTTTTTTTAGCTCTATTTTCCGAAAATCTTTGGTTCATTAATGGGTGCAAAGTCGTGTCGGACGGTGTTATTAGTGACTATTAAAATTTATTCTCATTATGCGTATAACCAATTAAAAGGGCGTCAAAAACTAAGTCAAAAAAGTTTGAAATTTAAAGAAATTACTATAACTTTCCATAATAATTATTTTTAGAATATTTAATATTTTTTAAATAATATTTTAATTGCTTTGAGAACTCTTTGGACTTTTTTTGACTCAGTTTTTGACGCCCATTTAATTGGTTATAAGCATAATGAGAACAAATTTTAATGGTCATTAATAATCAGGATTTTATTTTCTTTAATGTTTTAACGTTACGTTCTTCAGCTCAATATAAGTATAATAGTAATAGGGGAGAATCGGGCAAAGGCGCTAAGATTTACAATTATTAATGTATATTATTTATTTAAACGGGTCCTAGGACTAATGAGCCCTTCAAGGAACAGTATATAAAGACAGTTTTAAGTGGAGAAAAAATAAAGAAAAAACAACATATAGGGGAGAGCCACTACGGTCGGGACACTTTTTGACTTGTGCCCATAACTTCCGTTTTAGGTCAAATTTCACGTTTTTCAAATGGAAAAAGAAAATACAAAATCCTTGTACAAATTAATATAAAAACGTTCTCAGTACACGAAACGTTTACAATACGTTATGGAAGGAGATGTGAAATGAGACTTTTTAAAATGTTTTACGAAAGTTTTTCAAATTTGAATATATTTTTTTCACTGTAAAATGACTTTCTTCACACATCTGTACCTTAAATAAACAAATTTTCGACGCCAGAACGCACCATAATTGTAAAATTATGTGTCCCAACCTGCACGATATAAAGTAAGTATCCCGACCTTAAGTTTCGCGTCGTTTTGAGTTTTTTATCACACAGACATAAACGCACGATATAAAAACCAAATAACATACCAAAGTATTAAAGGACTCTCTAATGAATAAATTTCATCAATTTAATTTATTGTTTGCATCTTCCATTTTGTTTAATTAATCTTTTTCGACACTAAGTAAAAGTTTTGCTTAAAAAATTCACCACACATTTACGTTTTACGTTTGTACTGCTCGCGTACTTCATTGGAACTTAATGAAAGAGACATGAAAAGTTTTCTACCATTACTAAGAAGTATTTACATGCAATGGTAAATGGCACCAGTTTGTTACAACTGAGAAACCTGAGGTGAGCCAACCGTAAAGGTGTGCCGACCGTAGTGACTCTCCCCTAAAATAATAAAAATAATAGAAAAATTATAAATGCAGAGTATAATACTCATGGCGCAGCATGGCGTGGATCAGTAACCATAATTTATATATAATTCTATAATTGTGATAAATAAACAAATAGAATATATCAATTAAACTATAACATTGAAGAAACAAAAGGAAAATAAAATATTAAAAATATAACAAATGTATTACTAGTAAGTAATATCAATAATCTTATTATGAGTCTTAAACAATCAATCAAAAAAGGTTTTTGAAAAAAAAATATTTATGAACATTTCTAATTTCTTTCGGTAATTTATTCCAAAGCCGAGCACCCCTGACAATAAAAGATTTTTTGCATCTTACAGGTTCTATGTGCGGGTATTTTCATGATAGCTCTTCTTTTTCGAAGCCTATTATTATTTAATTCATCGGTGTTTTTAAATTCAAAGAAATCATACAGGTATGATGGAATATAGCTATCGAATATCTAATATAACAAATTATTATATATGAAAAATTGCCTTTTTGTCGCAGCTGTCAACAACCAGACTTAATTCTGTATGGTATAATGTGCTCGAACTTAGGCAAATTAAAAATAAAATGAATACATGCGTTTAAGGCGGTGTCAAAGTCGATTGGATTTTTGCATTGAACTTCAATGGGAAAATCGCATCGACTTTGACACTGCCTTAAAGATTTTTCCAACTTATCATTTAATTCATCTGTGACATCGTCGTATACCGGACAGCAATATTCAAAAATAGGGAGCATTAACGATTTAACCAAAAGTATACGTGTTGATGTAGGAAGGGATTCCCAGCGGGCACAAAGACAAAAAAACGTTCTTTGAACGTCTGTAAAACGTTTAATGTCTGCCAATTTAAGTTTTAAGAACGTCCGAACGTTCCAAAAATGTTTCAGAACGTTCAGACATTCTTACGGGAAATTTCAAAAACATTTTCTTTTCAAGACAAGGTTCTGTCCAAAAGAACTCCAAGATCCTTTACCGATTTCTTATATTCTACAGGAGTACCATTTACTGTGAGAGGAGGAAGAGTAGCAATGGAAGGATTGCTGCCAGTTGCAAACACCATTGCTTGAGTTTTATCAAGATTAAGAGCAAGGCCATTGCAATTCGGCAAATCCACCACATAGTCAATGTTTTTCATTAATTAAGCAATTAATTTATGCGGTCTTTGTTTTCAATTATTCTAAAAATAATCAACAAGAAATTTTAATAGTTGCCGGCGTCGAAAAGGAAGTATGGGCAAAATCTATTAAAGTACAGAATGTTATGGTAAAAGTACAGTAAAGTACGGCTTTTAAGGCACTTTTCCTACGTAACTGTTTGAAAATATCGATTTTTTGCATGTTTCGAAAGTACTTTTACACAATACTTCTAAGATATTGATCTTAGAAATATCGTGTAAAAGTTTTGGACAGATATTTGAAAAACTAACAAAGTTACAGTGCGTAGAATTAAACAGTGCACGAGCGCGAGCTACAGCTACCAAAACTTTAAACGCGTTTTTCTCAAAACCACTTTTTTCTAACAGCTGACAAGGATTACTCAAAATTTATTTAACCGATCAGTCTGCAATTTGGAGGCATTATTCCACACATGAGTGATTATTATGTGAACTTCGGTCATGATTTTACATAAAAATTTTCCTATTTTATTCAAACAATTGGCTTACAAAGAAGCAAGCACAGTTCGGCAAAGTACGGGTAGAAGAAAAAAGGTTTTTGGTAATATTTCCAATTGGAGAACTACACCAAAGTTTTGGAGGCGAGTTTTTTGTGAAATCTTAAATAAGAAAATTAAAATTCTGTATTTTTTGAGTTCGGCAAAGTACGGGAAAGTACAGCAAAGTATGGGAGATTTAAAAAATAGTTTTTTGGAAAATATTAATTGTAAATATTTTAATTCTGAATGTTTGGAGTTCGGCAAAGTACGAGAAAGAACAGCAATGAATAAGCAATGAAAAAAGGATTTTTTAGAATCTTAAATAAGAAAATTAAAATTCTGAATTTTTTTTAATTCGGGAAAATATAGAAAAATACAGCAAAGTATGGAAGATTTAAAAAATAGTTTTTTTATATTAAATATGAAAATTAAAATTCTGTATTTTCTATGTTTGGCAAAGGACGGGAAAGTACAGCAAAGCATGGGAGAGTAAAAAATGGTTTTGTGCAACACCTGCTGTAAATGAGACACTTTTCATTAACATAAATGCAGCACAAAATGGTCAATTTCTGCACATTTAAAAGTGTGCAGGAAAGTATGATTTCCTGCACACTTTTGATTACTTTTTCTGCATACTATGCAGGAAAGTATACTTTCCCGCACACTTTCGATTTTCTTTCGACTTTTCCGCACACTATGCAGGAAAATGTATTTTCCTGCACACTTTTATGTAAACAGTATAATATAAAGATAATCAATATAAAACTATATTTGTTGATTAGAAAAGTATAAAAATTACCTTTTTGCTAAACAGGTGTTGCACAAAGTACTGTGTGCAACGCATAAGAAAGAATATTTTCAGTCCACGTGCAAATTGCTGCCCTCGCTTCGCTCGAAACAGCAAACTTGGTACTCGTTGGAAAACAGTTTCTTTCTGTACTTGTTGCACAATGTACTATTTTAGAATTATTAAATCTAAAAAATTAAAATTCTGACTTCGGAATTACACAAAGTTCGTCAAAGTACAACAAATTATGCTTAATTAAAAAAGAGTTTTTTGAAAATATTAAACAAGAAATTTTTTTTATAAAAATGTTTTTTTTAATCTTGCATACTTTGTTGTACTTTTCCGTACTTTACTAAACTCTAAAAAGAAAGAATTTTAATTGTAAGACTTAATATTTCGCAAAAAAAACTATTTTTTAAATCTCCCATACTTTACTGTATTTTTCCGTATTTTACCGAACTCCAAAAAGACAGAACATGAATTTTCTTATTTAAGATTCCCAAAAAAACCTTTCTTTCCTCTCCCATACTTTGCAGTTCTATCCCGTACTTTGCCAATCTCAAAAAATTCAGAATTTAAATTTTTATAGTTAATATTTTCCAAAAAACTATTTTTTAAATCTCCTATACTTTTCTGGACTTTCCTGTACTTTGCCGAACTCAAAAAAGTCAGAATTTTAATCTTTTTACTTAAGATTCCTAAAAATTCTTTCCTCTCCCATACTTTTCTGTACTTTCCCGTACATTGCCGAACTCCAAAAATTCAGAATTTTTATTTTTAGTATTTATATTTTTAAACAAACTACTTTTTAGTTCTACCATACTTTGCTGTTCTTTCCCGTAGTTTTCCGAACTCAAAAAACACAGAATTTTCTTTTTTCGCTTATACACTGAAACCCCACTTATTTAAAGTCTCGTTTACATAAAGTCGCGTTTATTTGAATCCGTTTTTGCTTCAGTTATTTTCAGTTAGAATCAGCCCTAACCCCACTTATTTTAGCCTATGCACAGTACGCGACCAATGGAAAGATAATTAGACTCCCATTGGTTGAGTTGAAACAAAACCAACCAATCACGTCAATTTCTCGAATTACGTCTCTAACATAGGTTATGTCGACCAAAATACAAATCACAACACCAGATCGTTCAGTAAAATTATCATTATATTTTTGCGTAACAATATTTTTATTATATTTCATAAAGTATTTGATATTTTTAAGTTTTTCTTTTTTTAATCAATTGGCCTGAATGCATTAAAACTAAATTTTAGTTTAGACAGGAAATAAAGGAGATATTTTAAAATTAACATCTTTGTCTCCCATAGCGCCTTTGCCCCACTCTCCCCTAAATAATTTTTCACCGAATAATTTAAACCTAACAAAAAATATCTTTGACATTATAATATAATATAAGTAAAAAAATAAAAGTTATAATAAACTGATGAAAAAAATCACAATTAGTGAAATAATCTTGCATAATTATTGTGTTCTTAAATTAAGGTTTTCGTTTGTCTAAAATTTTAGGAGTGTGCGCGCGACGCGAGCCGTTTGGTTCTAGTATAAATAAAATCATATTATTTATATTGAAAATGTATATATATTCATCATAATTTCGAACATACCTCAATTTTAAATAAGAAAATAGTTCTGCGAATAGCATTTTTCCGAAAACCTTCATTCTTTTAATGTGAAAATAATAAATTCGTGTTGCTTTTATTATTCGAGAAGTTAAAAATAAAAAATTAAAAAAAAAAACAAAAAAAATTTTTTTTTAATTATTAATTTTTTTGACATTATTTATAAATTTTTCAAAAAACAAATCGGAAAATTCGAATTCCTGAGAAAAATTTAGCCCAGTTAAAAAAAATGTTAAAAATTCATCAATTTGTTTGAATGATATATGACAACTTTTACGAATTTGAAAGTTTGAATTCATCTTTAGCACGAGCGACTAATGATTTCCCCCACTTTGCTACCTAGAACAGCTTCAAACGTTGCATACTTTTGATCAATTTTTTTACGAACAAGAAGTGCATAGATGTTTAGATTGATTTTTGTATAACTAGTATGACTAATCAACTAAAAAATATGACACAAAAAATAAAAAATATTAATAATTAAAGGCTCAGGAATTTTTTGAAAAAAAAAATATCCCACCCCTTTTTTGACCTAGATCAAAATTTTTTTTTGCAAAATTTGCAGGAAAGAATAAGTAATCAAATGGCGTTTATGGCAAATTGTTAAAGTAAAAATTGTTGATGTAGTGTTCATTTGTTTATAAGCCAAAAATATCCCCCCCCCAAAACCAGTTTTTTTGTAAAAATTTAATTCGTTACAAACTGAAAATTAATAGATTGGCATTTCATGAAGAGAACCCAACAAAAAAAATTGATTTTCATCCTGCCAAAAATGTAAAAATTCCATTTTAAAAATCATGTTTTTAGTTAACAAATGGAATTTCTCTTAAATTATTTATCGAATCGGATTCAGATTTGGCACATATCTTGAGAGTCTTGAGAGGTATATTTTTGGAGAATATTAAAAGAATTTGTTAACTTTTTGTTTAAGTTATTAAACAAATAAAAAAGTGCCATTTATAGTAATTTAAATTCATTTGCAAGTAAACAAATGGACCAATTTTAACATATGACCCATCATTTTAAAGGTATTTCCGAGCTCTATAACTTTTATTCACAACTTTTTCCCTTATAATTTAATGGGAGAGAACAGTCATCAGAAAACTGTTTTTCGGTACCTTCAAAATTGTTTATAACGCGCAGCTTAAAAAATCTCGTGTGGGAAACATATACATATTCATACTACCACCCCACACTATATGAATCCACAATCAGACCTCAGGTATCAATTTTGGCACGAAAAAACACCGGGGACTGGACTATTACTAAAATAACTAATTAAAATGACCTGTAAAATACCATTTTTGACACGTCGCGAAAAATAAACTGTTTGAGTATATCGACCACACTGACGATGAAGAAGTCTTATATCAGCGATTGGACATTCCACATGTGGAAGGGGAAATTTTTTCCTTTCCTTCTTGAAATTACAATGGAAAGCGTAAAAACATCTTCATCGTCCGTGCGGTTGATATAGTCAAACAGTTTATTTTTCGAGACGTGTCAAAAAAGCTATTTTTAGGTCATTTTAATTAATTATTTTAGTAATTGCTTTTTATTCTTCCTAGTCAAAAATTATTTCATTGGAAACTTTGACACTCTAATTTATTATTTCCGTTATGAAAGTGTAAAAATGTTAATTTTTGTGAGGAAAAAGGCTGTATGAAAAATGTGATTTTAGTGCTTCGTTTGTTTACATTTTTCTTTGTTTACATTTCACAACTTGGACTTGCCCTGAATTGTTTAAACGATTGTAGAGCAAAAGTTTCAAATAAAAAGTTCCAAGACAAATGTTCCAGTCCGAAAGTTCCAAAGTCAAAAATAAAAATGAACAAAATGATAAAAGTTATAAAATAAAAAGAGGTTTTGGAACATTTGATCTTCGCAAAAAAGAAGTTTTTGAACTTTCGGTCTTTAAAAATTAAAATATTTGGGCCTTTTTTTATTGGAAGTTTAGTTTTAGAACTTTTGTCCTCCAATCTGTATAAACAATCTATATAATTGCTAAGTTTTAACAACTCCATATCAGTATAGATAAGAGTAAATTTATATATATTTTATTGGTATTATTTAGTATTAAATCAATAAATTAAATAACACATTAAGTTAAATATATTACAACTATTCTTTAAAATTATTTCAATAATATGTTGTTATTTATTAACTATTTTCCATTGTACCTTTATCTAATTTTGCAATTTATAAAGCTAATTATTATAACCGATAAATATTAAATGTCAAATCGATATTTCAGCAACTGTTCAATAATTATATAACTAAACAATTAATTGTTAAATTTTTCAAATTACACATAAAAATGCTGTTTTCAAATCTACAATTTACTGAAGAAATAATAGTAAATAAGTAATATACATGAGAAATTACAGTTAAAAAATATTTATTTGAATAATTATGGAGATAACGATTTCCCGAAAAATCTTTATTCTATACTTAAATGAATTTTTCGAGGCGCCCTATAAAAAAATAAATATCAATTATAACTGAATTAGATAATTGTTCAAACAATTGAGGATAAAGTAATTGATTTTTTTAACACATTAGGGTAGCTCCATGCCTAAAAAATCAAGGTTGTACACTAGTTCTTCGATTTTGTTGAAACTTCGAAATTTTGAAGTGGAATACATGCCAGTAAAGAGCCTCATTTCGATTTTGAAAAATTTTGGATTTACGAGGTTTTTACAATTTTTTTTAAAATTTTGAAAATGGTATATCTCTAAGGAAAATGAATGAAATTTAATGAAATTTTTAGGGAATGCTTATTGTTTACAGACAATTTAAGAAAATATTTTACAAAAAAAAAAAATTTTTTTTAAAACAGATTATTAAAAAAATAATTTTTAAATAAACAATTTTTTAAAAGTACCATTTTTATTTTTTTTAAATAATAATGATTCGAATCCCACTTATTAAACTAGTATTTTCCACAAAAAAATTGATGGAGGGTCTGAAACTTTAGGAGATATTGAATTTTTTGTCCTTACGCGCAACCGTAAAAAGCGCATTTTCCGGCTATACTCTACATACAAACTAACCTTCAAAGTCACCTCTAAGTCGTAAATTTTAACCGAATTCAATTTTTCTTTTTGGTGAATGTCAGGCTATAAATTCGTAAGAATACTGTGCGATTTTTAGATTTATATTTGTTTAAACAAATTATTAATATTATTGTCAATTACTAACTTTTTACATATTGTACACAGAGGGGAGTATTTTTTTCTAATTTTGCAATTTACTGGACCTAACATAAATACCAATGCAAATTTAAAACATAATTATTATTGTTTTAGCAAGATTTAAACAAATTATTATTGTTAATTACTAACTATTTACAGAATAGTATACTTAAAAGTTTCAGTTTTTTCTAAACATGCAAATTTATCAAACTTTTTTGAATCGCAGATTTAAATTAAAAATAAAATTATATTTTGAACAATAATAAGAATATTCGAACACATGTATAGTCTGATAAAGTAGATTTCTATCAAAAATATTTTCGGCAATATTCAGATTCTATCTAATAACGCTTCTGTAAAATTACGATTCTACGATAAAACGATTCGCATAAATTGATGTTCGATGAAATTAGATTTCTGGACAATTGAAATTCGATCAAATTGACTTTCTGACAGATTATAATTTGGACGAATAAATATTTTATTAACGGTGTTCGATGGTCTCTTAAATATCTCGATAATGTGCGACCAACAGTTATCACCCAACAAATACGGCACTGATCGGTTTAAATGACGTAAAATTGATAAACATTATTTTTCTATCAAATTTGCCTCTGTTTACAGGCACTTTTTACAAAATATGACAACATACATTTGACTCAAATGTTTTTAATTGTCTGAATTGAAAAGATTTTGTTAATCCATGCAGAAACACGATTGCAGCATTGGAAATACCATAGCAATGTAATGCGAATCATTTTGACAGCTGAGCCTGCTTGCTTCTGCCCTTTACTGGCAAAATGGCTGTAACACACGTCTTGCCGCCTGTCATTACATTACTTTTGTATTTCCAATCTTGAAACCGCGTTTCTGCATGGATTAACAAAATCTTTTGAATTCAGATAATTAAAACATTTCTGACAAATGCACGTTGTCAGATTTTGTAAAAAGTGCTTGTGAGCAGAGAAGCACTAGTTCGAAAACGGTTGTTTACTAATTTCACGTGATTTCAAACAGGCAGTGCCACTTTTCTTGGGCGATAACTGTAAGTCGCACATAACATAAAAATTTTAGAGACCGTCGAACACTCTTAAATTAAATTTCCTTCTACTTTTCTTTCAGCCAAGCTATCATTCTAACAATAATATTGTTCTACTAAAATAATATTCTGTGTAATAAAATTCTATTGAATAACATTTCTAACAAATCTGGTCAAATCTGATCTTTTCATGCGTCCCAATTACTTATCGACAACCATATCGAAGTAATTATCATAAATAACACCTAACTCTAAACCAAAGAGTTAAATTGACATCTACTAGATGTCACTATGTGCTGATATAGTCGAAATCTACATATTTTAAAATATTCTATCAGCGCCTATGTAGAGTATACGTGCAGCACCTCCCAATACTGGTATAACCACACGGCTCGCATACGAGCGTAACTGGGAGAGATTACGCTCCCCAACGCCGATGGTCAACAAGTGACCATCTGCCGATCTCCGCAAAGTTGGTAAGAACATTTGCGACCCTTCGGTGAAGGGCGAGACCTTTCCAATCTCTGGTTACTCTGCAGGTAACCACCCGAGTTGGTACCACACAACTCACATGTCGAAGCGCTATTTACTAGGTCCATTACTCCGTTTTTGCGAAGCTCTGGTCCGTTCATAGCGCCCCTAGCCTCAAGCGATGTAGGCTATAACCACTGCCCCCACGAGGCCAACCCAATGACCGGAAGGAAACAAGCCTTTCGGCAAGTCCATCGGGCTCGGACCGGTCCCCATGGTACCTTTTAGTACTCTGGTATGAGTACCAATTAAGAGTCTTACCACCTTTGCTGCGGCAAGTGATGTCGACGGTCTATAATTAGACTTGCCGGGCCGTCACGGCACTGCCCATCATGATCGTATACCACTGCTCTATAAGAAAGACTGGGACGAACCGAGTACTAACCGCAAGCAGTGGCGCCACTCTGAGCCTCATATGATGAAACATTCTGCAATAGAAAAACTTTTACATATTTAGTTGTAAACTTGTAATAAATAACTCGGATTCACATAATCTCTTCAATTCAGTCTCGTATGGAGTTATGGAATGTAATTTATAACACTTTAATAGTATACTTCTATGTATTTTGGTCCACTGAATCCTAATTCGAAGTCATAATTAAAAGATTTACGCTGAACCCGAATTTGAAAATTCTGATTTTGATTTAGAATTCAGCGGGAAAAATACATAGAAATATACTAGTTGTGTTATAAATTTTTTTTCTAATTTCTTTTACTTTAATTCGGTTTTTTGAGTAGTTTTTTTAATTTATCTCAAAATTTTGAGCAATTCTGTCAATTCTGACTTCAAATTCGTATTTAGTGGGCCAAACTATATAGAAATATACTATCGTAGTGATATCCATTTTTTAAATTTAAATTTTGTTTTTTTGAGTCGTTTTTTGAGTTTATCTCAAAATTTTTAGCAATTCTTTCATTACTGGCTTCAAACTCGGATTCAGTGGGAAAAAATACATAGTAACATACTACTATATTGTCATACAAAATTTTTTTTTAATTGTAATTTAGTTTTGGAGCATAACTCAAAAAAAGAACAAATTTGACATTTTTTACTTCGGATTCAACGGGACAAAATTCATAGGAATATGTATACTAAGTCTTGCCAAAAAACTTTTTTTTGTTTGCCTTTGTAATTATTTTACGTTTTAAGAAATAAACGTCTTAAGTAAAAGTTCCTGTTAGTTTAAGTTCGAAAAATAAAATTTCGCAGTTAAGAATAATTTTCATTAGTTTATATTCAATTAAATAAATATTTAAAGAAATCTTATGCGATATTTATACAACCCCTTCTCTATCGTAATTTTAATATATCCTTAGGTTATTTAAAAAAAAGTCAAAGATTAAAGTGGTTTTTCGAATTGAAGTTGGAGCCGAAAGAAGGTTATTTCCGTGAGGTGTTGCTGTGAAATAGATTTTTGGATTTGTAAAGGAATGGTTTGGCACGTGACTTGGCATATCTTTAGGGAGGTTTCGCGATTTTCTGGATATTTCAGTTCGATTGCAATTCACCGAGTTAGAGTGGTGAAAAACCTTGCACACAATTTAAAAGAGGAACCTGACATTGAGCAAGCAAACTTTGGGGAAAATGAGATAGTGTTGGCGGGATAGAATTGGAGGACTTAAAGGGGTTTCACGCCTCAAAAAATAGGGTAAGAGTAATTCCTGATACACGATAATAGAATCTGAGATTGGTATTTCTTCCTTTTTTCCGTCTGATGGCACACGTTGATTTATTCCTTTTAAATTCAATATTTTCAAATTAAGTCAACGAATATATCTCTTCGCCACGAGGGGTTACAGTTTTTGAGGGAAAAAATTCTCTCAGATAATAATTAATATCGGTATTCGAAGAAACTAGTATATTATTATAATAATATGTATTATTATTACTCTAAAAAAATTATTTGATTAACATAACCGATTACTTGTCCGCCACACAGCATGCATTTAATTTTACGAAATTGACCAACATAGGACAATAATTTTTTTTCAAATTCGAAAACTTACCTAGCAAATTTTCAGCACACTTGCGGCAATTACCAAAATGTCCGTTTGGTGGCAAGTTTGCAGAAGACATTCGTGACAAACTTGCAGATAATTTTGTAGAAAACTTGAGGAAAATTTTCAGCAAACTTTCAAAAAACCTAAAAATTAAAAAAAAAATCTTTTTGTTTTCAAAATGTATGTATTTTGATAAACGTTGCCTTTCCTTATAGGGAAGGTGACATAAATGTAGTGCGCAGCTCTAGATGTCATAGAAAACTACTGCGCATGCATTTAACATTTACTTTGCCATGCAAATTTTCACTGCAAACTTGCCACCAAACGGACATTTTAGTATTTACCGCAAGTTTGCTACAAAATTTCCAGGTAAGATTTCGAATTTGGCTTTGTTAATAACTTGCCGCAAATTTGCAGAAAATTATTGTGCTATGTAGAAAATAGTTCTGGGATGAAAAGAATCCTAATAAATGCACATTTTGAGGCTAAGAATCACCGTCAAAAGTCAAACATTTCAACAACAATCAAATTTAATTATGTAAATTGAAATTAATAATTATTTTACCTCATTTTCTTGTGGAACATAATAATTACACAGCCACACAAAAAAAAGTACCCGAGTTGGGGAATGAGACTACCCATTCCTTACGTATTTTGATGCGCTGAACACGAATCTGAAGTCTGTTTTGCTCCATCAGGTCTCAGTTTTGACATTACCTCAAAAAACATGGCGGATTTTATGTGACAAACAAACTTTTTTAAATAACGAGGGATTCTCTTGAATCTTGTTACTCGGGGGTTTTTGGGGTCGCTGATTACAAATTTCAAGTCAGATTTTGAAAATTTAAAATGCCGGATCCAGTATGGCGGACAAATTTTTGAAATTTTTTTTGGATTTTTACGAAACTTGGTATCTGGAGGTTTTTGGGTCGCTGATTACGAATTTCATGTCAAATTTTTATAATTCAAAATTTTTTTTAATTCAATTTTAAAAAAATTGATCCGCCATATTGGATCCGCCATTTTGAATTATAAAAATTATTATAACCGATAAATATTAAATGTCAAATCGATATTTCAGCAACTGTTCAATAATTATATAACTAAACAATTAATTGTTAAATTTTTCAAATTACACATAAAAATGCTGTTTTCAAATCTACAATTTACTGAAGAAATAATAGTAAATAAGTAATATACATGAGAAATTACAGTTAAAAAATATTTATTTGAATAATTATGGAGATAACGATTTCCCGAAAAATCTTTATTCTATACTTAAATGAATTTTTCGAGGCGCCCTATAAAAAAATAAATATCAATTATAACTGAATTAGATAATTGTTCAAACAATTGAGGATAAAGTAATTGATTTTTTTAACACATTAGGGTAGCTCCATGCCTAAAAAATCAAGGTTGTACACTAGTTCTTCGATTTTGTTGAAACTTCGAAATTTTGAAGTGGAATACATGCCAGTAAAGAGCCTCATTTCGATTTTGAAAAATTTTGGATTTACGAGGTTTTTACAATTTTTTTTAAAATTTTGAAAATGGTATATCTCTAAGGAAAATGAATGAAATTTAATGAAATTTTTAGGGAATGCTTATTGTTTACAGACAATTTAAGAAAATATTTTACAAAAAAAAAAATTTTTTTTAAAACAGATTATTAAAAAAATAATTTTTAAATAAACAATTTTTTAAAAGTACCATTTTTATTTTTTTTAAATAATAATGATTCGAATCCCACTTATTAAACTAGTATTTTCCACAAAAAAATTGATGGAGGGTCTGAAACTTTAGGAGATATTGAATTTTTTGTCCTTACGCGCAACCGTAAAAAGCGCATTTTCCGGCTATACTCTACATACAAACTAACCTTCAAAGTCACCTCTAAGTCGTAAATTTTAACCGAATTCAATTTTTCTTTTTGGTGAATGTCAGGCTATAAATTCGTAAGAATACTGTGCGATTTTTAGATTTATATTTGTTTAAACAAATTATTAATATTATTGTCAATTACTAACTTTTTACATATTGTACACAGAGGGGAGTATTTTTTTCTAATTTTGCAATTTACTGGACCTAACATAAATACCAATGCAAATTTAAAACATAATTATTATTGTTTTAGCAAGATTTAAACAAATTATTATTGTTAATTACTAACTATTTACAGAATAGTATACTTAAAAGTTTCAGTTTTTTCTAAACATGCAAATTTATCAAACTTTTTTGAATCGCAGATTTAAATTAAAAATAAAATTATATTTTGAACAATAATAAGAATATTCGAACACATGTATAGTCTGATAAAGTAGATTTCTATCAAAAATATTTTCGGCAATATTCAGATTCTATCTAATAACGCTTCTGTAAAATTACGATTCTACGATAAAACGATTCGCATAAATTGATGTTCGATGAAATTAGATTTCTGGACAATTGAAATTCGATCAAATTGACTTTCTGACAGATTATAATTTGGACGAATAAATATTTTATTAACGGTGTTCGATGGTCTCTTAAATATCTCGATAATGTGCGACCAACAGTTATCACCCAACAAATACGGCACTGATCGGTTTAAATGACGTAAAATTGATAAACATTATTTTTCTATCAAATTTGCCTCTGTTTACAGGCACTTTTTACAAAATATGACAACATACATTTGACTCAAATGTTTTTAATTGTCTGAATTGAAAAGATTTTGTTAATCCATGCAGAAACACGATTGCAGCATTGGAAATACCATAGCAATGTAATGCGAATCATTTTGACAGCTGAGCCTGCTTGCTTCTGCCCTTTACTGGCAAAATGGCTGTAACACACGTCTTGCCGCCTGTCATTACATTACTTTTGTATTTCCAATCTTGAAACCGCGTTTCTGCATGGATTAACAAAATCTTTTGAATTCAGATAATTAAAACATTTCTGACAAATGCACGTTGTCAGATTTTGTAAAAAGTGCTTGTGAGCAGAGAAGCACTAGTTCGAAAACGGTTGTTTACTAATTTCACGTGATTTCAAACAGGCAGTGCCACTTTTCTTGGGCGATAACTGTAAGTCGCACATAACATAAAAATTTTAGAGACCGTCGAACACTCTTAAATTAAATTTCCTTCTACTTTTCTTTCAGCCAAGCTATCATTCTAACAATAATATTGTTCTACTAAAATAATATTCTGTGTAATAAAATTCTATTGAATAACATTTCTAACAAATCTGGTCAAATCTGATCTTTTCATGCGTCCCAATTACTTATCGACAACCATATCGAAGTAATTATCATAAATAACACCTAACTCTAAACCAAAGAGTTAAATTGACATCTACTAGATGTCACTATGTGCTGATATAGTCGAAATCTACATATTTTAAAATATTCTATCAGCGCCTATGTAGAGTATACGTGCAGCACCTCCCAATACTAGTATAACCACACGGCTCGCATACGAGCGTAACTGGGAGAGATTACGCTCCCCAACGCCGATGGTCAACAAGTGACCATCTGCCGATCTCCGCAAAGTTGGTAAGAACATTTGCGACCCTTCGGTGAAGGGCGAGACCTTTCCAATCTCTGGTTACTCTGCAGGTAACCACCCGAGTTGGTACCACAACTCACATGTCGAAGCGCTATTTACTAGGTCCATTACTCCGTTTTTGCGAAGCTCTGGTCCGTTCATAGCGCCCCTAGCCTCAAGCGATGTAGGCTATAACCACTGCCCCCACGAGGCCAACCCAATGACCGGAAGGAAACAAGCCTTTCGGCAAGTCCATCGGGCTCGGACCGGTCCCCATGGTACCTTTTAGTACTCTGGTATGAGTACCAATTAAGAGTCTTACCACCTTTGCTGCGGCAAGTGATGTCGACGGTCTATAATTAGACTTGCCGGGCCGTCACGGCACTGCCCATCATGATCGTATACCACTGCTCTATAAGAAAGACTGGGACGAACCGAGTACTAACCGCAAGCAGTGGCGCCACTCTGAGCCTCATATGATGAAACATTCTGCAATAGAAAAACTTTTACATATTTAGTTGTAAACTTGTAATAAATAACTCGGATTCACATAATCTCTTCAATTCAGTCTCGTATGGAGTTATGGAATGTAATTTATAACACTTTAATAGTATACTTCTATGTATTTTGGTCCACTGAATCCTAATTCGAAGTCATAATTAAAAGATTTACGCTGAACCCGAATTTGAAAATTCTGATTTTGATTTAGAATTCAGCGGGAAAAATACATAGAAATATACTAGTTGTGTTATAAATTTTTTTTCTAATTTCTTTTACTTTAATTCGGTTTTTTGAGTAGTTTTTTTAATTTATCTCAAAATTTTGAGCAATTCTGTCAATTCTGACTTCAAATTCGTATTTAGTGGGCCAAACTATATAGAAATATACTATCGTAGTGATATCCATTTTTTAAATTTAAATTTTGTTTTTTTGAGTCGTTTTTTGAGTTTATCTCAAAATTTTTAGCAATTCTTTCATTACTGGCTTCAAACTCGGATTCAGTGGGAAAAAATACATAGTAACATACTACTATATTGTCATACAAAATTTTTTTTTAATTGTAATTTAGTTTTGGAGCATAACTCAAAAAAAGAACAAATTTGACATTTTTTACTTCGGATTCAACGGGACAAAATTCATAGGAATATGTATACTAAGTCTTGCCAAAAAACTTTTTTTTGTTTGCCTTTGTAATTATTTTACGTTTTAAGAAATAAACGTCTTAAGTAAAAGTTCCTGTTAGTTTAAGTTCGAAAAATAAAATTTCGCAGTTAAGAATAATTTTCATTAGTTTATATTCAATTAAATAAATATTTAAAGAAATCTTATGCGATATTTATACAACCCCTTCTCTATCGTAATTTTAATATATCCTTAGGTTATTTAAAAAAAAGTCAAAGATTAAAGTGGTTTTTCGAATTGAAGTTGGAGCCGAAAGAAGGTTATTTCCGTGAGGTGTTGCTGTGAAATAGATTTTTGGATTTGTAAAGGAATGGTTTGGCACGTGACTTGGCATATCTTTAGGGAGGTTTCGCGATTTTCTGGATATTTCAGTTCGATTGCAATTCACCGAGTTAGAGTGGTGAAAAACCTTGCACACAATTTAAAAGAGGAACCTGACATTGAGCAAGCAAACTTTGGGGAAAATGAGATAGTGTTGGCGGGATAGAATTGGAGGACTTAAAGGGGTTTCACGCCTCAAAAAATAGGGTAAGAGTAATTCCTGATACACGATAATAGAATCTGAGATTGGTATTTCTTCCTTTTTTCCGTCTGATGGCACACGTTGATTTATTCCTTTTAAATTCAATATTTTCAAATTAAGTCAACGAATATATCTCTTCGCCACGAGGGGTTACAGTTTTTGAGGGAAAAAATTCTCTCAGATAATAATTAATATCGGTATTCGAAGAAACTAGTATATTATTATAATAATATGTATTATTATTACTCTAAAAAAATTATTTGATTAACATAACCGATTACTTGTCCGCCACACAGCATGCATTTAATTTTACGAAATTGACCAACATAGGACAATAATTTTTTTTCAAATTCGAAAACTTACCTAGCAAATTTTCAGCACACTTGCGGCAATTACCAAAATGTCCGTTTGGTGGCAAGTTTGCAGAAGACATTCGTGACAAACTTGCAGATAATTTTGTAGAAAACTTGAGGAAAATTTTCAGCAAACTTTCAAAAAACCTAAAAATTAAAAAAAAAATCTTTTTGTTTTCAAAATGTATGTATTTTGATAAACGTTGCCTTTCCTTATAGGGAAGGTGACATAAATGTAGTGCGCAGCTCTAGATGTCATAGAAAACTACTGCGCATGCATTTAACATTTACTTTGCCATGCAAATTTTCACTGCAAACTTGCCACCAAACGGACATTTTAGTATTTACCGCAAGTTTGCTACAAAATTTCCAGGTAAGATTTCGAATTTGGCTTTGTTAATAACTTGCCGCAAATTTGCAGAAAATTATTGTGCTATGTAGAAAATAGTTCTGGGATGAAAAGAATCCTAATAAATGCACATTTTGAGGCTAAGAATCACCGTCAAAAGTCAAACATTTCAACAACAATCAAATTTAATTATGTAAATTGAAATTAATAATTATTTTACCTCATTTTCTTGTGGAACATAATAATTACACAGCCACACAAAAAAAAGTACCCGAGTTGGGGAATGAGACTACCCATTCCTTACGTATTTTGATGCGCTGAACACGAATCTGAAGTCTGTTTTGCTCCATCAGGTCTCAGTTTTGACATTACCTCAAAAAACATGGCGGATTTTATGTGACAAACAAACTTTTTTAAATAACGAGGGATTCTCTTGAATCTTGTTACTCGGGGGTTTTTGGGGTCGCTGATTACAAATTTCAAGTCAGATTTTGAAAATTTAAAATGCCGGATCCAGTATGGCGGACAAATTTTTGAAATTTTTTTTGGATTTTTACGAAACTTGGTATCTGGAGGTTTTTGGGTCGCTGATTACGAATTTCATGTCAAATTTTTATAATTCAAAATTTTTTTTAATTCAATTTTAAAAAAATTGATCCGCCATATTGGATCCGCCATTTTGAATTATAAAAATTTGACATGAAATTCGTAATCAGCGACCCCAAAAACCCCCAGATATCAATTTTCGAAAAAATCCAAAAAATTTTCAAAAATTTGTCCGCCATACTGGATCCGGCATTTTGAATTTTCAAAATCTGACTTGAAATTTGTAATCAGCGACCCCAAAAACCCCCGAGTAACAAGATTCAAGAGAATCCCTCGTTATTTAAAAAAGTTTGTTTGTCACATAAAATCCGCCATGTTTTTTGAGGTAATGTCAAAACTGAGACCTGATGGAGCAAAACAGACTTCAGATTCGTGTTCAGCGCATCAAAATACGTAAGGAATGGGTAGTCTCATTCCCCAACTCGGGTACTTTTTTTTGTGTGGCTGTGTTATCCTTGTATAAATTTTCAAAAATTTTAATCGAGTGTGCTGCCATTTCCCTTCCTTATGATGTTTTATTAAACATTTCAGTTTTGTGTCTCGGATCTAGGATTAAACATGCACAATATATCCAATTGCTCTTATCATAATGTTTAGGGGAGACCGGGGCGTAATGGCTAACTTTTCACTCTTTGTGCTTTTTCTCGGCCATTTTTGTTTTAATTAAATGTTTTTCTTCTGGAAAAGTTACTCTGGTATCTCAGCTTTCTTTAAAAAAAAACATCCCGATATGACTCTTACTTTTTTTTTTACAATAATTTTTCTGGAGCAATGCAAAGCTATCCAAAACGCCCCAGGCCGGGGCGTAATGGATAACTCCCGGGGCGTAATGAATAATGAGTGAAAATTAATATTTACGGCCTCAAATTTTATTGTATATTGTAAATTAAGGTTTGTGAATTAAATTTTATGTAAAAAATATTGTAAATATAATTATTGTCTAGAAGATAAGATCAAAAAATATAACTACAATTATTTTCTACACTGAAAGAAATACTTTCGAGAATTCATCCATAAACTTCTGGTTAAGGATTTTGGTTGAAGTAGTCATACAATCTGTCAGATTAGCACATAAGTGAGGTTATGTTAGACATGTGAAGGATGATTCACACTTACTGTCCTCTGTTTCTGTCATTCGTATGGCTGGATTAACCAAACTGTTTTGACAGTTGTATTTCATTATAATACAGTGATTCATTCTGGCAGAATCAGCCATAACTATGGCAGTAATGTCGGAAAATTTCTTTCAGTGTAAAGACATATTCTTCGGTTTTTTTATTAAAATTAATATTACAAAATTACAAATCTGAAGTTTCACTTTCTCATTTATCTTTAATAAAAGTAAGTAACTTTATAGTAAATTTAATTCATAAAACGATGACAATTAAATAAGGATTTTTAAAATACTTTTCCTGTCTTAAATAAACAAGCAAAATTATTTGCTTTTACATTACTCACAAATGAAAAAAATATTTTTTGGTTATTTTTTAAATTTAATATAGCAAAATTACAAATCGGAAGTTTAACTTTTTTAGTAATCTTTAAAAAAGTAAGTAACTGTATAGTAAATTTATTTTAATTTATAAAATGATAACAATTAAATAAGAATTTTCGAAATACTTTTCTTGTCTAGTAAACTAGTAAAATTATTTGCTTTTACAATAATCACAGATAAAAAATCGGTTATCGTCAGCACAAGCGTCGTGGGCCCAAAGCTGACACGATGTGCACTGAACCCACTCTTCTCCTGAAACGCTGTTTTTTTGGTTTGTAATTTCTCATTTCAATCGTTTAAAATCTACTATTTATCGATTTTAGATCAAAACAAATAAATAAGTTGATAAACACACGAACATACTGCAACTAAGTAACAAGTAACCGCGAAAACGAACCTACGCTGCATTATCCATCGCGCCCCGGGAAAAACTAGCCATTACGCCCCAGGGGTACTTGGCCAATATTTTGTAATTTTCTATCAATACAGAAAGTGTAAATGAAAAATCTCCAATTGGCCCTTAAAAACAAATGTATCAAGCTCAAAACCCAATTTGATTTTTATTTTTAAAGCTATTTTTGAAAAAATGAGAACGAAAAAATGAAAATTTTGAAAAGTTACTTTCGTATGTCAAAAAAAGTTTTTCTACTATATTTCTTACAATAGTGAACAAATATTATTGAAACTTCGTACAAAGTTGCAGTATACCAAGTACAATAACTTGTCTATAGAACGAAATTATTTCGATTTACCAATTTTAAATAAATTACAATTATCCATTACGCCCCTTAGCCATTACGCCCCGGTCTCCCCTAATCAATTTTCTTCAAGCTTGTTTAAGAGCAGTTAAAATTTGTTTAAAGATGAGGTTTTGATTATTGCCGTTAGATATTTTTTCCATTATCTCTTTTATCTCTTCATCAAGTTTGTCGATTAACATATTGAAACCAATCACGACAAAGGGTAAGGTAACATATTTATCACCGCTTAGGAGTTTGGAAAGGACTTGAAAATGTTTCAAGTATTTACAAACCTCTTGTATAATCAACCATTCTTGTTGACTGAGAAGCAGATGATTAAATTTTTCATTATTCTGACATAATATACTTAAAGGCTTTTACATCATAAGTCCTAATTTTATCATTTCGACACTGGAGTTCCAACGCGTACTAACATCAACATTGTGTTGTCGGAACTTCACATTTCAAGAATCGCAACAGCTTTTAAGCTTGTTTCTAATTTGTTCAGAATTCTTACATTTCTTGAATAGTAATCGTAACTTTGAGAGAGGTGTTTTACAATTTAGAATCTCGGTTTCAGCATTATTTTCAACGTCATCTTCAGAATTTATGTCCGTTTCAGAGCTTGCAGTATTTTCGATTACGCTTTCAGGATCTTCATTACTTCAATCTGTTTCGAAATCAATATTAACGTTCTCCAGTTTCAATTGCTTCAACATGTCCTGCGCAGCCAAGTTCAAAATGTGCGCGTAGCACCTAAAGTGTTGATTTTCGATGTCAAAATGAATAAAAAAAGTTAGTTATCTCATAAACAAAGTTAGAAGGGAATTTATACTCCACTTGTCATCTATAAAATGTCCCGTAATGCAATGATAAGAGCAACCGACCACAGAACTCCAACTATCAGTAGTAAACGAAATTTTTGACTTGTTATTTTGCAGAATAATCATGAAAGCTTTTTGCATATTATTAAATCTATCAATTAATCGTGCTTTAAGCTCATTTCTTTTCGGAACTTTTATTCTTGGGTTTATGTATTTAAAGTAATCCTGAGTTTCGTCATCGTCAAAGAAGGTACAAGGCAAATATTTTTTCACCACCCAATCAACCGTTTTCTCATCAAATCGATCTTGATTAAATACCTAATAAAAGGTAATAAGGAATGTTAGAAAAAATGTTGTTTATTATTTATGAGACACTCAATTTTAACCTTCTTTGGCATGTTCAATTTAATAGATTTTATTTTACTTAAACTTTTTATAATTTTTTTACTTTTGAAATTATACTTCCCAAGTAGAAATCTAATACTGGCATAGTAATGACCCAGTACTGACTGCCAGTATAACAGTACTGACTGCAATACTATATGAAAGCATGTTGAGTAATTTATTGAATACTAATAATTATTAATATTTCTGTAGTAAATAAATTTGTATGAGTGTCAATAAATATGTAACTAGTTATTAGAATTGCTTTTATTGAAATAAGTTTAAAAAATATATTTCTTTTTTTTTAATAATTTAGACAATCTTATTTATTTTAATTAATGACCAAATTATTATTATTGTTAATAATTATTTTAACTTTGCAGTACTGATTTGGTGATAAACCAGCTTTCTGACAGTACTGATTTTAATACTTTTTTAACTCCGACATAGTGCTTTAGTTACTTTGAGTTCAACTGCACTTTTATGAGCAATATTAAATTTAAAATTCCCCAGTACTGGGCCAGTACTGCGCCAGCACTAAACCAGTACTGGTTGCCAGTACTGCGCCAGTAACGTCAAACCAGTACGGAAAAGCGTTATCATTTCGGTCAAATACCAGTACTGGTTCAACCATGGAGACCAGTACTCCGCCAGTACTGGGCATTACTGCACTAGTTGTCAATTTTTGCTTGGGGAGGGATGAGCGGATTTACCATGGAAAATTGTGATTTAAATTTGGTATATGTGTATTAAAAATTTTCCCTAAGTAAAACTAAGAAAGATAATTCAAAATATTTTTTTTATTTTGTTAGTAGAAATCATAAGCTGTCAAATTATATAATTTAACCTGGATTTAGAGAATAATTTCTTAGGTTTTTATCGTTCTGAAAAAAAGTGAGCGAGTTTACCCCAATCTCCTCTAGTAATTTAAACTGATTTAAGACATGAGTAGTAACGTAATAAAAAAAGAAAGTTCATTTTTAAAGTAAAGTATACATAGGGGAGACTGGGGTAAACCCGCTTACTTTTTTTCAGAACGATAAAAACCTAGGAAATTATTCTCTAATCCAAGTTAATTTATAAAATTTGAAAGCTTGTGATTTCTAAAACAAAGTAAAAAAGAATTTTTGATTTATCTTTCTTAGTTTTACTTAGGGAAAATTTTTAATATACATATACCAAATTTCAAAATTACAATTTTCTAGGGTAAATCCACTCACCCCTCGGAGTAAACATTATAAGTTCTATAAACAATAAATATTGGTTTATTACATAATAAGTATAGGTTTCATGAATTGTAACTTTGAATTTAAATAATATTTTATTAAGAGAAAATTAAAATATAGTTACAATTTTGGATGTAACAAGTTATAGATTCTATTATTGATAAAATATAACAAATAAAATTCGAAATTTTAAATTTTAAAATAAACAATAATAAAACGAGAACTGAACGAAGACAACAAACTTAGATTTATGTTATTTTTAGCCAAAAAAGACAGCGACAAATTTTTGTTTATTTGTTTGCGTTGTTTGTTATATGCGTTGTAACCTAATAATCACTAATAATGACTTATATCGAGGAGGTATTTACTTATGTATTGTCGTGTACATTTCTCACGTAATAGTCATGTAATAGTCACGTAATAGAGTGTAATAGATCATTATTACGTCAGTGTAATACCACAAAATATAGAAGTAATATCATGTAATAATCAGTAATACCATGTAATAGTTATGTAATAGTATGTAGTAGTATGTAGTATACATGTAATAGCTGGAAAATTTGGTGTATTAGAGTGTGAACCTTTTTAACCAGTAATTATCCCCTCGACTAATATAGACCTGATTCCGCTCAATGTTGCCAACAAATATTGATAGTTCGGTGCCATTTGTTGAAAAAAATCGCTATAAATCGCGAAATGCGGGACATTCAAAATGTTAAATATTCAACTAATTACCCAATAATTTAAAAATATTTTTAGAAAATGAATATTATTTATCTCTTAATAAATATTTTTAATATTAAAATTTTTAAGATCGCCAAAAAAAAGAAATACTGTTAATGCTGATTCGGCTTCCTAAACAAATTTAATAAGTGAGCGGCTTTACCCCGACTATATGTGAGGAACTTTACCCCGAATGTATTTCTCAAATTTCAGAATAAATTTAAATAAATCTTTTTGAAATCAAACAAAACTACACATATATTTCGAAAAGGACATCAAATAGCATCAAAAAAATTTGTCGAATAAATTAAGTCTCAAAAATAATAATCGAAAAACTTAAAAATCCGAAGATCATTTTTCTTTTTCTGCACTTCTAAAAACAATTGACCGCCTCAGATTCTATGACGAATTCATGCAACTAAACGAAAGTTCGTTAACATTATATTAGTTGTATGTTAAGTACTATTCACAGTACAAATATCTCCATCTAAAGTTGAGTTTATAACGTCAAATCGCTAGTGAGCGGGTTTACCCCACTCTCCCCTAATTAATTTGTTAACTTTGATTTTAAAAAAATTATAAACAATTGAATATTCTCAGGTTTGCATAGAGGGAAATGTTGAAAAATTATTCCTCTTGAAATGAAAAAAACACTTAAATCTATTACAAATTCTAGGTTGTAAACATTTTTGAAAAATTAATTTTGAAAAAATCCACTGTGAGGCATGCACGTGATTTCTGAAAAATGTTTTTAATTCAATAAACGCATCAAGCACACTCCAGGTCGTTTTGGAAAATCTTCAATACATTATAAGAAATAAAAAAATGTAAAAAAATTTAAAAAATCGGGTCTAAAGTTTAAAAAAATTAATTTGTTTATAAAAAAATATTTTTTAAAATAAAAAATAAAAAAAAATTTATAATAAAAAATTTAAAAAAAAATTTTAAAAAAATTTTGTAATAAAAAATTTAAAAAAATTTTTTTTTAAATTTTTTAAAATTGAAAAAAAACTAAAAATTTTATTCATTGACAACTTTTTCCAAACTCAATATTTTCAGACTTATAGGCAAGGAAAAAAGTACGTGAATCATTCCTTGAAAATGCTTGACTTTTGGATAGGACACAAAATACAAGGTGGTATCGTATACTTTGTATTAGAAAATATAACAAAGTCCTAGAATTATTTTAGTACTAGTATGGGCCACAGTGTTTTTTAAATTTTAACAAAAATTATTTGTTCAGTTTTATAAAGTACGTGAAAGATTAGTTGACTGCACTTGAAAAATCGGTAGAGCATGCGCAGTGTGTGTTGCGCGTTTCTATCCAAGGTAAATGACAGCTGATCGTCTGTTTCCATGCGCAATAGGCGTAAATTTCTGCAGTATTTGTATAAAATTTGTACGATATAAGCATGAACTTTCTACTTTTAAATGCATGGGACATCAGCATACTACGATTGCAAGAATTCATGCTTTTTCGGTATGAGATTCATGCAACTATAGTATAAGGGCACGCCCCTTAATCAGGAACGTCCATACAAAATGAGCATAGACGGCTTCATACTAAAAACGCTTGGTTTTTCTCTCCGTGTAGGGGAGACCGGGGTTACTTGGCGCACCCCAGGCAGAAAAGTCGGTGATGTGCCGATGCCTACAACCGGCTCGACACCGGCCCGGTAGTAAAGTCGGACAATACCCGATACCGGCACTGTGTTACCGGGCCAGTTCCTAAAAGACAACCGGCCCGGCATCGGCCCGGTAGTAAGGTCGAACAATAACCGGTACCGGCACTGTACCGGGCTGGTTAATAAAAGACAACCGGCCCGGTACTACTTTTTAATACCGTTTTTACACCGGCGATGGACTTTTTCCGGCATCAAAATTAGTATCGGCCCGGTACCACTACTTGATACCGTTTTTACACCGGCGACGGACTTTTGCCGGCAAAATATTTTTGTGTCTTTAAAAGTCTAAATTTTTAATTTTTTGAAATTTTTTTTACACTATTCGGAAGAATAAGAAAATCAAATCTCTCAAAATATAATGTTTTTTTAAATCTTTTTTTATATAGTTGGAAAAATTACATTTCATTAAACTCTATTAATTCAGCTTTAAATTGTCCGGGAAAATCACTCAAAAATCCGGGAATTTGTTACTGCCGAATTACTAGACACCCTATAATAACTTTGTTCGTTTAAAATAATTTTGGTCAGGTTTTATCTGATTTATTGTTATAAAATTTTGATAATCTAACAAGGTATTATATTAATTTCATTATACTAAGTTTCTGAAGGTTTTTCTATAAAGCCGGTACCGGGCCGGTACCATGCCAGCGGGTTTTCTTTAGCCTTAGTCCCAACGTATAATGACATTAACAAATGTTATTATAATTATTAACTTTGACATTACGTTATTCAAACTGTATTTTAGAAAAGGTTTTTTCTATTAATTTAGAACATTTTGTAATTAGTCCTGGTGCCACACTTCATATATAAACTTTCCATTCACTTTTCATCCCGTGTGGAAATTGCCCGACTTCGCCTTATTTGAAGAAAGGCACTAATGAGGATTTAGTGAGGCCAACCACACCAGTAATGTCTAGATAGGTTATAATAGGGCACTGACTAGAATGTCTTCTTTTTCTAAATAGGGAAATCTAGCTGGATCTATTTATGCCCCTATTAAATATTTCAATCAGGCTCTGACTAGAATGCCCTTTTTCTAAACAGGGAAATCTATCTGGTATCTATTTATGCCCCTATTAGGTATTGTAATTAATGTTCAATTTCATTGACAAATCACAATTTCTAAATAATAAGCAATGAAATTAATCTGAAAATTAGTTCTAAACGCATATTAAAATACTATTTAAATATAAAAACTATTTGAGCAAAAATTATTGCTATTTTTAAATTTCAAAATATTGCACTTTTTCTCACAAGCGGTAAAGAAATGTTCTACTTAGTATACACTGAAAAAACCAAGTCTTAAAATGAGTATCATACGCTACTCATTTTGAGTTGCAACAAAAATGAGACTCTTAGGTGGCGCCACGTTCTATGGCGTTTAACATAGTCTCATTTTGAGATGCAACAAAAATGAGACTGGATTTTTTGTGTGTATAAGGACGATGAGAAAGTAGATTCATAGCGTGCGAGTTAGTGTTAGTGTTAAGTTAGTAATAGGTTGATTAGTCGAAACAGTGTCGTTTACATGTGTGTTTGTTCAGTGACTTGTTCAGTATTACTGGCGCAATATTACGCCTGTCGTAAATTTTTGCTTTAGGTATCTGGAAAAACTAATGAGGCGCTAAAGAGGCCCTCTAGTTAATTCCCCACATTATGCTTTTCCATTCAGGCAGTGACAAGGCAATCTAGTTAGAACCTCTCTATCTTTCCACATCATCACCTGATATTTTAAGCGTGACGAAATTAGAAGGGTCCTGACTAATTTTTCTAGTTTGCGCCTCACTAAACAAAAGGGGGTCTACTCAGGGCCTTACTAAGTCCTACTTTCAATTTCTACACGGGATAAGCAGGTTTAGGTTAGCGGATGCGGCGTCGACTTTGCAGCCTGAGGGTCCGGAGTTCAATTCCTCATGTCTTCAAATTTTTCGTTAACAATTAATAATAATTCATATGTTTCAGCATTCTATTTAGTGTTTACAATTAAATTAATTAATAAATAATATTGTTTAACGTTTAATATATGTAAAAATGTATAATAATAATAATAATAATTAATAATTTTTTTTTTACTACCGGCCCGGTATCGAGCCGGTGGTTTACCGGCACCGGGGCGGATATTTTCCGGGTTATCATTGTTGACTGGACCGGCTCCAAGCCAGCAGACATACCGGCACCGGGCCGGTGTCTAAATTTCACTGGCCCGGTACGTTGCCGGTGTTGTGCCGGCAATAAACCGGTACGAAAACACTGAAAACAAGAACCGTCCCGGTACCGGGCTGATGGTTTAACGGCAAGGTGCCGGACCGGTGGTTTACCGGCACCGGGGCGGATATTTCCCGGGTTATCATTGTTGTTTAACTAAAACATTTTTGATTTTTGTTAAATTCCTATTGCACGGAAAACTTACTGTAACATCTCAACTTTAATTTTAAAAAAAAATTGAAATCCATTTAATAATTTTTTTATACCACTTTATTCAAAGCTGTGTAAAGTACGCCAAGCAACCCCGAGCCGGGGTTGCCTGCGGCACATGAGTGAAATTAATTAAATTATACAATTTAATGTTGAAACATTATATGATATAGTAAAATAAGTTTTTTTACTGTCATTTTACAATAAAAAAATTTAAAAAAGGATCATATTTAATCACAATTAAGAACATTTTTTGTGTAATCGTAAAATTATAGAAAACTTTTATAAAATATACTCTGTGAATTTTATTTAAAAAATGCATCCTTCACTAAAATTTTTTAAACAGGCTTATGTTTTGGTACTTAGGAATTTATAAATTACATAATATTAAACTTTATCAAATAATTTTATTAATATTTATTACACATTTAATTAAATTTCTTACTTAATAGTATTTTTTTCAAGTTTTTAGAGTCAAAATTAATGTTTCTGGTATGTCAAAATCTTTCGCAGTTCCAAGTAGACTTTTCTCAATAATTTTAATTTCCTTCACTGCTCTTATCAATACATCCTGTTGTATTGGCTCGTTAATAGATTTTCTTTTGTAATTACTCATTATTTATGCAGTATTAACAACATTTAACCCGAAACTTTTAACTTTTATCATAGGAATATAAATGTTGTGACTAAACTCGTGTGAGATACTGCTTACTAAACACTGCCGATGTAGCAGATTTCTCTCAGTTCGAGCGCGCCAGGTAACCCCAGCCAAATCGCGCCAAGTAACCCCGGAGGTACTTTTTATTTATTTATAAAGTTTTTATTAATAACATTAATAAAAATCAAAAGTTCTTTATTGTCCCTTGAAAACAAATAGTTAAAGCTCAAAACTTGATATTTGAGCTTTATTTTAAATCATTTCTTAAAAAGATATAACAAAAAAATGAGGACGTCAAAAATTTACTTTCGAGTACCAAAATCAATTATTTTAATCTATACGCCACAATAATTAATAAATAAAAATGAAACTTTGTACAAACTTAGAGTTTATTAAGTACTTTAACTCGAGTGGAGAGAAAATATTATTCAACTCAAAATTTTCAAAAAAACTGGACTGCACCAAGCAACCCAGGTCTTCCCTACATAAGAACAATTCGATACGTACTTTTAAGTGTTAAGTGTGTGTTTATATTTAAGTTATATGCGAGTGTATGTGTATGTTATAGGTTAGTGCATAAGTGTTGATAAACGTCGAAAAGTGATACAGTAATAATATTTCTTTATTTGTGTGATTAATTATCCAAATATGTGAATGAATAAGTGAATTTCAGAAATATGTAAATCTCACGTGGAATCGCCATATATATACATAGGGAAGAGTGGTCCTAAGTTGGCTGTGGGCCTAAGTTGTCCATCTTGCGTTTCTTAGAGATGGTATACTTTATGAATCTTTAATTTCGGGGTGTGATATATTGATAAACCATGATATAATTTATGAATCTACTTATAAACAAAGATTCTTCTACGCATTATAAGGGCAATAATATTGTTGACGACAAAACGAAATTAATTTTTCATGTTTGTTCGAGAGCAGCTACAAGAGATAAATAATTAAAAATGTCTAAATGAAAATGCGCTCTAGTTTCTTTATTTAATGTTTTAGTAAGAGGTTGTGTCGATTTTTTAAGTAAATTTTTTTTATTAGCGCAATAATTTGAAACTTGTAAAAATCTACAATGGTCCTAAGTTGGCCACTTATTGTTTTTGTTTGTTTTTACTTATGTTTTGCTTCTCTGTTGCGTTTTTCATCACGAGGAAGACCGCGAGAGTGTAACGTAGAAATTAAACAAATACAGAAAACAATAAAAAATACATACCATCACTGCAAAAATAAGTATCTTATTTGATATCTTAACCCATTTAGTCCCAAATGTCCGTTTTTTTAGAACAAGTTCAAGCTTCCCGTTCTACGAGTTCCGGTTTAAAAAAAAATCGGGACAAAGGTTTTCTTATGGATTTGAGTGTCCTCTTTCAAAATCTGAAAAAAAATTTCAATTTCGACTTCATGATAAAAGGTTATAATTGTTTAAACAAAAAAAACCTGTTTTTTTAGTGTTTTTTTTTCTTTAAATGCAGATTACTTAATTGAAATCGGCTTGGGAAAAATCTGGAACATCAAAATATCGCGTCCAAAATGTTAGGACTATCAAATAGACATATTGCCAAAAACAATTTTTTACAAATTTCAAAATGGCGCCTCAATAATGGCCGCCAAAATATGCAAATTTTGAAAAATAATTTTAAAAAAATTTAACTCTACATTTTTTTTACTTTTATGCTTCATTTAAATAAAATAATGCTGCTTCAAAAAAAAATATTGTTTTTTGATGTTATTTAACAATATTTTAAACCATTATTATAAACAATTTGAAAACTATGAGCCAAAGTGGATGTAAAAATTTTATTTTCATCAATTCTTTTTTTTGGGGATAGTGAAAATAGATATTGAAAGTAAACAATTTAATTCAAAATTATTTTGCAATGTTTAAGTATGTTATAAACAATTTTTATAAACAATTTTGCAAAAAATGAAATAGAAAGGTAGAAATTTTATTTTTTAAATTTTATTATGCTCTCTGGTTATCAAAATGTTGCATAAGAATTAAATTTTCATTTAACATTATTTAGCAATATTTAAAAATATTATAAACAATTTTTATAAACAATTTTGCAAAAAATGAAATGGAATGGTAGAAATTTTATTTTTTTAATTTTATTATGCTCTCTGGTTATCAAAATGTTGCATAAGGATTAAACTTTCATTTAACATTATTTAGCAATATTTAAAAATGTTATAAACAATTTTTATAAACAATTTTCATAGAAAAAGAAGTTTAAATATTTTTTTTTCACTATTCACTTGGTTTGTTATTAGAATAGATATTTAAAAGACAAATCTTTGTCGTAATTATTTAAGATTTTTGACAATGTTATAAACAATTTTTATAAAAAAAGATGTTCAGAGTGGACAAAAATATTCTTTTCTTCACTACTAACTTTCTTTTGTCATTAAAAGTGGAAACTAAAGTATCTATTGTTTATAAAAAATTTGTAAACAACGTATAAAAATGTTGTAAATAATTCTTATAAACAATTTGCTAAATATGAGGTACCATCATGGAAAAAAAGCATTTTTTTATTATATAATACTTTCTTGTAATCAAATTCTTTGTTATAGATATAATCTTTTATTTAACATTATTCAGCAATTTTTAACAATGTTATAAACAATTTTTATAACAATTTTAAAAATTGTTTATAAATTTTGGATAAACGGTTGAATCATCAGTTTTCATTTTCATGTTAGAATAAGTTAGTAGTAAAGAAAAAATATGTTTTTTCTCTGAACATCTTTTTTTATAAAAATTGTTAATAACATTGTAAAAAAATTTTAAATAATTACAGACAAAGATTTGTCTTTTAAATATCTATTCTAATGACAAACAAACAAATAAAGAAAATCAAAACTTTTTTTCCACCCTTAACTGATTTTTCTATGACAATTGTTTATAAAAATTGTTTATAACATTGTTAAAAATTGCTGAATAATATTAAATGAAAGATTATATCTATAACAAAGAATTTGATTACAAGAAGGTATTATATAATAAAAAAATGCTTTTTTTCCATGATGGTACTTCATATTTAGCAAATTGTTTATAAGAATTGTTTACAACATTTTTATACATTATTGTATGATATTATCACTCGGTTGTTTTAAATAGTTACTAAACACTGAATTTAACGATCATTCCGAGTCAGGTGTTTAAAAAGAAACAACAAATGTTGTTTAACGTTTCGACAGCGCGGCTGCCCTCTTCAGAAACGAAAAATAAAATAAAATTTGAAAAACGTTCCAAAGGAACGTCTTTGTCGTGGCGATTACAATTGAACACTCATTTTTTACATAACATTGTAAAAAATCTTAAATAATTACAGACCAAGATTTGTCTTTTAAATATCTATTCTAATGACAAACCAAGTGAATAGTGAAAAAAAAATTTCTTTTCACTCTAAACTTCTTTTTCTATGAAAATTGTTTATAAAAATTGTTTATAATATTTTTAAATATTGCTAAATAATGTTAAATGGAAGTTTAATCCTTTTGCAACATTTTGATAACCAGAGAGCATAATAAAATTTAAAAAATAAAATTTCTACCATTCTATTTTATTTTTTGCAAAATTGTTTATAAAAATTGTTTATAACATACTTAAACATTGCAAAATAATTTTGAATTAAATTGTTTACTTTCAATATCTATTTTCACTATCCCCAAAAAAAAGAATTGATGAAAATAAAATTTTTACATCCACTTTGGCTCATAGTTTTCAAATTGTTTATAATAATGGTTTATAATATTGTTAAATAACATCAAAAAACAATATTTTTTTTGAAGCAGCATTATTTTATTTAAATGAAGCATAAAAGTAAAAAAAATGTAGAGTTAAAATTTTTTTAAATTATTTTTCCAAATTTGCATATTTTGGCGGCCATTATTGAGGCGCCATTTTGAAATTTGTAAAAAATTGTTTTTGGCAATATGTCTATTTGATAGTCCTAACATTTTGGACGCGATATTTTGATGTTCCAGATTTTTCCCAAGCCGATTTCAATTAAGTAATCTGCATTTAAAGAAAAAAAACACCAAAAAAACGGTTTTTTTTTGTTTAAACAATTATAACTTTTTATCATGAAGTCGAAATTGAAATTTTTTTCCAGATTCTGAAAGAGGACACTCAAATCCATAAGAAAACCTTTGTCCAGATTTTTTTTAAAACCGAAACTCGTAGAACGGGAAGCTCGAACTTGTACTAAAAAAGCGGACATACGTCTTAGATATTTTTTCTATCTTAAAAAAGTAAGATACTTCTGTAAGTTTTTTAAAGTATCTTAAATTAAGATGTTTCTGTCTCAATAAGATGTTTAGCGATAAGTTACTTGTGAATTGTAAGATGCGAAAAAAATTTAAGTTACTAAAACCTAAGATGCATAAAATATCTTACATATAAGCCCATAGTTGACCTCAAAACTTTTTCTCCAAAAAATATGTTGGAAAATGTGTACGAAGATACTTTAAACATCTTAAATTAAGATATTTTTAATGACTAAAAAGTGACTACAATAACATCTTAGAAATGACTACCAAAACATCTTAATTAAGATACTTCTTTTTGTAGCCATTCACAACTAAAAACGTATAAAATAATACAATGCTTTATTTTTGTTTTCTATTGATGTATAAAGAAGGAGTTGAAATAAATTTAAAAGTTATTTGTGATGTTTAAGAAATAATGATAACTTTTATTACATATGATTGTGTTGTGTAATACAATTTGCTCCGTGTAATATAATTGTTGGAGCCTATATATATATATATATATATATATATATATATATATATATATATATATATATATATATATATATATATATATAGATAGATATATATATATATATATATATATATATATATATATATATATATATCTTTCGGTTGTTCGAGCTAGTTTGACTAGGAAGGCATCTTGCAGGTAATCAGTTTTTCGAAAACGTACATTTGGCAACATTCAATTTTTGAAGTCAGTTTTGGCAACATAGCATTCAAAATTTGAGTTAAAGAAGAGGTATACTTCTGTATACAGTAGGTACAAATTTTTAAGTTTAATTTGTAAAGGCAATTACGCCTAATCCCGACTACGGTTCCATCTCCGTAATAAAGGTGCAAATGTGACCATCATGTTGTAGCTGTTTCGGCTTATAGTAATAAAACTATAAATTTCATACAAATTTTTTGAGAAATCCACAATAGTTATTTTCATATCAAGGACGCAAAATAGGTGATTGCTACAATGGCGTGATGAAGGGACCGAGGGGGACACAATTTCTCGCCCGAGGCGATTCCGAGGGAGAGAAAGTGTCCCCGAGGTCCCGAAATCTCGCTGGAGTCGTAATCACCTTTGCGCCCATAATGCGATCATAATTTTTTGTCCAAACTGCATGGAAAGTATGACATTGAGGGCACGCACGATTAAACGCTCATATTAGTTAAAAATTAAACTCTATATAAATGTTGACTCTTTGAAGTCTATAATGATAAACCTAGTGACACCTAGTGATTTACCTAGTGCAGGCTGTCTAGGTGTCAAGATAACAAGTCTCCTGAAAAATTGCCAGGACGTGATAATTTAATTAGTTTAGTTTTGTGTCGACTCGAAACTAAATTCAGTTTGTTAATTTAGTTTCGTGTCGACTTAGAAACTGAAATAAAACTAAATTTTTGAGACGGTCCCTGGTTATATTACTTTTTATTTTGAGCAATAAGCTTTATTTTTATTAATTTCTGCAGAAAAAAAAGAGCGGGCGGTAAAGTATTTTCCGCCCGCTTACCCTACGCTAATGAAATTTCTGACTTCTGACGCTGATACTTAACCTTAAAATTAGTGAATCTTGTTTTTGTAAAAATTTTCCTGTATTATTCTGTATTATTATTTATTAATCCTTGTTTCGTACTAGAACCATTTAATTTCGTTAATTTCTTCAAGAGTTATTAGGTTTTGAACATATTCTCGGAAAAAGTCACATTGTGCACCATTTTGAATCAGCTATTTCGAATTTTTGAATTTTTGAAACATATTCAAATACAGTTACCCCAAAAAAATCTCTGAAAACCCGTTACTACCTAAATTTAATGATTTCTAAAAATTTTGTCTGACATCTTGAATTAGCTATTCAAAATTTTTTATTATTTACGAAAATTTATGACAATTGGAAAAACTTATTTTGAAAGCGCAACTATCGAGTCCACTTTTTCTAAAGCATCTGGCTTTTAAAAAAATTTTTCGACAAAAAAATTATGTTTCATCAAAATTAAGGGGTTACACCACTGTAAATGCCTCAAAAACAAGGTTTTTTCAGGAATTTTTTTTGAATCGAAGGAAAGAATATATAGTTATAATGTTTTAGCAAGTTATTGACTGTATATTCAAGTAAAAAAATTACAAATTTTTATGAATAAATATTCCAAAATGGCGGCACAGGAACCATTTTAATATTGCATACTTTTTTCCAGGAGCTCTGCGGCAAGCAGTATAAGTAATGTAAATTTCAGTCTAAAAACAAATAAAAAAATTTTCTTAATCTACATGAGAATAGCTACAGAAATACGTAGGGGATTTTAAAAAAATTGATTTTTGTGTAATTGGCAAGCATTTGAAGAAAAAACTCATTTTTTGAGCAAAGAAAACGACACTTAATTGTTTATAATAATTGTGTAAATTAACTTATCAAAAAACCCCTACGTATTTCTGTTCAAAATTAAATTTTAAAAATGTAATAAAAAAGCCCGATTAAAAATATTGAAAATTGTTTGAGTTATACTGCTTGCAGATTTCAAAAACTGTGTTTTGAGAAAAACGCGTTAAAAGAGCAACACCACTACAGCGGGCTATAAGAAGCATTTGTTTAATAATTTTTTTTAATGTAAGGAAAGGAAATATAGTAAAAATATTTTAAGTAGTTATTAACTTACATATTCAACTTAAAAATTACAAATTTTAATTAATAAATATTCGAAAATGTCCGCACTGGAGCCATTTTTGTAATGCATGTTTTATGTAAGTTAAAATTCTTCTCCGGTAAAAAAGCTTGAAATTTCAATGAAATCGATTTCAAGCATGTAAAAATCCTTTTCTTCCTTATTCTAGAAGGTTCAAACAATTTTTTAAGTTAATAAAAAAATTAAATTTTTCTTAAATGTCTACAGTGGTGTAACCCCTTAAAGGCGTTAGAAATAGACCGGGGCGTAATGGATCACTTTTCACTGCTTAACTTCGTCATTCTTGTTTTAATAAAAAATTCATGATGTGGAAAACTTATATTAGCCTAACATCTCAGCTTTGAATTAAAAAAAGTACGCCCTGATATTATTTATAGGCGAGACCGGGGCGTAATGGGACTTGAATTTATTCAAAAGTGGCAAATCAGAGTAATTTCGGTTTTTGATCAAAATAATGTACTTGTCATACTGTAAGTTTGTATAAACTTTCATTGTTATTCATTTATTATTGTTAAAAATATGGTAGAAAAAGTGATTTTTGCGCTCGAAAGTAAATTTTTGAAACCTTTGCTTTTTTGTTATATTTTTTCAAAATTACTTGTAAAAAATTTGTGTTTATCAGGTTTTGAGCTTTAAACATTTGTTCTTAAAGAACAATTGACAATTTTCGTTTAATACCTACGGTATTGATAAAACATAATAAAATTTTGAACAAACACCTCCGGGGCGTAATGGATAACTTTGTTTATTTTATTAAGATAAACATATTATATTTAAAATATTGATAAAATTATCCTGTCATGTTTAATTTCATGCAATTTATATATTAATAAGTACCAATGATAACCCTTTATTAAAAAAATAACTATAGAATAGATTTTTTAAGTAAATAGATTTTGGATTTCGTTACAACTTTTTAAAATTTGAAAATTGCATGAAAATGTTTAAAGTTCAAATTAAATATGTTCTATTTTCAATATTCTTTGTTATAAATATAAAATAAAAACCAAAATTGTCAATACGATAATAACATTTGATGATTTAAATTATAATTTCATTGATGATCCATTCCGCCCCGGCCCGAGACGAAATTCCTCACCCTGCATTTCTCCAAAAACATTGTTCCAGAAAAAAAGTATAAGTGATATTAAGGCGTACTTTTTTCTATTTGAAAGCTGAGATGTTGGGCTATCTTTTCCACATGATGAAATTTTTATTAAAACAAAAATTACGAAGTTAAGCAACAAAAAGTGAAAAGTGATCCATTACGCCCCGGTCTCCCCTACTTTTTTTCTAGAACAATATTTTTAGAGAAATGCAAGGTGAGCAATTTCGCCTTGGTCCGGGGCGTAATGGATCACTACCCGGGGAGTATTGGATCAGCAATGAAGTTATAATTTTTATTATGAAATATTATTTAATATTGACAATTTAGACAATTTTATTTAACAACCAAAAAAAAATTACTATTGACAATTTAGGTTTCTATTGTACTTTTATAACAAAGAATATTAAAAATGGAACATATTTTTCAACATCAAACATTTTCATGCAATTTTCAAATTTTAAAAAGTTGTAGCGAAATGCAAAATCCATTTACTTAAAACATCTATTCTCCAGTTATTTTTTTAATAAAGGGTTATCATTGGTTATCATTTTATTAATATTTTAAATATAATAAGTTTTTCTTAATAAAATATGCGATCCAATACGCCCCGGCCAAAGTGATCCTTTACGTCCCTGAGGTTTTTGTTGAAAATTTTGTTATTCGTTATCAATACCGTAAGTTTTAAACAAAAATTGTCAATTGTTCTTTAAGTACAAATGTTTAAAGCTGAAAACCTGATATACAAAAATTTTTTATAAGTAATTTTGAAAAAGATATAACAAATAGCAAAGATTTCAAAAATTTCCTTTCAAGGGTCAAAATCGCTTTTTCTACCATATTTTTAACAATAATAAATGAATAACAATTAAACTTGGTACCAACTTACAGTATGCCAAGTACATTATTCTGATCAAAAACCGAAATTACTCTGATTTACTACTTTTGAATAAATTCTAAAAAATCCATTACGCCTCGGTCTTCCCTACTGTTTTTTTGCAAAAAATTTAAAATAATTAATTTTTTTAATTTTCAGAGATCACATGCAGTACATAAGGAATGGTGCTTAAGAAAAAATCTCCCTTTTTATTTACTGTATAACAGAGCTTTAATGGGTTATTAAATTGACACAAGTAAATTATGTGTTACAAAATAAGTATTTCTTCTATAATACCATGTAAATGTGTAACATAAAAAAATACAGAAAAATGATAAGAATTAAAAAATTTAAACAATCAATGGTTTTTGAATAAAAATATAAATGAATAATAGCAAAAATAAATAAATGATTAGTTAGAAGTAAAAATATAAGTAGTAATTGAGAAAAATTTATTAATCGAAAAAGTTTTAATAATGTAAATTAAAACTTGGGAAACCGAAAAAAAAGGATTTCAAAAAGAAATGTTAATGTATAGTACTGAGATTAAGAATTATTATTTACTAAGAAAAAGTTTTTCATATAATGCAAATGCGCTTTGTCTATTTTTCCTTTTTTCATCTCTTTTTCTTCTTGCGACGATTCATTACTCTTAATGAATTTTTCGTTTCTCACTATAAAGAAATCCTCACATAAACCTACTTTTCTCAGAAGAAAATAAATTTAAGTGGAGATTTTTATTGCTATTTACATTGTAAATCGGTTCCTTATCGTCTTTATCCATCTCTCAATGTAATATATTTTTCATCCTTTTTTTACAGTTACATTTCAATATTTCCATTATGAGAATGAAAAATTATTTCTTTTTCTATTATTTTCGAGTATTAAAATTCATTTAAAATTTTTGCTTCTATTTTTTATAGAATCGATAATATAGATGATTTTTCAATTTTATTCAGTAAACAATGACTAACTTTGTGTTATTAAATTCTTGGAGAATTAAAAAGTAGTCATAAGTAGGAAGGGTCATTTGGGGTAAATGTAAACGGAATAACTATCTTTCACAAAAAAAAGTTTTTTTTTGATAAATGGCAAAACGAACGATTTTGTTGCATGAACTTGTTACCCAGAAAAATTTTATGCGGTACAAAAAATATTGATGCACCTAAATCGTCTAAAACTGACTGTTTACATTTATCCCGAGATTTAAAAGTTTTCCTAAAATTCGGGGTAAATGTAAACACCACTGTTGTTAACCATTTCACTGGCAGGGCGTTCCAAATGGCGTTCCTAAAAATACTCTGTTTTTAAGGAGTGTACACCACATTTAACTTTTGTAAAGTAATATTTCTATTGTTTAGACATCAGAGAACAAGATTATTGTGATAATCTTGTTCTTTGATCCCGTGCAGAAATTGCCCCATTTGTCCCTACTTAAAGTAGGGCGTCGTGAGGGTACTGTCTAGAACATTCTGACTAGATAAGTCGAATTCGATTCTAATTGAAAAATAACAGTTTTTCTGAATAATTTTACTATTCACCTCTGGCGAGGGACTGGTTTTTAGTTTAAAGAGGCCCTAATGAAACCCTTAACAGAAATCGCGCATGCGTGATAAGACATAAAATGACGTGAAAATCATATAACCTAAAAATGTCAACTTGCTCATCGTTCGTATTATAAACTGTTGTAAACAATGTTAGCAATAATTTTGACAATAATGGATGATATAAGTGAAAAAATAAAAAGAAGACGTGAATTAGGACGAAGGAGAACTAGAATTTGTCGAGACCTAAAAAAATTAAAACATTCTAATGTCAATGAAAATTCCATTGATATTTTGGAAGGTAAATATATGTTTCTAACTATTCGTATATATTAACACACTTTTTAATCAGTATTTAATTTATATACTGTAAATGAAGCAAATGTAATTTTACGTCAGATGTTCAAAAGATGTGATCAAACATCTCTCGACGTAAAAAAACATAATTTGCTTAATTTTAGTATTTTCGGTACAATCAGTAAATAAACTTTAAAATTAACCTCAAAGTTTACATAAATTTCAACTTATTCATTTTATCAATTTTTACTTTATTTTGTCTACTAAAGTTAAATATAATTTTACAATTTTATTAAATCGCTAGAAAGTATAATGTTATATTATATAAAATGAATTGAATAAGGTTAGGGGAGAGTAGGCTACATTGAACTAGCGTCAACAGTGAACCACTTTAATTTTCTAAGAAATGACTGAGTGGAGTTTTTTCTTATTTAATATATAAATTAGTATTACCGAAAGCGACTACGTCCAAAAATTTCGAGCACGTAGGTTTATTATTTACAAATAAAAACGAAAAAAACTGTTTTTCACGTACAAAACAAAAAATTTTGTGGAAATATAATGAATTTTTTTTATTGAAATAGGAAGTTTTAAAAATTAGTAAACTTGTGGTTTATGTCGCTTAGGGTGTCAACTTCAATATTCCGATGTGATAAAGAATTTTAAGCCTTACATAAATTTATTATAAACAATTTTTGTTGTGAATGTCATGTGAATGCAGTGAGTGCGGCATCATTGAACCACCCGAAAAAGGAAAGAATTTTTAATTTTAAGAGTGGTAAAGTTGTCTGCTCTACTAATTAGTAAGAAAAATACTAGAAGACATGCTTTCATCACAATTGTGAACGAGATAAACTCAAACTGTCACATTACCTACCTAACCTGACATCAAAATATATTAATCTCCTATATTAACAAATAATAACTCTTTAACAACAATTTTCTATTTTTTTGAGTGAAAAATAATATTTTTTTACAATGTGTAAGTGGAAATATTATTTTTGAAGTAAATTGTAGTGTTTTATTAAAGGTGGTTCAATGTAGACACAGATTCTTCAAAATAAGAAAAGTGTAACTTGTTAGAAAAAAATTAAATTTAATTATTTAATCATAATAATTTGTGTTTGTAACGTGTATATTAACTAAAAGAGTACTTCAGCTTAATGTTGATACAAAAACCTGATCAAAATTTGTAAAATTTAATTAGTTCTTGGACTTTAGAAAATACCCGGTTCAATGTAGCCTACCCTCCCATATATTTACTTTTGTATAAATTTATTGCAGATTTAAAAATTCAAAAATTTATAGGTATATTAAATTATATTGTTTATTAACATCTTTATACTAATTTTCTATAATTAAATTATTAAATAAAAAATAAAATTACTTCGAGATAAGATAAATTCTAATTTTTTTAAACAATAAAAAACATTTATTTCAAACGTAAAAATCAAATCAAATTTAAAAAAACATTAGACAAAAAACGTTAATTACATTTTTCAAGTAATAAATTATATTCATCGTAATAATAAAATTGTTTATATGATTTTAATGAAAATTTTTATTGTTCAGTTTCATTAAAATTATTTTACAATGTATTATAGTGATGAAAATAGTTTTATTACATGAAAAATGTAAAAAATATTTTTATTTAAAAAGGTTAAGCTAATCACGCATGCGCGCATCGTCACCAGCCTTCTAGAACAACTGGCGGGTTCTATAAGGCAATAGCGAGGTTCTAGACAGGGCCTTAGCTATTGCCTCGTCAGAACCCTATCAACAATAAGGCAAACTAGCTATTACCCTACTACCCCCCAAGTCTAATTTCTGCACGGGATGTCTAAACTATAGAAATATTCCTTTACAAAAGTTAAATGTGGTGTACACTCTTTAAAAACAAAAAATTAAAAAATTTTTAATAAAAATTTAAGTTTTTGTGATTTTTAACGTTTTTTCGAACGTTCAAATCGGCTATTTTTAATACTTTTCAACAAATGGCGTTCCACTTTCTTTCAAATTTTACACAATAAACTTGTATTTTTATTGAAAAAAGATATTTACATACAATATTATAATATAATAATATATATAAATATAAAATATATAAATAACTATTATATTGATTATTCCCGTGTGGAAAGTCACGTATCTGTAGCGTAACGGTATAGTTTCACTATTTACTGTATAGTTCCGGTATTGTGAAATGTTATAGAAACTGTCTAGAAATGTAACGTTACGATCATCAAGTTTCTAGATAATTTTACTATATCAGAACAATCCTGTGAATCTGTATTAAAACTATATTGTGGATCTAGAACAATTTTTTGTACATTCGAGGCAAATGCCGGAATTTTCAAGCCTTGGTTATTCATTGACAACAAATATTGGACCAATATTAATAATCAATTATTTTCAAGCGCTTTAAAATTAAATTAATGAATGGTTATTTCTTGGTTACCAATATTGAACCAACTTCTGAAATTAATATTTTATTAATACAACACATGGCAAAAATTGTTCAAAAAAATAAATGAAAAAATAAAGTAGGGGAGAGTTGGTCAAAATGGGGTACCTTTTTTTAATTGGCTGTTTACAGAGAACCAAATGAATAAATCGATTTTCAACTAATCATTAGAATTCTTCTTTGTACTCTTAGGTTTGAGAAAATTATGTTCATAACAGAGAAAAAAAATTTTGAAAGAACTTATATCCTATTTTCTGAGAAGGTGCATAAATCCCATTTTGCCCCATAAGTGGGGCAAAATGGGGTGATATCAAATTACCATACAAAACATGGAATATTTTTTCAAAATTTGTTAAATTCTTGTTGTAAGAGATTATAAATACAAACAAAAAGTAAGATTCTTTATTATTATGAAAAAAACAAGCAATATTTATTTAGAATTTAAAAAAAAACATAAAAGAATTAAACGTACCCATCATGGAGAAACAGAGGTACCCCATTTGACCCGCCTACCCCATTTTGCCCCACTCTCCCCTACTAGTCTAAAGAAGGAAAAGGAATTAATTTAATTGGAACACTCTATTAGAAACAGAGTGTGATGAAAATCAGACCAAAATAATATTTGTCATTAAGTTTAAGAATGAAATCGTCTCTTTTTATATAGAACTGGTAAAACAACTTGTTAACGAGAAAAGAAACTTGCACGCCCTGGTGACAACTTATCCTAAGTAATTTCAAACATAAGCAGCGCGGGACTGCTTTTAAAGGCGAACAATTTCCGATTGGTTAGAAATAAATACTCGACGAAAAGTGTATATTGTTTTTATGCAAAGCAATTACTGAGTTTGATTATTTAAATATTTTATTTTATATGATAAATAAGTTTTTTATATTATTTATTATATCTAGTTTAGTTAAACAGAATTTATATAGTTAAGTAGAATTATATCCTTCCATGGTTTAGTTGATATTTGTTAAATAAATGATCATGGGAAGGTAGCAATTGAATAAAAAAATCCAATGGGTTTCGTCAATAGTGCGACGTTTCGTTGGCTAAGGTTTGCCAACATCATCAGGCTAAATTTATTAAAACATAAAAGGCACTTCAATACTTATAAAAGGTCTTAAACACTATTTTTCAGTACGGCAGTAAACAATTAGTAATATTCGTTAAAACATAAAAAACACTTTAAGTTCGTTATGTGGAATAAAATGAAATAAATAAATAAATTAAAAAACAAACACGATACATATTCACACAAAAAAGATTAAAACTATAGTTATAAATTAAAAAGGAAGACATTCCTCTCCACTGTGTCAGAGTCAACTGAAATATTATTAAAACTGATATAAGAAATTAAAATGGTGAAGACTAGAAACGTCAATAAACATAGGTGGTCACTAAGATATGTTATTATTTTGTAGTTATAGACATGAGTCTATACGTCTGAGAAGAGGAAAAAACGTTTTATTTAGAGTGAGAATATCTTCCTTTCTGTTAATAGTGGAACGATTTGTTTTTATATGGATCATTTCAGATATTCGTCGTTTTATAAAATTTTGTTCATTATCTAAAACCTTAACATTTTCCCAATCGAAATCATGATTGAAATTAGTACGATGTCGGTAGACTACAGAGTTGTCATTCACTTTTTTGTGTTCGTTTATGCGAGTTAGTAAAGATAGTTTCGTCTCGCCAATATATGTTGCTAGGCAGTTTTTATAATCAAATTTATATACAACATTTGTTCTATCCCATTTTTTCGTCGAATCTTTACCTAGTTTGATGATAGAACTGGAATTTTTGTTTATAAGAGGGATAAAAATACAGTTGAATTCCTTGAGAATATTTGACAACTTGAAAAAACATTTTTCATTGAAAGGTAAAGAAACTTTTGGAATTTGCCTGTATATATCAGTTTGGTTATTATTATTATTATTAATGTCGGAAAATTTTATTTTGTTAATACGAATTTTGATATGTTTTTTAATAAAATCAGAAGGGTAATTATTGTTTTTTAAAATATTTTTAATTTTTTTCAAATTGTCAAAATGGAATTTTTTATTAGACAGTGAAATCGTTCTATCCACCAGGTTATATACAATATTCTTTTTTTGTTGAACTGGATGATCTGAGAGTTAATTAATGAGTCTATCTGATGAGATCGGTTTTTGGTACCAATTTGTGATAATTTTATTGTTATCTCTAATAAGCTTTAAATCGAGGAATGTAATAGAATTTTCTTGTTCTTTTTCAACAGTAAATTGTAGTTTTTGGTTATAAGAGTTAAAGGTGTCAATAACTAGGTTAACATGTTCTTTTTTAATAGCCAAAATTGTGTCATCCACGTATCTAAAGTAGAAAAGTGGGACACAATTGTGTTTTTCTTTTAATACTTTTAAATATTCAGTTTCTAGATCATTCATAACAATATCTGAGACGAAAGATGAAATTGGAGAACCCATCGGTGTTCCATATATTTGTCTGTAGAATTTCTCGTCAATGGAAAAATACGTGTTATTAAATACAAATTTGATGAAGTCAATAATATCAGGAAATGGGTGTTTTACATTTTTGATTTATTCAGTTTATACGCCGATCTAAGCTCTGTATGACTAATTCACAGGACACATTTGTAAACATGGAACTTACGTCGAGAGAGATAAAAATATAGCTGTCGTCCATAATAACGTTGTCTATTTTCTTTTTGAATTCTAAGCTATTGTTAATGTGTGATCGAGGTAAAGTGATACAGTTTTTTAAAGAATTGTATAGAATTTTTGCAAGGAGATGGGTAAGACTATTTATTAAGGAAATAATAGGACGGAGTGGAATATTTTTTTATGTATTTTTGGAAGTCCATAGGCTTTAGCTAAAACAGTGTCAGTCAAGGTTAATTGGTTTGGGTAGTACATTTTATCAAGGAAATTGTTTTCATTCAGATATTTAGGAATTAATGACGTTTCTTTTATAAGTTTTTTAAGGGGGTTACTTTTTGTAAGTTGGTATGTGGTAGTGTCAGATAACATATGTGTTATTGTTTGGTTGCAGTCAGACTTTTTTAAAAGGACTGTCACGTTGCCTTTATCAGCAGGAGTGAAAAAGAGGTCAGAATTATTTTTTAAGAAGTTGTTTGTTATATATAATTTTTTGGCGAAAGATTTGTCTTGATTAGGTGCTGAATTTTTGTTTTCCAAGTTATTTGATAAGAAATAAGAAAATTTCCCCCTCAATGTGTTTTTAGAATTTTCATCAATGTAGATTTTTGATAGACAAGATTCTAAGTTTTTTACAGAATTTATGATATCGAGTTTAGAGATGTCTTTTGCGAAACAAAAGTTTGGACCTAATGATGCGATTTCCGCCATTTCTGACGGAACCACAGTGTCAGTTAAGTTATTGAACCAATTAGATTGAACAGTTTTGGTTTTGACTGATTGTTTTTTAATTAGTTGAGTTATTTTGTTTTTATGAATTAAATTATTAGTATCTAAAATACGCATGAACTTTTTTCGTGAAAAATAAAAAAAATCTGTCACGAGAAACATTATTAAAGTTCGAGTTTTTAATATTGAGCTCGTGACAATTTAAAAGTTTCTTTAGGAATTCTACATGTAGATGAATATCATTGATCTCAATATTTAACAGATTTTTTGGATAAGACGCATTCAATTACGATAAAGTTTTTTTTACATGACTTACTGTTCAGCGATGTGATATTTAGGCGCATTCAACTGTATTTCTATCCCTCTTATAAACAAAAATTCCAGTTTTATCATCAAACTAGGTAAAGATTCGACGAAAAAATGGGATAGAACAAATGTTGTATATAAATTTGATTGTAAAAACTGCCCAGCAACATATATTGGCGAGACGAAACGATCTTTACTAACTCGCATAAACGAACACAAAAAAGTGAATTACAACTCTGTAGTCTACCGACATCGTACTAATTTCAATCATGATTTCGATTGGGAAAATGTTAAGGTTTTAGATAATGAACAAAATGTTATAAAACGACGAATATCTGAAATGATCCATATAAAAACAAATCGTTCCACTGTTAACAGAAAGGAAGATATTCTCACTCTAAATAAAACGTTTTTTCCTCTTCTCAGACGTATAGACTCATTGCTATAACTACAAAATAATAACATATCTTAGTGACCACCTATGTTTATTGACGTTTCTAGTCTTCACCATTTTAATTTCTTATATCAATTTTAATTTTATTTCAGTTGACTCTGAGACAGTAGAGGGGAATGTCTTTCTTTTTAATTTATAACTATAATTTTAATCTTTTTTGTGTGAATATGTATCGTGTTTGTTTTTTAATTTATTTATTTTATTTTATTCCAAATGACGAACTTATTATATATTTTGAATTTTTACATATTGGGGGTAATTTCTTTCAATATAAAAACACAGTGGATGATAAAGTAATTTTGATATTGCTTTTGAAATGTTGAAAGAGAAGTACATAAATTTTTTTTGATGTTTTGAAAACCAATGTGGGTTTTTATATTATAATTTTGAATTTTTACATTTTAGGGGTAGTTTTTTCGATTTAATAAAAAACAAAGGGTGTTTGAGTAATGTTGACATTGTTTCTGAGTTATTGTAGTAGACGTAGATAAATTTATTGTTTTTTTTTAAAGAGAAATCTGTTATTCAATTTTTTTACTTTAAAATTTGAAGTTAAGGGTAGTTTTCTCGATTAAAAAAAAACAGAGGGTGATGGAGCAATTCTGACTTCAGATTCGTTTTCAGCGGTCAAAATTACTTTAAGATATATGTATGTCTGGTTCAAAAAACAGACAACTTTTTTTGTGTCCCTGTGTTATAGAATAGATATTGATAATTTAGATAAAGTTTACTATAATTTAATTACTTCCTTTAAAACATAATTTAAAAACTTTAACAACATAGAAATCTACTTTACCAGATATACCTGAACCCTACAAAAAGAAACAACCCAACCTTTCTGTCAAAACTCTCTGTTCATGGAATCATATTTTTAGCAAAAAATGTGTTTCTTTAAAATGTTTCAGATTGGTTAAAATATTATATAAAATACTGTTTTTTAAAAAATTCTTTTAAAAAATTTTTTTTCTTCTTTTTACTAAGAAACAATGTCAATATTACTTAAACATCCTTTGTTTTTTATTAAATCGAAAAAACTACCCCTAAAATGTAAAAATTCAAAATTATAATATAAAAACCCACGTTGGTTTTCAAATCATCAAAATAAATTTATGTACTTCTCTTTCAACATTTCAAAAGCAATATCAAAATTACTTTATCATCCACTGTATTTTTATATTGAAAAAAACTACCCCGAATATGTGAAAATTCAAAATGTATAATAAAAAAATGAAAAACCACATTGTTTTGCAAAATAGAACAAAATAAATTTATGTATTCTTCTTTAAACGACTTGAAACATTATTTAAATTGCTTCACCCCCTTTGTTCTATATTGAGAAACCTACCCTTAAATTTATAAAATAAAAGTTTAAATTAAAAAAAATTTTAAACATTGTTTTTCAAAATAGAACAATAAATTTATGTACTTTCCTTTCGACAACTCAAAAGCAATGTCAAAATTACAATTTTTGTACGTTAACAATCAATTTATTATCATTACAGTACTCATACAGTGCTTTTAGTTTTCTGGTAAGTTCGACAGGGGTGTCTGATAAAATTACCAGGTCGTCTGCGTATGCTAACATCAACACTTCTATCGCAGAATTGATTGAGACATCTCTGCATCCTTGATTCATAAAAAATAGTTCAATATCGGAGATAAATAACAAAAACAATAAAGGACTCAAACCTCCCCTTGCAAGACTCCCTGAGTAACATTCACAAAATCAGTAGCGCCACTAGCGGTTCTAATACATGTAAAGACAATCGAATAAAAACTACGTGCCACATTAATCATCTTAGAACTAAATCCAAGTTTGTGTAGCGTTTTCCACAAAAGATTATGCGCAACAGATGGGAAGGCTTCCTTAAATTCAACAAAATAGCATATACTGCTGCTCCCGGGTTTCTTAGGTGTATTTGAATTAAAGAGTTGAGCGTAAAGAGATTATCTAGGCAGCTTCTGCCTGTTCTTAAGCCCGCTTGTAATTCGGCTATCAATTTTAATTCAGATGTTCATTTAATTAATCTGTTATTAAGGATTTGCGAAAATGTTTTTGCTATGCATTAACTAGGTTGATCGGTCTATAATTTGAGGGATTCTCAGCGTTACCCTTCTTAAACAGCATGAATGTGGCTAACTTACCCCAAACTTTCGGAACGGTTTCTAAATTTAAAATAGAATTAAAAAAAGAAATGTATACATAATATCCAGTTTTGGGGCAAGTTTTTATAAAATTCATAACTGATTCTATCTATACCGGCAGCCTTCCCATCTTTACAACGAGAGAGAGATAACAAAATTTCATCTATAGATATATCGTCGTCAAGAATAGGAAGGGTTTTACCAAAGTGTGTCTCATGGAGGGGGACAGTACAGGAGTTGGGAAAAATGTCTTGCAAAAATTTCTGACAATTAGAGAGGCCGAAATCAGGCTTATTCGCTCGAGCTTTCCCTTTTACCGCTCTTACAGCCTACGAAAATAGTAAGGATTTATCACAATTGTTAAATTTAAAGATAATTTCGTTTCTATATGCCTTCTTTTTCGAATTTATGAGATCTCGATAATTACGCTTTTTTTGAAGAAAGTTTTCTTTAAAACGTTGATAAAAGAAATTTTTAATTGCTAATTTTATAGAAGTTAAATATTGTCGTTTCGCCCTTCTACAATCACAATCGTACTAAGGTTTTTGACTGTTCTGCGTATAGACTCTATTTTCTCTCTCCATTCTCAGCTCTCTATCCACATAACTCACAGTGGAAATTAGCGTATCATTTATGGTATCCACATCCCTCACCAGGCTCGACACCTCCCTTCTCCATGCCACTTGACAAGTGTATAGATCACTCTTACGCGTGTCAAATTTCATTTTAATATTATCTTGAACATGTTTAAAAAAATTTTTCTTATTTTCTTGAATAATAGACAATGTCAGAATAATCAGGAGGTAATCTGAGAGGGTGGGGAGATGTCGAGCCTAAAGATCACGATATAGCGATAGCCTGGAGATCGAAAACCATATCAAATCTTTAACACTGCAACCCTTAGCACGACCATTCAAAAGTAAAAAGTTACAAGCTTCAAAATTTTCAACTAAAACTCTACCCTTAAATATGGAAATATCCAAAGATTTTCTTACATTATTTATTAAACCTGAATCTAAAACATGAAAATCCAATTGATTTAGTTCGCCGATCATACAATTAAAATCACCCCTAACTGCAATTGGAACATCCGGGTACAAGTAGTATAAAAGAGTTAAGAATACTAACAAATTCATTCAAACAAAGAAGAAAACACTAACAGCTAAGATGTCTCCTCTCTTCAGGACACTCACAATATCACTAATATTGTCGTAACCGTGTAAGTTTTAGAAAATCATTCTGTTGTTAAATTGACAATGGGGGACTAAAGAAATCTCCTCTGTCAAAAAATGCTTCACATTGCTAGTCCCCTCTCGTTGTTCATCCTTTTCCTGGTTTTCCAACCTTTCAGTTTTGGTTTCAAAAAAGCGTCCAGTAGTTTATTTTTCTTGGAAAAATTATTGATAGTGCTTGCCTGCTTTCTGGGGTGACTTACTGGATTCTTGGTGTTATTATTTATTTCATGAGAAGTGGGCATAGCGAAGGGCGATTCTGATTTTACCTTCTCTCCTGTATCTGTAGACTGTAGTTTTCTGAGCAAAACTTCAATCTCCTTTAAGGAGACAAGGACATCATCAACGAAGACGTTATTTCCTTTCAATTTATCTCGATATCCTGCATCTTTGAGATCGTGGACTTTGGACAGCAGACCACGTCTTAGATCGCGTTCTTCTTCTGAGAGGTCATTAGAGATCTGTGACGTCTATTCTAGTTTCAAGGTTACTTAATTGCTGACTCAGGGAACTGACGGTGCTTGTATTAACATGGATCTCTTCCTGAAGTACTTTATTTGAGTCCGTTAATTTTTCCATCGAAGATATTAAATAACTCCATCTCTGTTCCTCAGAAAGAGAAGCAATATTCAATGACATTATTATTTATAAACACTGGGAAAACAAACTTCGCTGGGTATAAGCATCAAAATTTCAAATAAACCAGTAGAATAGCATTACTAATTCAAATCGAATGCTCTTAAAGTGCATCACACGCCACAGATCGGACACAGAACTGTAAGCAAAATATTAGACAGGAAATTCACTTCAACTGGGTTAAAAGAAATCGAATAGAGAACCATGAATTGATCTTCTATTTAATGTAGAATACAACAACTAAGAGCTCTCGAGAAACTCAACCGCTCTCGACCATGTTTTAAGTAAAACTCCTGCAAATTTGTATATATTATAATAAACGAACAAAATCTCATTTAAATAATAAATATACTGTATTAAAAAGTCAAAATAAGGCAGAGAAGCAGGCACAAAGCGCCTACATCATAGGGTTTCGTGGCATAAAATGACAAAAATTATGATAATGATAAGGAATGAATAAAAAAACTATTGCCATAGTAACGGTTGTTATAGAAAACATTAACATAGCAGCCGTTGTTATGACAAACATTAACATAGCAACAGCCCGCGTAAAAAAATGTTGGCTACCTCAAAGCTACCTCAAGGCTACCCTAAAGCTAACTTAAGGCTCAATACTTGGCTACAGCTTATAACTCTCCTACAGCTTTAGACTCGCTCAAGGCTCACTTAAGACACACTTAAGGCTCGAGACTTGGTTGAAGCTAGAAAATCTCCTAAAGCTAAGACACGCTCTAGGCTTACTTAAGGCTCGAGACTTGGTTAAAAGCTAGAAAGTCTTCTGAAGGTTAAGACATACTCAAGGCACACTTAAGGTTCGAGATTTGGTTGAAGCTAGATAGTCTCCTAAAGTTTAAGACACGCTGAAGGCTCATTTGGGGCTCCAGACTGGGTTAAAGCTAAAAACTCTCCTAAAGCTTAAGACACACTCGCACTTGGGGCTCAAGACTTGGTATAAAAACTCTCCTAAAGCTTACGATAACAATAAAGCCAGTTTTAATTTAAGTTTAATTGTAGAAGTATATAAACCATTTAATTTCTTATTTATTTAAGTTGACTAAATTGTTCATTGACAATTATAAAATAATTAACGAAAAATAATCACAGTTACAGTTATTAAATGTTTCGTATAAAGCAAATATATTTAAAAAATGATAATTGAACTAAAAATTTGTTTCTTTATTTAAAAAATAGCCTTAACATTCTGAATCAAAAATCATATCTGCGTTTATCAGCAAAGAAATTTTCAGCTTAGAAACCAGGGACTGATGCTGTAACAAAACTAAACATAAAATTAATTTTGTTTTAGTTTTTGAAAAATCAAACAACAAAAGTACATTAATCTATTTAGTTTTGTGTTGACTCGAAACTAAATCTACATTTGAAAAATGTTTTATTGGAAACGTGAAACTAAATTAACTAATTGAATTTAGTTTCATGACGACTCGAAATAAAAGTATAAAAACATATTTATTTAGCATCATTCATAGAAAAAATGTTTTCTGCCATAGACATGAAAAATTATTATTTTGGGACCGACTCCATCGTAATTTTCAGAATCCAGATCGGAATTCTGACTAAAAAGAATTCTTATAGGAATTCCAATCAAAATTCCGATTGAATTCTTTTAGGAATTACAATCAAAATTCCGATCCCATCGGAATTTTCAGAATGCAGATCGGAATTCTGATAGAATTGTTACAGGAATACTAATAAAAATTTGGATCGGAATTCCGACAGAATTCTTTTTGTAATTCCAATCAAAATACTTATTTCTAACGTAATTCTGATCTCATCGGAATTTCCGAGTGTAGGTAAAATTTCCCGTAGAAGACGTCGAATTTGCACGGAATTTAGTCAGGTTGTTGTTGGATATACAAATTTATGAAATTTTAGTTAATAAGAAATGTTTTATATATTATTTTTGTTTCGTATTGACACGAAACTCAATTCACTTTGTTAGTTTAGTTTTGTGTCGACACGAAACTAAATTCAGTTTTTTAATTAAGTTTCGTGCGAACTCAGAAACTGAAACGAAACTATACTTTGGAGACAGTCTCGAGCCTTAAGTGAGCCTTGAGCGTGGCTTAAGCTTTAGGAGACTTTCTAGCTTTAATCAAGTCTCGAGCCTTAAGTGAGCCTTGAGTATGTCTTAAGCTTCAGGAGACTTTCTAGCTTCAATCAAGTCTCGAACTTTAAGTGATCCTTAAGTATGTCTTACCCTTCAGAAGATTTTCTAGCTTCAACCAAGTCTCGAGCCTTAAGTGAGCCTTGAGCGAGTCTGAAGCTGTAGAAGAGTTATAAGCTGTAACCAAGTCTTGAGCCTTAAGTGAACTTCAGGTTAGCTTTGATGTAGCTTTGAGGTAGCCTTAAGGTAGCCAACATTTTTTTACGCGAGAGTTTTTAAGGCTTAAAACTTAAGACGTAAAACTTAGGACTTAAGACCTTCTTGTACCAAAGACGTAAGATTGATCCTTGACTTTAAAGTTTAACAAAAAGTTTATATATTTTTAAGATAAATTTTTAAAAAATTATTATTAAATACTATTGTAATACAGTTTATTTTGAATAAATAAACAAAAAAGATTGAAAATTTAAAATATCTATTTATTTCTTAGGTTTATGAAATCTTTTTATAGTCCTAGCGTCACATCCCACACTCGCTCTTGTCTAGTCTTCCCATCAAGTTCCTAGACAGAATCTAGTGCAGATAGACAGTTTTTCATACACTTCCACAATAAATTTCTACGCGGGTTTGGTTGAGCGCAAAAAGCGCTATCCCAGCAGAACACTTTTGAGGCCTATGGTGGTTCAAGTCTATCTTACCCTCATGTGTGCTGTAGTTGTGAAGATCATTTTTTTTAAATTAAACCCACTTTTATATTTTAAAACTATGCAAAATTAGAATAATTTATTTTTTTAAACCTTTTTAAATAATAATTTTACTAAAAAAATTAAAAATAATTTTTGGAAACTTCCTGGTAACTTCCAGGAAACTTACTTTGATAGCTTCAGAGAAATTTCCACTGTCAATTTGCAGGAAACTTCCAAGGGGATTTTTCAGGAAGTTTCCATGGGAAGCTTCTAGCCTGTGGAGGTTATTGTACTTTCTGGAAATTTCCAGGAAGTTACCAAAATGGCAGATCCAATAATTTATTCAATTATTTTTTTTAAATGTAAAAAGTTTTTTTAAATCTCTGGGTAAAAGTAAACACTTAATTATTTATTATCAAAATTGACGAAAATCAAAGTCAATTTTTGTTAAGGCATTCATATGGAAGAATGAAAAATTTCAGTTCGATTTTTTAATTTATTTTTATGCAAATGCGAGACAAAATACTGAAACAGTAAAATTTTGACTTTCCATTATTTTTGCATTAAAAGATAACTTACACTATGGCATTGCCAATTGTCAAAATAAAATATTAGCAATACTCAGAACATCTTGTAGGTGACTTATTTTTGTAAATTTAGCTGAAGCATCTACTGTTTACACTCACATTTACCCCAAATGACCCTATCTTAAATTTATTTACTTGTTTTAAAGATTGCTTATTATGAATCTGATGTTATTATTTCAAAATGGTGAATACAATATATCAAAAAGAACACTAGATTTGTAATCAGCTACCCAAAAAAATCCCAAATAAGTAGTACGTCAAGCAAATTACATTAGCTTTTCAATAACGTGTCCGCCATATTAGATCCGCCATTTTGAATTTGAAAAAGCTACCTCAAATTCGTAATTATGGTCCCTAGAAACTTCTACGAACAGATTTGATTTTTAAAAACTTTTTCCTCCTTTTCTGGCTGCGTTAACCCCTTGACAGTCCATGGCCTATATGTGGCCTCAAAAAGTCATGCCACCTTTACGTCTGTGGACATTTATGTCCATCTCAAAAATAAAATACTAAACATAATTCGATTTGAATGACCAAGTACATACTAAAGTTTTTGGGGTCGCTGAATCCGAATTTCAAATCAGATTTTTAAAATCCAATATGGCGGATAATTTCAAGATTCATGCAATTTAATCGAATTTTAGGTCCGCCATTTTGGATTTCAAAATACGACATCGGATTCGTAATCAGCGACCCCGAAAACCCCCGAGTAACAAGTTTCAAGCAAATCTGATAAAATTAAAAATTTTCGAATTCGCTATTTTGGATCCGCCATTTTAAATTTTGAAAAACTGACTTCATATTCGAATGTTGCGACTCCAAAAACCTTAGTTACAATGAAATCACATTTTTTAGAAACTTCTTTTTCTTGGACCGTTTTTGGACCACAAGCGATTTTTAGCTGGACTGCGAAGGGGTTAAGGGGTTACATAAAAGCTATAAAATTTTTCCAATTGACTGATTATTTTTAATGAAATAATTCAAATTATTGAATGATCAGACTAATTATTATATTTATATTTGTTAAAAAAATCTTTAAGATAATTACAAAGTAGAATCTTCTTAATTTTTGTTAGGAGAAAATTATTGAATCTCTAAAGGATTTCAAATTTTTCCAAAATTGTGGTATAATATCTTGTCTTTCAAGACTATAAAATCCATTGAATCTTAGCGTCGTTATATTAAGTTAAAGTGTAAATTAATTGTATAATAGCAAACTTTATTGCAAAAGTATGTTTTAGAAGTTATAAATTTAATACGAAAATTAATAGAATTTTAATTGTAGAGAATATTTTAGAATTAAATTTTGTTTTTTAAAGTTTTCAAAGTATTATACTTACATACAATAAATTAATAAGAATGATAATAATTATTAATATTTTTATTATTAAATAATAGAAATTGTTGTTTTTATTACGAAAATTGTAATTATTATTTTTATTATATATATATATATATATATATATATATATATATATATATATATATATATATATATATATATATATATATATATATATACCCAGATAACCAGCGTACTAGTATTGTACCAGCCATGTACCTTCGCACTGTACCAGGTACTGTACTGGTATGTCGTACAGATAATGGGGTAAAAGCATTGTAAATTGTTAACCTAAAATCTTAATTAGTTTGGCGTACTGGTATTGTACTTAGTGTTATACTCGTACGGAGTACTTTGGCAATTTCATAATTCTATCCGTATGACATACCGTTATTATACTAGTATCGCACTGGTATGTACATGCCTTATTATTTTGTGCTAGTACAATTTGAGTACGATACCAATACGCTATACTGAAAAATAACGATTAGTACGCTTGGCTATATATATATATATATATATATATATATATATATATATATTAATTACTATTATTAAAATTATCATATGATATTATCACTCGGTTGTTTCAAATATTAAACATTGAATTCAACGATCAATTCCGAGTCAGGAATAATAAATAAAAAACAACAATAGTTGTTTAACGTTTCGACAGCGCGGCTGCCCTCTTCAGAAACTAAAATTTATTTAACAAAAGAAAAAAATAATAAAAATTAAAATACATTCTTAAAAAATAATATTGAATATGAACTTATTTTTAAACAATTTTTTACCGAAAATTAAACAAAATTCAAAAACATCGCAAACAAACGTCTTGTACGTAGCGATTACAATTGGACACTGGCGAGTAAAATGTGTATAGTTTCCGAAATATAGGTAACTGATATGAGGTGAATGACCGTGTCAGTAAACAAAATTCAGGAAATGTCAAGGTAACTCAGAACAGATTAAGAATATTTCATTTTATTTATAAAATGATTATAGCAATTACTAAGATTTTGTACATCTTCTTTTTTATTAACCGGATTTTTTTGTAAATTAATGTTTACCATTTCTGATATTAAACGTTTATTATAGTTTGCTTCTTTGTCCAATATAAGAAAATTGTTCCAATCAAACTTGTGTCTAAAAAAATCATTGTGAGTAGCAATTGCATTAGAATTTGAATTTTTATGTTCCTTAATACGAACACCTACCATTCTTTTTGATTGACCCACATAACATGCAGAGCAATTTTTACAATTAATTTTATAAACAGTATTAGTATTTTCAGATTTTACATTATTATCCTTGCCTTTTTTAACAAAATTATGATTCATGTTCTTATTTTTGCAAGGAATTGATAAAATAGCATAATTATTCAGAATTGAGGCAGTTTTTTCAAAAAGGTTCGGGACATAGGGTAGGAGTACTTTCGGTGACCTCGTGTAAAATATGACGTTTTTGTCAATATGATATTGAGAATTAGATTCTATAAAAGAAATACGTTTCATTATATGTTTGTTTATAAATTCTAACGGATAATTATTTTTTAATAAAATTTCTTTTACATATTCTATATTTTTTGAGTGAAACTGCTTGTCAGAGAGTTTTATAGCTCTATCAATTAAGTTAAAAATAATAGCAATTTTTTGAGTCATAGGGTGCTTAGAATGGTAATTAAAGGTTCGTCCAGAAAATGTAGGTTTTTTATACCAATCAGTAATGAGCTGATTTCTTTCGTTAACAATAATAAGAACATCCAAAAAGTTAATAATATTATTTTTTTGTATTTTAAAAGTAAACTGTAATCTTTCGTCATAGTTATTAAAAATATTAATCATTTCGTCAATTTTATCTTTTTGTATGCAAGTAATTATGTCATCAACGTATCTATAGAAAAAAAGTAGTTTAAAAGATAATTGAGCATTACAATGAGTCTCAAGATCTTCCATGACCATATCAGCAAAAAGACCAGAAATTGATGATCCCATGGGCGTACCATTTTGCTGGTAGTATTTATCATTGAATTTAAAAAAAGTATTATCGAAAAGAAATTGACATATGTCAAGTAATTCATCTAAATCAATACTAAAATTTTGAGATATTGTTCTATAACGTTTGATGATAGAATTACGTATATGTCCAGAACTAACGTTAGTAAACAAAGACGAAACATCAAGACTAATTAAAATATGGTCATCGGGAATAATAAAATGTTTAATTTTTTCAATAAAATCAAAACCGTTTCGTACATAAGATTTTGGTTTCATAATAGATTTATCAAGTATTTCGAACAATTGTTTGGATAAAAAGGATGTTGGAGAACCAATAGTTGACACGACAGGTCTTAAAGGAATATCCTTTTTGTGGATTTTCGGTAATCCGTAAATCCGTGGAAGGGTTGTATTAGTTAAGGTCAATTCAATATCATTATATCTTCTGTTTAAAAGTCCATTATTATTTAAATGTTTTAAAATATTAGAAGTATTATTTCTTAATTTCTGTATTGGATTTCTATTAATAATTTTATATGTTTTTTTATCTGATAGTAAAGTTTCGAGTTTTTTTGTGTATTCCAATCTATCCAACGCAACCGTGACATTCCCCTTGTCCGCAGTAGTAAAAATAATGTTTTTGTGTTTTTTAACAAATAACTCATGTCACCTCATGTCAGTTACCTATATTTCGGAAACTATACACATTTTACTCGCCAGTGTCCAATTGTAATCGCTACGTACAAGACGTTTGTTTGCGATGTTTTTGAATTTTGTTTAATTTTCGGTAAAAAATTGTTTAAAAATAAGTTCATATTTAATATTATTTTTTAAGAATGTATTTTAATTTTTGTTATTTTTTTTCTTTTGTTAAATAAATTTTAGTTTCTGAAGAGGGCAGCCGCGCTGTCGAAACGTTAAACAACTATTCTTGTTTTTTATTTATTATTCCTGACTCGGAATTGATCGTTGAATTCAATGTTTAATAATTACTATTATTATTACAATGTGGAAGGATTTCTAAGATAATTCCGAAAACAACTTCTGAAATTTTTACTGGTACCTTTTTACATGAGTTATAATTTATATATTTTTTTATATTTGAAAAATATCATTTTTATTTTTATACCCTTTTCTTGGAAAAATGAAATTGACAAGCTAATGAATCAATAATATTACATTCTTATGTTTTAAATTAATTAACTACTGTTGTCCTTAGTTATGATAATAAATATACACAGCTTAAAACTACTTTAGCTTAGTGATACTACTTACTTATGTGGCATTAAGACAGCAGTAAAGTTAATGGCGATGGAAACCTGTCGACTGGAAGTGATGAGGTATCGGCAACGCATATTAGGTGCATATACACCAGGATATCCAGGGCTCGCCAAAATGCAATCTCTCGGACATTCCATATCCTCGTAAACCCAGTCACATTCTGTTAGGAAACAAACGAAAAAATGAAAAATTCATTACAAACCTGACAACAACAAAAAAGGAAAGGAATGGAAAAAAATGCCACTAAACAGAAGATAAATCGGTTTATGGATTGAATAGAATTTTTCATACCATTTTTCAAACTAGTAAAAAAGTATGGAATAGTTTTATATAGAAAGATCTTAAAAATTTTAAAGGTGTTGAAACATGTACCGTGGCAATATTTTTAAATTGACATTCTCTTTTTTAAAATTTAGTGTATGACAAAAACGAAACGTACGAAACACAAAAGAAAAGTAACTAGAACATTGTCATTTTACTCATTTTGAGTAATTTGAAGTTGATGATTACTCATTTCGAATCACTTGAAGTTGTCGATTACTCATTTCGAAACCGATTTCCAAATGAGTTGAATCAAAAATGAGTCAGGTTTCGCGCGCCAACACCCTGATTTTATATGATATAATATATCTTATGATATTAGCTATTCTTAAATTTTTTAATCTTTGTCATCATGTATTTTTATTCTTCATTCATCCTCTTTTTGACTTAGGTCAAAAATAGGTCAATTTTGACACATGTTTTGATTTAGGTTTTTGACCTATAGGTCCAAAAATAGGACAAAATAGACATAGGTTTTGAGGTAATGTGAGGCCGCTATTTATCCTCTTTTGACCTATAGGTCAAAAAATAGGTCAAATTAGACATAGGTTTTGAGGTAATGTGAGGCCGTCATTTATCCTCTTTTTGACCTATAGGTCAAAAAATAGGTCAAATTAGACATAGACTTTGACGTGATGTAAGGCCGTTATTTATCCTCCTTTTAAACCTATAGGTCAAAAAATAGGTCAATTTTGACGGACCCTTTCGGATAGGGTAATATATATATATATATATATATATATATATATATATATATATATATATATATATATATATATATATATATATATATATATATATATATATATATATATATATATATATATATATATATATATATATGGATTGTCATCTCCTATGGTTCGACAATCTGAATCGTCACGTCATCTGTCGGATTTATCCCTGAACCGTGATCGTTAATTGGTATGATAATTTGGAAAGTCGGAACTGCCGAGTGACCCACTATCAGTGGTGAATGTGAATCGTGCGGCTAGTTAGTAGGAGAGAAAGTGACAGAGGGCAGAGCCGAAGTGAGTAGTAGGAGACAGAGAGAGGAGAGCCGGTGGAACGAGAGAGAATAAGAGTTGAAGAAGCCGAGCACGTAAGCAAAAGCAAAAAACCTGGAGTCAGTAGTCTTTTCGCCGACATATTGTTTTGAGAGTGTTATTGAGAAACGTGTAGAGTGAGTGTGAAATAGTTTCGTAAAAGTCAGAGTGTTTGAAGAACTGGAGTTTTGTGAAGAAAAGGAGAATTAATAAAGAGTGAGAAAATTAGTGTAGTTGTTTTCTTTGGATTATTGCTTAAGTATCCCTGAGGGAAATAGCCGCCGAGAAGGAAACAGAGAGGAGGGATTGAGAAGCGTCTTTGGGTGAATCAGTTCCGTGCCAGTCGTGTCTCATCGTTGGCATTTCTGCTTGCCAATTTGTTCAGGCAGAATTTCATCTGACGATTGAGAGCGTCTCAGAGGTGTTGTTGTTTGCCGGGTTGTTGTTAAAGAGTTGAGTAGTTTATTCATTTAGCTTCAGAATTAATTGGCGCCTGACGGCGAAATTTATTTAATTAAATTTCAATTTTATTATTGTATTGAATGCGTCAGATTTTGACTGACGTAAGCAGAAGCTTTGAGCTTTAATTATTTAAAAAATTTGTTTTACTTTATTTAAACTAAATATAAATGAAAAATAAACGGTAAATTCTAAGCCTCAATTTGATATATATTAAGCTATATTACAAATTTTAAATTAAACTTTAAATTTTAACATTGCAAAATTATGTAAAGATAAATAATGTTTCGTAGATTATGGAACACGTGAAGTGATCCATTTCATCCCCCAAGTAGTCATTTTCTGGCAGATCATTTTGGCAGTAATCATTTGTTAACTTTTAAATGTCTTATTTTTCGATGCCCCTTTATGGGTAATGGACATGCAGGGCACGACATTTTTGTGCTTCTATGGAGGTCAGTGACAATAAAGGCGTTAACAATGTATATATATATATATATATATATATATATATCTGATTATGAGCAAACGATGGAATCTATTTATTGTGAAATTTTTAATTTTTATATCCGCAATGAAACACTAACAATATTGTTAGATATATATATATATATATATATATATATATATTTGGTGTGAGTCGGTCGGTCAGTCCTTCTTTAACCACTTCGGCGGCATGGCGTTCCATGAGTAAGTGGCAGAAGCGGCAAAAAAATGTGAAAATGGCGTTCCTACTTGAACTCGATTTCAAAAGTCTGTAGTCAAGTTAAACTTGCCATAATAAAATATTCTTATTATTTGAGATAAATGAAGATGAATAGGACAAAAAAATTACTTTTTAGAGATGTTTAATAGTTTTTTTAACCCTCCTGCGCATACGTTTTCACCCACAAAGTCGCTTGCAAATGCACACATTTTTCAGAAGGTAGGATTTGCACGCCGATTGGTATCTAGGGGTTTTCGGGGTCGCTGATTACAAATCCGGGGTCAGAATTCCAAAATTCAAAATGGCGGACCAAATATGGCGGACAATTTTGACAATTGAAAAAAAAATTCTAATCGTTCCGTCTATCGCTATCTAGGGGTTTTCGGAGTCGCTGATTACGAATCCAGGGTCAGAATTTCAAAATTCAAAATGGCGGACCCAATATGGCGGACAATTTTTACAATTCAAAAAAAAAATTCTAATCGTTCCGTCTATCGCTATCTAGGGGTTTTCAGGGTCGCTGATTACGAATCCGGGGTCAGAATTTTAAAATTCAAAATGGTGGACCCAATATGGCGGACAATTTTCACAATTTAAATAAAATTCTAATCGTTCCGTCTTTCTCTATCTAGGGGTTTTCAAGGTCGCTGATTACACAGGCCTGCAAATTGTAGCTTAGTTCTGTTACAGGAAAAGTGGAAGGTGATTCTTATAGCTTTTTTGACGTAGAATACGAATCCGACCTCCAAAATAGCCCATCACGTCAGAATTTCTTGTAAAACTGCTTTAAATGGCCAAAAATGGCTATTTTTGGTCATTTTTTAGATTTTTTTTGGTTAACCAAAATTTTTTTCAGTTTGCAAAGTTGTGTCGTATAGTACCATGTATAAGCTTTAAACCCCATATTTTAAAATTTCTTTACGATTTTTTTTGAAATAGTTATGTAGATGTGAAATTTTTTCATTTAGGCAAATGTGGGTATAAGATAAATTCAAAATGTCATTTTAATTGCATTCACTAATAGTTTTATAAATTGGCCGTTATTTCTTAAACCAACTAGTAAGGGTGAGATATAGCAGTAGTCTTAATTTTTGAAAACAAAAAAAAATTGAATTAAATATGTAGCTTTTTAACATTTAAAAAGTTGACTAAAATTTTTATTATCCCCTCTACTCTTAAATCCAATTTTGTAAAAAATTTTAGATCCTTTCTCCCTATTTCGATCCCACATATATTATGGACGTCCCCTTTATTACTACTTTGTTTTTTATAATTATACTTATATCAGCCTTCCTAGTTTTAAAAACCTACACTTGCCTAAATAAAAAACAATTTTCAAATCTACATAACTTTTTTTAAAAAATTTCTAAAGACATTTTGAAAAATGAGTTTTAAAGCTAAGCCATAGTACTATACGATGCAATTTTGACAATTGAAAAAAAAATTTTTTGACTAACGAAAAAAATTCCGAAAAATGACCAAAAATAGCCATTTTTGGACATTTACGGCAGTATTACAAGAAATCCTGATGTGATGGGATATTTTGGAGGTTGGATTCATATTTTACGTCAAAAAAAGCTATAAGAATTAGTTTCCACTTTTTTTGTAACAAAACTAAGTCTAAATTTTCAGGCCTGTGTTACAAATCCGGGGTCAGATTTTCAAAATTCAAAATGGCGGACCCAATATGGCGGACAATTTTTACAATTTGAAAAAAAATTCTAATCGTTCCGTCTATCGCTATCTAGGGGTTTTTGAGGTCGCTGATTACGAATATAAAGTCCAAAATTTCAAAATGGCGGACTCAATATGGCGGAAAATGGAACAACAATAAGAAAAAACATTTTGTGAATTAAATTAAAGATAATAAAATTAATCAAAATATATCGTTGGCCATCTTTAGGTTAAAAAATTTTAAAATATAGTAAGTACACTACATTGAAAATAAATTATATCATTCAAATAACCGATTACTTATCTATTATCAAAAAAATATTTACTTGAGGCAAATTATTTTTAATTAATTTAATTAGGTTGTATTTGCTTTAATTACTGAAATTAATAATTAAAATGCAACTTAATTGACTTAAATTAAAATTATTCCATTGAACTAAACATTTATTTAATAGTCAATAAATAGTTATTTTAAGCAAATAATTTTTTATAGATCTATAATAATAATAGAAATAATAATAATAATGGTAAAAATAATTATAATTAGAAATTAAAATCAATTTTTAAAGTTACAATTGATCGTGACTGTAATATGTTAAAAAATCAAACTTTTTATTCATATTAACAGATTTCAAAGACGCCGAAAACACCAATATACCTATTTCTTGTGAAAATCGAAAAATTATATCAAAATTCATACAAAATTTTTAATTATTAATTTATTTTCTTAATAAAGACTACAATAGGAATAAATTATTCAATTAGAATATGTTATTAAAATTGTTTTTTGACATATAGGATTGGCCATTTAGAATTTTGTAATTTAGACCCATGTTTGTAATCAGCGACCCCGAAAACTCCTAGATAGCGATAGACGGGACGATTAGAAAACTTTTTCATAATTGTCAGCCGCCATATTGGGTTCGCCATTTTGAATTATGAAATTTTGACCTCGGATTCGTAATCAGCGACCTCAAAAACCCCTAGATAGCGAGAGACGAAGAGATTAGAAAACTTTTTCAGAATTGTCATCCGCCATATTGGATCCGCCATTTTGAATTTTGTCATTTTGACTCCATGTTTGTAAGCAGCGACCTCTAAACCCTATGATAATAAGTTTTGGTAAAATTCTACCAAATTTTTTTAAAAGTCCGCTTTAAAAAAAATATAATTGTCCGCCATATTGGATTCGCCATTTTGAATTTTTGAATTTTGACGTTAAATTCGTAATCAGCGCACCCAGAAACCCTTTGATAGACAATTATTGGAAAATCCGGTAAACAAACATTAATTTATAAAACAGAAATTTTTCACTTTGTTTAAACATTTTATATGCAATGTTTATTGTTAAATAAATAATATATATTGTGCTAAATAATTCAATTAGCTTCGTTTGTTCATTGAAAGCAATTTGCAACTTGACCGATGTCTTAATATTTATTTAAACAAAAGTTATTAACAAAAATTTTTGGACGAGTATACTCGTCCTCATGCATACGGTAACGGTTTAGTTTGGACGAGTATACTCGGCTTTATGCGCAGGAGGGTTAAGGTTTTAATGTAGCCAATTTTTAATACTTTTTACGAATGGCGTTCCAATATTCAGCCAAAATAGTTGATAATTTTGAATCCGCCTATTTGAATTTTTTTAAATCCATTTAAGATTCATAATCTCAAATAATAAGTAACTTTTGGTTTGGTTGACTTAATTTGTTTACAGAGTTCAGGAATAAAGTTTAAATAGGAACGCCATTTTCGCATTTTTTTGACGCTTCTGCCACTTACTCATGGAACGCCAATTGGAACGCCATGCCGCTGAAGTGGTTAACATAATGTGATAAGAGAGATTTCATTTTTATAGTGAAAATTAGTTGTACTTAAATTGAAAAGTTAATACAAAAAATGTCATATCAACAAAAAATTTAAAAAATTGTCAGCTTTTTAAATTTTGTTTAAAAAGTTATAACTTTTGTTCCTCTGAATATTTTTTAATCTGATATGGTTGAGATTTTAAGTTATACTAATACCTAAGAGACTGACAAGTTTCGTTTCAATCGGTCAAATCGTTTTTGAGTAATTAACGGACAAAATATTGCGGACAGAGATGCATACATATTATTGGCATTTTTGGAATTCTTACTACTCGAATAGAAAAACTAAACATAAATTTTTAAATTCTATGCAATGTACAGACAAAAGTCTGATTTTATTTATGTACGTAGAAGATAGATTAATTGTTTAGCTGCAATGCATTAAAATAAAAAAATTAAAATGTTTTTCCCGAAAAATTATGTCATTTATATTATTGTATAAATTAATTTTCTTTGGGTGGAGATCTAACAAGCTGCTAAGCTTGGTTTCAAACGATTCAGCCGTTTTTGCATGATTGACGCACTAAACTTTTGTGACAGTCAGACATACAAACATACATGCATGAAACTTTTTATGAACTTCTTTACATTGATTGATTTTGAAAACAACTTTTTATATTAAGATTTTTAAGTTGTAGGCAATATACAGACAGAAGAGCGATTTTATGTTATAAACAAATATATATTGTTTTACTGAAATTTAAATTGTAGGTGCGCTTTCGCAGTATTTAAAACACAGTGTGAAGGCGTCGTAAAAAATATGTGTGCGTTGGCATGTGTAAGTTTCTCGATAGAGAGATTAGATTAAGATTCGGTTCGATAAACAATGGTTGATTGGTGCAAAGCACGATTTCTCCAAAAGGAACGAAGTCCGTGAATATCTGTTAAGGATTGCTAAAGTGGTGTGTTTTTCTAAATTCATTAAATACAAGTGCTCAATATTTACTTAATTCTCATTTAATCCTGATATAATAAACCTACTAACATTTATTTATAAGGATTTGAAAAAAAATTATGGTAGCTACTTTGAACGAGCACTAAAGAAAAATAATATTTGAAATAACTTTGAGATGCAAAAGCAAAGTGATTTCCGATTTATCGTCGAATGACCCTTAAATTCAGTAAACATCCTAATTGACACGATTATGTAATGGTTGTACATTTGTTATATAACAATATGTAACATATTTTCTGTTTAGATTTTTAACGATTTTACAAAAAATGAACTGGTTTACCTCAGTCTCCCTAGTTTGTGTGCTCGACAAGTGTCTGGCCTGAAGTATCTCTATTACTACTGTCATTAAGAACAAAAAAAAAAAAATCTTTTAATCTCATTCTCAAAAAGCAAGAATCTTCTTTTCCAAAATTCGCATTTAGCAATCAAAAATGCCATTAAGACTTTGCAAGAAAGAACCACTCTCACTAGTTCAAAAAAACCAAAAACATTAATGCTTTAAACCCTCCGTCACACACCTTAGAAATAATTACATGATTACATACGTTTAGAGGGAATCCCTCACCACATTGTTAAATAAGATATATTACAAAATAACGGAAGGAATCAACAAAAATTTAATTTTATCACAAACTTACAAATACCTAGTAAATTATTCAAAATTATAAAATTAATAAAATTAATTTTTGGTCTTAAAAATAAATATTAATTACACGAATGAAAATTTTGGAAGTATTTCCACTTTACATGTAAAAATAATGTAACATTAACAAATAAGCAAAAAAATCATTAAATAATTCATTTTAATTATATTTATAATATAATTTTGTCATTAACCAACAGTGGAACAAAAAATGTTTTGAAAACTTGATTTTTTTACCTAACATAACCTCACTTTTTCGAGTTTTTTCTGGCTTTGAAGCATTAGAATTAAAGATTAATTATGTTTAAACTAAATATTTCTTTCGAAATGTGTTGAGGAGAATATTGTCGAAAGGTATAGCAACTGATTTTATTTTGCAATGAGGAAAACAAAAGTTATTTAAAAAATACTGAAACCGTAGAGGGAATCCCTCCTTAGGTGTGTGACGGAGGGTTAAAATCGAGGTGAACTGTAGAAAATAAAGGTTAATGATAAAAAAATCTCCCTCTAAAAGTATTACTTTCGCTCTAAAAACTAAAAGCTTTGACGATTAGGAAAAAGAAATGAAATTCGTAGGATTCAAAGTACATTACATAAATTCGGAAAAAAGTTTCCCTTTTTTCTATCTATTTTTTTGCATTATTTCTGTATGTGGCTAATGGGTTGGCCCATTATGACAATTGTGGAATTGTAAGTCTAAACGAAGAACAGAAGGAAAAGGTCATCCGCAAGTTTCACGGAAGAGAGAAAAGTAAAGGAAGTAAAAAAAAGAGAGGGAGAAGGGAGAGGAAAAAAAGAGATAAAAGATTCAACCGACTCTTTAACTCTTTATCCTGCGAGAAAGAAAATTATACCCATGGTATCTACGTCTGCTCTGTTTACGAGAGTCGAATATATAAAGGTTTGAATAAAAGGATAAGGTTTGAAAATGGAAAATCGATTTGCCGAGTGAATGTAATTTACATTCTGTACGAAAAGGGAACCAATAAACTTCACAAATCACGAATCCTTTTCGATTTGAGAAACTTTCATTGTAATATAAATTTGTCTCACGTAAATTTAAACGTCAAAAGCCAATATCAAATATAATAGACTATTTTTCAATATTATTCAATGTTTCGCGAATAATTTTCAATTTTTTCGCACTTTCAATTTTTTCCATATAGATTTATTGTAAATGGAATCATTATAAAGTAATATTATAATATTAAAACTTGCTTTATATCAACTTTTATTCCCTTAATTGAGGTTTTAGAAAAAGAAATACCTTCCATTAAATGCATTTCTCTTTTTCTCAAAAATTCTTTTTTATTTTTTCCTTCACACTTTTTTATAAAGGGAATGTTCAGAGTGTGGTGGGTTTAGAATTTTAATTGAATGGTGTAAGGGTCAGTAAAATCGAACAGGTCGTTGGTGAAGGGAATCTCGTAGATTACAGAGGTAGACGTGATCAGTCAAGTGAAAAAAGTGCGAGCATTTACGTTCGGTTTTCCATGTGTATGTGTGTTGCGTGTGTCGCCGTACATTTATTCGATGCTATTCGAGATAGTTTAGAGAGGTTC